>OY987326.1:174008723-175208723 GCA_963920685.1 Polydrusus tereticollis
CAATGACGTCTTGTGACGTCGTTTATTGGTTATATTTAGTCATTTTCGTCAAAAGACGACTTTCGGCCCAAAAAAGACGTCATTGTGACGACATATCGACGCCGTTATAGATCGTCTCGCGCATTACGTCTTAAGACGTCGATTTTTGGTTTAGTTGACATCAATGACATTTGACGGCTAAGCACATTTTTGTTGGCGCTTATCGTGTACCTACCCATATATTTTTATTAAAAAAGTAAAAAAAAAGTAAGAAAAAGTGATCTCGGACGGGGATACGAACCTACAACATGTCTAGTTTCTCTCTCGATCACGACGCTAGACCGCCGCGAGCGTGAGGACTGTCAAATTTCAGCAATTTCCATTGGTTGAAACAATCATCTGACGTGAACCGACCAATTAAACTCCTGCAATTTGCGTGTAGTGTGGTGCGTCTGCGTTCCTTTCCCGCTTTCCCCATCCCCAAGAAAACATGACAAAAAAGCAAGCATCATTCCATAAATTCAAAATTCATGTGTTTCGTGTGTGTAATTTATTCTCTGGTTGGTAAGTACCTATATAGATATAATATAATACTCCTACCATATTATCATAATAATTGTGGTAATAACTAATCTTTTTCGATAAGGATCCCGAAATGAGCAGATTAAAAAAGCTAGGTTAGTTCAGTGAAAACGGTGTAGTTCGAAAACTTAAATTAAATTTCGATTTCTGCGAATTCTTGACCGAGACAATCTGGTCGTAAGTCTAGTTATCTGTACCTATCGAAATTAGCAGACTTTAGGATTTATTATTTATTATAAGCACTGGATTACTGAAAATTTAAATGTTAATTATGGAAAGTACGTCAAGCAAATTGGATACAATTATGTTCTTTTTAGGTACTTAAACGATAAGTTTCATTATGTCATATGTAGTTATAGAATTCTCTGCCAGTGGGGGGCTTGCTGTGTTTGATTCCGATTGGTTAACTCCTAGAAAATGTGAAGTGTTCTGGCCTCCTTATAAGGACCGAGGCACCTTTTTCAAAGCCTTGAAAGCACATGAACAACGTGAGGAATCATGGAAAGTGTATTCTAATGCTCGTGTCTTTTTTGAAACAGGTTTGGCTGGAAACTATTTTGTTGTTGATTTAACTTTTCAATTACTTTTTGCCTCTTGCCTGGGGCTCTCGGAGTAGGAGGGGGCTATTGCTCCATCACTCTCTGTACCTATTGACACCTATTGTTTGAATATATTTTATAGGGTATCTACATATTTTCAAATGATCTAGACAGAGCTTTAGACAAACAAAAAAAAGCTGAGTTTACTTCTAACTTGGAAACAGAAGAAGACGAAGAACAATTTGGTAAAAGGAGAAGAATTGTTACGAAAAGGTTATATTCAAGTGACGATGAGGAAGATTATGGACGCCCTAATAGACATTTTGTCATAAAACATCCTCCACCAATTAAATCAAGCCTTTTAAAGAAAAAGAAAGGTTTAGGCAACTTGCAAGGTAGGTATCGCTTTCTGTATACAGATAGGTAATAATTGGTTATTTAATTTAACTGATAGTAAGTGTAACACTTAGAAAATTTTCCTGATAGGCGTTGAAAGTTTAGGAATATCGTTTAATAAATATAAACTTTTAGATGTTCTGTCATTACATCCCAGTCCTACAGAAACTGCAAGTTTAAACAAACTGACATCTGTATTTCATACACCAACCGGATGTGCTCCAAGTCTTTCTAGTGAAACTTCACGTAAATTTTTTTTTCCCCTAAATTGGGTGCAGTTTCTTAAAATCTAGTTTAGTTGATGTTTAGGGTTTCAAGTACGTATTTCTTTTTAATTTACTTGAAGGATATACTGCTTTAGTTTTGTGTCTATGATGTCAGATAACTATTTGTCGAGTGGTATTTATTAAATAAAAACTTTTAGGGGTCCCTTTCCCAGTGTATAAAGGTTACAATATCTACAACTGCCAATAACTGTATACCTTTTAATGTTCCTGCACAAGTTCAGACACCAATACTCACAACTTCAACCATTCCTTCTTTAAATAAAGGTAATTTAAATTTTTTGTTTTTTCCGGCATAAACTGTAATTTATTTTATGTTTAGGTTTTGAATTATTGCTTCAACACATTATATGCCTGAAAGAGCAAAATAAACAAATTTTGGCTACCCTTTAAAGTAGACCTGCTGAACACGTAAATTCAAGAATATCCAAGGGATTTCCAATAGACTCATTAGAAAATCTTTATAAATTTGAGCAAGATAAATTAGAAGCAGAAGGTGGAGTGAAAAATCTGGTTAGTTTGTCCTGCACTTTTATTAATATGAAAAGTAGAGTTTTATTGACATTGCTGCAAAATGTATTGTTTTTCCTTTATTTGAGGATACTTGGGCGTCTTTGCCTTTAATACATACTTGTTTATAATTAGTTAGTTTTTAAGTATTTTGCGTTACTATAATTGGGTTTTTACATACATAGGATAAGTTAACAGGGAACGAAAATCTGTAAATATTGAAACCTGCCTTGACATGTACCAGTTTCTTTATGTATCCAGATGTGTTCTTTAATGTTATTTTACTATTTTTGCCAACGGTGTGTATAATATAGTTCAGGTCAATTTCGTAGACTTGTGTCACACACCATATATTTTAATTTGAAATTTTCCGACTAGTTTCCGTAGCCATAATATGTACTTTACCAGTTTCAATCATTTTTCAAGACTAATAAATATAGTTTTAAAAGTATTTTTGTTCAGTTACTTGATATACAATGTGTTTCAATAAGTAGATATGCACCATATGAAATTTTTATTTAAATTGTAATGTCAGAAATTTAATCATTACAATTTCATTCCTCATAATGTAACATATCTGCATAAGGCCCAGTTTCATAATGTGTGGTGACCATTTGGTTAGGGGTAATTGTTATAGTTTCAATTATTTAGCAGGTTATTATATTGCACCCATATTTTACTAACAAGGACCCTTATTTGGTCATCAAACCGTGTGAAACTGGTCCTCCAAGCAACGTCATGTAACGTCGTTAATAGAACGTCATGTAACGTCGTTAATAGGACGTCACTGGGCTGTGACTTATTCACGTCTTCCTGACGTACCAGGGACGTCATAGTAGACGTCATGTTAGTCAAATCTCGACGAAATCTGACGTAACTCTTACGTCATATGGTTGCCTGGGAACCTACCCTTCAAAGCGTAAATTTTACATTTAGGTTACATACCTGTGATATAAAGTCGCGTAACCATCCCAAAACTCTTCAAAACGTGTAAAACGGTCTGTAAAGGATTAAAACGGTAAATTATGATATAAAGATTAAAAAAAAATCAAGTTCTTACCAATAATTCGTTCGGGGGTTCACATTTCACTAAATTGACAGAACTTTTCTTCTTCTTTTTTTATACACAAAGCGGATAATAAAGTCCTCTAGTGAGTTTTAGTTTCACCCACGTGCTGGTGACGAAGCAAGGTGGCGGCGTGGCGGGCCGGCTATACAAATCGGTACGCGTCGGTGTCGTGCCACGCCGTTTCGCTCAGCGCTGTTGATAAAATATCATACTACTAAATACGTTAAGTCAATGTTAAGCACTGGTATTAATATTTAACAACGGATTTAATTATTACACATATTTTTTAACTGTTAGATGAATAATCTAATGAATATTGTATTTTATTGATAATTTCTTAAAACAATTTCATTAATTACTAGGAACTACACAAGCATTGAACACGGCACGATTCGCTGCTTGCACAATGTTGTACATTATATGCAAAATCTTTCTGAAATACTTTTCATCATTCCAAGGCATTAACGGATTAATTTTATGTTAGTTTCTAAGAGGCGAGATATTAATATAGTTTCGCTCTCATAGGCTTTAAAAGCTGAAGGAATCGAGCCAATTGTCACGCTATATCATTGGGATATGCCTCAACATATCTACGAGAATGGAGGTTTCCTTAATCCTCAATTCGTAGACTACTTTGAAGACTATGCTAGATTGTGTTATCAACTATATGGATCATACGTCAAATATTGGTAAGTAAGCGCAAATTTCCCTCGTGTTGTACAAAATATATGATTAAAACATGGTTCACCGGCTGTTGCCTCATCGTCCATAATGCGTCTATAATGCTCAAGTTTATGTTGATACCATATCCCAACTAACATTTTTCGCAGCTTACGGGTTTATTAAAAGGCAACCGATATTTATAGGAAGTTTAACTTTTATAATGGTTTTTCTAGTTTTATTACAAAATACTTTAAGGTTTATAATATTGCATCTAAAACGTTTCGGATATTTCATCTTTAAATCCCTTTCTGTTGATTACTTAAAGGTCTATAAGAAGGTTTTATAGCGTTCTTAAAAACCTCGTTAATTAAACTTTTACTCTAGGGGTTTTATAGCTTTCTCCGTAAAGTTTGGGCACCGAATAAATGTTCTATAGCTATAGCCAAAACAATACGCCGTTGTGCTTCCACCTACAGGGATCCATCGTCAAGGAAGGTGTATTTCCTCCTAACTGTTTAGTTTGCACAATAATTATAAAATGCATTGTTACCGCTTTTACCTCGATATAGACTCAATTTTCTTCAAAACAAATAAATAAAATACAATTAAAAAGAGAGGTTATGTTGGTATTTGATATTTGCGCACTAATAGTTTTCGATTGGTTTATTGGTTACTTATAGTTTTATACCGAATAGGAATTTCCAAATACTTTTTTGGAATCGTATAGGTATATACCTAGAAAGGTAGGCTCGGTTTTATTGCAAGATAAGAAACCTAGTTAAGGGTTATAAAAGTAAGGGTTATAAATGTTTTCAAGTTTTATAATATTATTCTAATGCCCATATAAAACTGTGAGTTTTTGAAAGGCGAATACAGGGTATTTTATACTCGGCGGTACGTTCAAAGTATCTGGAGAACGAAAAGAAAAATAATTTTGAAATTTTTACCACGGTTATAGGAGGCTGTGCTCTAGCTTTTAAAAATAATTTCGCGGTTGCAGTGGTGCCAGGTCTATTGATAACTGACAACAACTTTGGAATTTTAAATAGAACACCCTGTAGTTTATTTTATTTTTAGATTCTACGAAGCAATCAAGGTTTTGTTTGTATAGGATATTTTTCCATTTTTCTTGCCGTTTCTTAAATATTAATTATTTTGTGAATTTTTTTTACCGAAACTATGTGAATTAAAACTTCAATATTTTCGTCTCCAGATGTCAAATCAACGTAACATTTTACCATCATTTAGTCAACATGTGATACTTTAATTTTGGCAACATAGGATCGCCGACTTCTATACAGAGTGTCCTAAAAATTAATTGCAATTCAGATTATATAAATTTGATCTAAAGCCACTTTCTTTTAAATGGAACACCCTGTATATTATTGAAGTGTTGAATAGAGTGAACCAATTGAATTTTTTTCATATAGAGTGTTCCTCTACCTATTTTGAACCGCTCTCGATTTATAAACTATTTTATGAATAATTACTATTCATATTCGAGAACTAGACATTAAAGATCTAAATTGAAAAGGTGCCATGATCAAAACAAGTTTCCTTTCATAATAAATTGTGGTTCTGAAAAGAACCGATTTTGTCAGTACATTAAAAATTTTGGAATTCTTACCTAATACGTGAGATGTTTAAAGTGCTGACCATTTTCACGTAAGCAATCGGTAATACATGTCATCACATGAGCGATAGTAGCTCTTTGAATTTCTAATGGATTAAGTTCCTCAAAAGCGCGCCTTACCCGATTTTCTATATCTTCTTTTGATCATACTGGTGTTTTATAAACCACTTCTTTAATCCTACCGCACAGGAAAAAGTCTAAAGGATTAAGATCTGGAGATCGCGGTGGCCAACTCCATGGTCCTCCACGTCTTATTCACCTATCTTCAAACATATCATACAGTTCCCCGAAAACTTTATGAGTACAATGAGCAGGAGCTCCATCTAATTGATACCACCAATTTCTCAAACCGATAAGCGGTAGATTATCCAAAAAGTCAGATACGGTCGTTCTTAGAATTTCGAGATATCTTGCAGAAGTTAAATTTTCATCATAAATATATTGCCTATCCATCAACAAACAAAATCATTAAAACTAAATCTTTGTTGGTGATTATTTTGACGGTTAAAGAATAATTATTTTCAGAAAATCTGGATCCTCCTGTGTTCGAATAAATAACATTTCGCAAAGATCTACACGTTTTGGAGGATCACCTACTTGTAAAGCCTGTAATGTAATTAGTTTGTAGCCATGTATATTATGTTCATGCAAAATTCTCCATATTGATGTTTGATTTATTCCTAAATCATTTTTGGCACTTGTTATTGAAGCATGGCAATAGGCATGAAAATATGCCAAAACGTTAATTTCATTTTCTTCGTTTTTAGTAACAGGGTTGAATTGATATTCTGGAGCCTGTACATTTCCGAAATTAAAAAAAATACCTTCAAATCTTAGAAATTTCCGTGGTTTCATTGGCGGAAAATTCGGAAAAAAAAACGTTAAATCTTCTCCAGGTTCTTGAAACAATTCTTTGAAACTCGCGGTGAATATAAAACAAATTTAAAATATCCGCATTTGAATAACTATTATTCTCCATTTTTGCTATTTTAATCTGACATAAGCAAACCCAAACTAAAAAGTGAGACATGTCATGTATCGTTATGTATTGCAAATGTAACATCATGGCACACTTATCGATTTAGTTCTTTAATGTCTAGTTCTCGAATATGAATAGTAATTATTCATATAATGGCTTATAAATCGAAAGCGGTTTAAAATAGGTAGAGGAACTTTCTATATAAAAAAAAATTCAATTGGTTCACTCTATTCAACACTTCAATAATATACAGGGTGTTTCATTTAAAAAAAGTGACTTTTGATCAAATTTATAAAATCTGAATTGCAATTAACTTTTAGGACACTCTGTATAGAAGTCGGCGATCCTATGTTGCGAAAATTAAAGAACCACATGTTGACTAAATGATGTTAAAATGTTGCGTTGATTTGACATCTGGAGACGAAAATATTGAAGTTTTAATTCACATAGTTTCGGTAAAAAAAAAGACACAAATTAATTAATATTTAAGAAACGACAAGGTGAAATGGAAAAATACCCTATACAAAAAAAGCCTAGATTGCTTCGTAGAATCTAAAAATAAAAGAAACTACATAGTATCCTACTTAAAATTCCAAAGTTGATGTTAGTTATCAATAGATCTGGCACCACTGCAACCGCGAAATTATTTTTAAAAGCTAGAGCGCAGCCTCCTATGGCCGTAGTGAAAGTTTTAAAATTATTTTTCTTTTCGTTCTCCAGATACTTCTAACGTACCATTGTGTATGGAGTACCCTATATAATGTTAAATCTTTATTTAGCGGAAATTTTAATATTTTATTAAAAAAATTGAAATATTGCATAGTAAACAATATTACAAAAATTATGAGACTTCCAAAACATGCGGTTAAAGAATGTTCTGTCTTCTAATCGAAAAAAAATATCATAAATTATAATTATAATATTCAGGTTTTTAATAAATTTTTGTTTTAAAATGTTTAAAACAAAGGCGTTTTAATTTTAAAAAGGGTAGCATATAAAACTATACCGTAAGTTTTTCATGGTACATAAGTTTAAATAGTATCAGCAAAATCTCAGACTTTCTAAGTTATTTTAATATTCAACTATACCTATGCATCATTAATATAATATCAAAGCAAGCATCCATAGCTGACAACTTAGAGTCGAAACAAAATAATATGTTCTATTAGTTACAACACTAACAACACAGGGACTCGAGATAGAAAAGAATATAAACAAATAACATAGATAGAGATAAAGCGAAAAGCAACGCACGTCGGCTTGTTTTTTTATGCGCGTGCGTGATATTTCTTGGTGTTTACGAGCTCTGTAGGTCGCGGAGTTTTATAACAGCTTTTATAATAGTACATTATTCAACAAGCATATAATGATGACTGTTATTCACGCTGATGATGTTTATGACACGAACCGTAGTCTCATAAATCATCCAAGTGAATAACAGCCATTATATGCGAGTAGAATACTATACTTTGTCCAAGACTACCAAATAATTTTAGCTACAATTAAGATAATCTGGGGTAACTTGGTCACCCTTTTCAGACTTTTCCACAAATACCTTTTTTATTTTTTGACGCATTTGGACCAAATTTTTTTTACAAACCGACAACAACATAAGGAAAGAGTTAACGTTTATAGTAAGTCATGTTTTTGTTTTATATTAAAAAAAAATATATATATATGTGGGGTGTTCAAGTTACCCTGGGTTTGGGGCAACTTGGTCACCTTTGGGACTTTCAATGAAATGAGGGCTTTTAATGGTTTGCATGGCTAGGTTACCCCGGATTTAAAAAAATAGAACACTCCCATAGCTACTTTTTTCCGTTCGAAATTTTCATAAACGCCCATTTATTGGATTATTAATAAAGAATGTCAACAAATGTTCAAAAAATGTATTAAACTTAAACATAGGTACTACAGAAACAACTTAAAAAGTAAAATAAACTCTAAACTCTAACTCTTAACTTATTCACTAGGTATAAAATCTTTGTCGGATTCAGAATCGTCTTGATATTCCAACGGCTCTGATGCCTCTGAATCGTCACAGTAATCGCATTTAAAATAAGGATCTTTACTTCCGTTGTTGCATAGGCCACATATCCATTTAAAGCACTGAATACATTTTATCCAATCTTGTCCGCCCTGAAAGTCTTTCCAATTACAAAAACAAAGGCCACACTTTGCATTTGTATCAATTTTCATTTGTCTTCCACTTTTTTGTCTAGGCTGAATTAGACGGGATTTCTTCTTAATATTTTTCGTTCCGACTACACCAGACGATCCTGTGCCATCTAGTAGCTCCAATACTTGAGTTTGGTTTTATTGGGGCGTGCAAGGTCTACAGGGACAATAGGTTTATCTGTGGCATCTGTGAGAGCCACTTCATTATCTTCATCTTTTGCCAAATTTGTACCGGGTTGGATTTTCTTGCCCTTTTTTTTCTTCGGATTTGCTTCACTGCCAATCCCTCTGTATTCTCTCAGAAGGTCAACCAATGATGCATCAAGAGATCGTCCAATGGTGTCTCGATCCTCTGGTTTGAATCCATCTGGAATCCTTTTTAACACCTCGTTTGGATTAGGTGGATAAAGCCCAGTGGCTCGAAATCCAGATATCAAATTTGTGCTGGCACTTTCCGATATGGCCATTCCATAACCTAGAGAGCAAATTGCGAAAATGTTCTTTGGGAAGATTTCCTGGATATCGGCTTTCTTTTCTCCAGTCGTCTAAAATCTTTCTCCCGCACTTTTTCATGGGTCCAAATACAGCCACATCAAGTGGCTGCATTAGGTGGGTGGTATTTGCAGGGAATGGAGTTATATAAATAGCATGCTCCTTACAGGATTGAATAACTGCAGGCGAGAAGGGGCTGGCGAGATTATCACCAACAACAATCGTTGTAGCACCGGGTTTTCGGGTTTCCATTATGTGCGGGACTAGGATTTTGAAAAACCACGGCTCAAACAAATTCATATCGAACCAACCAGAGGGGCTGTTGGCATATTTAGTTCCAGGAGGGCCACCTTCTGTCCAGTTTTTATATAAGTTTCCAGATTTATACTCGACCATGGGAGGCAGTAGATCCCCCTTTGCATGTCCGCACACCATAATACTTATAGAGGTGCGAGAGTGGTTCTTTACCCTTTCAACTCTATTTGTGTTTCTGGGGACCACCACCTTTTTTGCCCCAGGATCATCTGTAACATTTGTTTCGTCGTAGTTGTATATGTTGAAATCGTCTGCATCGTTTAGAGCTTCATTAATATTGGCGAAAAATGTTAAAATATCTTCACGGTCGACGGAGGCCTTGGATCTTTGAATGTTCGATGCCAAGCGAATGGACAGCCTGTTTCTCTGGATAAATGCATCCAGAAAATCTTCTCCTGGAGTGTTGTTTTTGAAGATCTTAACTGTTTTCCCTTGTTTGTCCAGGTATTTTGCGATGACCGTCCTCACATCCAGCCTGGTTAACGGGAAACCCCAATTAGCCACCACGCCAAGGGTCTCAGATATAATGCGTTCTTCCTCGGCCGCAGCTAATTTCTTCGACATCCCCTCCCTAACAGCTTGTATGGCTTTTTCCATGTTCTCTTCTGGATAGTCTTGGTAGGGCTTTGCCCCGGGGGTTCTCTCGCAGTTTCTCACCATTTTTAGTTATTAGTTACCTGAAACAAACGAGAGGGACCTAAAAAACCACAAAAAAAAACAGTAGGAAAAATATAAACAAAAATGACACATAGGTGACCAAGTTACCCCGGGGTGACCAAGTTACCCCGGGGTGACCAAGTTACCCCAAATTACGTACCACATATCTTTATTACTAAATAACTAACATTGAATTAATAACATTAAAACAATATATTGAACTTGTCACTAACTAGCAAGAAAAATTATTTGTTAAAATTATTATTAATGTTTGTATTTACACAGTGTGTTAAGTTAAACGTAGGAATCAAACTTAAATCTACATTGACATTTTGGAACAACTAACCTTTTGACGTTTCAACTTAAAATTAAAAACCGAAGCGCAATTGTCAAAATAAAAACAAGGTGCCATGGTGTTGCCATAGCAACAAGCGCTGCGACTTGACGTTCATGGCATGCTCAGTTTTTCATTGTACGTACAAAATCTCATTGAAATCATATGATTTCATGATGCAACGTGTATAATGGATATTATACACTGGTGTATATTGGATGTTATTATTATTAAGAGAACACATGTATAAGGATTATATTATATAGTAGTCGTGGACCCAAAGAATATTTCGGTTTTCTAATGGTAACGAGAACGTGTTCTTTACTGTTATAAAACCTATATATGATTTATAAAGGTAACGCTATTTTCTTGTCTCTGCTGTCCCTTCTCGGTCACTTGTCCCTTTTGTTTATTTGCATCAAAACTATTTTATTCTAAATTTTTGACTGTCAAATACTTTCATTCGATTATTTGCTGATATAAACTGCATTTATAATATAACTGTAGTAGGACTGCATTTATACTGCTTCAATAAAAACAAAAAAAAGCTAATTGGACTTTAGGAAATAAACAATCGGTACAATTTTTTTTGATTTTTTCCGAAATATGGTAGTTTAATTTGCAAATATTACCATACATTTTTTACATGATAAACACTTTCAACAAAATAATATAATTCAATGTGTTTCAGTAGATTGGCATATAAAATACCTAAACAGAATGTAAGGGGACGGAGGTGACATTTTCAGTGACTTTGATCATTTTACCTTTGCCTTGCTCATACAAATTTTTAAGCAACCCAATTTCCCTCATTGATTTTAATAATTTTGGAGTAAAATAAAATGTTTAAGGAGTTTACCAATTGGATTCCCTAAAAAAAATGTTTTCAATTATTTTGAGCCGAATTTAAAGTAAAATACCCTCATCCATTTTTTTTAATCGAAAACCGTTGGTCACACGAAAAAAAGTTTAGGAACAATTTTTTTCTTAGTGATAAGGCGTAATTATGAAAATTATTTTTCATTAAAATTATCAAAAAATGGGTTAGCGCGGGCGCCACTTGATGAAGTAGCTTAAATAGCCCTATCGGTCTTTTTTCCCATTATCATTAATTATATCATTATAGGTTAACTATCAACGAACCCACACTAATCTGCAGTGGAGGTTACGCTTGGGGTTTTGTGGCACCCGGACTTTATCTAGACGCTGATGGAGTTTATCAATGCTCGTACGTTCTTTTGAAAGCACATGCCAGAGCGTACAGAATATATGATGAGGAATTTAGAGATACATATAATGGTAAGTTAATGTTATCGGCATTTCAAATGATTCATGTTGGATAACCTAATAGCATACCATTAAACTGTTAGGAAATCAACAACTTTCAGTCAATATTTTAGCTGAATGATAAATTTAGTAATTAGATAGTACAGAAAAAGCTGGACATTCGCGGAAGACTGTGGCTTGCGCCTCGAAAGGCAATACTGCCGGTCCGTAGAAATGTGACTTTTCCTACGAGGTATTCATACTATTTTACCAAAAATGAAATAGTTATTTATACAACAAGTTACGAAATAAGGGTCTTTTAGACACGCGACGCGAAAATTGTCCTACAAAGCGGTGCCGAGTTGGACAACACGTCAAAGTGACTGAAAGACATTGTTTCGTAACGAATGGTATACAATATTTCTTCTATGGGCGTTTTATAATAAAAAACTTCATTTATTTTACCAAACATTTTATTACCTGTGTTTCATTTACACCTTCCATGTCAAAAAAAAATTTGAAAGAAAAACTGCGGCAAATATTACGTAGAAAATGAGTGATTTAGAAGACTCAGACATTGAAAATACCGGAAATGAGGCAATGGTGAACCTTGGTCCCCAAAAATCTACAAAGCCCAAAAAGTCGAAAGTTTTTTTCAAGGAACAAATAGAAAGATTTGTCAAATAAGCAGACGATAAGAACTATTTATTGGACAAAGTCATTCTTATTGTGGGTATCTCTGGAGCATGTCGCAGAGAAGAACTCAATACATATTTAAAAATGAATAATACCGAAATTTCGGAGTCTTTAAATAAAATAACCATTTCCAAACACTAAAACAAATGTTGCAAGAAGCTTTGTAATTAGCAAAGGCTCTACTGACGGCACCAACTTCTTGAATAGTATCCGACAGTACGCCCAATTACGTCCAGCACACATAACATTAATACCATTGGAGCAACACCAAAGAAAATTGCTGAGTTCTTGGGGCTTCCAAAGGCAAATGAATATACAGGCCACTGCTTTCGAAGATCTTCAGCAGCTTTTTTAGCGGACTCTAGAGCGAACATATAGTTGCAGCAGCGAAATGGAGGTTGGCGGTCAAATGCCGTGGCTGAGGGGTATATAGACGATTCTTTAGAAAACATCCTCGAAGCCGGCCCAGGCAGTTCATGTGATCGACCCTACAGTACCCCTACCAGGAATGGAACTGCCTCGTCTCGAGTGGAAAACACTCAACAGGATAAGAACGTCCCACGGCATCTGCCGTGACTCGTTCTATAAATGGGGACTCACTGAAACACCGACTTGTGACTGCGGAGAGCCTCGCCAGACTGTCCATCACATTGCAATTGAGTGCCCCCTCACAGCATACGGAGGAGAGGAGAGCGACTTCTTTGAGGCCACCGACTCTGTGCTGGATTGGATCAATGACCTTGATTTTAGAATCTAGTTTTTAATTGTGCTGTGTATAGAGTTTTATCTTGACCTTTAATATTGTATCCTTTATTTGTTATATTATGTGTTTATGTATTTGTAACACTTTCTTAGGAACTAAATCCATGTAAGCCATACGCTAAATAAATAAATTTAGAAAACAAAAGAAAAATTTCCGAAAAAATTTTTGGTCAAAAATCATTGGACGCTAACAAAAAACGTGTTAAATCTTATAAATCAGAATGTTCTATCAGCTCTACTAGTGGTATGGGTTAAATTGATATTGATGTAGCAGATTCATTTTCTATTTCTAGTTCAAATTCCTCATCTATTTACAAAGAGAAATATCTCAACGTACTGTTTTAGGTTACCCAAGCATTAATTTTAATAATATAAGTATATAATTATAAATAAAACTATAGACTATGTTTAGTTTTTAATTGTAAATAATTACTTTCAGGGTGGTGAAGGGTCCCAACCGCTATATTACGTGACTTCACGGTCAGCTTCAAAAATAAAAATTTCAAATCATTATTCATTTGAAAGTCAAATACTACTTTATTATCACCCCATATTTCCTTTCGTGATGTTTGCAAAAAGATTTGAACTGATACTTAGGGTTTTGTGCTGTTCAGCGCCAAAATCAAAAGGAAAACAAAAAATTCAGGTGCTTTTAGATAGGCTTATAGATCAGTATCAAAAAGCTTATGGGCCTACCAAAGAACTTTCTCTAGACGATTCACTGCTACATTTTCGAGGCAGACTTGCATTAAGAGTTTATATCAAGAATAAGAAAAACCGCTACGGAATAAAGTTTTTTGAGTTAACTACATCAGATGAGTACGTATTGAATGTAGAAATGTACAGTGTATCCACCGATGAAGATAATGGCGATAATACCTGCAAAACTGAAAACTTAGTACTCCGGCTAATGGAACCATATTTAATGAAAGGGCACGATTTGTTTATGGACAATTATTATAATAGTGTTTCATTATCTGAAAAGCTTTTGAAATTAAATACACATACAAATGGCACGCTCAGATATAACCGACGCGGTAATCCGAAGGCCCTACTTCAGAAAAAATTAAAGCGTGGTGAACATTTTTAGGTGCATGAGAAGCAAGTTTATGTGGCGAAATGGAAAAACAAACGGGATGTTCTGGTGATTACCACCAGAAACCACCCCCGTATGATCACAGTAAGAAATAATAAAAATTCGAAGGAAAACCAGTTTTAGATGTAAAGGCTGTGAGGAAAAAGCACCCCTTTGTCCAATATGTTTTGAGGAATGGCATGCCCAAATGACAAATGAAGAAGCTTAATTTTTTCCCTTTCTATTTTACTTATTTGAGTTTGTTTTATATTAGTGTCATTCATATAACGCTCATATAATACAGGGCTTTCATTTCAAAACTAGCCACCCGGAATAACTCTTAAAATACTTGAAGAAAAATTTAACAAAAAAATACGTCAACTTAGATTTACTGGGGGACATGTTTTACATGTATTTGCGACTCTGTAGTTTCATCCCCTAACGAGGGGCGAAAGGCACATAAAAATTTTCAAATAGTAAGGGGTGTTGAGTGATAGTTCCCTTGAAAGCCCTTTTCATTAGCAGTCTTTTGGTGCTTCATTTCTTAAAAGCGGATTATTTGTTTCCAAGTTATGCCCTTTTAAAATTTAAAAAGTTAACCTTGATATTTTAGTAAAATTTTGCTTACATATTTTAACAGATGTTCAAAATGCCCACCATTATTGGCAAGGCAATCGTAAAGCCGCTGCTCAAACTCCTCACGCACGTTTTGAAATGTCTCTTGGGTAATCTGTTCACAGGCCTCCCCTATTCTACGCCTAAGATCAGGAATATTTTCTGGTTGAGTTTTGTATACTATATTCTTTAGATGTCCCCATAAGAAAAAGTCAAGGGGTGTTAAGTCTGCTGATCTCGCTGGCCATTCTATAGCGCCCCTTCTTCCATCCAAAAAAGTACCGTGTTAAAAAATCATTATTACATTTTAACCCAAGTCAGTTTCACTGTCACTGTCATCATCCAAATTCACAATAATTCTTTCTCTGGGCAACAGATCTATATTTACGTATGATTTTTCTACTTTTTGAACATGCGCTACACAATTTTCCCAGTTTTGTTTGGAATATTTTGCATCTCTGACTGTACCTACTAAAGATGTCACAGAAGAATTTAAGGTGGCGAAACATTATTTCTCCTTACCGATGCTTAAGCTGGTGCCATATATGTTCCATTGGGTTGAACATGCAATGATAAGGAGGAAGTCTTAACACGGTATGACTCATTTCTGTCGCCAAAGTGTCACAATAATATTGCTTTTTTATTGAAAATGATTTTAAAATTTCGAGCAATTGCTTTTTTGTGTAGTTTTACTCTAAATACATAAGTATTATTTTCCACCATATAGTCCTGGATGGTAACTTTTGTGTCATTGGAACACGGAACTTTATTTAACCTACGACTATCACACTATTTGGTGGTATATGAGGTAATAATTTGTTTTTAAGCCAGTTTTTAAATAGTTCTGCCGTAGTATCATCGTGATAATCAACAAGAGAGTACTTTATATTTTTGGCTGATAAGGCCAAAGCGTTTGGTATAAATCCGTTTCTTGTCCCAGCATGAATTATTGTTATACGCTTACCTTTATTTGATGGAGCTTTGGTTCTGCATTGACCCGATAAATCTACCCAACCTTTATCTGGAACTTTGTATGTTATACAACGTCTCGTCCAAATAAATAATATCCCTTCCATCCTGTCTATATCCATGGACTGCAATTAGGTATTCCATCCTCCATCTTTTAACCGGGCCGATTCCATAATTACTCGTTTGTTAATTTTTTTCATTTTAAAATCGTTAAAAGGTCTATTTATTGTTCCGCCATGTTTTCTGAAGACCAGTTGTTATTGTCCCGTCTCTGTTTACTGCGATATGCTTCATTTCCTAGCGGCAAAGCGTGTCAAATATATACGTTTTTACAATCTCAAAAAATAAACGTTTTAACACCGAATTGTGTTGAGAACTCTTTTTTGCTTATAACCGTAGCGACAGGCCGCTGTTTTAGTATAATATTTGCAAATTTTGTTGTTTGTCTGGACGAAAATATTATTCGTTCTGAAAACATTAAATGCAATATGTTTCTCTGTTTCTCTGACCGTTGAGGAATTGTGTTGCTAATGGAATATTTAAAAAGCAGTTATTTTATCTAGACAAAAAGTAGTATTGGTTGCATTTAATTCCATTATTTTTATTGCATTTGAGCAAACGTTTCCCCAACAATAACAATGTCGTACCTTTTGCTTTTTGGTCCATTTATTATCGGGGTCATCCTGTAAACAGGGCAGCCCACTCTCATAGAAGGATTCCATAGCATAAACTACTCAACTTTTAAATATTTTTCGATCAAGGAGGTCTTTTTTTAGGGTGGATTTATAACAATTTGTTGGTAAAAATTATTTTCTACAAAATTAAATGCATGGCAAATATAATTTTTTAGGTGTTGTTAGCATAGCTCTTAACTCACAATGGCCAGAATCAGAAACCAACAGTACCCTTGACTTAGAAGCTCAAGAACGGGTCCTTCAATTTTCTGTAAGTAAATGTTGATCCATTTTCTACCCCTATATTAGTAAGAACATATTACGCACTGCCTACTTTATTAGTAAAACTCTAATTACACACACTATGTTGCTAGAGACTAAGCTGTGCGTAAGAACAGTTACGTAATATAATATATTATACAGGGCTGCCCAGAAGTCCGGAATAAAATTAATATAGGTAGCCCTAATCTGTAACTTTTGGGGAAAATGCTCGGACACGTCAATTTAGTCTTATATTATATGCTCACAATTTGACGTTATTCGTTTGTTTTTTTTATAGGAGTTTGTCAAAAATAAGACGCCATCGATCTTTTTTTTTCAATAGCGACTGTTAAAAGTTTAAAAAAAATTCCCATTTAAATAAGCGGAAATGATAAATCGTTGATGTTTCTTTTAGCTTCCTAGGTAAGAAATCTTCATTGTTTCACGTTCTGACATTTCGTAACATTTTTAACTTGAAAAATTAATTTAGGTATTTCCGAAGTATTATTTTACAATTTTCTAAACAAAAATGGTTTTGTCGGAAAGGCAGCGTATCGAAGTCTTCTGAAGTGTGCACTTTATTTAACGCTAAATATCCGGAAAATCAAATTTCACAGGGCACTGTTAGTAAAATATTCCACAAATTTGATAAACATGGCACAGTAAAGGGATTGCCTAGGAATGGACGGTCACGTGTTTTAGGCGACGATGAGAAATTGGATATTGCATTATCTCTGCAGGATAATCCGCATGTTTCAACAGTTTCATTGGCTCAAAATCATGATACATCTAGAGGTACTATTGGAAGATTTTTGAAAGCAGAAAAATTCCACCCTTATAAAGTATGTATTGTCCAAGAGCTTTTACAAGATGACTATGATAGGCGTTTGCAATTTTGCGAAGAAATGATGAGACGGTGTGACGAGAATAATAGGTTTCCACAGAACATATTATTTTTGGATGAATATACTTTCTATTTAAACGGGGTGGTTAACAGACATAATTATCGTTTCTGGAGTCAAGAAAATCCACGATGGATATTTAAAGCGCATAGGTACTCAGCGGCCCCAGAAAGTAAATTTATGGGCAGGTATCATTAATAACCGAATTTTAAGGCCATTCTTTTTAGAAGGAAACCTCACAGCTGAACGGTACCTGGATCTCTTAACCTTCGAGTTGAGGCCTGCTCTAGCTGTATTTTTTCCCAACGAAGTAGATCCAGATATACCTAATGAAACAATTTATTTTGGTTTCAGCAAGATGGTGCTCCCCCGCATTTTGGTGTCAATGTGAGAAGATATTTAGATCAGATATTTTCAGGTCGCTGGATTAGACGACGTGGTACAATTGAATGGCCACCGAGGTCCTCAGACTTAACGCCTCTAGACTATTTTCTTTGGGGATATTTAAAAGAAAAAGTTTACCAAAATAGGCCAAATAATATTAAAAATTTGAAAAACAAAATTAGATTGGAGACACATAGCATACAGACTGAAGCCATTCAAAATTCCGTCAACGGATTTTACCATCGTCTGGGAGCATGCCAAGTAGAGGGTGGAGGACATTTCTAGCATTAGCCACCTTAAACCACCTTTTTGTTGTGTTTTGTTTTGCTTCGTTACCTTTTCATTTATTTTTTTTTTTTGACAAAATAAATAACCAATAAACCATAACTATTGTTAAGTCACAATGTCACAAAATGTCAGAACGTGAAACAATGAAGATTTATTACCTTAAAAGGTAAAAAAAACATCAATGATTTACCATTTCCGCTTATTTAGATACACTGATAAAAGGGATATCTTAATGTAAAGCAAAACGAATTTAAAACAAGGCCGCCATGACTTTCGATATGTCCAAATGAATATTTTCTTGGTGAAAGTCAGTCATGTACTTGCGAACAAGTTCCATAATTATCTTGGCGCAAAAATTTATTTACATGAACTAAGATATCAGATTGTAAAAATACCAAACGCAGCCTTGGGGTAAGTTGATTCATTATCTTAAAGTAAGGCCAATTATTTTTGTTACTTTGGTTCAAGGATTTAGTACTTACCTTACAGGACCTATCTTTGCCGCAAGATTATTAATTTACTGACCTCAAAGATAGCATCCTTAAACAGAAGGCTTTAATTTTAAATAAATTGTATTCAAGTATTTATCTACTTAAGTCAAGTATGTGTGGCTTTTGCTCAAAAACACATGTCTTTGACTTAAAGATGGCTTCCTCGAATTAAGACGAATAAATTTTGAATTATTTTTTATGAAAGTTTTCATAAACTTGTTTTAAAGTTTAAATGACTTGTTGCAAGGATATATTTCTTTGCGGCAAACCTACAATTACTTGGCATGAAAGAATATTCTAAAAGTTTAATTTTAAAATTTTTGTTTGATATGGTTGGAAGTATTTTTTTTAGTTTAGTTTATTTAGTTAACAATATAAGTACATTTTATATGTTATATTAAAAAAATAAATTAAGCAACTGACCTTTCGAGTTCAGAGATATTTTACTATTAGCGCCTAAATCTTAGCATCATACTTAGTTTAAAAAATTACTGTCTATGTGTACCTATTACTAATAAACAAATACATATTTTTTAAAACGTTTTATATTGAAACATTTGAAATGGTGAACAAACGGCTTTTGACTATAACATATGAACTAATTCTAATAAAGTTTTAAATGGTTAACAAACCCCTTTCGGCTATAATATAACTATTTCTACCAATGTTTTAAACAATTAACAAGTGCCTTTTGGCTATAATATGGGAACTATATTTTTACTAATGTTTTAAATGGTTAACAAATGCCTTTTGGCTATAACATAGGAGCTAATTCTACGAAAGCTTAGTCAAAGAATTTATTTCTTCTGGTGTCGAATAAGGAAGTATTTGTACCTCGTCAATTTTCTGCTCTAAAAAAATATGGGTATTAAAATATATTATATACTTACTTAGCAAAAAATAAAGCAATATTTTTCACATGATGTACCTAAAGTATGCTAAAAGTATGCTTGTTCTAATGCTCTTTAAAAAATATATGTAGGTACCTAGAAATTCACCAAAAGTTTAATTTTTGTAAGAGCATTTTTAGCATATTTTTTGCATATGGTGCCTTATAGGTATATTGTAAGTAGGTAAATGTTCTATAAACAAACAAAATTTTTAATTAAGTAGAAACAAAATCTTTAATTAAGAGTGCCTTTTTACGAGACACTAAAAATAAGGGAGTTTTTCCTGACTTAATTTGGAGACACACTGTATATAAATAAAAAAGTGCAATAATTTTTACAGGTAGCTGGTATAAATAACATACCTAGCACCAATGCCTAGTAGCACTGTATTCAAACTTAATAAATTAATATCTTGACAAACTTTTGCATTTAGAGTGATAAAATAGCACCTTAAAACATATTATGTTAAAACGGAAACATTAACAAAAATACCGTGTAGGTACCTACCACCATTTTTTAAATTTGTATGCACTTGTCTCAAATTCATAGATCTTTTTTTAAGGATATATCTTTAGTTCAACGACGACGGTCTTAACAATTTCGTTTCATAAAATCTACTTATCTTCAAATAAGTACACACGGCCTTGTGGTTAATTTGTAGTCTTTATAGTTAATAAATGATTCTTAAGCGAAGTTCAACGTGTAGCATTTGCAGTCATCTTGAAAAACAGTATGTAATGAGCAATAGGTAGGTACCTACTTTTGTTAGATTGCGGCGAAATTTAGTTAGGGTTAGGGTTACCAAAATATAAGATATTAACATATAACTGAGTGTAATGCAACAATACATAATTATGTATATACATGTATAAAGACAAAATACAAGTTAATATAATCTTCTATAATACATACCATCAAATTTGTCACTCAGATGTTGAAGATTAAAATTCTCTAAGAAGTCTTTAATCTCACTCATTGTTTATATGTAAACCACTTCCACTTGATCACGGGCTTGTTTTAATTTTGAATATAGACACGTATTTAAAAAACACCAGAAGTAAAAATAACACTCTGCGCCCTCTAAATTATTTTTGCGCGTACCGACTTGTAAAAAATGGAGCTGATCGAAAGCACAGAACAATAAGCCATCGAAAGACGAAAGGCGACTGCCGGTATGCTTAGAAATTTGCCTACTAATTAGAACAAGGCCACAGATACTCTGGCGCAAAGAACATTATCTTGGTTAAAACAACTATATAAAAATTTAACAATCTCAAAGACGCCAGCTTTAAAACAAGGAATTTTAACGCCAAGAACATAAACAGAAATTATCAAAGTCATGAAAAATCATGTATTAAGAACGCATTCATTTCGAATAAGATTATTACCTTCGGATAAAGTAATTTACAGTCAAGATAATTGATTCTCTTGTGGCAAGAGCTGCCTTTTATCAGTGTAGGGATTTTTTTAAAAGTTTTAACAGTCGCCATTTTGAAATAGCTTGATAGAATCGCGCCAAAATTTATGAGCATACTGTCCAAGATATTACCTTTCAAATCATGTATCGCAAGCTGTATGTTTCCATTTAAAAAAAGATCGATGTCGTCATATCTTTGACAAATGTCTATAAAAATACAAACAAATAACGTCAAAATGTGAGCATATTATAGGCGAATTCGGCAAGGTTTTGGTATTTGGACTTTGGTAAGTCATTGGTTAACCATTATGGTATATGCACGTCACAGTAATGACGCCACTACATGATTCTATCCGAATTCGTTTGGTAGGTACCAAACAGCTGTAGGTGTTTTGGTTTGTAGGTTAGATTTTTTCGTTCTTTTTGTTTTTGGCTGTCCATGAACCATGAATAAAAAGAGAAAAGTTTTGGTGGGTTTCCTGGTGCTGGAAAGTATGAAACGTCGGCGAACGGACATTTGGTTACTTGGTAATGCAATACAAAACTATTTTGTGTTGTCCTCAGCGTTGGCGACTTGCACGTTCTTGACTAAAAACATCCATGTGAGAATAAGTGATTTCTATGAAAAATGGATATCCTGCTACCTGGAAAGTGATTTTTTTGGACATTTTCGAATGGGAAGAAAAACTTTCAACCTACTTTTAAACCAAGTGGGACAAGAGAGGCAAGCAGAAAATTTTAATGGATCTGGAAGTGGTCGTGTACCATTAGAAAAGGGCCTATTAATGACAGTTTGGTATTTAGCGAAAGGAGAATCGTTAAATTCTATTTCAGATAGATTCGGTGTAGCACCTTCAACATGCCATGACCACATCAATGAAAATGTAAAAGCTTTGTCAAAATTAGCAAAAAAATTTGTGAAATGGCCACGAAAATCTGAATGCCAACATATTGTAAATCAGTTTATGGCCATATCTGCCTATCCTAGTAAGTAATAAGTAGCTATTTTTTAAGTTTTGTATCTGTATGTAGATCGTAAAAAGTATATACAATTAAAGTCTATAAACTTTTCTCCCATAGCATATTTTTAACGTAACATGCAATGGCTACCATAAACATTTTAAGTAATATCTGTTTATTTCAGATGTAATTGGAGCTATTGATGGGTGTCATGTAAATTGTAAGGTTCCTGAGAAGCAACAAGAAAGTTATAGTAATAGAAAAATGGGACACTCTATAATTTTACAGGGTATTTGTACACCCTTCAAATTATTCACAAATATCTGTATTGGCTTTCCTGGAAGTGTTCACGATGCCCGTGTAAGTGTTTTAATAAATTTTAGCAAGATATTTATATGTAATTTCAGAGAAGCTGTTCTAGATTGGTAGATACGGGATGGAAGGACTATGTTACAGACTTGGTTTATAATTTTTTTTGGGTTCGGTACCTACAATAAAATTCATTAATTGTATGGAAATTTTTAGGTGTTGAAAGAATGTACTTTATATGAAAAACTGCAACATTATGGCAAAGACAAATACTTTTATGAAGACCAATACCATTTAGTTGGGGATTCGGCCTACCCTTGCTTAGATTGGCTTATGACGCCTTATAGGTAAGGATCTGGTTGGCATTACTTTGAGTGATCATAGGATAATTATATACAATATCTTCTGAAAAGTTCCTGTGAAACAGAAAAGTATTATTGGAAAAAAACATGAACAAATTCTATATGTCTAGGGTGTCTAATATGTATTAGGTATAACTTTTGCAGGGATACAGGAAGGTTAACAAGAGCCCAGAAGATCCACAACACTACATTAAGCAAAGCCAGAGTGGTGATTGAAAATACTTACGCACTATTAAAAGGTAGATGGCGAATTCTGAAATATGTGGACGTGTACTCTACTGAAAAAGTAATAAATGTGATCAGTGCCTGCTGTATGCTCCACAATTTTTGCCTTTTAAATCATGATATATATGAAGAACGAGACTGTGCAATTGAGAGAAATGAAAATGAACCATATGTTGGTATTGTTCCAAATACTGGAACCACAAAACGCGATAGTATATGCAGATCATTATAGTATATGAAACCTTTTTTTAATATAATATTATTTTGCATTTTTACTTTGATTTATAACCATTACACGCAACTGAACAAAAAAAACCTTTATACAAAAATAAATATATTACTTGCATCTTGATTTTTATCAGTCTAATAACTTACTACTACATAGGAACCATTATTTTAGACTATTCTTGCCTTGCTTTGTACTTACAATCCTATAAACTATATATCAAACAGTGTAACAAACACACTGTTTCCAAAAGATTAGGAACTTCAGTGATATAAAAAATGTTTGTACTATAATAGGATAGTAGGAATCTCTTGAGTTTTATCAAATAGTCTAATAACAAAAACTTTGTTTCCTAACACTACACCTCCCATATCCTAAAATTTAGGCTAAAAATTACTAATTTATCATAGGCCTCCTCAGCAACTACTTGCCTGATGTTTTTTCAGCTTCTTTCAATGCATCTTGTGCAAAATCCTGTTTTGCATCTCGAATTATTGAAAGGGAGTCAACATCGTCAACTGATATCCCATGGTTCACCAGTTGGCCCGATAATACAGCACGTCGTATATAATCAATGGTATAGGCATCATCTAAAATTAATAAACAATTTAATAACCTTAGAACTTTAATATTTTCTTCTTTACGTACCCTCTAACAATAAACGGCAATTATCTTTACTTTCACAGAACGCTAAGGCTTTGCCATTAATAATAAACTTAACGCCTTCCATTAATAACACTACTGTTTTTTCGACAATTTAGGCAGTAAACTTTTAAACTTATTTAAACAACCACCAACTCAAAACAAAAACAAAACAGACAGACTCTTGTTTAGAGTAAACAAAGAGGCAACGAATTTAATAAGAGATAGGTAGCTACCACAACGATCTACCGAACTAACAAGTGCGGTATCTTATTTGACAGACCAAACACCTACCAAGCAGGATACCAAAGTTGATATGACGTCATCATTTACGTATCCGAATTTGGTTGGTATGTTTTTGACCAACCAAACGAGGTACCAAACGTTGCCGAATTCGCCTATCTAAATTGACGTGTCCGAGCATTTTCTCCAAAAGTTACAGGTTAAGGCTATATTAATTTTATTCCGGACTTCTGGGCAGGCCTTTATATAGAGTGACCGGCAAAGAGTTCGCAACATATGGGAAAAAATTTTATTAGCGGAATATCGAAAAATCTTTTCTGAGGGATCGGATGTGCATGTCCCATAACCTTAAAATCGATTTTGGCATACGTCACGTGACCACTGGTATGGCGGGAAAGTTGAAGAAACTAATATGAAATCATCAGAAATCAGATTAGTTGATGAGGTATCAAAAAAATTCCAAGAATAAAATGTATTTAAAATTTCATTAGAACCTTTAGAAAATTATTTTATTATGTCAAATAAACGACAATTTATACATATACAAAACAAAGATTGACAAAGTAGGCATTGAAATTAAAACAATACACTTCTAATAGGAATCTGCCATTTTGTTCTACATAAATGTATTTTTATTTTGACAACTTTATGGTATTTCTGTATTTTCGCTTTGTGAAGTATTTTATTAACTCTTTATACTTAAATATTAAGTTTTGTATTTAAAATGCTCCCCTCACCATCGCTCGCAGAAAAAATAGAACTTATTTTAATTTGTGTGGATAATTATTACAAGAGTGCTCGAGAGGCAGTAGCAATATTCTGTGAAAAGCACCCTGATAAAACTTTGCATTACTCTACAGTTACGCGATTGTTGAAGAAATTTAAGGTGACTGGTAGTGTAGAAAATCAAGCAAGATGGCGCTAGTGTTCACTCCACTATTGAAGTAAGGAACTGGTTAAATAAGGAATTTGGCAATCAGTGGATAGGCCGATTCGCAGAAAATCCCTGGCCCGCCAGATCCCCCGACCTTTCACCCTTAGACTTTTTTTTGTGGGGGTACTTAAAAAACCAGGTTTACAAAAGCGGCCCTTTAGAAACGTTGAACATTTGGAACAAATTATTAGAAACTGTGTAGACCTAATACAGTGGCGGATCTACATACCTTTCTTGGGGGGGAAATTAGATAGTTTTTTGACTCAAATTGTTGTTTATTTGACTCAGTAAAATAATTTTAATTTTATTAATTTTTAGGTTTTTTTTTAAGTTTATCTGCGAGATTCAAGATTCTGTTTTACGGTTACAAATAAAATTTGTTTTGGATTAATGAATTTAAGGATTTTTAACATCACAGATTATTTCGATATAAAAAATATATAAAATAAGTCAGTTTTACTTTAAAGAAGCTATTAGAAGGGAAAAATACAGAAATTTTTAATTTGGCAAAAAAATATTTACAAAAAAATTCGATTTTATGTTTTTTTAAGTAGATATTCCAAACATTGTATGTAAGGTTTTATTGGAATTCTAAACACTTTTTATTCTAGGAATTCGTTTGATATCTCATCAAATAATCTGATTTACGATGATTTCATATTTATTTCTTCAACTTTCCCGCCATACCAGTGGTTACGTGACGTATGCCAAAATCGATTCTAAGGTTACGGGACATGCACATCCGATCCCCCAGAAAAGATTTTTCGATATTCCGCTAATAAAATTTTTTCCCATATGTTGCGAACTCTTTGCCGGTCACTGTATATATATATATTACGTAACAGTTCCACAATCACATTCGCCGCGAGTCGCCAAAAATCGTGAACAATTTCATAGATTAGACAATAGATTTTGCGCAAATTTTAAAAACCAACATTTATAATTTGGATATTATTTTTAGCTTTCTTCGTAAAGTATAAAACAAAATATGAAGTCGTAGAAAATGTATAGGTAGTACACAACTCTAGTAGTAAGCCTAATACATACGATTTTGACAATTACGGGACAAGCGTTAGCATTAGTTCTTACCACTCTTGGTATACAGGGTCGTTGGTATGTTTGGAAACGGTCGATTATTTCCTAAAGTACAACAGCTAGCGAAAAATATTTAAGACAAAAGTTTTAGGGATTTTTATAGTCTATCAGAATTTTAAAAAGTTAAGTATACAGGATGGGTCAGAAAGCCGTAGAGAAATATAGTTACTTTTTTTCAATCGAATACCCTATATCTTAGAATATTTTTGGATTTTGTATAAAATTACATTTGTTTTTTATTGAGTGTATTATAAGTCTAAACTTAATAGTTTCCAAGAAATTGAGTTTTGAAAAATGACATTTTTGAATTTTGACAGCTTTTAGCTTTCTAACGGCAGGTCTTAAAGTAAAACGGCTTGCATGTCCCTATCTTAGTTTTCAACTCTCTTTCTAAAAGTGTCAACTTCCGGTTAAACCGGATGTAACTCAAAAGCCGAAAATATAGTACTTCCCGTTTAACCGGAAGTTAGTATTTTCGGGAAGATAATAAAAAAGTAAGATAGGAACATGTAAGCCGTTTTGCTCAATAGCGTACCGTTAGAAAGCTAGAAGCTGTCAAAATTCAAAAATGTCATTTTTCAAAAGTCGATATCTCGGAAACTATTTGGTTTAGACTTATAATGCATTTTGTAAAAGATAATTGTAATTTTATGTAAAATCCAAAAAGATTCCAAGATATAGGGCATTCTATTAAAAAAAAGGTAACTTTATTCCTCTTTCTGACTCACCTTGTATACTTATCTTTTTTTAATTCTAATAGGATTTACAAAACCATAAAACTTTTGTCTTAAATATTTTTTGCTAGCTAACGACCCTGTACATATAATATACTTTATCGGTAGCTCTTTTATTACCGTTTAATTTTGTATTAACATTTTTATTATTCAGTCCAATACTTCTAAATATTTTATTTACAAGTGCAGAGAAACTTGATAGGAAAAATACAAAATGTATAAATCTTCACTTATGTTATTTATTCCACACTATAACAATTGTTTCGACACACAGTGCCTTCGTCAGATAGTAGAAACTGTAGAAACTTCAGGTCAGGAAACTTCAGTTTCTACTATCTGACGAAGACACTGTGTGTCGAAACAATTGTTATAGTGTGGAATAAATAATATAAGTGAAGATTTATACATTTTGTATTTTTCCTATCAAGTTTCTATAATGGATCTTCATCAAGTAACGGCTACATCCATTGAATAAGTGCAGAGACATTTTTTTAAGTGTCTCGCCCGATTCGCAATTTTGCTGCTCAATAGAATAAAAATCAAATTAGAAATTTCTAAATGATGTTCCGCAAGGAAGATAAATTTTATAAAAATTAAACTTTATACAGGGTGTCTTTAGAAGGTCTGTACAAAATCTGAGCACATATTCCTGAGGCTAAAATAAGGCGATTTAAAGTAACTTACCTTAGTCCAAAATTGCTCCGTTTCCGAGTGGTAAGTAAAGTAAAAAAATAAAAATCGATTATTTTTAAATTAATGAACATTTTTTAATGTATTACTTTAAAACTTGGTACTCGGGGTTTTTTTGGGATGCGGAATCCGAATACGGACACCTTTTCACTGTGGCCATTAGAGAGCGCTTCACAATGCACTTCTTATGTTTTAGAATGGCCATAACTTTTTTATCAGTGTAGTTTTCTTCTTTTTTTGTTAAGAAACTAATTTTTTGAACATTTTGAAACAAAAAAGGTACTCCTGTGAAAATCCGCTAAAGTACGCCGTTTTTGAGATATTTCGGTTTTTATTGTTCGATGCCGCACCGGAATATTTAAATTATTTTGAATAAAAAATTCCGCTATTAGTAAATTTTCGACAGGAAAAAATGTTTCACTTGGGTTAGTTACGGCAAGTTTTGCAGGAAGAATTTGAGTATGTTTTTTTTTTGATTAAATGAGGAACAATTTTATTTTAAAAGTAAATTTAACTAACATACACTTTTAGTAATTGTTCAAAATGTTCAAATGATCAAATTTACTCTTTGCATTTTTGTCTTGTTTATTGGGTTTTTAGGTCATTTATAAATAAATAAGGGTTTGGTTTAAGTTGACGTTTCGGTTTATATTACATTAAACCATCTTCAGAACTACAATAACTCTTACTCTTTGCATCAATTCCGCATCGTTCTTAAATATGTTGACTGCATTTTGAATTCTTCCCCAAAATTCCTCTTCATTATTAATTGGTCTGGAGTATAACATCGTTTTTAAAGACCCCCATAAAAAATAATCCAACGGAGTCATATCCGGTGAGCGTGGCGGCCACTTTACAGAAGCGTCATTTCCTCTACCGATCCATCTGTTTAGATACTGTTGATGCAAATAATTGGGGACATTTAAAATAAAATGTAGTGGAGCACCGTCAGGCATAAACCACATATCTCGTTGAAGTTGTAATGGCAAATCTTCTAGTAAATGTGGCAGCGTATTTTGTAAATGTTCTAAATAATCCACACCATTTAGTCGTGGCGGTAAATCGACAGGACCAATAATGAAATTGCCAGTGATTCCACACATTAATTCTAAACTCATGTTGATAATGAGTTACTTTCGTCGCATGCGGGTTTTCAGCAGCATAAACATGTTCGTTATGTAAGTTGGCTACACCACTTCTTGTAAAACATGCTTCGTCAGTAAATAAAATGTGCGTACCAAATTCACATCCTGATGTCTTTTTTCGGTAATGAATCGACAGAAGTCCAATCGTTGATCGAGATCCGGAGCCAAAAATTCTTGTATCTTTTGGATACGGTATAGATGAAGCTGCTGTTTCTTTAATGTTCTATGAACTACATCCTTGGATACTCCTACCTCTAAACCTAAGCGTCTGGTGCTTAATTTTGGATCTTCTGCAATTATTTCCAAAATTTGTTCCCCAACCTCAGGAGTCCGTTGCCGTCCATAATTGGCAGTTAAAGGAGTGAAGCTACCGGTTTCGCGAAGGCGTCTCAATAGCAGCAAATGTTTGATGGTTTGGCATGCGCCGATTTGGATATCTTTCCCTGTAAACCCTAACACTTTCGCGGCCATTTCCTTCACAATACCCAAAAACCAATAGCATATCCGTCCTTACTGCAGAACTGTATCATTCAGTCATCTTTACAGTCAATTTAAAATTTAACTAACACGTTTCAAACACCTTATTTATTCTCGCATTGGCAAATTCTTACTGAAACACTTACTGTAAACAACTTAGACTGATAGCAAAAATTCTTAAAATACGAAAAATCTTTACATTTAAATAGTCTCTTGCATTTGACACTCCAAAAATTATCTAAAAAAAAATACATTTCCACTGACCACATTTCATCCTCAAAGATAACAGCAAACATTTTTTATTCAGAATAATTTAAATATCCCGATGCGGTATCGAACACTAAAAACCGTCTTACTTTATAGCAATTATTTCCAAAATTTGTTCCTCAACCCCAGAAGTCCTTATTGCACGTTGCCGTCCATAATTGGCAGCTAAAGAAGTGAAGCTACTGGTTTCGCGAAGGCGTCTCTCAATAGCAGCAAATGTTTGATGGTTTGGTATGCGCCGATTTGGATATCTTTCCCTGTATACCCTAACACTCTTGCGGCCATTTCCTTCACATATAAATATGTATATATCCCAAAAACGGCTTACTTTAGTGGATTTTCACAAAAGTGCCTTTTTCGTTTCAAAATGTTCAAAAAATTAGTTCCTTAACAAAAAAAGAAAAGAACTACACTGATAAAAAAGTTATGGCCATTCTAAACCATAAGAAGTGCATTGTGAAGCGCCCTCTAATGGCCACAGTGAAAAGGTGTCCGTATTCGGGGTTCGATACCAAGTTAATACGTTAAAAAATGTTAATTTTAAAAAATTCAATTTTAATTTTTTAACTTTACTACCCTGTATCTCGGAAACGGAGCAATTTCGGACTAAGGTAAGTTGCTTTAAATCGCCTTATTTTGGCCTCAGGAATATGTGCTCAGATTTTGTACAGACCTTTTAGAGACACCCTGTATAGGTTCACAAATTTGGCAGATACGACGCCAAATATGATTTTATAAAATGGAAACCCTCATCCACAACCACACGAGTGAATTGCATCTCGCGATCAACTTCCAATAACATAGAGTTATAGAGTCCATAATCACACGAATCAATTACACATCGCGATCCAATTTCAAAAACATTTTAGAGTTGTTGATATTTATTTTCAGCCGTTCTGGAAATAAGGGGTTCCTAAATTGCCTTCATCGATTTTGTCTTTTGATTTTGAGAATCGCGTGGCGTTTTGCAGGACGACATTCTGGATTAATGAACCTGATCCACAGGCGGTTATCACAACAGGCGTATTGCCCACTACTGGGCTAAAGAAAGTTCCCATCAAATTGCGCCTGTTGAATGACAGAGATACCAAACCATGAGGGATTGGTGTGGGATGTGGAAAAACAGAATTTTAAGTCCTCTCTTCTTTATAAAGGAAATCGAGAACGCTTCTTGGGTTACATCTAATGTTCAAAGAAACTGTCCATATTCTCGAAGAGGCCCGTTTTAAATTAAAACTAGGGAAATTGTAACTCAAGGTAAAAAGTTGAATTTATTTGAAAAACTTGAAATTACAAAAGCCAAAAAGAGCCCAATAATAACCTGCGTTAACGAATTCTTTAACTTCGATCCATATCTAATTTTTAACAATTTGGTTGATTGACTTGGTTGTTTACAAACACGGCAGTTGGTGTTTATCACAACCTATTATTTTTCCCGCCCTTTTTTGACGTTTTACTTCAGATATTCTTCTTTTTTTCTACTATACAGGCAAATAACATATCGACAGACCACTTCATCCTCGATTATTGAGTACTTGCGAAAATTCGGTCATTGTTTCTTTCCCGGATTTTGATTGGCTGTTTTTAGGGAACTGATGGAGTTTTGTGGATCCTTAGAGAGTATTTTCCTGAGTCTGGTACATTCTGGAGTGCTTTCCATAGCCTCACAGTGCTTCCTACAGGATGTTCTCTTAGTCTTCCTTAGTTCCCTTTTGTACTCGGTCAAGGATGCCTTGTATGCATCCCAATTATCTGCTACATTATTACAATTATTCGCTACGTTGAAGTTTTCTCCTACTTGTCCTCTTCTCACTTCCAGATCTTTGCTTCACCAGGGCACGTTCCTGGTAGATTCTGTTATAGTTGGAGGGCAGTTTGCTGTAAAAGCCGATTACAGTGCGTCTTCAATTTGATCTGCTATAACTCGACTTTGATCCCCACAAGCTTCACATCAAGGTCTAACTTATAGTTTTCCCAGCTCGTTTTGCGAGGGTAAATATTGGTAGTTTGCTTCACGCATGTTATTTCAAAGTGAATGTATCTATGATCCGAACAACTGGCCTCCTTAGATACATGCCAGTTTTTGACATAGTTCCCGATATATTGCATCCCTATTGTTCTATCTAAAACTTCCTGCCTTTAACTTGTGACCAAGGTAGGCTCATTACCCCTATTTATAATGTGTAAGCTATTTGCCAGTAAGAATTGAAAAATTGACTCACCTCGTTGGTTGGTGTTAGTGCTTCGCCAGATGTTGTGGTTCACAACATTTTCCCTGTAGAATCAAGAATGTCCGAGATCGTTTTCCGGCAGTTAAATCAATCTTGAGGATTCTTGGCATCAAAAAAGCTTCTGGTCCTGACGAAATTCCAGTCATCGTAATTAAGACATGCGTTGATGAATTGACACCGGTGTTTTGTAGGCTACTTAACTTATCTTACAAAACAGGAATATTTCTTTCTTGCTGGAAAACTGGGCGAGTCCAACTCATCCCCAGAAAAGGCAAGACCTTGCCAAACGACTGTCGTCCAGTAGCATTAATTTCGGTTATATAACAAAAGTTGTGGAGAAGGCTAACTCAATTATCACAGCACCTGGAAGGGTTCAACATTATCAGGGACCACCAGTATGGATTTCGTTTAATATTTAATTCCATTATAATCAAAATTGTCTTGGATGTTAGTTGATTGGTTATAAGGCATGGTGTGTGATGGAATTTTAGTTGAGACTGACGACTACGACTTTTTCGTCGTGTGTAATAATAAAAACGACTTTTTGGTCCCTGCCACTAAATTTATAAGAAACTCAAAGTCCGAAAAAAATATAGGGAACGTTTTGCCAAACCAGTTTATTTCAAAACTTTATTGTCAAAAAAAAAAACGTTCTATCGAAAGAATGAATTTAAACGTTCTGTAACCCTTTATACAAAAATGTGCTTTGAAGAATTATTATTTTAAAATAATTTCTTTATGAATGTAAAAATATAGATAAACATTGTTTAACCGTTCCATACCTATCGTGCTTTTATATTTTAGGTTGGTTGGTACGCAAATCCGATATTTTTAGGAAACTGGCCTCAAGTTATGATTGACCGAATTGCCAACAGAAGCAATTTGGAGGGATTTTCAAGATCTCGTTTGCCAGAGTTTACTCAAGAAGAAATTAATTACATTAATGGAACACACGATTTCTTTGCCCTTAATACGTAAGAAAGTAATTTAATCAATTAAGATCTTAGGCTAGAACTATAATATACTATAACAACGGGGTGTGTGACAACGCCTACCCATTAAAAATATATATAGGGACGTTTAGTATTCCTCAAAGTACTAAATCCTAGTTAGTATTTCTTACTATGGTATCTAATAGTTGATAGTATTAACTAAAACACCCTGTAGTAATTTTTAATTTTAAGATAATTTTAAGACAATTAGCTTTACCTTAATAATACAAACTAAATTAGTTATTAATTGAATCATTATCATCCGGGGTGAAGATTATTCATATTGAAGAGGAAAGAAAAATCCAAAATTCTTCACAAATATTTAATATCTTGCTCTACGTGTTTTGACATCTAGATTGCACAAAAGGAGGTTCTATTATGTTTAGAGAGTTTATTGATCGCTTGGGGTACTGCCAGGCACAAGAAGGAGGACAATTTAAACACCTAATTAAGTAGCTTATTTCATTTTTTATATTTTTTTAAAATTAAAAATACTTTCAAAATTTTTTTTTTACCCTGTAGCTACGTAACTATCAATTTTAGGCCCTAAGTGTGTTATTTTTTGAAATCAGCTGTTCTTGGAGATTACAGATCTGAACTAAAATATAGGGGTTTCCATTTAAAAAAAATCATCGATAATGTCATATCTGCTACAAAATATGCCCAATTAATAGTATATTATTAACCAAGGTTTAGACAGCCATCATTATTGCCCGAGCGGCAAATCACGAGGAGCGAAGCGACGAGGGATTTAAGACGCGAGGGCTATAATAAGCTGTCTAAACCGTGGTTAATATATTATTTTTTCCACTACTACAAACTTTTATATGACATTTATCTTTATAGTATTAATAATAATTATAAAAAATTATAGGTAGGTATAAGTATATTTTTTAATCAAGTTACCTGCGCTTTGGAATTGGCAAAATATTTTGTTGTTTTGTCAGGTGGCTTTGTCAATGTCAATTTGTGTTCATTTGTGTCATCAGATTTCACGAGTTTTGCGTTTTTTTTAAAAATGAGCGAAGAAAATGTTAGTGATAATATTATGTGTACACCTCCCGAATTAAGGATGGAAGCAGAGAAAATGTTGATTGTATCGATATTTTACAATATCAAGTAATCTAATATGTATTGATAATTATCTGGTTGCCTAACCACAATGAATTGATGTTGTAGAATTAAAAAATCAAGTTACCTGCGTTCAAACAAAATTCGGTTAAGGTCAAAGATCGGTCAATAATGGATTTCAATGGCTTATTATTGACCATGGTCAATAATGACTTATAAGGTAGAGAAAAACGATTTCTAGCGTTAATAATCGGTCAATAATGGCGATGTTATAGGTTAGTAGTGGAAAAAAATTATTATATACGTGTCCGAGGATTTTTACGAAATGTTTTTGGATTATTAAATAATGAATTTGTTCCTTACTTTATGTACACACTGTATATATAACCAATATATTGCTAATACCGTGTTACAGAAATGTCCCCAGCATGCGGCGTTTTCCGGAAGCGTTGTGTCTGCGCAGTTCGCGTGTATGTCAGGTCCAGTTTTAACTTATTTAACTTAATTTGTTCGAATAGGTATTTTGGGGTGTAGATATGGCAATTGAAATTTCGAATTGCAATTACGTATCCGACATAGTTCCGTAAGTAATAGTGGTTGTTCTTAACACCGTAGCAGGTGCCCTTTGTCGCCTGATGGTCTCATTCTATAAGTTCATATACAACATACGATGAAAGTTGCACAAAAAATTGCTGCATTAATCAAAACCACAATAAACTCATTAAGGTTTATAGATGATTTTAAATATTTTAAGTGTTGTGGTAGACATCTATAAATCTTTGGGTTGTTATATGTTATCATAAATAATATTTACTTTGGAAAGGCTCCTTGAAACCTAATAGTTTTTTGGTAGCTTTAGTAAGCTAAGTTAAAACCTTTTGGTTTTTACAAACACATATAAATCCTTTAGTTCCTCCACCTACGCCTTTAAACTTTGAGAGAGGGGTAAGATAAACCAATAATACTCTTATTATAGGTATTTAATATTATAACAAAACTGTTTAAAATCCACTTACTTGTATTTTTTTTTACTTTTGCTTGCTTACAGTGCTTACACACACGAAATCACGAAATAAATGTTTTTTTAGGCTATGTAATCTAAGTAGGTACAGGGTCTTCCAATGAGGACTGAACAGGGGCTCATTTATTTGAACCAGAAACAAAAGAGTTACGCTATGGATAAGGTGTTTTTTAAATGGAACATAGCTTTTTTTATACGATTTTTGGAACGAGTGATTTTTTTTTGTCCGTTCTGATTAAAATATTTAATATTGTGACAGCTATTTTTATTAAATTTTAATGTTTTATCCAGTATAATTTAACTTTAACCTGTTTGAAACATACACTAGGTAATAAAGGTATAATCACCTTTGAATCCTTCAAAGTCAAAAAATTTGACAAATTTACTATAATATTGCCGAAATGAAATATTCATTAGATGAGAGATTGCAGATTGTTATCTTGTTCTACAAATGCCAAGAAAATGCAAGAGAAGCAAGGAGAAGATTTATTGCAAATTTTCACAGAAATATATCCGTCAATGCTATTCTAAGGATAAAGAACCTATTTGAGGAAAATAAAACATTACATGACAGAAAAAAAAATCCAACTCTATACTAATTAAAAAAAAAACATTAATAATTTAATTGTTCAATGTGACCTCCGTTGTTCTCGAAACATGTGCGATAACCTCTTTGTAGCCTTTCCAAACTTGCTGTTATACTGTGATTTTCCTGGTTAAGGCGATTTATTTCATTCACAACTTTCTGCATGATCTCTTCAATATCGTGGTTTCGCTGCTTGTATACCACGTTCTTTAAATGGCCCCAAAGAAATGTGTCTAATATTGACAAATCGGGACTATTGGGTGGCCAAGCATAGGTTCCATTTCTACCAATCCATTCTTCATGGCGTCCGTTTAAATATTGAGTAACCTCACGCACGGCATGCGGAGGGGCCCCATCATGTTGCCAAATTAAATTTTGATATTTTTCCAATGGTAAATCTTCCAAAAAGTTCTCAATTTCGTTTTCTAAGAACTCGTAGTATCTCTGTCCATTTAAAGTCCCGTTTAAAAATATTGGTCCCAAAATTCTATTATTTTTTATGCCACACCAAACATGGATTGAAGTCCTTCCTTGAAATTTAATTGTCTGAAATTTTCTTGGATTTCCAATGGCCCAGTGATGATTATTATGTCTATTGAAAACCCCCGATGTTGTGAATGTGGCTTCGTCAGTCCATAAGATATTTCTGAATAAATTAGGGTCTTCGTTTTCTTTCCGAATCACAATTTGGGAAACAAATTGGAAGCGAAGTTCTTTTTGTGCCGGTGTTAGATGTTGAAGTGGAAGGATATGATAAGACTTAAATTTATGATTTCTTAAAGTCCTGTGAACAGTTCCTTGGGTAACTCTTCTGCGTCTTACACCGCCGCCGTATTGAACGTCCCGAACTGCGTCCGAAATTGATTTGGTTGGATTCAGTCGAAAATAATTCACAATGGCACGATCTCGATTTCTATTCCTTTCTGGATTTCTTTTCTGTCATGTAATGTTTTATTTTCCTCAAATAGGTTCTTTATCCTTAGAATAGTATTGACGGATATATTTCTGTGAAAATTTGCAATACGTCTTCTCCTTGCTTCTCTTGCATTTTCTTGGAATTTGTAGAACAAGATAACAATCTGCAATCTCTCATCTAATGAATATTTCATTTCGGCAATATTATAGTAAATTTGTCAAACTTTTTGACTTTGAAGGATTCAAAGGTGATTATACCTTTATTACCTAGTGTATGTTTCAAACAGGTTAAAGTTAAATTATACTGGATAAAACATTAAAATTTAATAAAAATAGCTGTCACAATATTAAATATTTTAATCAGAACGGACAAAAAAAAATCACTCGTTCCAAAAATCGTATAAAAAAAGCTATGTTCCATTTGAAAAACACCTTATCCATAGCGTAACTCTTTTGTTTCTGGTTCAAATAAATTTTTGGTTTCATTTTTGAATTCTGCAGGAAAAAGTACATCGATTGGCTATTTTGGATTTTTCTTTAAATACAAGGAAGCTCAAAAATGAGCCCCTGTTCAGTCCTCGTTGGAAGACCCTGTACATTTGTATTAGAGGTTGTCAGAATATTTTAAAGAAGAGTAGTAAGGCTGGGTAAAGTCTTACAGGTTTTAAAATTGTAATAAAGTGGAGCAATTGGAATTTAACAAGACCTTTTGCCTTATAAAAATATTTTACAAACCCACAAACTCTTAATAGGGCATTCTGTTAAAATAAACGGTTTTATTAATTTTCCAGCCATGTTTTATTCCATTAACTACGGCAGGCATGTTTAAACAAAGTTAGGGCAACAGTGTTTAATTATATTTTTATTTATTAACTGTTTACATTTAGCCTGCAATTATCAAAGATATGTTAGTATGTTATGTAAACCCCTAAATAGCCCAAAATCATACTGATTAAGCTAAAAGTAGGGTTACAATTTCTTTTATTTATTGTAAATAATAATTAATAAGCTAACAAATGGAAGGCGCGTGATTTTTTTTAGAGTTTTTTTTATATAATTTATCAATAAAGTGGCCGGGGTTGACAATTTTTTATTACTAGGTTGTTTATTAATATCAAATTAAAAAATGTTAGCACATGCAGATATTTTAATCGAGGTAGACATATTTAACTATACTTGGTGACATTTCTTGATACTGACAATTTAAGTGCAACAAGTCTTTGACGAAGAATTATTAAAGACACAATAATAATAAAATTATTTATGATGGTTTTAAATCACGCATAAAATTTGATTGCAAGTACTAGCGGTTTTAAGAAGGCTTTATTAAATGTTTTGTGGTAGACTTAAAAACATCTTGCAGATTTGGGTTTAAAAGTACTGTTGGTTTTATTGACAGTTTTAAGGAAGATATTTATAACCTGAACAAAAGGTCTTCTTTATTGGAGCTTTGAAGAGGTTCTGGGCCGGCCCTAGACATTTTGGCGCTCCGGGCAAAACCTTAATTTTGCCCCCCCCCCCCCCGTTTTTTTTTAAAGTAAATCTCATGCGACCATATCAGAAAGTCAAGAAAACATTGAAAAAAAGAATAAAAAAAAACGTTTTATTACAAACTCAATCATCAGATAACAAGATAAGCAATTTAGCACTTAAGGCAAAATAACAAAAATTAAAATGTAGTAATGCTAACTAAACTAATATCCCATATTATAAATAAATTCTAACTAACCAAAGTAATTAAAATGCCCTTTTTCTAACTTTTCTTTCGGCAAACTCACGAACCAGTGATTTCAAGTCTAATTTGTCACTAATTTGGTGTTCTATAGCTATCATTGCCAATCCATTGAGACGATTTTGCGTCTGCATCGTTCTGAGATAATTTCTTATTATTTTTAGTTTTGAAAAGCTTCTTTCCCCTGAAGCCACAGTGACTGGCAATGTAAGTAGGATTCTTAATGCTATGCTGAGGTTTGGCGCGAATTTGAGTGTAGCGATAAACTTGAGAACTTCAACAGGGGTTTCCTTTTTTGTTAATAATGACGAAACAATGCTTATTTCATCGGCTAGTTCCAGGGCGTTAAGATCGCTTGAATTTCCATCAGTTAAAACTACCTACTTCCAAATCTTTGCAATGAGCCAGTAGCTCATTTCTGAGCATGTCTTTTAGACCAAAAATATTATACAAAAAGCTGAAATAATTACTGTGAGTATTTAGCAAATTATATCTGGTTTCCAAGGCATTTATTGGTTGATCTATAGTGTGAAAAAAAAAATCTATTTTATATTTTTGTTTGAGGTCTTGAACGGGTTCATCCGGGCCCTCATACAAAAACGTTCTTGTTTTGCGTCTGACACGATGACGTGGCGTGGTGGTTTCGAAATTAGCTTCCACGTCAATCTCTGAAGCAAGCTCGGTTGCTTCTAAAATGATGCTTTTAAAAGCTTCATCTGATCTCAGGTTTTCAAAGAAGAGTTTGCAGTTGCTAAGCATATCAATAGCTTGTGACATATTAAACAAACTATTTTATTTCACACCAGCCGAAGTCTAGTGGCAAATAATGCATTGTTTTAAGTCTACTACCTTTTTATATGCAGTTAAGGGCTGTTAGATCTTGTTTCGCTTGGTTTCAAAATTGTTGTTTCCTGTACAGTCGTGTTGCCACGGGCCGAAAAACTTGTCAAGGCGGTGGTTGAGTGGTTTTGTCATGTTGAATTCAACTAGATTTTGCCTTAATGTTTAAATATATTATATTATTTGAATTATGTGCTTAGAAATAAAAATGATAAATTCCGCCTGCCGCCTCTTAATTTTGTCAACTATCAGTCAAATCTTGCAACGCGTTTTTGAGAAAATTCCCGTGAACCGATTTCAATGAAATTTGGTATACTTACAAGGGTTCGATGACAATGCAATATTATGAAAAATAATTTATTGATATATCAGAATAATAAAAAAATATTCTTTACTTTTTAGTGCATTTTATAAAAGCCTGTAACTTAATTTTTTTATCAGTTTATTTTCATTTTCCATGATTTTGGCGCTCCTAGATCATTGCGCTCCGGGCGGCCGCCCGGATCGCCCTACCCTGGGGCCGGCCCTGAGAGGTTATCTAGTATAAACAGTTTTACGATCAGTTTATAGACTTAACCTCTTGAAGATTGTGATAAAACTTAAAATGTTACTTGGGCAGCGCATTATAAAAACCGTAAAACAGTAACACAAACAATTATGCTAGTAATGTATTTATTTCTATTATAAAACTACAGATAAAAATGTATAAGAAAAAGTGCTAATGTTTAGCACACTAAAAACAATGAATGAATAAACACTTAAATAAAGCTTCCGCGAAACGATGCATGCTGAGGACATTTTTAGATTGTTCGGCAATTAGCTTTGTTTTTCTACTGGTGGGAGTTCAGTGGTTTCGGCCCATATTAAATTGATATTTTATAATTAGCGTATTTATTGTGTTGCCATGAAAACGGAAATTTGGTTTTTATATATTTATTGATTTCCTGTTAATTTCTATAGCTTTACAAATTGCCTATTATAATAATTATTTTTTTAATAAAACTAAACCTAAAATAAATGATGTTTTTGGATAGAAGATGCTCCTATAGGTAATCCGTCAAATGAATTTGATAATGGCGCAGCTAACGCTGGATCTTTTGACGATCCAATTGGAGTTCGAAAGTTGGTTAACTTTATTAACGATAGGTAAATGAAATACTCTAAACTGTTACACAATTCCTCCTCACATTGCTGGTATATTATTACAAGTCCCACAAAAAAAAAGTATGATGATCTGGGCTAAGCCCCAATTATCATAATATTATAGTGACATCGCAACCATTAAAGGTTATGTGATATTACCCAGATATTATTATGTTATATTAATTTAATAAATTTACAGAATCATAATTTCAGTCTACTTACGGCAAATACATAGCTCAATTTCATTCTGCTACTTTAAAATTCACCAGGCCCCAATAACATCTCTAACAAAATTCTCAAAGTCCTCCCCCGCAAATGCATGGCTACTCTGGCCAACATCGCCAACGCCGTTCTCGGGCTAGCCTACTTCCCTAAAAAGTGGAAAGAGGCCACTGTTAACATGATCCCCAAGCCCGGTAAGGACCTAACCTTTTCCCAAAATTATCGCCTCATATCACTACTCAGCTCAATGGCCAAAATCGTTGAAGTCATAATTCTCACCCGCCTCAAAGAGAAGTCCACCGAACTGGAAGTCCTCCCGGAGGAACAGTTCGGCTTTCGGGAAAATCTCAATTGCGAACTCCAGGCCCTCCGAATCACTGAGTTCATAACTCAGAGCTTCAACTGGAATCAGTATATCGGGATGATCCTATTCGACATCGAAAAGGCCTTCGACACCGTTTGGCACGATGGGCTGATTCACAAGATGACAGCTCTGGGTTATTCTTCAAACTTGGTCCGCCTCATTCAATCATACCTTGCCCACCGCAAAATCAAAGTCCGCATCGAACGCGCGAACCGCCGGCACCCTTGAAGCGGAAGTCCCACAAGCAGCAGTCCTATCCCCTCATCTTTCCAGTAACTTCACCCACGATGTCCCTAAACTCCCCGAGAGCACCCTGGCCCTCTATGCCGACGATACTGCAAGTATCAGCAAACTAATTTTCCAATTACTGCGTAAATTGGAAACTTCGCCTCAATCCCGATAAAACCCAAATCAACCAGTTTGCCCGCAGAAGGCAACCTCCCTTCGATGCGGTCAACCTGGATGGATGCGACGTTTCCTGTCCCGACGCAGTGAAATACCGCGGTATCACCCTAGACAAAACCCTCCACTGGCAACGCCATATCCAAGGCAACCTCAACAAAGCCAGAATAAGAAGAGGTGAGACCCTGCGGAACTGGCCCGCAGGGGGCGTAGAAGGAAGTCTGGAAGGAGTCATTGAGACTCTGAGCAAAGTAAGCTCAGGGCCACAAGAACTCCCGCCAGACAGGCTCACCTCTCCGCGCGTGTGTGTGTGTGTGTTTAAAATTCACAAATATGATGATGCAGGTATCTATAAATAACTTTGAGATTTGGGTACCTACGGTGATCAATTGTCAGGTTCCGATAAAAAAAAAGGTTATTAAAAATATGTTCCCTTATAATAATTTACTATGTTTAATCTAAAAAATTAAATTCCTTGGATCCGAACTTCAGGTGTTTTTTTGTTTAATATGTTCAGCTTTAAGCATTTTAAGCTGTTATTTTCCTAACGAATGTACAAACCAATGACGACAAAGCGAAGATAGACGCCTCATGCTCTTTTATCTTAACCAGCAGACAAGACGTCAAATGCAAAAGTCCGCCAGGTTCCTCGCGAGTTCCACGGTAAAAATATTTATATACTGTTGTCAAAGAATCCCAAACTTACCCCTTCCCCTTTTGGATTTTATTTCAGCTTTCAATTTGTAACAATTTGGAATTTACTAGTGCTATGGCCGCGCATAATGCCGGATTTAAAAAAACCTGTTGGCTGGCAGTCAATAAAAAATTAAGTTTACAGTCAGAACAGTAGGCATATTATTCGGAATATTCCACATTGGTGTAGAGTACGCAAAATGTGGCAACGTCTGCCTCCTAGTGGCGGTAGCAAGCGAAAATAAGAAAATGAAGGGTCACAATTTTGACATTAGAATTATCATAAAGTATTTTCGGCTTTACAAAATAATTTAGTGGTGAGATTATTGTGTTTTATATACACTGTGTTCAAAAAGTCCCGGACCGGTCAATTATTTAGAAAATGGCGCACAATATAAAACAACTTCCGATATAAAAGTTGTAGGCCTTAAAAAAATCTTATAATACTTTTGGATTCTACATAAAATATCAATTATTTTTTAATAAGCACGCTATAAGTCTAAACTTAATAGTTTCTAAGATATCGACTTTCGAAAAATTATATTTTTGAACTTTGACAGCTTCCAGCTCTCTAACGGTACGCCTTAGATTAAAACGGCTTGCATGCCCCTATCTTAGTTTTTAACTATCTTTCTAAAAGTGTCAACTTCCGGTTAAACCGGATGTAGCTCAAAGCCAGAAATATAGAACTTCCGGTTTAACCGGAAGTTTACACTTCTGGGAAGATAATAAAAAAGTGAGATAGGGACATGTAAGCCGTTTTGCTCTAAGATATACCGTTAGAGAGCTAGAAGCTGTCAAAGTTTAAAAATGTAATTTTTCGAAAGTCGATATCTCAGAAACTATTAAGTTTAGACTTATACTGTGCTTATTAAAAAATAATTGATATTTTATTTAGAATCCAAGAGTATTATAAGATATAGAGCTTTCTATTTAAAAAAATGAAAGTTTTGTTTACCATGACTGTTTGAGGCACCCTGTATAATTACAGGTGTCCCAGTTTTATAGATTTTTTTTAAGGCCTACAACTTTTATACCGAAAGTTTTTTTATATTGTGCGCCATTTTCTAAATAAGTGACCGGTCCGGGACTTTTTGAACACTGCAGGATAATCCGCATATTTCAACAGTTTTATTGGCTCAAAATCATGATACATCTAGAGGCACTATTGGTAGATTTTTAAAAGCAGAAAAATACCACCCTTATAAAAGTATGTCTTGTCCAAGAGCTTTTAGAAGATGACTATGATAGGCGTTTGCAATTTTGCGAAGAAATGATGAGACGTTGTAACGAGAATAATAGGTTTCCACAGAACATATTATTTTCGGATGAAGCTACTTTCGATTTAAACGGGGTAGTTAACAGACATAATTATCGTTTCCGGAGTCAAGAAAATCTACGATGGATATTTGAAGCGCATACTCAGCGGCCCCAAAAAGTAAATGTATGGACAGGTCTCATTAATAACCGAACTTTAAGGCCATTCTTTTTGGAAGAAAACCTCACAGCTGAATGATACCTGGATTTCTTAACCTTCGAGTTGAGGCCTGCTCTAGCTGTAATTTTTCCCAACGAAGTAGATCCAGAAACAATTTGGTTTCAGCAAGATGGTGCTCCCCCGCATTTTGGTGTCAATGTGAGAAAATATTTAGATCAGATATTTCTAGGTCGCTTAATTGGACGACGTGGTACAATTGAATGGCCACCGAGGTCCCCAAACTTAACGCCTCTAGACTATTTTCTTTGGGGATATTTAAAAGAAAAAGTTTACCAAAATAGGCCAAATAATATTGAAGATATGAAAAACAAAATTAGATTGGAGACACATAACATACCGGCTGAAGCCATTCGAAATTCCGTCGATGGATTTTACCATCGTCTGGGAGCATGCCAAGTAGTTGGTGGAGGACATTTGCAGCATTTGCCATGTTAAACCACCTTTTGTTGTGTTTTGTTTTTTCTTTTACCTAGAAAGGTAAAAAGAAAATCAATGATTTATCATTTCCGCTTATTTAAATAGGGCTTTTTTTTTAACTTTTAACAGTCGCCATTTTGAAATAGGTTGACAAGATCACACCAAGATATATAAGCATACTGTACGGGATTTTAGCTTTCAAATGATGTATCACAAGCTGTATGTTTCCATTTAAAAAAAAATCAATGTCGTCATATCTTTGACAAATGTCTATAAAATAACCAAACGAATAACGTAAAAATGTGAGCATATTATATAAAACTAAATTGATGTGTCCGAGCATTTTCCCCAAAAGTTACAGGTTAAGGCTATATTAATTTTATTCCGGACTTCTGGGCAGCTGTATAATATATTATATTATATTACGTTACTGTTCTTACGCACAGCTTGGTCTCTAACAACATAGTGTATGTAATTAGAGTTTAACTAATAAAGTAGACAGTGCGAAATTTGTTCTTACTAATATAGGAGTAGAAAAAGGATCAACATTTTAATTACAGAAAATTGAAGGACCCGTTCTTGAGCTTCTAAGTCGAGGGTACTGTTGGTTTCTGATTCTGGCCATTGTACGTTAAGAGCTATGCTACCAACACCTAAAAAATTATAGTTGCCATGCATTTATAGAAAATAATTTATACCAAGAAATTGTTATATGGTTACGTATTCAACAATAAACGCCTCGATAGAAGCAAATGAAAATTTTAACTAAAGTAAAAAAACCCTAAAATTGAAACAGCGAATTAGATACCTGATTAAATTAATTCGAAAATATACCCTAGCTCATTGGTTGTCCGGTGCTACTATCTCAAAAAATACAAAAAGAAATGAGGCGTCATATGCTAATTTAAAAATTAAATTGCACATGTTGGAGAAAATAGGAGGTTATCAAAAAAACAAGTTAAGGAGACAATAAAAGAATTAAAGAAATCTTACCATTAAAGAGATGAGGACGCTCTACTGCCCCTAAGGTGCCAACTAAAATTGGGGCGGGGCAGTGAACCTTATTAAATCACATAAAAGTGGGCCCCTTTAGAACCGCCGACTTCAACCTTCACGGGTACTAGTTAGTTATACGTCAAGTGCCCGAGGTGAAGTATTATTTAACACTTAGGTAACGAAGCAAATTCCGACGTACTCATTTGATTAACTTGTGGTTTTACAATACTTGTATTATTTATATGTCTTTATGTTTAATGTTAACCTGAGGCCCTTTTTTTTCTCATATTTTTATAATTTTTAGAAGGCACGAATCCATTCGTATGTCGAGACAGCCTATCAAAATATCACTTTTAATTTTAATCCTAAATATAGCAATGTTTTGCCACTTGTAGAAAACCATTTGGCCTGTAGCCTGGTGACCTATTTTCATATATTTATTATTGAAATGATATTATTGATAATTTTAACACAACATTTCGAATGCTTTGAAAGTGATACGCCATTGCTAATTGATAGTAGCCTGCTCACGCTATCGTCCTCTTATAAACAAGTTGTAGGCTCGGCGCATAAGTATGAATCAGATGCATGGTCCATCTTTGCTTTGTCGTCATTGGGACAAACTGATACTTTTAGACGCGACTGACGTTGACAGAACTACAAGAAGCGGAGTTCGGCCAATAGAACAGGCACGGAATGACATTTTGCGTATGTTTTTTGCCCTATAAAAAGAATGCGAATAAAAAGTACAATATTGCCGATTTAACTAGCACACATTTTAATAAAGAATATCTAAATATTTATTTATATTACACTAGGTATATAATTATTATTAGTCTAGGAGTATTCAAATATAGGGGAATGTCGCCTATGATGGCGTTCTTAATTTTGAAGTGCAATAATTTTTTTATTCCAAACATTTTACCAATTTTTAGGAAGTGTGGTTATGTATTGCAACTTAGTTATTGGTAAATAACGAAAACATTTAAGATATTTTTATTTTTTTAGGATATATTTTCAATTTTTAAAATGTGGAAGTATGCCATCATAGGCAACAACCAAAACCTATGATGGCATAACCCAGTAAAATACACAAACTTCCAAAATTTTTATATTTTCATAATCAAACAATTTTTGTTTTTTGCTTTTATTTTTAGGAAACAAAACCAGACTTTAAAAAACTCAAAAAACAATAATACATACGTATATGCTATAAAATGGTATTAAACAAATGAACTATTCTAATTTAGGTGATGAATCTACTTTGAAGAAAAACAAATAAAGGTTATACATTTCTAAGCCCTTTAAAGGTTTTCGGGGTTTTAACATAACTCGCAGATGAACTGTGTAGTTTGTCTTGCTACCCCAGCACATTCAGTGTGACACCCTGAACGGCACTGTTGGTACCGAATCCACATCTCCGTAGCTCGCATTTGTAAGTAAAGCTCGCTGCAATATAAACATACCACGTCAGATTCATCATCCTCTATATCATTCCAATATTCTTCACCTTTGTCCTCTTCACTGCTTCTTTCTTCTACGACAATTTTCTTCTTCGCCCTTCTTGCTAATTTTCTTCTCACAATTACTGCCTTCTCTTTTTCTTTCTGTTTCAGCTCCATAGTGTCAGGTGTTAAATTTAGTATTCCGTTCTTCCCACATTCTCTTTTTTTCTGCTTTTCAGATGTTGAAGCAGCTACAGAAGGAGGTGATAGTTCAGCAATGCTGCAACAGATCTCTTTGGTCAAAGAAGATCCGGACAAATTAACATGCGTTTCTTTGTTCACGTTTAAGAAGTTCTTGGGCCGCTCATTGTTCCTACTCTGGAGGTCTATTAGCTCAAAAAGCTGCTCTATATTTTTATCTTGCAATGGTTGATCATTATCTCTTTTTTGATCAATAGGTTTGTCCGTGGTTAATGATGGCGCAAACATCCAGTCCTCAAAAACGTCTGAATTAAATGGAGCTATTCCTGTTTTGTCAACAGCATGTATAGCATTGGCTGGTGTAGCACTTTATAAATATGCGTTTTTAAAAAGACCAGCTAATTAAAAATCTGTCACCATTCTGCGTGCATTTTGTTTCAGCCATCGTTGGATTTCTTGGTCATAATAAGTTTGTAGAGGGCCAAAAAATCCAACATCGAGTGGTTGGGCCCGGTGGGTACAATGTTCGTCGAAACAAAACAAAACAATCCCATTCTTTTTTGCAGATTCTAACACTTGCAGGCTTTTATGACTAGTATGGCCGTCCAACAGCAAAAGAACTTTGTTATTATTGGATCGTTTGGAATATTGTGTCAAGTGCTGAAGATATTTAAGAAGAACTTTGTTATTATTGGATGGTTTGGAATATTATGTCAAGTGCTGAAGATATTTTAAGAAGAGCTCACCAGTCATTCATCCCTTTTCCTGACAAAATGCTTTGCTTCCGATTGGTGCATCGTCCATTAGTTCATTCTTGAGACTCTTTCGGGAAAAAATGAAAACAGGTGGCATTAAAGTTCCAATTGCATTCATTGCACATACCACCGTCATATGTCTACCTCGTTCAGCGCTGCTCAACCCTGACTTGTTAACATTAAATATGTTTTCAGGTAAAACATTGTTTTCACGCAAAGTGGTTCTAATGAAGAACAATACGTCATGATGTTATTTTTATTAAACGCCTGCGCACGAGCATATGATGTATTTTCGTAAAGCCATAAAGAAATTCTTGGATTTCTTGACAAAAATCCTTTAACCCATTTTTCTCCAGCCATCTTATTTTCTGAATTAAAATTATGCTTTAAGTTATTTTTTTCTGCTATCTCGTAAACTAGTTTTCTTAATTCTTTTGTAGTAAAACCAAAGAACGTTTTTTCCATTTCTACAATGTGTTTACTAGCTCTTCTTCTACTTCCTATGGCAATATTGTTCTACGACCTCCTAAATCTCTTCCCGAAGCGTCGTCTTTCTTACTTCTTTTACGTAATGTTGTCGCAGGAACCTTATATGTTTTAGCGGCTAACTGCCAATCCATTTTCTTTTCCTTTATTGCATTTATTGCTTTCTGCATAGCTCTCTCATCCCAGTTTTGTCTAATCGATTTATTTGCCTTATCGTAAGGCATATCTGTAAAAATGTCTATTTTCAGTTAAAATATTTAAGTAGTTCCTATGATGGCATACCTATGCCATCATAGGAATAATCCAATATTTAGGTTGCATCATAATATATAGCTTATACAAAAACATAACCTCTAAATGAATACGACAATATACGCACTACATTCAATAAGTATAAGCATGCAAATATCATATGTTTCTCTAATATAATATAGCAAGTTAAATTTTAAATTTTAAAAGTGGCTAATATTACTTCGCCACTTACCAACAAATTGTGTTAGTTAGCAATGCAACAAAACACGTGCCAATTAGCGTTCGTTTTTAACACAACCATAAAACGAACTGCTCAATAAAATGATTGATTGTAAAAGCGCTGCTCAATGCTATGGCAGATAAGTGCGAAATCTGCCCTTGTCAAATGGAATAACACATTATTATTATTATTAATATTTATTATTATTATTTCTTAGTTATTTTCCTTCGTTCTTTTTTTATCTTGTATATTATTCTTACTGACAATAAAAGCATTTATTATTTCTATCTTGCTATGCCAACCAACTTAGGCACTATGCCATCATAGGCGTCTTTGTCCTAGGTATATTGCTAAATTAATAAAAATTTTATGAGACCAATCTATTATTTAATGAAGAAATAATTAGGATTTCTGTCGTCAAATATCTTATTAAATTATAATTTATCTATATAATTATCCAAATCTGGCAACAGGTCAACGCGACAAGCTTTAGGCAGTGGATCAGAAAAAGTAATTTAATTGACTCAGGTTTAGCAAAAGTATGAGCAAAAAATATTTTGTGTGCTGCGCATCTGAAAACCGTCAGGCCTGTGCTGATTGTTCGTCATTAGCGCAGCATTGTAAATGCGATTTTTAAGATGAATGTGTATAGGTGGTACGCGTTGTAATTCTTTTCATGCTTATAAATTTAGAGACGTCTCAAGCGAGCTATTGCGTTTAGTTTGTTGCATGTTCAGATAATTCCGTATTTTTTTTTATAATAAACCTAAATTTGTAATAAAAAATCATATTCAGTAAGGTTCTACATACGTCTATGACACAGGTCTGTACAAAATCTGAGCACATATTGCCGAGGCCAAAATAAGGCGATTTAAAGCAACTTACCTTACTCCGAAATTGCTTCGTTTCCGAGATACAGGGTAATAAAGTTAAAAAATAAAAATCGAATTTTTTAAAATTAATGAACATTTTTTAACGTATTACTTTAAAACTTGGTACTCGGGGGTTTCTGGGAATGCGAAACCCGAATACGGACACCTTTTCACTGTGGCCATTAGAGGGCGCTTCACAATGCACTTCTTATGGTTTAGAATAACCATAACTATTTTATCAGTGTAGTTTTTTTTCTTTTTTTGTTAAGGAACTAATTTTTTGTACATTTTGAAACAAAAAAGGAACTCTTGTGAAAATCCGATAAAGTAAGACGGTTTTTAGTGTTCGATACCGCACCGGAATATTTAAATTATTCTGAATAAAAAATGTTTGCTGTTATCTTTGAGGATGAAATGTGGTCAGTGGAAATGTATTTTTTTTTAGATAATTTTTGGAGTGTCACATGCAAGATTTAAATGTAAAGATTTTTCGTATTTTAAGAATTTTCGCTATCAGTCTGTGTTGTTTACAGTAAGTATTTCAGTAAGAATTTGCCAATGCGAGAATATATAAGATGTTTGAAACGTGTTAAATTTTAAATCGACTGTAAAGATGGCTGAAGGATACAGTAATGACGGATATGTTATTGGTTTTTGGGTATTTTGAAGGAAGTGGCCGCGAAAGTGTTAGGGTATACAGGGAAAGATATCCAAATCGGCGAATACCAAACCATCAAACATTTGCTGCTATTGAGAGATGCCTTCGCGGAACCGGTAGCTTCCCTCATTTAACTGCAAATTATGGACGGAAACGTGCAATAAGGACTCCTGAGGTTGGGGAATAAATTTTGGAAATAATTGCTGAAGATCCAAAATTAAGCACCAGGCTCTTAGGTTTAGAGGTAGGAGTATCCAAGAATGTAGTTCATAGAACATTAAAAGAACAGCAGCTTCATCCATACCATATCCAAAAGGTACAAGACCTTTTGGCTCCGGAACTCGATCAACGATTGGACTTCTGTCGATTCATTACCGAACAAAGACAAGAGGATGTGAATTTTGCTAAGCACATTTTATTTACTGACGAAGCATGTTTTACAAGAACTACAAGAAGTGTTGTAACCAACTTACATAACGAACATGTTTATGCTGCTGAGAACCCGCATGCCACGAAAGTAGCTCATTATCAACATGAGTTTAGAATTAATTTGTGGGCAGGAATCATTGGCAATTTCATTATTGGTCCTGTCATTTTACCGCCACGACTAAATGGTGTGGATTATTTAGAACATTTACAAAATACGCTGCCACATTTTAGTTTAAATGTCCGCAATTATTTGCATCGACAGTATCCAAACAGATGGATCGGTAGAGGAAATGACGCTCCTGTAAAGTGGCCGCCACGCTCACCGGATATGACTCCGTTGGATTCTTTTTTTATGGGGGTCTTTAAAAACAATGGTATACTTCATACCGATTGATTAATAATGAAGAGAAATTGTGGGGAAGAATTCAAAATTCAGTCAACATATTAAAGAACGATGCGGAATTGATGCAAAGAGTAAATTTAAACTTTTTACGTCGTATTAATCTTTGTACTTATGTTAACGGATGTCATTTTGAACAATTACTAAAAGTTTATGCTAATTAAATTTACTTTTAAAATAAAATTGTTCCTTATTTAATTAAAAAAAAAATCCATACTCAAATTCTTCCTGCAAAACTTGCTGTAACTAACTGAAGTGAAACATTTTTTCCTGCCGAAAATTTACTAATAGCGGAATTTTTTATTCAAAATAATTTAAATATTCCGGTGCGGCATCGAACACTAAAAACCGAAATATCTCAAAAACGGCTTACTTTAACCGATTTTCACAAAAGTACCTTTTTTGTTTCAAAATGTTCAAAAAATTAACAAAAAAAGAAAGAAACTACACTGATAAAAAAGTTATGGCCATTCTAAACCATAAGAAGTGCATTGTGAAGCGCCCTCTAATGGCCACAGCGAAAAGGTGTCCGTATTCGGGTTTTGCATTCCAAAAAAACCCCGGGTACCCATTTTTAAAGTAACACGTTAAAAAATGTTAATTAATTTTAAGAAATTCGATTTTTATTTTTTATCTTTATCTCGGAAACGGAGCAATTTCGGACTAAGGTAAGTTGCTTTAAATCGCCTTATTTTGGCATCAGGAATATGTGCTCAGATTTTGTACAGACCTTTTAGAGACAACCTATATAAGGTGTGAGAACACGATTGTAACAATGAACGACACTAAAAACTTTAACCTGTGTATCCACAAGTCGACTGGTTCAAAACTTTGCTTTACTTGGAAAATAAAATTTTTTCTGAATTTTACTGCATAACTATTTATTAACAGATTAATCACTTTGTCATTTTATCCCCTAGCATGGGTATGACCTACTAACACATTTCTAACTAGACTCGTCAAACAACCACTTAACTAACTTTAAATATCGTAGACTATTATTCTCACATACTTTCGACCATTTTTACGTGGAGTTTGTACCGGTCCACGGAGCGCAACTTAACTCTCTGTGTTTCAGTGTGACACTGCTTTGTTGACAAAACATTGTCAGTCTCGTACCCCATCCCGACATCTTGACCAATCAGGTCGTAATACGTCACAATCCAAAATGGCTTGTTTCACGTCAAAATACTGTTGCTAGCCAATGAGAATACAGATCTGCTGTTACCATGCACGTGGCTTATGCCGCACTTACATTTGCGTGCTGGAGACTAATACAAAATCAGACAGATTTTTTATGCATAAGGTTTTGATTTAAACTTATATTTTCATGGATTTGTACAACGTTGCCATTACTGTAATATGCGGTATTGCCAATTATATTGCATGTAAAAAATATAATATACTTTTCTCTATTTTTTACCATTAGGTATTAAATAAACACATAATAATTTACCACGAAATGCGGCGTTGCCGCTTAGATTAGTATTACGTTACATTAATTCCTAGAATTGAGTTCCACGCATTTACTTTAACTTTTGTGCTGGGTCACGACAGAAATACGACGTGTGTCCCAAACATAAGGCTTTTATTTCCCCAAGTGTTGAGCCTGGTCGGGCCGACTATAGCTATAATATATTCCTATTTAGGTTTTTTGAGTATTTTATTGTTATACGCAGAATTTGCTCGTTTTTGCATTATCTCTTCAAACAAAAAAGATATTATGCAAAAAATAAAGTGCCCTCTATTATAGTGGTATAGTAGGAATAACAATTTTATAACAGAACTATTGAAATCATGAAGGTTTGTCTTTGTGCTAAATAATTTCTAATCGCAATAAAATGTTAATAATACGACAAAAGATGTATTAGAGAAATATTGAGATTTTTATTCTTGTTACGTAAAGGTGGCCTACAATTTATAAAAATATCTAAACATTTTCGGCTCTATCAGAATTTTAAGGAATTGTACTTTCCCGCGCGGCATGCCGAATAGTAAAACTAACAAATCTATTTATTATCTTTGTCTCTACTTTTAAGATATCGGCCCGAAGGGATAATTATTATAGAAAATGGATTGGGTACGGAAGATACCTTAAACGATGATCAACGAATCGATGTCATTAAGGTAAGAAAATGATACTTTTTTAGAATATCCATTGTTTTATATAAAAACCCTTTTAGATATCCCATCCTTTTTAAAAAGGGTGATATTTCAACTATTTGCAGTGGTAGCTCGTAACTTTAAAACTTTTCGCCTCCGCATGAACAAATTCGAGTTGTTCATCCGAACGATTCCTCGCGCCTCATGATGTATTTTTCCTTTGTTTTCAAAATCCAATAAGTCTCTTACGTCAAGTTGAGACTATGATTTATTGCCACAAGAAGGTACCTACAGACGGCAAGCAGAAAAATGTATTCTCCCTATTGCATAGCCCAAGTCATTTCTGTAAAGTATCTCACGAATAAATTATCTGCATCTCTACAGCACTTGAACAAAGTAAATAAATACTAGTTAATGCATAGTTCCTCTGAAACCCTTGCAATATATCTAATTGGTTTAAAGGTTTCAGATTTTTTTCTCTTTTTTTTTAGTGTCCAATTTATTGCTCTAATAATTAAATATGACACAAATAGGATCCTAAATATTGAGTAAAAATATGGGATTTCCCATTAAAACAAAAACTTTATGTTAAGTCTTACTACACTATTTTGGAGCACTCTGTATATACGAAAGTATTTTTCTGAAATACACCCTATAATACAAAATAAATCAAAACGAATGAAGTCTTCACTTAACTCCCGCATACAGAAAAATGACGAAAACATTAAAAAGTTGTAAATTAAACAGTAACCATCATAAAACTCAAGCAACTAACGCTGAGAAATGAATTGGAATGAAATCGTCGGCTTCGGCAAATAAGGAAGAGAAGGTTTTTTTTCAATAAATTGGCCCGATGCTGAGCACCCTGTATCCTAACTAACCTGAACTAACCGAATCGGTTTGAAGGATGAGGAAAACTGTGAATGTGGCGAAACAAGAGATCTTGAACATTATGTATTTAGTTGCAGTAAACTTAAAAATTATAGAGATAAACTATATAACAATTTGAAAGGATTGGTTTAAATGTCATTTAACTTAAACTATTTAATAGCACTTTGCAATATAAATGTATATAGAATTTTATATCAATTCATATTGGAAGCTCAAATAAATCTATGAAAAAGAAAAAAAAACAAAAAACAACTTAGTGCATATTACTTATACAGTGACCGGCAGAGAGTATGCACCACAGGGGATTTTTTTTTTATTTCAAAACTTACCAAATTTTTTTTGTCGGTGGAAATGTTCTGCATGTTCTTAAACAAAAAAGAGCATAAACAAAACTAGTAAATATTGCGTCGTATACGAGGGAGAGATGAAAACGTTAAATTTACTCAAGAATAAAATGCCCTTATATTCCACAGTAGAAAAAATTTTTATTAGGAAATGTTGTTTGCGCTTAAAAGTTATCCACAAATACCAAGTTTCACCTTGGTAGCACAAAAAAAAGTTTCTATTTTTTTTACGCCCCCTCGTATAACGAATCGATAGAGGCTATGCAGCCTATAAATTCAGTTTTTTAACAGCTCGTGGGCAATTAGACACATAACTTACTTAAATTTAAATCATAAGGTCGAAACGAAAATTTCGGCACGGCAAACTGTTAGGAAAGTAAAGGAAATACAACTTTAAGTGTCAGTCTTATAGTAATGTATAATAAGTTAGAAAAACGTCTTACAAGTAAAAGTAACATAAAAGAACACAGTTATTTAACGTTCTACATGCCCTCCGCCGTTTTTGATACACTTTATGGTTCTATGAATAAGCTCCCTTATAACATTTCGTAGAATGATAGGATTGATTTGTCTAACGCATTGCCTGATGACTTCTTCTTTCTAAGTGATCTTGATTTCGAAATGGTCGATGCTTAAAAACTCTATTTTTAAGGTTATCCCAAAAAAAGAAGTCCCTTGGTGTGATATAGGGCGATCTTGCGGGCCAAGGGTTTTCAGCAAAGCGCCCAATCCACCGATCCCTTACTGAAATAGTAGGTACTATGGATTGACGAGCCATCTTGTTGAAAATAAAATTCCTGACGGGCATTTAGTGGCAGATTCTCAATGAAATCACTTACAACCGTTTGCAAAAAGTATAAGTATATTGCAGCACTTAGATTTCCACGGAAAAAAAAATGGTCCTAAAATACGATTGTCTATTATCCCGCACTAAACATTCTCTTGAACGAATATTGATTCCTACATTCGATCACAAAGTAGGGTTCTCGTTTGACCACCAGCGGAAATTTTGTGAACTTACTGTACCGTAACTAAAAAAAGTTGCTTCGTCGGTAAAAAAAACATGCCTACCAAAGTACGGGTTATCCTTTATCATACCTTTAAACCAAAAACAGAAGTCGAGGCGAGCATCAAAATCCCGTGCCTGAAGAGTATGTATGTATTTTGGCCTATACGTTCTGTAATTATATTTCTTAAAAATCCTTCATATTGACCTTTCAGAGACACTTACATCATCTTGTCTCTGAGACAATGGCATCGTTGGAGCTAAGGCTGCAGACAGCAACACATTTAAACTTGTGTCTTCATAAGGTACGTTTTTCTTGTGTGGCTGTTTGAATTTATTTTGGACTAATCCTGTTTGTTTAAATTTAGTGACAATTCTTGAAACGGTTGAATGAATTATATTTCTATGGGGATGTCTCTGATTAAAAATATCTGCCGTTTCGCGAGAAAAATTCTGATTTTCCCCGAAACTCAAAACATTTACAATTTTTTCTTGTGAAGCCAATTTTAGTTCTGCCATTTTTTACAACTAAAACAACAACTAACGCTTAATATAAGCATGCATCCTAAATATTTTTTCATGGCAACTAGGTTTCAATGAAAACGAATTTTATTATGTAAGGGTTTGAACTTTAATTCATGAACCAATGGGTTTATTTCTGACGTTATGTTGGGGAAACGATCATCCAAATGTATTAAAAATAATATAATTAAATGGAACAAATGTTTTTAGAATCAATATCACTGTTAAATATCTTATTTCAATATTATTTTAATAAAGGAGCAAAATGTAACAATGTTTGCTAAACGAATAAAGTGTTATCGCCGGGATAGGCATAAAACTTGCAAATATCATCTTTTAAAATACATATAATATGTCCTAAATAATAAACGGCTAGTCGACCGTTATTCCAGGAAAAAGCAATGTTCCACGTTTAGATGTTAAGAGTTATATTTTTAGAATTTTGTGTATCCGAAAACCCTTTGACGGCGTTTTGGTGCTCTAGGAGAGTGACACGGCATGGTACGGTTTGTTTATTGCCGTCCGATTGGTTGGGAGAAAACATTGCGGTTGTGTGGCCTATCAGAATGCTTTGTTGGTTGATCGTCATGACAGCGGGGGCGTAAGCTTGCTGTGAGATGATACAGTTTTCCTTCTTCTAAAAACACTAGACTTTTGGCTTCGAAAAGCAAGGTTCTATATCAACAAACGCAAACGCACCTGGTGTTTTCTCTCCGTCGGTCGGAGTGAAACAAATAGCTTTGCCTAAAAAAAGGCACCCAGCAAATGTATTAAACAAATATAGTGATTAGTTTGATTGTAAAATCAGTAGTGAATCGTTATGTTATAGTACGTTATTGTAAAATCGTGTACTAAAGAAGTTTTGCGTGATTTGGAGAAATAAACGCCAAATTACCACAGTGAAAACCTCGTTTAATTCCTTCACTCAGTAAATGAAAGAATCAGTGAAATTAACCTACAATCGAGAAACATAAATGCCTCATGAACTGTTGACGCAAGTTAAATAACAACACTTGGCTTGCTTAACACGTTATTTTATTAAACGTCCAGTTTTCGCGTATTTAAACTAATTTAAGTAAGTAATGTGTCTAATTGCCCCCGAGCTGCTGTTAAAAAACTGAACAGCAAAGGTGAGCTTCAAAATGATGCGTTTCTGTATCTAAACTTAAGTTTTAAATCAAAATTAATATACAAACTTTTTTCTTAATTTTTAAGGGTTATCTGGGTGCCTTTTTGGATGCCATTGTTGAGGATAATGTTAATTTGTTTGGCTACTCAGTCTGGGCACTCATGGACACTTTTGAATGGGGAACGTATTCGTAAGTTCAAATACATTAAAGAAATAATCGCTTACTATATTTTGTTGCTTAATGTCAGAGAGTAATAAAATATAAATTTGCAATGACAGGACCCATTTAGCAGGGTGGACAATTAAAATGTTGCGTTGTAATTTTCAGGTAAGTTGCAATGATTCTTATTAAAAACTTCGTATTTCAGACCTGCACACACCCCGAATCGGTCCTGAATTGGGGTCACCCTAATTTGCATAGAATAGAAAGACGAGTTTGGTGAATGAAAGTAATGTAACAGCGGCGTTACTACAGGTAGTTTATTAGAATTAAAGTATAGTAATAATTATACTTGACTATAATAATACAGATGGGCAGATAATTGAGATATTAATTATTCTAATATTAAGTAGGTAAAAACTTATACCTATAGAAGTAAGAATAATGTGAAAATATATAAATTGGAATAAATATTAATCTTTATTTAAAAAAATCTTCTATGTACAGGGTCTTCCAACGAGGACTGAACAGGGGCTCATTTTTGAGCTTCCTTGTATTTAAAGAAAAATCCAAAATAGCCAATCGATGTACTTTTTCCTGCAGAATTGAAAAATGAAACCAAAAATGTATTTGAACCAGAAACAAAAGGGTTACGCTATGGATAAGGTGTTTTTTAATTGGAACATAGCTTTTTTTATACGATTTTTGGAACGAGTGATTTTTTTTTTGTCCGTTCTGATTAAAATATTTAATATTGTGACAGCTATTTTTATTAAATTTTAATGCTTTATCCAGTATAATTTAACTTTAACCTGTTTGAAACATACACTAGGTAATAAAGGTATAATCACCTTTGAATCCTTCAAAGTCAAAAAATTTGACAAATTTACTATAATATTGCCGAAATGAAATATTCATTAGATAAGAGATTGCAGATTGTTATCTTGTTCTACAAATGCCAAGAAAATGCAAGAGAAGCAAGGAGAAGATTTATTGCAAATTTTCACAGAAATATATCCGTCAATACTATTCTAAGGCTCGGTACTTTCACATCCGAATATCTTTATTCTCAAAATAATTGCTATAGTTTCAATTGTGTCGACAATTGTTTCCATAGATATTATGCAACGAATAACGCTATCCATAAATGAAAAGATCAAACCTAAGGATAAAGAACCTATTTGAGGAAAATAAAACATTACATGACAGAAAAAGAAATCCAACTCTATACTAATTAAAAAAAAAACATTAATAATTTAATTGTTCAATGTGACCTCCGTCGTTCTCGAAATATGTGCGATAACCTCTTTGTAGCCTTTCCAAACTTGCTGTTATACTGTGATTTTCCTGGTTAAGGCGATTTATTTCATTCACAATTGTCTGCATGATCTCTTCAATATCGTGGTTTCGCTGCTTGTATACCACGTTCTTTAAATGGCCCCAAAGAAATGTGTCTAATATTGACAAATCGGGACTATTGGGTGGCCAAGCATAGGTACCATTTCTACCAATCTATTCTTCATGGCGTCCGTTTAAATATTGAGTAACCTCTCACGCACGGCATGCGGAGGGGTCCCATCATGTTGCCAAATTAAATTTTGATATTCTTCCAATGGTAAATCTTCCAAAAAGTTCTCAATTTCGTTTTCTAAGAACTCGTAGTATCTCTGTCCATTTAAAGTCCCGTTAAAAAATATTGGTCCCAAAATTCTATTATTTTTTATGCCACACCAAACATGGATTGAAGTCCTTCCTTGAAATTTAATTGTCTGAAATTTTCTTGGATTTCCAACGGCCCAGTGATGATTATTATGTCTATTGAAAACCCCCGATGTTGTGAATGTGGCTTCGTCAGTCCATAAGATATTTCTGAATAAATTAGGGTCTTCGTTTTCTTTCTGAATCACAATTTGGGAAACAAATTGGAAGCGAAGTTCTTTTTGTGCCGGTGTTAGATGTTGAAGTGGAAGGATATGATAAGACTGAAATTTATGATTTCTTAAAGTCCTGTGAACAGTTCCTTGGGTAACTCTTCTGCGTCCTACACCGCCGCCGTATTGAACGTCCCGAACTGCGTCCGAAATTGATTTGGTTGGATTCAGTCGAAAATAATTCACAATGGCACGGTCTCGATTTCTATTCCTTTCTGGATTTCTTTTTCTGTCATGTAATGTTTTATTTTTCTCAAATAGGTTCTTTATCCTTAGAATAGTATTGACGGATATATTTCTGTGAAAATTTGCAATAAATCTTCTCCTTGCTTCTCTTGCATTTTCTTGGCATTTGTAGAACAAGATAACAATCTGCAATCTCTCATCTAATGAATATTTCATTTCGGGAATATTATAGTAAATTTGTCAAATTTTTTGACTTTGAAGGATTCAAAGGTGATTATACCTTTATTACCTAGTGTATGCTTCAAACAGGTTAAAGTAAAATTATACTGGATAAAACATTAAAATTTAATAAAAATAGCTGTCACAATATTAAATATTTTAATCAGAACGGACAAAAAAAAATCACTCGTTCCAAAAATCGTATAAAAAAAGCTATGTTCCATTTAAAAAACACCTTATCCATAGCGTAACTCTTTTGTTTCTGGTTCAAATAAATTTTTTGGTTTCATTTTTGAATTCCCCGTTGAAAGACCCTGTACAATACAACAACTTAATTTTCAAATTTTAGTCATCATGTTCCGAGTAGTCCGATGAACTATCGTCGTTGAAATTCAGGGAAATAATAAGGGGCAGTGTTTTCTAGCATGTTATCAGTTTCCCACATTCTTCTTTATATTTCAGTCACATGTTCGAAGCACTTACTCCAATTTTCACAATCCACTCATTTTGAAAGTGGTGTTATGCCTTGCTACAAACCCTTTACTTGCGCCCACACCAATTCAAAGGGGTTTAATTCACAGTGATATGACAAAAAGCGAAGTACCACTATATTTCGTTTTGAAGCGATTTCGTCGACAACAAATTTCGTACAAAGGGGTTTAATCAACTTTACAATCTCCAGTAGCTAATTTTTCAGCATATCTTTATGGAATAGCTTCTTACTTACAGTAAACCAATGAATAATGTCATTTTGTTTCCAAGAAGACGTTGGTATTTTTTTGGATTTTCTTGAGTGGTAGCTGGCATTATCCATGACTATAACAGACCCAGGAGGAATAAGATCTAGCATTTGCTGTAAGTATTTTTCAAAGACATCAGCGTTCATGTCTTCGTGATAGTCTCCAGTCCGTTTTGATTTAAATGCTAGTTAGCCGCCATCGACAAATCCATTTTTGCTACCAATGTGAATAATTATTAATCTTTTACTTTCCCTAGGGTGCTTTTATTCCAGTGGACCATCATTCCATGAAAGCTTGCCTCGAGCTTTTTATATGTTTACCTTGCCATATTTTACCAACGGTACATCCTTCATTTAACAAAGTTTCGTCCATATAATAGATATTTCTGTTTTCCCTTTGAAACTGTCTAGCTGCCCTCAAATATTGTAATCGCCACCAGATGATTTCGTCTTTCTCTATTAAAAGTGATTTTCCGTTTTGAATTTTTTCATAAAAAAATTAATTTAATTCAAAATTTTCCATAGTTTCTTCTTGCCCATGGGTAGAATGAAATCATCCTTTTTCATTTCAGATATTATTTTGTCCAAGGTAGGTATTTCTTTTTTTTTTAGGTAAGACGAGTGTATGATTCTTCTGATATGATGGCAGTCTTTTCATCCTCATTTATTACAGTTTCTTTCCTTCTTGTACTTTTCTTTGGTGACCTGATGGGGCCGCGTTTATCCTCGTGCACAAGTCGGTATATTGTTGACTGTCACACATTTCAACTATTTTTGCAACTCCGAGTGTTATATGAAATAATAATTAGACTACACCTATGGAATACGGCGAAGTCCACTGGGTTTCATAGTTCAATAATTATTTATTACTCTCTCACATTAAGCAACATACTATACAATTTTAAAAGTATTAACTTAGGCAAATTAGAAGGTAATATTATTGTATCATTTTCAATCTTAAGAAGTTAGCGTTGTATAAACTTGGAGTAATTAACTAGTTTATGACCTTTGTAGAAAAAGATTTGGTATTATACGTGTAGATTTTGAGGACACGAATAGAACACGGACTTGGAAAGAATCAGCGAAATGGTACCAGGAACTCATTGCTACCAGATCATTGGATAACTAAAACTGCGTTGTAACCTCAGTTAAAAAATAAAAGATGCCTATGCATTTATTGTTTCAATTGCCGTAAGAGGGGCGACATTGGACATATCACGTGTTAGAACGCATTCTCAGCAGAATGGAAGAAGGGCCATTTTTTTAAAAATTGCCGGACACAGACATTTTGAATTGATTATTTACCTCTTCATCAAGTAACCATTATTCGACACAATCAGTAAAGAAAAGGAGTCTTAATGTTAACACCCGGATCAACATAATTTACCACAAGCAATACCATAAGAGCTCAGATTTAGCCGGATATTTTTTATGCTTGGTATCGAAAACTTACTTTCAGAATCAGTGATCTTGTCGGACAGATCGAGTTAAATTTTCTGAAAGTAAGTATGAGATAGCAAGCATAAAAAATATCAGGCTCATAATCTGAGCTCGAATGGTATTTAGTAAGGCAATTCCACGAATAGAAATGGAATTTTCTATTTCGGTATTTATTTCCTTTTCGTCAATTGTCCCAAACCGCTGCATGTTAAAAAATACTTTTTTATTTCACAATCTACTTTAAAACAGCTTAAACAATTATTTAGTATTTGTGACAATTGCCTGACAGATGATTTAATAACTAGTTTAAAATGCAATTGTTACCACGGTAACGATTGGAGGAGCAGAAAATATATCCGATTTTTTTATCCAGTTACATTTCCTCTTCCTTCCTTTTTATCCGACAGCAAACTACGATTTTTGACATTTTAAATGGGACTATTTATATATGAGTGGAATTGCCACATTTTTACACTCATATAAGACCAAAGTTGTTTTATTAAATTTGCTTATAAATTTAACTCTCTAAAAAGTTAATTTTGTTGAATGGGTGTTATTTATTCCATTTTACACTCTATCAGGAAAATTAGATACAATGACAATTAATAACACCATATTAGCGTGTAAATAAACCCCGCTTGAAGGTTATTTTAACACATTGAATAATTATTAATCTTATTCTTTTATCGTTTATTACACGGCCCCGAGTAAAAATACCTAAACCCGCGTTACCGAAAAGATAGGCGGTAACAAGTGGTGTGAAATTCTAGGAATTGACACATGACGCCGACGGTACATGCAAATCAACTTTTAAGTCAGTCTGATTGTGCTCCTTGAACGTGATATAGAATAATGTTATATTTAAATAAAATATAGAAACAAAGCAAAGTTCTGTAAAGTGCCAAATGAGTGTGCCTCTTATGAGGATCTACTTAAATTGGGTAAGCATATTAACGAAATTTAATAGAAACCTTACTAATAAGTACGCCATTTTTAAGAAACTATTTAGGTATTTGCATTGTTACAGTTTTCCCTTTAGTTTTTAAATTATTCTGATATAAGCTTATAATATACATGTATTCCTTTTTTATATAAATACTTAGGAACCTACATATTTTACTGCATAGATATCTAAATAAAAATACGACTAATATAATTCTCGTCATTTTCATTCTTTTATATTTTTCCAAAGCATACTTTTATTTAGTTGTTTAGTGTTCTAAGTATACATATACTTATTATGTTATTTGTTTTGTTAAGCTTATTAAGCTTAACAATAAGATACATTAAACGTAGAGATATGTAGGTACATGTTTATTTTACTAAATTGTTAAATTACATAATAGGTGTGTCATTTTGTTCAACTAGTTATAATAATAAGTGTAAAAAAAAATCACAGGGTTTTTCCAGGTCTGTTGTAACCACCATTTTGTTTATAAATAAACGATAAAATACTCAATATTTTCATTCATTTAACAAACCTTTTCCAAGCGATCTTAAGATTTATATACAGGGTGTTATGGAAATGACTTATTATTTTTTAAGAAAGAATTTCTTTAATTTTGTACTTAGTGCAAGTTTAAAACTTGCACTAAGTACAAAATTAAAGAAATTCTTTCTTAATCTTTGATGGTGCACTCAGCCCTTTCCTAATTTATATTATTTTTTAACCCGTAAATATATAGGTCGAGACGAATTGGGGAAAAATTGCTTTAAATGGCGCTCGAAGCTAGAAATTCGAGAAAAATGCCTTCAAAAATTTAGGTCCAAAACACCTACGCGCCAATGACCCAAACAGCTGATTTGGGTAATTGTTTACTTTAGTGCAAATGTTGAATTTTTCGCTAAAATTTCGTATATAGGCTAACTAAGGGTAGCTGATCACAATTTTCCTTTTGCGTTTAGGCGGCAAATGCACTGGTTTTGAGAAAAAAAATGTTAAAGTTTTTCTAACTCACCGGTATGTTATTTTGCATGTAATCCTAAAATGTTGCTATTTCCAATAAAATATTACTTGTCGGAGTCATAGTATACACTTCCGAGTTGAAATAAACGAAATATGCCACAAGGAAACTCTGAAAAACGGGATAACTTGTAAGCGAACAGAAAACTCTACGTTATCTGGAAAAAGACGGGAGACAGCTCACTGACAGCTGGCCAAAAAAGCAGAAGCAAACTGCACGGTACAAGGAGCCTGTTTGCAGGTTCACTGCACCCATGTTGTCAGATTGTTAGTGTATTATAAATTGCCTATACTTTTCAATTCATTTTTATTAATTGAATGAATCCTATTGGCTCGAGCTAGCATATCATTCTCCTGGATGGAAGCCATTAATAATTACAAGAAAAAGAAGAACAATCTGGCAACGTGAGTGCAATGAATCTGAAAAGAGACGCTTCTACTTTGTCGGCGTATTAACAACGAATTTAATTAAATTTGCGCCTTTTCCATTGTTTTTTTGCTAAAATGTTGTTCTTATTTTATGAACAGATAGTTTGGTGAAAGTTTTATCACATATTTTGAAGGGAAAACCATAAAATATAGGAAATTGAAAGGAAAGTGAAACGCGACACCCAAAGATATCGAAATAAACAAAAATACCCTAACCTGTAAGTGAAAAACTTTAACATTTTTTTTTCTCAAAACCAGTGCATTTGCCGTAAAAACGCAAAAGGAAAATTGTGATCAGCTACCCTCAATTAGTCTATATACGAAATTTTAGCACAAAATTCAACATTAATTGCACTAAACTAAACAATTACCATTCCAGCAGTTTGTCTTGTCAAAAACACATGTGTTCAGGGGCATTGAACTATCATGGAAGGCGCACATAGTCCGGTTTTAAGGTATTTTACAAAATTCAAAATACTTCCGATTTTAGAAAAAAAAACTATCAAGTGTAACTCTAGACCACCTCAGGAGTGGCCCCTTAAAATATAATAAGTCATTTCCATAACACCCTGTATATATATATTAGGGGCTACTACTTTTGGCTTTGATTAAGTCATTTAATCAAGTATCAAACTAATCAGAGGTTAATAATGTAAAACATCTTGAATGCATAATTTTTTACATTTTAATTATAAACGCCCGGTTAGTTTCATACGGGATTAAATGACTTAAACAAAGTGAAAAGTATTCTAGCCCTAGGTAGATTATTTTATTACACTCACTATGGTAAAGTCACTCCCAAATAAAATAAAATTTACACTAAAATAATATGATATTTATACTAATTAATAGCAAATTATCATTAAAAAATGATTTACTTACACCTCTCATTATTTCTTTCACACCCCAGAAGGATAGGTTTACAATCTGTGAGTTTGGTTTAAACACGATAGTGTAAATGTACCTACCCAAAAATTAGAAGAATTAACACTCATCAAAAAGAAAAAAAACCATTCAAAAATATTTTTTACTCTAGCTTCTATAATTAAAATTATTATATATTTAGGTATGTAGTAAACCAATAAAAGTGAAAAAAACATGCTTTTTAATAATTAAGCTAAATTATTGTCTTCAATAACTTATTTTTTAATAAAATCGGCAAAAACACTAATTTTTGTAATATATATTAATTTAAATTCCTTACGTCACAGCGAAGTGGATGCAAAACTTGTGTAAATAGTAGGCTGTGCAGCATCAAGTTTGCTTGGTTATCATGGATGAGGCAAGAATTATTACAATATATTATTATTAAATGAATTTAAAACGTAGACTTTAGTTTATAATTATTTACCTGAACTACAAAATACAAAATCAGTAAAAAATAATGTTAATGCAAACCACTCGAGCTTTTAGTGTAAATAAAATATATAGACCGTACTTTAACTGCTGTCAAGGGTAATAATGTGCCATTATTGTTAAGTCCTTCCTTCTAAGAAAAGCTATTAGCTCTTTGCACCGGCTATTTAAATGCTTCGGCATTTTTTACAAATAGTAAACAACGTAATCGACAGAAATATGTATGTGCACTTCTGTTGTTCTTAAATGAACAGTCTTTTAATGCTATTTATGAAAAGATCTGGAGTTTTCATTAAAAAATAGTGTGCGTCTATTTTTTAACAAAAGCTGCAGATATTTTCATAAATAGCATTAAAAACTGTTATTTCAAGAACAACTTAACACAATTGACAGAGATATATATGTGCACTTTTGTTGTTCTTAAAAGAACAGTTTTCTAATGCTATTTATGAAAGGATCTGGAGTTTCAGTTAAAAAATAGACGCACAACAACACGGAACCACAAGAAAATTAGGGTTAGTTTTGCACGAAACGTCAAAGCAGACCAACTAACCAACAAGCTGGCCCCACCGCACCGTTCACAGTTTCGTTGCCAACTGTCGGCCAATAAAATTCAAGTTATATTAATTTTTACAAGCTTAAATGAACAAAATATTTGTTATTAGTGGGTTCGCATGAAAGAAGAATATTGTAGATTTGTAGTAAATTCAATATCGCATAAAGTTTTAATACTTTTTGCTCAAATTTAGTTTCCTCGTGTATTCTTACGGATTTACAATTATCAGCTGATTGATGACGTGCATTGGAAATTGGTTTGCATCAAAATATGTGCATATTGATTTACATTCACATTTATGACTATGCAATATGCATCCTTTACTCCACACCATAAATAAAATACTTTTTAAGATTTTTTGTTTTGGGGTTAGACGTTTATCTTGTAATTATTTAAAACCATATTTCATTTAGGTGCTAAATGCGATATCCATTTACCTGGCGTTACAATTTTGTACACTTAATGTTACAAAAATAATGATAAGTATACATAATATCCTTTCAATGCCGTTTCAGAACGCACAGTTTCGTAATTTTTGCTTAACTACAAATTGGTACTTATATATAAGTATTATTACATTAACTGATTATCTTACAATTATTAGATACTTATTCTATCTAACATCCATATTAATTAGGTACTGGTATAAATACATCCTTTCCATAATTTTTTTTAATAAATATTAAAATTATGTATCTTGTGATTACAATAATTTCGGTATTCCTGGTAGCAAAGTAAGTCAGTTTTTTTTTTATTTTAAACGTCAATTTTACTAGTGACGTACCGCTAGATTGTTCAGGTTAGTTCAGTTAAAAAAAGGGACACAATATTTTTTTTCTATACCGGGTGTTGCATCGTCGAGGGGGACATAGGAAATCCCATGTAATTTTAAATGGGGTCAATTATTGGCTTCCCTAATTATTTTAGAGAAAAATTCTATTTAGGTTTATTAAAGAGCACTAAAACCCACATTCAAAAGAATAACTTTAGATATTTTTGATGAGCCCGTTTACGGGTTATCGCCGATTTCTTTTTAACTATTTCTCCTTTTTATGGCCCCGTATTTGCGGGCACCAGTCAAGGTAAAAGATGACAGAGTTTTTATAACAATAAAGCACACATTTCAAAATGACAACTTTATTTGACAGTCATCTTTTACCTTGACTGGTGCCAGCAAATACGGGGCCATAAAAAGGAGAAATAGTTAAAAAGAAATCGGCGATAACCCGTAAACGGGCTCATCAAAAATATCTAAAGTTATTCTTTTGAATGTGGGTTTTAGTGCTCTTTAATAAACCTAAATATAATTTTTCTCTAAAATAATTAGGGAAGCCAATAATTGACCCCATTTAAAATTACATGGGATTCCCTATGTCCCGCTCGACGATGCAACACCCGGTATACCCCTCAGCCACGGCATTTGACCGCCAACCTCCATTTCGCTGCTGCAACTATATGTTCGCTCTAGAGTCCGCGAAAATAGCTGCTGAAGATCTTCGAAAGCAGTGGCCTGTATATTAATTTGCCTTTGGAAGCCCCAAGAACTCAGCAATTTTCTTTGTTGTTGCTCCAATGGTATTAATGTTATGTGTGCTGGACGTAATTGGGCATACTATCGGATAATATTCAAGAAGTTGGTGCCGTCAGTAGAGCCTTTGCTAATTACAAAGCTTCTTGCAACATTTGTTTTAGTGTTTGGAAATGGTTATATAATTTAAAGACTCCGAAATTTCGGTATTATTCATTTTTAAATATGTATTGAGTTCTTCTCTGCGACATGCTCCAGAGATACCCACAATAAGAATGACTTTGTCCAATAAATAGTTCTTATCATCTGCTTATTTGACAAATCTTTCTATTTGTTCCTTGAAAAAAACTTTCGACTTTTTGGGCCTCGTAGATGTGCGGTATGTAACTCTTTTCATTAACCAGATAATCATTACTTCTAATACCCTTCATATCAAAATAGGGTCAGAACAATCTTACCACTATATCATATATTATAATGGTAATTGTTGTGAGTTCGGTTCTTATATTGGTAGTCTACATATACTAATATACAGGGTGTTTCAATAAAAACTCCCAGGCCAATTATTTCGAAAACTATATGTGACATGTAAATTCTGTAAACGCCAGTTTTTAGCCTCTATGATTGGCTTCGCAACTGTGTAAAAAATGTGTTTAAATAATACAAGATGTAGGTGGCGCCATGGTGCAAAGGATTTTTTCGATGACAGGAACTTTTAAATGTTATGGTTCTCAAAGATAATTAATTTTTGATCAAATTATGTCTCATAAAAATTTTTGATAAATCCAACATGAACGGAGATATTTGGGGTTAAGTTTTTCATTAAAATAATTTTAACGAGTATTTTAATTATAAATATTTTTAATATCCTTTAGCAGATTTTAATTTAATTTTGGTAATGATAATTTTAGTGATAAAACGCTCGTGTAGCGTTAAATTATTACGTCCAGTGACGTCTCAGGGGACGCCTTAACAAACAATATTGGGAAAAAATAAGACGCCACTGAGTTTTTGGTAATTTTTATACTTTTTTCGGATTAAGCAACTAAAAATATCCTTTTATTGTCTGTTAAATTGTTTTCATATCTTGCTTCGTTTTCGGGAAATAAAAATAAAAACAATTTTATTGCATATGTATTAAGAAACAAAACCATAAATTATCAATACGTTGTATTTTTTGTTGTTTAAAAGCAAAGTTAAAACATTAAAGCTTAATAAAATAAAATTAAAAGTTGTTTTAAATTTTATGAAAGAACTGATGAGAAATTATACAAAATTATTAATGAAAATCAGAAAAATACCGAAAACTAACCTGAACTAATGGAGTCGAATGAGGTGTTCAAAATTATTGCTGTTTTCATACACATACTTAGCAAATTGATATAATAATTCGGTTCTGCCAACTCTCAATAGTGTATTTCGATTAATAGCGGCTATAGTAGCATAAATTTTGTTGTAAAGGTCAGCCATGTCTTCTATTGGTTCCTTGTAGATTTCATTTTGTAAGTAGCCCCATAAATAAAAGTCTATCGGGGTGAGATCAGGGGACCTTGCTGGCCATCTAAGATCCCCATTTGTGCTGATCACTTTTCCTGGAAACGTCACATTTAGATGATTCATAACGATATTGCTATTGTGTGCTGTGGCACCGTCTTGATGAAACCACATAGTATTTACGTCAATTCCTACATTTTGTAACAGCAAAGGGAGATCGTTTTGCAGAAATTGTAAATAACGAACTGAAGTTAAATGTTCATGTTACAAATAGGGCCCGATTATGTAACCATTTACAATACCACACCAAACATTTACCCTAAATCGTGTTTGAAATTTAGTCTTTCGCATCCAGTTAGGATTTTCCCGGGACCAGTAGCGACAATTATGTCTGTTAATTACTCTATTATTGTGAAACCGGGATTCGTCACTCCACATAATTTGGTTTAATAAATTTGGATTTTCTTCAAAAATAATATGAAATGTATCAAAAAGTTTAATCTGCGCTGGTAATCTTCTGGTTGTAGGACTATAGCTACATTTTCGTCATTCGTAACCCTCTTCCTTATGGGAACCTTTCCCTTTTTAAAGCTACCATATGTAGCTAAGTTGGTACACAAAGCTACAAAAAATTTACGATCGGGCGTTGGTCTATCTGGAAAACGAGCTCGATAGCAGCGCAGAGCTTCTGAAGCATTTTGATGGCATTCTCCATAAACTAAAACCACGTTCAATTTGCCTTGATTTGTATGGTGAACCATCTTTATTTTAAAAATGTAGAAATTGCAAATTCTGACACTGACACTGAGTGTTAATAATGTTAATTATTTAATGATTTTTGTTCTCCAGAGATATGCATTTTTATTTCTCGAAAACGAAGCAAGATATGAAACAATTTAACAGACAATAAAAGGATATTTTTAGTTGCTTAATCCGAAAAAAATGTAAAAATTAGCAAAAACTCTGTGCCGTCTTATTTTTTGCTAATATTATTTGTTAAGGCGTCCCCTGAGACGTCACTGGACGTAATAATTTAGCGCTACACGAGCGTTTTATCACTAAAATTATCATTACCAAAATTAAATTAAAATCTGCTATAGGATATTAAAAATATTTACAAGTAAAATACTCGTTAAAATTATTTTAATAAAAAACTTAACCCCAAATATCTCCGTTCATGTTGGATTTATCAAAAACTTTTATGAGGCGTAATTTGATCAAAAATTAATTATCTTTAAGAACCACAACATTTAAAAGTTCCTGTCATCGAAAAAAATTTTTGCACCATGGCGCTACCTACATCTTGTAATATTTAAACACATTTTTTACACAGTTGTGAAGCCAATCGTAGAGGCTAAAAACTGGCGTTTACAGAATTTACATGTCACTTATAGTTTTCGAATAAATTGGCCTGGGAGTTTTTATTGAAACACCCTGTATAGTTTTCCTTTGCCTTATTTCTACGACGTCTGTGGTACTTTGGAATTTTTCGGATACTATTTATAAGAATAAGCATAACATTCTTTATTTACGAACTCTTATACATTTAAAAAGAAACTTTGAATAGTAGAGTGATAAAGAATATCGGATGTTTTTGAAGGCTTTATTGTTTTTTTCCGTTTTTGCTCAGCACCTCGAAGAAGCAGCAGCCCTTTTCTATTTTCCCTCATTTGCTTGACATAAATTTGCGCACACAGCTTTCCAAGGAGGTAGTCAAGCACAAGTAAAATTTAAAAAGGAAATTGAGGCGATTAACAATTCTTGAAACAATTGCAGGTTTCCTTTAATTCATAGATTTTAAAATTTATAGTTTTTGATATAAATTATGTTCCGTCACGTACATGTTTCAGTCTTAAGTTTGTTGGTACATTTTATCATAATACTTTGTTACAGATTTGTCTCTATTAAAATAATAGTAACTTGATAGGAAAAATACAAAATGTATAAATCTTCACTTATATTATTTATTCCACACTATAACAATTGTTTCGACACACAGTGTCTTCGTCAGATAGTAGAAACTGAATAACAAATTATCCTTTTACAATATAGAGCACACTCCCAAGTTTAGGTACCCTAATTTATGCTTAACAATAGAATTATGTTATTAAGGTATAAAACTTAAATTATGAATACACACCTTTTCCTAATTATTTTTATAAATTATATTATTGAACTATTGTTATGATTACATCTGGAAATACCGGCTGATTATAAATTTAACAGTGGGGAACTATTTAAGTCGAGCTGATCGTTTAATAAAATATCTAATTTTTTACATTTGTTTATTTCCATGCTTTCTAAGAAATTTAGTTTTATTGATTTGTTTTCTACGTGCAATATTTCAAGATTATCGTCAAAATTGTGTTGTTCGGTATTAAGATGTAACGCGTAATGGGAGTTGTTATGTTTTTTATTATAGCTTGTTTTGTGTTCTGTAAGTCTTTTTTCAAAATTTCTACCTGTTTGTCCTATGTAAATTTTAGTACAACTGCCACATTTTAGTTTATAAACTCCACATTTATGTTCTTTTTTAGTTTTGCTTTTGTTATTTTTGATTAGTTTTCCTAACTTATTATTAGTTTTATATGCGACTTTAAAATTTCGTTTCGTTAAGTGTTTTTTAGCAAGTAGTGTAAGTTTACCTGTATATGTTAGGGTTTTATAACTTAAGGTATCATTTTGTTTAACTATTGGATAAGCTAAGCTAATTGCTTTATTGTATTGTTTTTTGTTTATTATTCGGTCTATTATATAAGGTTGATAACCATTATTTATTGCTAATTGTTTAATTATATTTAACTCTTGGTTATAACTTTGCTCTGATAACGGAATGCTGATAAGCCTATGCACAAAAGAGTTAAAAGCGGCCATTTTATGAGAATAAGGATGACTAGAATTATTGTGTATCAAAATATCTGTGTGAGAAGGTTTGTGGTATATAGCAAAATTGTGCTTATTATTTTCTTTAGTAATTGTTAGGTCCAAGAAATTGATCGTATTGTTCTGTTCTACTTCAAGAGTAAAAGTTATGTTAGGATGTAAAGTATTGATAGAATTGAAAAAACTTTGAAGTTGGCGTTCCGTCCCGACAAAACAAGCTAGAATGTCATCAACATACCTATACCAGTATAGAAATTTACCACCACGAATATTTTTAAAGATTCTATTTTATAATAAATATATAATATATAATATACTAATATAATATAATAATAATAAACAAAAAACAATACAATAAAGCAATTAGCTTAGCTTATCCAATAGTTAAACAAAATGATACCTTAAGTTATAAAACCCTAACATATACAGGTAAACTTACACTACTTGCTAAAAAACACTTAACGAAACGAAATTTTAAAGTCGCATATAAAACTAATAATAAGTTAGGAAAACTAATCAAAAATAACAAAAGCAAAACTAAAAAAGAACATAAATGTGGAGTTTATAAACTAAAATGTGGCAGTTGTACTAAAATTTACATAGGACAAACAGGTAGAAATTTTGAAAAAAGACTTAAAGAACACAAAACAAGCTAGAATAAAAAACATAACAACTCCCATTACGCGTTACATCTTAATACCGAACAACACAATTTTGACGATAATCTTGAAATATTGCACGTAGAAAACAAATCAATAAAACTAAATTTCTTAGAAAGCATGGAAATAAACAAATGTAAAAAATTAGATATTTTATTAAACGATCAGCTCGACTTAAATAGTTCCCCACTGTTAAATTTATAATCAGCCGGTATTTCCAGATGTAATCATAACAATAGTTCAATAATATAATTTATAAAAATAATTAGGAAAAGGTGTGTATTCATAATTTAAGTTTTATACCTTAATAACATAATTCTATTGTTAAGCATAAATTAGGGTACCTAAACTTGGGAGTGTGCTCTATATTGTAAAAGGATAATTTGTTATTCAGTTTCTACTATCTGACGAAGACACTGTGTGTCGAAACAATTGTTATAGTGTGGAATAAATAATATAAGTGAAGATTTATACATTTTGTATTTTTCCTATCAAGTTTCTATAATGGATCTTCATCAAGTAACGGCTACATCCATTGAATATAAAATAATAGTAAATTATTTACAAACTTCCCCCTCCCCTTTTTCTTAAAATTAAATGTTTTACCAATAAAAACCAATACAGAAATTTCATACAGAGCCTCCTTGCTCAAACAATAAATAAACAGTTGATAATTTCAGTTTTCTTTTTAATAAATATCTTCTTCTTAGTCCTACCGGTTCTTCAGGCTTACTTATTTATCCATCCATATGGATCTTCCCACTAAACCAAATCCATTTTATAGGTATTAGTACCATGCTTGAAGGCTAGAAACATGAACCCAATGGTAACAGACACTTTGGCTAGTAACAGACACTTTGGCTATATGACCTATGAAAGTGAAGAAACTTCTTCAGTCACTTAAATTTACCCCTTTTAAATAAGGAGCGTTATGTTGAAGGCTAACTATCCTAATATTCTCCTAATTAAAAGTAATAAATTGACTATCCTTTCTTTGTTGTTATTATTGTGTCATATGTCAAAGCTGCCAAGTAAAGCTAAAATTCCCTAAAATTCGGACTGTCAAACTTACCCGCCTTTTTGGAAGGAGAAAAACCTTTTTCTTGTTTTACTTTGGTTCTTGCAGTGGTGCGATTCGGACCATTGGCGCTATTTTCGCCACTTAAGTGAAAAATTTGGGGGCCCAGGTTTTATCGGTGACAAAGTATATTTAACGCCAAAAGTTATTTTGCTGTTTTAATTGCTTCGGGTTTTCCCCCAAATTTCAATTTATTTTCTACGAGAAAGGCCGTCTTTTGCTATCCCGCCTTTTGTGTTCTTTACCTTTTTTGTGTTTATCTGTTCTGCTTTCCCGCCTGCGTTTGCCATACGTCTATGTTGCTTTGGACTGCATGATCCTGCTTTCGCCTGCTGGTTGTGGCATGAATACTTTCCACTTTGTTTAAGTCATTTAATCCCATGTCAAGCTAACCGGGCGTTTATAATTAAAATGTAAAAAATTATGCATGTTCTATATTATTAACCTCTGCTTAGTTTGATACATGATTGAATGACTTAATCAAAGCCGAAAGTAGTAGCCCCTAATATATATAAATCTTTAGATCAGATTGGAGAAGGTTTATCTTTTATTTATAAACAGAATGATGGTTACAACAGAACTGGAAAACCCTGTGACTTTTTTACACTTATTGTTATAGCTAGTTGAACAAAATGGCATTATATAGTTTAACAATTTAGTAAATTGAACATATATATATCTACGTTTAATGTACCATGTACCTCATTGTTAAGCTTAACAAAACAAATAACATAATAAATATATGTATACTTGGAATACTAAACAACTAAATAAAAGTATGCTTTAAATGGAACAATATAAAATAATGAAAATGACGAGTATTATATTAATCGTATATTTATTTAGAGATCTATGAAGTAGTTTTATATAAAAAAGAAATAAATTTATAGTATAAGCTTATATCGGAATAATTTAAAAGCTAAAAGGAAAACTTTGCTTTGTTTCTATATTTTAATTTAAATATAATATTATTCTATATCACCTTCAAAGAGCACAATCAGACTGACTTGAAAGTTGAATTTGCACGTAGCGTCGGCGTCATGTGTCAATTCCTAGAATTTCACACCACTTGTTGCCGCCTGTCTTTTCGGTAACACGGGTTTAGGTATTTTAACCCGAGGCCGTGTGAAAAAACGATTAAAGAATAAGTTTTACACTCAATGTGTTAAAATAACCTTCTATCGGGGTTAATTTACACACTAATATGGTGTTATTAATTGTCATTGTATTTAATTTTCCTGATTGAGTGTAAAATTCAGTAAATAACACCATTCAACAAAACTAACTTTTTAGAGAGTTTAATTCATAGGCAAATTTAATACAACAACTTTGGTTCCATATGAGGGTAAAAATGTGGTAAATTATGTTGATCCGGGTGTTACCATTGACACTACTATTTTTTACCACTCCTAAAATGATTTTTACTACGTGGATATTTTTTACTGTGTACAGTTACAGGCACCATATTTGTATATTTCCGATTTCAGCAAATGTGTGACTTTTTACAGAATATCATTAATAAACCCACTGTTTGATATTATCTTCATGTCGATGACATATAAAAACGTCACCATAATTTCAAAACGTTGTATCTACCTTGAAAGCAAATAAGAAGAATTATACTTCTAAAATTTAGTGCATTCCTTCCGACTGACCCAGTAAACTCTTCTCTAAACACTTTCTTTTAAATCTAAGTATTGAACAAAAATTCATTAAATAAAGAAACGATAGATATTGTTCCCACTAAATTCGAGTAGGTATGCTAATACAAACAAAGTTCTTGAAAGTACAGATAATACAAATACTGTAATAATTGATGATTATAATAACTGTAAATAATGATTTTCAATTAAAACTAAGTTGAAGTTTAGATAAATAGCAAATAATAGCTAGGTACTTAGATATTCAGAAATTTCCAAATTCCTCATCGTCAAATATATGACCTCAAATATGCCTCTAAAACGATAACCATAGTTTTATTCTGTATGTTAGCTATATACAGTTTGTGTATAAAGTCTGGAAACGGCTTAATAACATCACAATTTATTGGCCGATTTAAACCAAATTTGGTGCAGTTGTGTAAGAGGATCTGACGCATATGTATCGCGTATGCGACAAAACCACAGAACAATAAAGGTTAGGTTGACAAAACTCCAGGAAAACCCACAGAAAAACGCTGTCACAAATCCGAGTATTGCCGAGTCGATGCGGCTGGCCACGAAAATGATGGGATCTGGGCGGATTCTTTTTTGCTGCGTTGCCATAGTACAGATTTTTTACAAGGTTTTAGGCAATGTTATATATTTCCCACATCATGTTATTCTAGTAAATCATAGAAGTTAATACTTTTAACAGAATAAACCCAGAAAACTACGTTTTCTGTGGCGTAAGTCTGGCAAACCAAGTGGAGGGGAGCAGCTTGAATGTTGATTTACTTTACACTGGAATACAATGATGACAACACGTTTATTTGTTATTGTTCTGTCTAATAGTTACGAGGTCTATGATCTGACGCACCGAATGACGATATTGGCGTTGTTGCCAGCTCTTTTAGTTTGTCTGGAATTTGAACAAATTTTATATTTTTAAATGTAACTCCCTGCGTATTTTTCATTTATAGTTTTTACTTTAAATTTGTTACACTTTTGGTATAACAAACTTTGTTCCTAATATTAGTAATTAATCGAAATAAGGACGTATTTTGAAAATATCAACAAATTGTGTTATATTATGTATTAATAAATAAAACACCAGTTTAGTTTTGATGTAAAGTCATAAAAGCTGTCTTTTTAATGCAAAAATGTCTTTAACTGAAAGTGGAAGGATTACAATAATTCTTATGATGAGATGATATGGCGATAGGATCAGGCCTTACGAAGAGGTTAAAAATCTATTTACTGGCGCATTTCCAAACCGAAATTCAATTTCAAAAGCAACTGTTCTAAAAACTGTCCCACGGTTCGAAGAAACTGGAAATTGTAGAGATAGGCGACGATCAGGACGACCAGCAGTTGTAGATGAAGAGAACAGTTTGGAAATATTACAACATGTTGTTAAAAATAAAATTCTCAAGTAAGTGACGTCTGCTTCAAATCCGTCCATAATGTTTTAATAAAACATAAATATCACCCTTTTAAAATACATGTAGTTCAAGAGTTATCAGAAAATGATTATGAGCGAAGAATTTAATTTTGTGATATTATGATGTTAAGGTTTGACCAAAATAACCAGTTTTTCAACTGTATAGTATTTTCGGACGAAGCAGCATTTATGTTAAATGGTTAAGTCAATAGACACAACTGTAGGTTTTGAGCAAATGAAAATCCCCACTGGATGAGAGAAGGTCATACACAACGCCCTGGAAAATTGAATGTGTGGGCTGGGCTTCTGGGTAACCACAAGATCGGTCCATTTTTTATTGATGGAAATTTAACATCATAACTTTACCTTGAGCTCTTGGAAACGCAAATAGTGCCTACTATACGAAATGTGGTGGGTCCAAATTATGCAAGTACATTCTTCCAACAGGACGGAGCTCCTCCCCATTTTGGTCGAGACGTGCGCGAATTTTTGCAGAACACTTTTCCGAATAGGTGGATCGGTAGAGGGGGTACAGTCGAGTGGCCACCTAGGTCCCCTAATTTGTCGCCTAACGACTACTTTTAATGGGGGCCCTTGAAGAACAGAGTTTGTACCACAAAACCTCAAGATTTGGCCGATTTGCAGGGTCGAATTTTGGACGAAACTGAATTAATAACGCCAGAAGTGATTTACAACATAATTGAAAAATGTTATTTTTAATTAGCACACTGTCAAGCTGTACAGGGAAAACAGTTTGAACATTTAATAAGTATAAAAAATATATTTTTTCTAAATTGTACTCGTTATCTCGAAAATTACTGATATTAGGAACAAAGTATGTTTTACCAAAAGTGTAACAAATTTAAATTAAAATCTATAAATAAAAAAATATACAGGGTGTTACATTTAAAAATATAAAATTCGTTCGAATTCCAGACAAACTAAAAAGCTGGCAACAACGCCAATATCGTCATTCGGTGCGTCAGATCCTCTTACACAACTATATCAAATTTGGTTTAAATCGGCCAGTAAATTGTGATGTTATTAGGCCGTTTCCAGACTTTATACACACACTGTAGGTACTAGACCTCGGACAAATATATTTTAACGTCAATATTTTTTTATGTGCCCCATGTCAATATTATTAATTGAAAGTGTTATCATAATTAAGGTAACCGCAAAAGTATCACAACAATAACAGTGACTACGTATTAACTTATGAAAATAACATATTGCGTCAGTATCAAAAAGTTTTGGGACGACATGAAAAATACTCTTGACTCGTATATTATTATCGAACACAAAAAAAAACATTTATCAGAATCTGAAGTTTTTGCGCGTTAGAAGATTTTACGATTATTCCACTTCATTGATTTGTAGGTCATTTTTTTAAGAGTACCACAAACTAACGGGAAATTTTCCCGCCACTTTAAATTATATTAACGCTGACAAATATACAGGGTAAGTTAATATACCCGAAACTAATTTCTTTCAAGGCTACCAAAGCTAAATCAATAAATTGCGAGATTGCCTTATTTTTTTTATTAAATTCGATTCTTGATAGTATCAAATTGTTAACCTAAATAGTTCTCTGAGAAAAGAAGGTGCATTAGTTAACTCTAAAATAATCTGAACTATTTTCATTTTGAAAACGTTCTAAATAATGCAAAAAAGAATGAGAAATAATATAACTAATAGTAAGGATAATAATAACAAGAAACAACTACTAACAGTAACTTAGCTAACAAAAATTATTTACATAATTATTTTATTTATAGTAATTTATTTATGTTTCCTAATCAAGTTAATGTAAAAGTATTTCATGAATTTCTCTTCCCTCAAAATTGTATTACTAACTTCTGACCTATACTCCAATTAAAATCACTAATATGTTATTATTATAACTCATAAAGTACCTACTCCTTAATAAACATTTCTGGAACAATTACAAATATTTTTAATACATAGCCTATTGCAGGACTAAGGGTGCTATGGCTGGTTTGAAAGAGGTTTACATATTAGTTGTTTTGTTAATTATGATTAACACAATATTCACGCTATACATAATATACACGGCGACAAATAAACAGGATTACATGAACTAACCGGAACAGCTAATTTGCTTTAAAACTACTAAAATTATAATATAGGTAGATAACTTGAAACTGAATCCAAAATTACCAATTGCGACGTTGCCAGATTTTTAGTTTCTCCGTAAATCAATTTAATCAGGGAGGTCGTTCCATAGCGATAACGTTCTCCAGACGAAAGAAATTTTAAACAGTGTCGTGCTTGAGACACTTACCTAAACCACGTACGGGTGGGCTGCAGTGGTTCGTCGTTTTCATATTTCTACCATGCACTATCATGCACCGCTTTAGGTGAAATCAAGCGGGCAATCTCAGCTGAGCACTTGCTATGAAAATATTTGTAAGATAAACTCAAGTAGCCAACTTGCCTTCAATGTTCAAAGCTTTCCAGATTCACGGTCACCGATTAAGCAAATAGCTCTTCTTTGAATGGAATTTAGCAACCTCAGGGTATGTTTTGAAGCAGAGCCTCAAATATGCGAACAGTACTCCAGCGGTGGTCGAATTTGGGCTTTATAGAGCATCAAAAGTTATTGGGGTGTATAGAGGTTCTTGGTTCTGCACAATATGCCAAGCTTCTACGAAGCAGCCTTAGCAATTGCCTCAACGTGAATATGCTAGGCTCTCTCTAGGGAAACTATCACCTTGTCGAGGTGAGAGAACTCAGTAACCTTCGATAGCCAAGGAGCGGTGCCGGCGGTAGCATAGCTACTGACAGGGCCACTTATGCCGGTAAGGTCTCGATGTGTTGAAGGTGAAGCTAAGAAAGTTCCTACACAGCGTCTGATTCAGAATGGGCGGCTGCAAACAGCGTCTGTTCTCCATGTAAGGTGCGGCTGATATAAAATCAGAGAAGGCAACAGGAAACCACTCTGAATTTCTTTTCCCAAGAAAAATCACAATGGCAGTAGAAGTAGTACAACAAAATATAGTGACCCCTAGTCCCTGGCAGGGCTTAAATGTCCAGGGGGTGCGAGGAATCCCCGGGTTAATTACATTAAAAACCTTACATATAGAATTTAAAACTGCGACATGGAATGTGAGAACTCTATTTGAAACAGGAAAACTTGCAAACGCATGCCACGAAATGGATTGCCTGGGCATCCGATTATTAGGTTTAAGCGAGGTTAGATGGCCAGGGTCAGGAACAACTAAAACATTGAACAAAACAATATATTACTCCGGTAATAACGACCCTAACCACCGCATTGGAGTTGGAGTGATTCTGGACGAGGAATTTAGTCGGGCAGTTATAAATTTTCTGCCAGTCTCTGATAGAAACCTACTAATCCAACTATCGGGAAATCCAATGAATATAAACATCACACAGACCTACGCTCTCACAGCTGATAAACCCGCAACTGAGCTTGAGGCCTGGTACACAGAGTTGGAAGAACTAATAAAAATGACAAAGAGACAGGATCTTACCTTTATTATGGGAGACTTCATAGCCAAGCTGGGCCAAGGACGGGTTTCGGACCTGATTGGGGAGTTTGGACTGGGTGATAGAAATGAGAGAGGCGAGAGACTCATTGAATTCTGCCAGCAATACAACATGGCAGTAACAAATACATGGTTCAAACATCACCCTCGCAGACTTTATACATGGACATCACCACAACATACGAGTGTCAGAACGGTCTGAAATCAGATAGACTTCATAATGGTCAATAAAAGGTATCACAAGTCGCTCATCAATGTTAAGACCTTTCCTGGAGCCGATATTAGTTCGGACCACCATCCTGATGTTGCCAGAGTATGGCTCAAATCGGAAAACACGAAAAAATCAAAACCTTTAAGAAGACCAGATGTTGGACTTCTGAGAGATGCCACCATAAAACAAACTTTGAGTGAAGAACTAAATAAACAGCTTGCAAATGTGCCTCGTGACCTAGCTTCATCCACTAATGTAGACAGCATGTGGAAAACCATAAGAGACATCTTGAATAGGTCCACTGAAAGAAACTTAAAACCAGCTCCAAGAAGAGATAAGCAGGAATGGATGACAGAGGAAATTTTGAGTTTAATGGACGCGCGGAAGGAAGTAAAAGTTGCAAATAACGTTAATAACTACAAGCTTCTCAACAGAACAACCCGTACTAAAATAAAATACGCTAAAGAAAGCTGCATGGAAAGTAAATGCTCTGAGATCGAGAATCTACAGCGGCGTCACGAATTTCAACCTCCATAAGAAGGTGAAAGAATTCACATTGACGAACAGGAAATTCACAACCCACAGCATACTTAATCCAGATGGAAAACTGTTAGACTCCACGAAGAAAAAACTGGAGGAATGGGAAAAATATATCAAGAACCTATTTGAGGATGTCAGAACAGAGCCTCGCCAAACGGATGTGTGCGGGTAGGGACCGAATATCCTAGAGTCAGAGGTGCACCATGCGATAAAACAACTCAAAACAAACAAGAGCCCAGGATCAGACGAAATTTACCCTGAAATTTTGAAACTAATTAGCGAGGACAACACTGATCTATTTGTCTCTCTGTTTAACCGTATTTATGATACTGATAAGGTACCTCGCGAATGGTTAGAATCTGTTTTCATACCACTACCAAAGAAAACAAACCCCAAAAACTGTGGAGATTTTTGACTGATAAGTTTGATGAGCCATGCTTTAAAGGTTCTGCTGAGAATAATCCTCAACCGCATCTCTCGCAAATGCGAAGCGAATATTGGAGATGACCAATTTGGTTTCAGGGGCGGAATGGGTACGAGAGAAGCCCTGTTTAGCTTGCTGGTATTAGCACAAAAGTGCTATGATCAACAAAGAGACCTCTTCATCTGCTTCATAGATTTTGAGAAAGCATTTGATATGGTGCAACATGACCTGTTTATGGACTCTCTTCGTGGCATGAGTCTGGACGAGAAAGACACTACACTGTTGCAGAATTTATACTGGAACCAGAATGCCAGAATTAAAATTGAGAAATCGTCGTCCGAGCTAATTGAGATCCGCAGGGGTGTTGGACAGGGCTGCGTTTTATCACCACTACTGTTCAACCTTTACTCAGAATTAATATTTGGCAGAGCTTTGGCGGACTCTTCAGACGGAGTTAAGGTTAATGGCATGAACATTAACAGCATCAGATACGCCGACGATTTTGTCCTGATCGCAGACTCGGATCTGGGCCTACAACGACTCCTCAGTAATGTTCACATGGCTTGCGAAGCATTTGGCATGAAAATAAACATAAAGAAAACCAAGGTTATGACCATCAAAAAATCAAAAAATGTACCACAACCAATTCAAATAAACGGCGAAGTTCTGGAACAAGTGGATAGGTTTCAGTATTTGGGATGTTGGACACTTAAAGCAAGAAGAGGAAGAAGTTATACGCAGGCTGGGGATAGAACGAGAGCTGTTTAAACTCGTAAAGATCCGGAAAACAGCATATTTGGGACACATTCTGAGAAACAATAAATATCGTTACGCACAACTAATTGTTAAGGAAAAGATCGAAGGCAAGCGTGGCATTGGAAGAAAGAAACTATCAGGGATGAGAAACATACGCCAATGGACTGGACTGAACTTTGAAGAGCTTATAAGAACAGCCGAAGATCGAGAAGAATTTGCTACTGTGATATCCAACCTCCACTGATGAAGATGGCACATTAAGAAGAAGAAGAATATGCCAGGACATATGACTATCCAAATTGATGCCCAAAAAATTAATTGATGAAGCCAAGGGAATCGAGTATTGGCAGCCGACGGCCGAGCATCGAAAGTAAAAGATGAGACAAGTGTGCTGTCTTCAGTGAAGTTATATATAGGATTTTTAGTTTTTTGCGAAAGTTTGTTAATGTATAGTAAAAAGAGGGTGGGCAACAATATAGAACCCTAGGGAACTCCAGCATCGATGTTAGATGTATCGAAAAGAAATCCGTCCATCGCCACTCATAGAGAACGGTCTTCAAGAAAGCGTGAGAGCCATGAACAAAATTGAACCGGCATTCCTTATGCTCTCACTTTATTTAGGAGTCCCTCATGTCACATTCTGTCAAGGGCCTTGGAAATGTCCAGTGCTACCGCCCGGGACTCCCCATGATGTCCTATTGCGTTGTTCCACACGTTAGTAACATAAGCGAGAAGGTATCCTGTTGATCTAGACTTACGGAATCCATACTGGCGGTCACTAATAATGTTGAAGCCCTCCAGATACTTTAATAATTTGTTATTGATAGCCTTCTCCATAACTTTTGATATAACCGAAAGCAATGCGACTGGACGATAGTTGTTTGGAAAGGTCTTCGTGCCGTTTTTAGGTATGTGCTGGACTAGCGCAGTTTTCCAGCAAGAAGGAAATATTCCTTTTTTGTAACATAAGTTAAAAAGCCTACAAGATACCGGTGTCAATTCATCAGCGTATGTCTTAATACGATGACTGGAATTTCGTCAGGACTTATTTGGTCTCAAGAGTCCTCAAGATTCCTTTAGCATTGAAATCGATTCCATTTATCAACATTACATTATTAATACAACCCCTAATTTTGCACAAACAATGTCATTTAGCAATGAGGCGACATTTTGAGCAACGGACAAGTCAACCCTCATAATTGCAGACTGTGAAGCAGAAATAATTCTCAATGGATGTCTAAATGGCATACTCAGTATTCAGCAAAAAAATATCTGGGCTAGGATATTGGGCAACCACATAATTGGACCTTTTTTCATTGACGGTACTTTGACAGGACCAAAGTATCTATACCTATTAAGAAGAAACATAATTCCCAAAATTAGAGAATTAATAGTGACATAACAAAATGATTAATGATAGATTGCACAGCGTTCTGCCAGCAGTACTAAAAAAACTCAATATAGGACGATCTTTATTACGAATTTAGAGTACTATACGTCCTTCTAGCATCCATTTCGGGAAAAACTGGTCGAGTGCTAAGTGTTTTGGTACCGTATTAAGTCTTATAGCATCTAAAAATATAGCAAAAGTAAAATGGGATGTTAATGGAGGGATCACTAATGAACATCTATTTACCTTAGAAAACCTTTCCGAGAATAACGGTAAGTGCATTGTAACACATTGTACCTAACCTTTGCGTGGGTTATTTTGATAATAATTGTGTAGAATACTGTAAACACTACATTTTTAATCGGCATATTATTTCACTTAGGATACGATTTTGTAAAGTAGAGGTAAAGTTAAAATATTTTGTTAAAAATTTAGTAAAAATTCCAAATATAATAAAAAACTATAAAAACTTCTACATAATAATTGTATTTTTTTTTCTTTTTAGAGTCACTCAACAGTGAGGTTAGTACTAATAACCGTCCGTCCACTTCAGGCAAGAATACGGAAACTCTTGATAGGCCAAATAAACGCAAATTATATACTCTTGAATCTTTATCAGAAAGCGAGTCTTCAGACACCTCCTTCGATTCCAAAAATGAAAATATACCTGGCTTTAACAATATCGAAGACGATGGTGAATTAATTGATGAGACAAGCCAAATAGCTGATGTGATTCAAAATGAAGTAACCGTACATGAAACAGTGTGGAAATTTGAAGATCAAGTTAGTATTAATGCCTATAAAGATACGTCTTATAAAGCAAAGCTTCATCTTGGAAACGTTCAAACAATGAAAGAATTGGATTTTGGGCAAGCATTTTTCCCTACGGAAGAAACGGACAATATTTTGAGATATGCTAATGCCAGACTTCGTGAACAACGTCGTTTGATGCAAGTGAATTTTATAAAGCAATTGGCTTTATTTACGCAATGACAATTAATGAGCTTCACAATCGACGTGACTACTGGTCGCTAGAATCTGGCCTTTTCAGTGCTCCAGCTTTTGGCAGACGTTTCGGAATGGGCTTACAAAGATTTGAAGAAATTTAAGCTTGCATGTCATTTGCTATGCTCAAAGAAAATCCTGAAGATAAGTGGTATGAAGTAAGGCCACTGATTGAAATAGCCACATCAAAATGGCAAAACATTTTTACTCCTGGTTATAAGTTGACTGTAGACGAAAATATGTTTGCTTGGTACGGAAAGGGACAGTTTTTAGAAAATGGAATGCCGGCAGTTATCAAAATTAAGAGGAAACTCAAAGGCGTTGGATGTGAATGTAAGACAATTTGTGATGTACAATCTGGAATAATGATAGGTATTGAAGTTAATGAGGGTAAAGAGGCGATGACGCAGAAAGAATGGCAGCAGCAACTAGGTGCTGGAACAGCAATAACGTTAAGACTAACTCGACCATGGCATGGTTCTGGCAGAATTGTTGTGGGCGATTCATAGTTCGGATCAGTGAAAACAGCCTATAAATGTCACCAGAGGGGCTTGTTTTTTATGGAAAAATCGCTACAAAAAATATCCTATTAAAGAAGCTCGCAGTCGTTGTCCACAAGAGAAAGGAGAATTTATTTCAGCAACCACAGTAATCGATTCTGTGAAACTTATGTGTATAGCATGGAGGAGCAAAAAAATTCACACATTTATTTCTACCTGCAGCACAACCCTTCTAGGCGCACCGGCTAGAAAGAAACGTTATAATAAAGATGGAAATATTGCTATAAAGGAGATACCAAGACCATAAATGGTTGAAGAATACTTTGAAGGGGCACTATCTATTGACATCCACATTCCACAACCACATCCGTCAAAGTGGCTTGGCTCTAGAACAAGTATGGCATACACAAAGATGACAGCACAGAATGTTTGCCAGTTTATTTGGAATAATTGAAAGAAATGCATACTTAGCATGCCTATAAGTATTTTAAAAATGAACCAAACCTAAAACACTCTGATTTCACAGAACAGCTAGCTTTGCAGTTGATAAATAATAATTCCTCGAGGGTCCCAAATGGCATTAGAGATCCTAGACCACCTGTACAAGACCCAACTATAATAGGTGGACACCATACTCCTATTGCACTAAGTAGTGAGTCGGATAGAGCACGGGTGCAAAAAAAGCAGTGGCGTAACTACCATAAGACAAGTAAACGCAGTGCGTTGGGGCCCCCAAGCTTGGGGGCCCACTGTAGTTTTTCTCTTTAATTTCTATCGAAAGTGAAGCTGTCAACAAATTAGATCTTAAAGATTTAACTAATGAATTTGCAATGTGTGAAGCGAGAAAAAAATCATTTTTAAGTTTTAACTTTCTAGTCTAGTTTAGTTGATTTGACATAATTCGTTGGGCGATTTGGTATAATCCGTGATTATCGTCATTCCGGGGGAAGATTAGTGAAGTAGACTGTCATCAGCATGCATGGCATAATATTAAAGATATTTTTTTCTTTCATCTTTTAAACAAATGTTCGAAACAACAAAACAAGTTTGGGGGAAAAAACTAACCACAAACAATCCAAGTAATATATAACAATATAATATAATAGGTTAGGTCCACTTTTCTTTTCTCTATGACGAATTGCATTAGGTGGTTAAGTTGTGAGAAGTATAAACCATTGCCTTTCTTTCTTAATTTAATTCATTAAGTCTAGTTTAGTTTAATTGAGGTATAAAGTATCCATTGATAACTACTACTTGGTCTTTATTTGTTTTAAATTAAAAGTTATTTTAAAGTTTTGTTTTTCTCTGATGGAAAAACATATTTTGTTAAGTTATGTGTAAAATAAATAAAAAGAAGCTCGTTGTTTTATTTTTATTTAGTATTTGTGACTTGTGATCGAAAGGGGGGCCTCCTTATGGATTTTGCGTTGAGGCCAAAAAGTTCTAGTAACGCCACTGAAAGAAAGTGTATAAGTTGTAGTAGAGTGCGTAAAATACAACAAAAAGCAAGTTACAGATGCCGTGCTTGTGGACCGAGAGCTGTTATGTGTTCTCCAACGACCGACAGAAACTGTTTTGCGCACCCTAAACCAGAAATGTAATGCACATAAAGAGAATGACGTTTATGTTTTTAAAATAAGAATTTTTTATTTGTTTTTATTTTTACTACGTTTCTACAAAAGTTCCTACAAGGTTGTGTTTACCATAAATGTGTTAAGTTTGAGTTGTAAAATCATTTGCAAAGAAATTTATTATTATGTTAATTGTATTCTTTATTATTATCGTTATTATATTTATTTGCCTAATTTTTTGATCGACGGCCGGGCAGCTGCATAGTAGTTCTCACATTTTTTGACCGGCAAAGGTGGGTTTTAAAAATATTCCATTATAATTAACATGCAGCCACCAGCAGTCCCGATATACGTCCTGCCAGAGGGACCGCACCATTTGCGGACAAGCGTCCTGCTTGCGGGACCGACTTTCTGTACAAAATTACTTCCGGAAGAACTTCCAGCAATACTAGGGTCTGTACAATCTATCATTAAAAAACGTATGGGATCAACTTTTTCAAATAAACGCTTATACCTCATAAACTTGACTAGGTATGGTATACATAAATGCAGAACAAATTTCATCAGCTTTTACAATCAGTAAAAACGTACAGACTGTTACTGTATCTTTAGACTACCCGGTATATTGCAACTACGATTTGGCACTATATAGGCTAAAAGCTTCCGGCGTTTATTGAAGGAGTTAATTTAGTCAACGGTTCCGGATATTGCCAAACTCTCAACCAAATTACAGCGCCATAGTAAAAGAATCAACATTTGTTGCAGATCATAAAATAAATTAAAACGAAATTAAGCATTATTTCGAAAATGGTAACAGATAGATATAAAAATATAATGAGGAAAGTTGTTAAGAAACTACTAGAGATTAAAATAAAATATTAATGTTCATGGTATTCCGTTTAAAATATCAAAGTTGCAAGTACTACTCTTCACCGTATTCTTAACAATGTTTTAGCTGGGTGGAGCATGTGCTTTTAGGCCAAATTTGTAGATCGTCTTGTTGGTTAATACGCTATCCACCGTAAATTACCCTCTCTACTTAGGTATTCTTGATAACGGTTTTGGTATCACTTAAATTTTACATTTTTGTTATTAGTTTTTAATTTTTTATCACCAAGTTTAGTTTTCATTTGAAGAAATTATTTTCATTGTTTCAGTTCATTTGCTGCCCAATTTCCGGACACTTTTCTTTTCGGAGCAGGGACAGCATCTTACCAAATTGAGGGAGCATGGAACGAAGATGGAAAAGGACCCAGCATGTGGGATACATATCTACACAATAAAAGTAAATTGGTGCATATTATTAGGGTAGTAACATAAAACATTCCTACGTAGAGATATTAAATAATGCAGGGTCGCGCCAGCCGGTGGTGCAAGTAGATTTAGGGGCGGCAGGGAATTCCCGGTTCCGTGCATTAATAAAAATTGAAATAAATTTCGTTTTAATTCGACAGTGTTCATACTTTACTCGTAAATTAATTTATCTACAATAATTGGATGATGTTTATTGGAAAAATAGATCTATGGTTAAGTATTATGTGACAGAAAATATTTCATCCATGTTTATATAAAAGAGAATTTTAATTCTAGCGACATCTATCTTTTCCAAGCGACATTGCGTGGGCATTTTAACTTTTAAAGGGGCGATATGTGACGCTTAAGGGTGACTTCCAACTTGACTGAAATATATTGGTTTGCCCTACCTATTCATGCTAAACCGATTTCTTAAAACTTGCGTTGTTTTTTAGATACTCACATTAAAACTTTTGAAATTGACACCTTGCCTGCAAATTTAGGAAATTTTAATTAAGCTGTTTTTACTTTAACTGGAAATATCTAAAATTCCCAAATACTTTACCCTAGGTGGCATATCTTTTAAAATATACAGGGTGTTTCAGAATAAGATGCTGATCCTTAACAATGTGAATCCTTAGGTGATTTTAAGAAGAAAAGTTCAAATTAACATATCTCCTTAACCTATCAACTTTCGAACTACAGGGCGTTAAAGTTTTAAGAAAAAAATCGTTTTTCTATCATAACTTTAACAACTTTCTAGCTATTTTTATGAATTTTTCATACATGCCCTCTAAGCATCAATAGCCATTTTTTGGTGTAGAAAAATTTTAAAATTTTTTAAGCAGTGGCGTCCTGATAGGGTTTGGACTAGACATTTTGGAAAAATAATATGTACGCCACTGCTTTTTCTCAAGATAAAAATTATTTTTAAAATACTCATTTATTTTAGGCCAAATTTAATATCTTGCCTTTTTATCGTCCGACAAACAGTTTCCGACAAAAAAAATAAAAAGCATTAAATGCGCATTCGCTATGTGCCTATGGTTTATTTTTAACATTAAATTAAAACAACTAACATTAAATAACGTGTGAACAAAAACGAAAATAATTTAGATTAGCTGTTGAAAGTGGCCACCACCTGCAAGAATGCATGCTTCAGCTCTTCTCATCATTGAGTCTCGTACCCTTTGAAAAATTCCTGGAGTATTCCTGATAGTGTCGAAACAAACTATTATGCGGTTTCTCAACTCCTCTTCAGTATTTATTCGGATGCTGTAAACCAACGTTTTCAGATGTCCCCACAGGAAAAAATCTAGACTGTTTAGATCAGGGGATCTAGGTGGCCACGATTGTGTTCCTCTGCGCGCTATCCATCGATTACTATAATGTTGATTTAAAAACTCTCGTGCTAAGAGACTGAAATGGGCAGGTGCACCATCGTGCATAAACCACGTACGATGTCGGGTTAAAATAGGGACGTCGTCTAGCAAATTTGGTAAAGTGTGTTCAAGAAATTGGCAATAATTGATTTCGTTCAATCTGGCTGGTAAAAAATAAGGCCCAATTAAATAATCACCAATAATTCTAGCCCAAACATTTACAGAAAATTGCTTTTGGTGGTGGGATTCCGTAATGACATGTGGGTTTTCTTCTGCCCAGAAGTGATTGTTATGAAAATTTTGTATGGCGTTCCTGGAAAAATTAGCTTCGTGCGTGAACAAAATTCTGGCATCAAATTGGGGATTTTCTGTAACCATTTGAATAAACCATTGGCAGAAATTGATGCGTAATGGAAAATCCCTAGGAAGTAGGGCCTGGACCCGTTGAATATGGTACGGATAAAACAAATAACTTTGAAGGGAAATGAAAGTCTGTCTTTACCACCAAAATTTTTTATATATTAACTACAATACACCCTAGATTTGGGTATCGAGGGCATATATATGGGAGGGATTCACCATATGAGTTAGATGTTCAATATAAGTTTGAAAATTGAGTCGGACTAGTTTCGACCTTAGAAAAGATCATCATCAGCAACTCTATATAATTGTAATATAAACAAGTTAAAACACAGTAGTGGATGGTTCAATGAATGTGTATGCCTGCCCATGGACTTGACTGGGAACGTCCCTTTGGCTACACAGATGGTTAAGAATAAGGGGTTAATTGATACACTTGTTGAGTATCGAGTGTAGAGGTTTTATATTTATTTGACGTAAGCCAATAACTGTAAACAGTAGGAGAAGTAGGTCTTAAACAAGTTTGTTTTTACTCTTGACACATGCTAGTAGAGAAATGATTTTATTTATTTTCATTACATATATTATTGAGAGAAAAGGATTATGATTTTGAATTTGTGGTGGTATTCTTTGTGGAATAGACTTTTTAATTAAGGTGGGTTAATTTTTAATTTTTAATGTAACATTTTTAGATGTAAGATAGTACTAAAGGTTTGTTTTATGTTATATTTAGGTTTTAGTTCGTTTTTTTAATTTTGTCCTTATTTCTCAGTCACTCAACAAAGGTGAGGCTTTTCTCTTTTTTCTCTTGAGAAGGTAGAACATATTAATTTGGTAATATTTGATCATCAGTTAAAAACTGTAAACAGTAAGACACTCTAAGTACTAGCAGAGTAATTTAGAAAATGGAGATACCGGAAAGATGGTACTACGATTCAAAGTTTTTCCCTCCTAAATAACTTTGAAGAATTCTCCAGACTAGGACATGAGTAATATTTAAAATATTCCCAATTTTTCTGGTACTTATATTAGGGTTTTGTTCCACTAAATTTAAAACAGCTTCTTCGGTTTCCGGTGTTCGTGTAGTTTGGTGTGCCCCTTTTAAGTAATTTTTTGTTTCAAAGATCCCGTTTCACATAACTTTCTGTGAGTTCCTGAAATCGTTTGTGCATCCGGAACTATTCTATTTGGATAACGCTTTTGGTATAATCGTCTGGCTTCGAATGCATTGCCGTCAGCAAGCCCGTACAGGTAATGCATATCCGCAAACTCGACATTTGTAAAATTTACCATGATACTTATACGTTTAAAAAGTATCATGTTTTTAAAATTTAAGTTAAGTGGAAAGCCGTGTACATAAATAAATAGCTGTCAAAACTATTTGGCATTAAATATTTCGTTATTGTCATTGTTTCCTTAGCAAAGTCATAGCCTACTTGTCAGAAACCATAGGCACATAGCGAATGCGCATTTATTGTTTTTTATTTTTTTTTGTCGGAAACTGTTTGTCGGACGATACAAAGGCAAGATATTAAATTTGGCCTAAAGTGAATGAGTATTTTAAAAATAATTTTTAGCTTGAGAAAAAGCAGTGGCGTACATAATATATTTCCAAAATGTCTAGTCCAAACCCTTTCAGGACGCCACCGGTTAAAAAATTTTAAAATTTTTCTACACCAAAAAATGGCTATTGATGCTTAGAGGGCATGTGTGAAAAATTCATAAAAATAGCTAGAAAGTTGTTAAAGTTATGATAGAAATACGATTTTTTTCTTAAAACTTTAACGCCCTGTAGTTCGAAAGTTGATAGGTTAAGGATATAATATGTTAATTTGAACTTGAACTTAAAATCACTTAAGGATTCACACCGTTAAGGATCAGCATCTTATTCTGGAACACACTGTATTAATGCCACCATTTATTATAATTATTATTAGCAGAACAATAATGTAGCTGGTAAATGTTGGCTCATCCGAAATCGCACGCACCCCAACTTAAACGGTTCGGCTTTTGCAAGATATGTTCACTATATAAATCATTTTAATCAGCAATGTTCTTACTAACTGTTTTTTTTTTCATTGTTATCTCCATAATCTGCTTATATCCTAGAAAAACATTTTTTACTAAAATATAGCGCTGAATTTATTTATGTAAGAATATGAATTTGAGCCATTTTTCGATAAGACTCATTTAGGGAAGGCGTTTCTTATTTCTAATACTTTAATTTACTACTGAAAGAAAGTCAAGCTAATAAACACCCTGTATAATAATATATTAGTATAAAAATGAACCTTATCTAATTCATTAACACCAGAAAGTACACATATACAATACCTACATAATAAAGTTAACTATTCTCGCATTTTTTTTTAAATATTTAATTTTAGATGCTCCTGAAAACGGCGACGTAGCTTGTGATTCCTATCACAAATGGCAAGAAGATGTGGCGAACGCCAAAGAACTTGGTTTGAACTTTTATAGGTAATGGTAAATCATATTTTATGTAAATGTAATAAAGGAGTACCATCGCTTAGTCATAATGCAGAAGACATGTGAAAAAAATGTACAGCTTGCCAACACTAATGAAGTTATAATATGAATCCTTTGATCATTGTCTTTTGAATAAGCTTCGCTAATTCTAATTTTTTTTTTACTTTTTAACTTTTGATATGATTTTCAATCCATATGAATATAAAGTTCTTACATATTACGCATCTAAGCAATTTTGTTATATATATTTTTACACCATATCAGTAAAATTAGTAAAGTAAATTGGTAGAAACAGCACCTAAATAAAGTTCAGAATTTAAAACATAAATAAGAAACACTCTTATAGCTTGTTGAGCAAGTTACGATTATATTTATAATTCTAGGTTTTCAATATCTTGGCCAAGAATTCTTCCAAATGGTACAATCTACAACGTCAATCAAAAGGGTGTGGATTACTACTTAAATCTTATAAAAGTAAGTTTGAAGATAAAGGGAAGTATAATATAAATCACTAATGATGCTTTCTGAAACCATCAATTCAGTTTCGGCTCATTTAAATTGCATTCATATTTATTAAGCTTAACTTAAGATCTTGACTGCGTTGTGGCTAGAAATGTGAACTGCGTAGACAACCAGCGAAACAGAAATTTTAGTGGGGCGATTTACCACCCAGCGCTACGCTCAAGAGTTTATGGCGGGTAATTCAAATCTAAGTTTTGTAAATTATTGGTTTACTCTTTTTACAATATTTGAAATTTTTAAAGACTGATTATTACTTTTCAGTAATTATGCTATAAAATAGCATATTATATTGACTAAATTCAAGAACCAATTGTATATTTCAATGAATTTTTAACATGCTTAATAGAAAATTATATCCGAACAGCAGTAAATGTCATTGAAAACCAAGTATAATTGTCATTTAGTGACGAAACAATTATACTAAGAGCCAGTTTGGCCACAGGACACATTCCGAAATCTTGAAGACTGATAAGGGCGGTGTTCATACCTAAACTTGAACGACCAGACTATCAGGCGGCAGAGGCATTCAGACCCATCAGTTTCATGTCGTTCGTACTTAAAACCCTTGAAAACTGGTTGATAGGCATATAAGGGATGATGTCTTGGAACACAAACCATTTCATCAAGACCAGCGCATGCCTACAAAACAGGAAAATCACCGGAATCTGCCCTTCACCAAGTGGTCAGCACTCAGCAGGGTGGAGAGGGCTCTAGAAAATACTGCAGTTCTACTATCCTTCAATCACTAGGGCAACCAAGGCCATCGCACTGGAGGAAACTTGCTGCAGGTGGATAGAAGGTATGCTTCAAAGCAGAATTGTATATACGGATCTGCTTGGTGAGACTTTAACAGCGCGGGTGACAGGGGTGAGCCCGCAGGGGGGGGGGGGGTGCTCTCTCCTCTGCTCTGGAACCTTATCATGGATGGGCTGCTACGCTCACTAAGCAGAGATTGATATCATATCGTGGGTTATGCGGACGACCTGGCAATAATCACCTACGACAAATATAGCACGACAGTAAGAAAGAGAATGCAAAAGGCTCTCAATATCCTGAAAAGATGGGTAGGACAGGAAGGACTTAACATCAGTCCTCAAGAGGCTGCCACTAACCCCTTTACAAAACGCAGGAAAAAGGTAAGATTGGGATCCCTAACCCTACAGGGAGTAAACATTCCACTGTCGGAAGAGGTCAAATACCTGCAAATATTTTTAGGCCACAGACTGACCTGGAACAAACACATGAAAAAAACAATCCGGAAGTCGGAAGTCTGGCAGTTACTAGACAGATGTACGAAAAACATGGGGATTCTCACCTAAGCTGGTGCATTTGCTGTACATCAGGGTAATGAGACCTGCCATTACGTATGCAGCACTGGTCTGGTGGCCAAAGACACAGCAGAAAACTAATATCAAAGCTAGAAAGCCTACAAAGACTGGCCTGCTTAAGCATCACAGGGACTATGAAATCGACCTCATCTCTTCGCTATAAAACCAAAAACAGTACAGGAGCAGGGATACACGGAGTAAGACCGAAGAGAGATGCTTATTTCTCCCTGGTTAGGTGTTCCAAGCGGAAATCTACACCATCCTACTGTGTGCGTATGAAAACAATAGCAGGTCTTTTCTTAATAAGTGGATCCACATATACTCCGAGAGCCAAACAGTCCTAAAAGCGCTAACATGCAATAAGGTGACATCAAGACTGGTATGGGAATGCCAAGAGGCACTAGTGGCCCTGGCAAAAGCCAACAAAACAATACTACAATGGGTAGGTACCAGGACATGAAGGTATTACAGGAAACGAAAAGGCCGACGAACTTGCAAGAAAGGGGTCGGAGAAAACATTCGTTAGTCTAGAACCGACACTCGGGGTCCCAAGGTGCACAGTACGAGATATCATAAAACGATGGATAAGGAATCAACACAAAATCTACTGGAACAACAGACAGGGATTAAACCATAGCAAATCTTTCATCGGGGACCCAGACCCCAAACTGACAAAACAGCTACTTCTGATGAGCAGTTAAGAATTACCACAGAAATTCTGACAGGACACATGGCCATCAAGAAGCACCTGCACCGTACAACAGAGGCCTAAGCTGCAGGTTATGCGGGCGCGAAAGTGAAAAGGTACAACATATTATTTGCCACTGCGAGTCATTGGATCGGAAAAGGCAACAAATACTCGGGAAACCAAGACTGGAAGCAGAGGATATTCCGACCCTCTCCCCAGTTGACCTACACAAACTAGTGCAAGGAACTGGAATCAATGAGTGGATTTGAGAACAGACTATGGTGAGCACAATGGGTTAAACCTAGCCGAAGTGCATTCGGCACTTGGACGAACCCTCGGAAGGAAAAAGACATCCATTCCAAGCCAAGTCCCCTAGCACAAAGCTGAAAAATAGTGCAGCAGACAATTTTTTCTTAGGGCTAAAGTAAACCCAGTTTGGTTTAGTTTTAGTTTCAAAATAGCTTAGAACAAACAACTATAAAAAATTGAAAACTAAAACATACCTATTTATTGGGTAATAATAGAACATACTGCACTGACAACAAAAAATTAATTTAAACAAGAGTAAATGGCTTTCTTCTAGATATTTGATTGGCAAAATCAATTAATATTTGCTCAAAGTCAATATCTTCAAGAACGTCATTTTCTATATTCATAAATAACAAACTAAAACAGATCAGTCCGAAGTTCATTTTTAATTCTGCCAAGCTTGGAAAAAGAGCGTTCACCACCGCAGTTTGTAATCATCAATGACAAGAAAATCCTTAATGATATTCCAACATTTGGAAAGTGTCTTTAATTTCGTCTCTGTGCAGAAGATGGGACAATTCTGAAATATTTATTTGTTCGTTTTCAGTACTCTGATGTTTTAGATATTGCGCCAAATAAAGACATTCCGACTTTAGTTCACTTGCATTCACATTGTCACGGTACATTTCATAAAATGCAAAAATATTGGAGCGTCTCTTTACCATTCGGTGAATGGTTTTCGGCTGATTCATCAATAATATATTCTCATCGTCGCACAAAAGGGGCACGTGAAAACTTTGCGCTTGTTGGGATGGGTCGACGGATATAACGTCGAACAAATCTCGCTCCTAATGAATATTGTATTATTTCATTGATATTTCATTAAAGCAATTTTATTAATTACTACGAACGACACATATTATTTCTGTTCCAAGATTTGGAACGTCGAAATTAAAACCGTTGACTTCGTGACATTGAACACGCTATTTACGGATTAATTTTTTGTTAGTTTCTAAGCCAAACTAATAGGCAATATACTGATATGTTTCCCTTCCATAGGCACTGAAAGCTGAAGGAATTGAGCCAATTGCCACGCTATATCATTGGGATATGCCTCAACATATCTACGAGAATGGAGGTTTCCTTAATCCTCAATTCGTAGACTACTTTGAAGACTATGCTAGATTGTGTTATCAACTATATGGATCATACATTAAGTATTGGTAAGTAAGCGCATTTTTACCTAATTTCCCTAGTGTTTTACAAAATATATCATTAAAACATGGTTCAGCGGCTATTACCTGATCGTCCACAATGCAAGGCTAAAGTTTATGTATACTTAATGCAAAATTAAACCGATGCACGTCATCCCTTTTAGTGACATCAGATATCGACAGTGTTGCCAGCTTGTTAACAAAATATCCGAGTGAGGGAATTACAGTTTTTCTTTCTAAAAAACCATCATCCAAGATAACGAATTGGTACAAGACTGCTTCTTTTTCTTTAACATATTCTTTAAAAAATACCAATCGTTTAAAAGCTGCATGGAAAAGTTCTATAAGGCCTCGCCTCGGTTCATCTTTTTTCCATCCGAAGCCTATTTCCTTTAAGAGGCTTCTTAAAGGGTTAAGACAAACATAAAAATCTGTCTTTTAATTTCTTACTTTAAGCTGTCAAACTTACACGATGTTCTAAAAAAAGTTATAGCTTATGCACAACCAATGTAAAATATTAGTTTTTGAATAATACAACTTACTTGTTTCATACATTCCATAAATAGTGTCACGGATAGAACTTATATCCAATTTTGACACATTTACAACTTTCTTTAAATAAGACCGTTTCCTTTTAGGTGACTCCAATAATTTATTTTGCTTAATTGTTGTTGAAACTGCGCTTACAGCGGACATATTTAAATTTAGGGCAGCTGCCAGACGAAAATTAGTAAAGTAGGTATAAAATATATAGACCTTAACACACTCTTTAAATTTACTTCTCTTACTGCTAAGGGTAACAATGGGCCATTGTTGTTAAGTTCTTCCTGAAAACAGCTTATTAGGGAGGCTATAAGCTCTTTGCAGCGGCTATTTAAATGCTTTAGCATTTTTCACAAATAGTAAACAACGTAATCGACAGAGAGATGTATATGCACTTTTGTTGTTCTTAAAAGAATAGTTTTTTAATGCTGTTTGTAAAAAGATCTGAAGTTTTTGTGAAAAAATAGACGGCATAGCAACACAGAATCACAAAATAATTAGGGTTAGTTTTGCATGAACGCCAAACAAAGTCAAAGTGAGCTGGCGCCACCGCACCGTTTACAGTTGTGTTGTCAACTATCGGCCAATAAAATTCAAATTATATTAATTTTTACAAGCTTTAATAAACAAAATATTTGCTATAAGTGGGTTCGTATCAAAGAGTAATAGCTATAAGTTTGTAGTAAATTCAATATCGCATAAAGTTTTATTACTTTTCGCCCAAATTTAATTTCCTCGTGTTTTCTTACGGACTCTACAGACAACTATCAGCTGATTAATGACGTGCATCGGTTTTAATCTTGCATTAACCATAGATACCATATCACAATTAACATTTCTCGCAGCTTTTAGGGTTTATTAAAGATCACCGATATTTATTAGGGGTTTATAAGGAAGCTCAACTTTTATTATGGTTTGTTTAGTTTTATAATAAAACCTAGGTAGTTACAAGTTTTGTAAGGCATCCAATAAATACCCAAATACAAAATACCACTAAAAGTTTTATAATATTGCATCTAAAATGTTTCGGACATTTCATCTTTAAATCCCTTTGTGTTTATTACCTACTCAAAGTTTTATAAAAAGGTGTTATAGCGTTCTATAATTCTATCATTAATAAAACTTTTGCCTAGGAGTTTTTTAGCCTTCTCCGTAAAAGCCTCATAAAAGTTTAAGCACCGAATAAATATTCTATAGCCACTTTATTAATCGCGTTTCAAAGTTGCAGAAACAATTAAACTTGCCTGCATTGAGATTTTGGTTTTCAGGTTAGTGTTTACACAAAAATTACTGCATTGGGTTTCCTTGTAGTACAAATGATTAGAAGATTAGGTGGCACCGTTAAAATCGTTGAATAACAGGAACAAAATCTAGTTTAAACAATTGATTTTTTATTTATTGATTATTCTACTTCGACAAAAATAACTTTTTATTGCGGAAGAGAAATTTCAACAATAAAACACATGGGATCTACTTACGCGCTATCTTATAAGTTGTTCAAATTATTGTCCATTTTCCTGTAAACAATAATAAAGTCTGTTTTCAAACTCCTCCCTAACATTTCGGAAAACCTCACCGGGTATTGGACCTGTATTCTGCTGCAATTCGCCTTTTAAGATCATCAATATCAGCAGGTTGTGTTTTATAAACAATGGATTTAAGATGTCCCCAAAGAAAGAAGTCTAAGGGTGTTAAATCCGGTGATCTTGGAGGCCATTCAATTGGTCCCCTTCTGCCAATCCATCTATCCGGGAATCTCTCGTTTAACAACTGTCGGTCCGGGAGAAAATAATGAGGTGGAGCACCGTCCTGCTGGAATGTTATCAAATCCTCCTGTAAATCTGAATGACCCTCTGCATCAATTTGAGTTTCTAGCTTATGGGTGATAAGAGGATCAATAGTCTATTCAAGCATATTAAGGTACAGATCACCTGTCAAGTTTCCTTCAATAAATAAAGGACCAATAATGGCATTTCCAAGAATACCAGCCCAAGCATTAACTTTTTGGGGATATTGTGTATGTCCTTCTCGAAAAATAAGCGGGGTTTCGTCACTCCAATATCGACAATTTTGTTTGTTAACATTTCCATTTAGAAAAAAATGAACATTCATCGCTGAAACAGATATTCGGCAGAATATTAGAGATAGCGTTGACTTGACGACTCGTGAATTCACAAAACTCTATTATTTTATTAAAATCATCGTCATAGAGTTCTTGAAGTATCTGCATTTTGTATGGATGGAGTTTATGCATTTTCAGTGCTTTTCTTACAGTCTCGTATGATATTCCTGCTGTTCTGCTACTGTCCGCAAGGAGCTGGTGGATTCTGCAGCAAATAATCCCAAAACCTCAATTTCAGCTCCTTCATTCATCACTCGTAGGTTATTTATTTTTATATTACTCGCCGAACCAGTTTCGGAGAACTTTGCCACCAAATCCAGCACATATCTGTGACTTACTTTACGATTTCGACTTCTTTCATTGAAAACCAATGCCGTCCTTCCTGCGCACTTTCCAACCTCTCCATAAATGAAAATAATTTCAGTTCTTTCTTGAACAGAATAAACCATTCTCACACTTTATGCGCTTAATAAAAGTTATCACTGAACAGCCCAACAAGCAAAAGCGAATTAACAATAATACTCCTGTTTTGGCTACATCTTTTAAATTTGCTGACCATGTTTTTTTTGTTAAAAAACAACGTATTTTTAGAATTTGTTGATAGAAAAGCAAGGCTTTTTGTGGAATTTCAGTGATAAGTCATCGAATGAACGCAAATTAACTAGGTACTCGTAGTACTATCGAAATTTTATTAGATTACTTTTTGTGTACATTTTTCGAGGTTACTTTGCCAATCCCCAAATGAAGTTTGAAACGGTGTCACCCATGGGCGTAGCAAGGGGGAGGCAGGGGAGGGTCATGTCCCCCCCTGGAAGTTGCCACTTATTGGAATTTGATAAAAAAAACGTTATTGTTTATGATGTTTTGTGTTTTATAGTATTTGGCCCCCCTAAAAAAATGTTTGGCTACGCCCATGGTGCCACCTAATCTTCTTATCATTTGTACTGCAAGAAGACCCAATGCAGTAATTTTTGTGTAAACACTAACCTAAAAACCAAAATCTCAATGCAGGCAAGTTTAATTGTTTCTGCAACTTTGAAACGCGATTATTCGGAAACCTCTGGACAAAAAGCAACAAAATAGGATACCACTGAAAAGAGAATTGAATGCCCTTTAAAACGATGTGCCACTTGACCCCCATTCCTATTTAAGATTCTAAGGGTGACATCTACCCCTCCTAGGGGGTTGAAACAAAAACGCTAGAACTATTCATTTATAGTGTCCCCCTTACAAGTAAAATTGACGTGTCTTTCCGATTTTTCATATTTTTAACTGCAAGAAAGATATTAAGGGTGGGAAGTTTTCAAATTGACACCCTGTATAAAGTGCGCTAAAGCTCGTGACAATATTTTGCGATTTGCATCTTCTTGGGGGCCAAAACAGTACGCCGTTGGGCTTACATCTGCTGGGAACAATCGACAAGAAATTTGCTTTTATTCCCAATTCCTTAGTTTGCACAATTATTGCAATTGCAAATGCACCTTTACCGTTTGTCCCTCGATAAACACTCAATTTTCTTCAAAACAAATAAATAAAAGAACTAGAAAGAGACGCTATCTTGGCATTTGACACTTGCGCACTTATAGTTTTTGATTGATTGATTGGTTACTTATAGTTTTATGCCGAATACAAAAGTGTCTATAAACACTTTTATGGTATCTTATAGGTGTATACCTAGGTATCTATAGGTATCAGGAACGCACGGTCGGTTTTATTGCAATAGCAATAGCCCTATAAGAAACCTTGGGAAGTGTTAACCTAACCAGAACTTTCCAAGTTTTTTAATATTACTCTAATGCCCATATAAAACCATGCGTTTTTGAAAGGCGAATATGACGACTTTACTAAATCTTTATTTGGCGGCCATTTTGATGTTTTTTTCGAATTGGCATAAATATCAAAATAAAAAAATTAAAATATTGCATTGTAAACAATATTACTAAAAATAGGAGACTTCAGAAATATGCGGTTAAAGAATGTTCTGCCTTCTAATCGAAAAAAAAAATCATAAAATGTAATTAAAATTTTCAGGGTTTTAATAAAATTTTGTTTTAAAATGCCCAAAACGAAGGCGTTTTAATTTTAAGAAGGGTAGCTTGTGAAAATATCTCATACGTTTTTCGTGGCACATAAATTTAAGTTTAGTATTAGCAAAATCTTAGACTTTCTAAGTTATTTTAATATTTAACTTTACCTACACCAGCTGGGTTCGGGTATCACGTTCCGTTCACTCCGTGCGCTCCTTACGTGCTCCAGCCGTTCGGGTATGGCCATTTTGTGCAAGTGGAGTGAATCCGCTTGCGTTCGACTATTACGGAGTAAGATAAATCGAGCTCACTCTAAAAGTTCCACTTCGAGAAAGCGGATTCCTAGAGTGAACTTGTGCAGTAAGGAGCAAACTGACAAAAGTGTTTTTTAGGTTAACAAATTCGGTTTTTATTTTTAATACAATGCCTCTTTTCTTTCTTCGTGTTTTTAAAATATGGATAACATGAAAGAATTGGAAATTAACAAGGAAAATTGCTTTGTAGTTACCGATCCCGGTAACAGATGTGTTTTGGTGGACGATTCAAGGTGGATTCATAGTTGCCGTAACGTAAGCCGTAAGACGTAATGTTAAGACGTAAGAAAAATAAACATGTGATTATAAATCCATGCATTCATAGTCGCCGTAACGTAAAGGTAGACTTTTACCTTTGCCTTGCTCATACAAATTTTCAAGCAACCGAATTTCCCTCATTGATTTTATAAATTTTGGAGTAAAATAAAATGTTTAAGGAGCTTACCAAGTGGATTCTCAAAAAAAAAAATTTTTTTAATTATTTTGAGACGAATTTAAAGTAAAATTCCCTCATACAAATTTTTTTAATCGAAAACCGTTGGTCACACGAAAAAAAGTTTAGTAACAATTTTGGATTAGTGATAAGGCGTAATTATGAAAACTATTTGAAAAAACAGTGGCGTATTATCTTTTCGTTAAAATTATCAAAAGATATGTTAGCGCGGGCGCCACTTAATAAAGTAGCTCAAATATTTTGAAATTGAAAATAATATCTAAAGCGGTCTCAAACATGTTGGGAAAAACCAATTTTTTTTTTTAATTTTCTACGCCCTATGTCTTAAAAATAGAGCGGTTGCTGACCTATGTTTATTTATGAACTTTTGGTCTTAAAATTTAGCAGCTTTGAGTTTGGCTTCATACTTAATTAATACCCTGTATAGTATTGACCAATGAGGTGCCTTATCGTTCTTTTTTTTCTATTATCATTAATTGGTTACACTATAGTACAACTACCATTCTAGGTTAACTATCAACGAACCCACACTAATCTGCAGTGGAGGTTACGGTTCGGGTTTTGTGGCACCCGGACTGAATCTAGACGCTGATGGAGTTTATCAATGCTCGTACGTTCTTTTGAAAGCACATGCCAGAGCATACAGAATATATGATGAGGAATTTAGAGATACATATAATGGTAAGTTAACGTTACCGGCATTTCAAATGATTAATGTTGGATAATCTAATAGCATATCATTATTTAGAGACGATCATGAAACACTGTTAGGAAAATCAACAACTTTCAGTCAATCTTTCAGCTGGATGGGTATATTTAGTAATTAGATAGTACATTATACCTATAGAAAAAGCTGGATATTCGTGGACGACTATGGCTTGCGCCTCGAGAGGCAACACTGCCGGTCAGCAGAAATGTGACTTTTCCTACGACGTATTTATACTATTTTTCCGAAAATGGAAAATCATTTGATGGGCATACATTATTACAACCAACTTACTAAAAGTTTGAAACAAGTATTATTAATTTTATTCACAAATAAAGGATGCCATGAAATATTTGTCTTGTAACTATGGAAATGAAGTAATATTGATTTGTCAAACTTGACGCGTGAAAAGTTACTTTTTGACGTTTTCCCATAATGTTTTCCGCGCTTTCGAAAGTTCTAAAAAGTAAAAGTAAAGTGTTAAATGATTAGTGATGATGACTGTTCCTTTTCTGGAAACCCCCCAGAACTCACGAAAGTAGTTACTGCCTCATTGGATTAATTGCCAACAGAAAAAAATAGGTACGCATACAATCGTTTCACGGAATATCGTAAAAATATAAATGCAAGTTTAAAATTTCCAAGTTTAAAATATATTTAAACAACACAATTGTGTTGATATTCTTAAATTTTTAAATTTCGAAAAAACTTGTTCTTCATCATTTTTTTAGTTTACAAATAGCTGTAGAGAATAACATTCCCTGACAGTACAAATAGCTTGTTTATTAAGAGTGGAAAGTGATACTTTGTCGCTTAAGAGAGAAAGAAATCTGTCGAAAGCGGCAAAGAACTTGCCACTCAAATTACACACTGGATCACATTATATTAAGAACGAATGGCGTAATTTTTTTAAAACTTGGCATAGGCCAACTTTTTTATTTACCGCCTTATTTGACATGTGCCTACTATGACATAAAAATCCCCACAATACAAACAATCAGTGTCATTATCTTCACCTTCTAAATCCGATTCTGGTTTTTTGGTTTTGCATGATTCGGATTTTTTAGTTGGCCTTAAAATCTAAAAACCCCTGCTGCATTCGCTTTCGAGGGAATATTAACATTGGATGCATATAGGTACCTAAGGCTGAAAAACAAACTTCCGCAGTGATAGTTGCACCCCTTTTGCCAGACGTAAGGGCACCAACTTGGCGTTTTCCTCTTAGAGCTATTATTTTTGAAACTACCTTTGGATTTATACTGTAATTCCACTTTCGTCAACATTATAGATTTTTTCAGCTGTTAGTTGATATTTCTGGACAGTTTCCTCTAACAGTTTAAAAAATTGTTGCACCGCCACTTTATTAAAACCCATCGCACGTGCACCTGTCGTGGCCTCAGGTTTCCTAATCGATAAATCTTTATGTCTGTTTAAAAATCCCTGCATCCACACTTTTTCAGCTATTCTATTTACTTTGTTAAAGGGGTGTTCATACCCATTTGTGTCAGCAAGTTGTCTGCATTCTGTCATGGTTAGTCCAAATAATCGTGCCTCCATATCTTTAACGTAATTTACAAGTTCTTGTTCTTGTTTGGAACTGAACACAGGCTTTTTACTACCCAACACTTTTGAAACAGAGTCATTTCTATTTTCTCGTTGTTTCTTTACGTAACGTTCCAAAGTAGTCTGAGGCACAGCGAACAAAACAGATGCTCGGTGGTAACCCATCTCACCATTTACTACAGCATTTGCATACTTTCTATTGACCAGCTTTGTCTATCAGTCTTTCTTTTGTACTTAAACGCCATCTGAAAACAAAACAAATATATTATTTCCTTAAAATTTACGTATATAGCGGGTAAAATGGGGTGCCCTATTTTGCCCAAACAGCAGATTTTAAGGTTAGTATTAATTTTTTTTTTACAGATGTTTATTTTTTTAACAAAATTACGATTAAGTATGAGAAAAATGTATGGTAATAATATTATTTTATAATAAATTGGTTTACTAGTACTTACTATGAATTCAATCTGGAGCAATGTTACAACTGTATTTACTAAAAACGCACATGTGCGCAATAAAACAGTTGAGTAGCAGCTGTCGCTTTCAGCCGCATAGTAGAAAACTGATATATGCGTGATGAGTAAATTCCTAAAGCGTACTTTAGATGGAGCGACTGGCTTAAAAGAAAAGCAGGGTACCTCGTTTTAGGCGCCTACCCCGTTTTACCCACCGGTCCCCTACCTAAAGAAGAACGCAAGTAGTGTTTTTTCTTATAATCAGGCACAAGCACTACAAGTAAATTCCTTTATGGTGCTCTGCGAGCGGTGCGTGTAATACATTTCACTTTCTTCAATATATTCTTATAATTTGATAATTTTCGGTATAGGTATTTAAATAATTTTTTCCACTACTAACCTATAACATCGCCATTATTGACCGATTATTAACGTTAGAAATCGTTTTTCTCTACCTTATAAGTTATTATTAACCATGGTCAATAATAAGGCATTGAAATCCATTATTGACCGATCTTCAAGAATCTATTTGAACGCAGGTAACTTAATTTTTTGATTCTACAACATGAATTCATAAACATGAATAACCTGATTTCTTGTGGTTAGGCAACCAAATAATTATCAATACATATTAGATTATTGGAGATGCTTGATATTGTAAAATATCGATACAATCAACATTTTTTCTGCTTCCATCCTTAATTCTGGAGGTGTACACATAATAATATCACTAACATTTTCTTCGCTCATTTTTTAAAAAAACCGAAAACTCGTGAAATCTGATGACATAAATGAACAAAAATTTACATTAACAAAGCCATCTGACAAAACAACAAAATATTTTGCCAATTCCAAAACGCAGGTAACTTGATTAAAAAATATACTTATACCTACCTATATTTTTTTATAATTATTAATACTATAAAGATAAATGTCTTATAAAAGTTTGTAGTAGTGGAAAAAATATTATATTAACCACGGTTTAGACAGCTTATATCCCTGGCGTCTTAAATCCCTCGTCGCTAAGCTCCTCGTGATAAAAACCTTGGTTAATAATATACTATTATATAAGACCCACACGAAAAGAGCTTATTACATAACCCATTTTAGCCTGTTTGCGTTATGTAATATACTATATTATCGTACAGAGTGGTGTAATGAACTCATTAAATCACTCAGTGATGTAATGAACTTATTACATTACTCATTTTTAATCAAACTATGATTTTTTCTGTTCCGTCAGTCACTGTCATTTTTGTGTAATGTCACTTTCATAATATTATGAAAATCATTATGAACACATAAAAAAATCAAAATTCTGGGTCTTATATAAAATGTTGTATATCGCACGTACGGAAAGGGTCATACCGTACTAGTAATATAAATAAGTCGACGTAATTTAAATAACAATTGGTGTGTACTTGATCACATTTCACATACAAATTTAAGTCTAAATTATGAGACCATAGATTACGATATTTTCGTACACAATTTTAATTTGAAACAATTTTCTCCTTTCAGATGACCACAACTGACTTAATGACGTAAATTATTTTAATATTTTAATACATTTTAATTTCCCTCCCCCACCCCCCCCCCCCCTTTACTTTATTAGTACTATTCTTATTAAAATTCTGACCCACCAAAAATAAATCATGTTCTTTCTTGGAGTTGACTTATGAAACGTTTACTTTATTGACTTTTCATTATAGACAGCTATATATCATATCATGACTATAAATGATTCCATTTGAATTTCCCTCTACTACAATTTTCGCATCTAATTTCCTTTATTGCTGAAAGTAGCATCGTATAGGTGATTGTCTTCTGTCGAGTCCATTGGCTGCATAAGGTGCACGTTATGGCCATGTATTGTTGAACCACTTCGTTCCCCCCCCTTTTAATTTGTTTTAGTTCGTTTATTTAGGTACATCCTAAACATAATTCTTAATTGTATGGTTGCTGATGATGACTTTGACTAAAGTTGAAACTAGTACAACCTAAACAACCTAAAATGACATTAAATTATGCACACTCTGTAATCCTTTTTTCACCTTAAAGGGACAAATAAAAAATTTTAGTTTGGTGGTATAGACAGACCTTGTTTTCTTTATATAAATAACTATTAACAACATTAAGAGTAGTTCTCTCATAAAATTATTATTATTATGGGTTTTTGTTTTTGTGATGTAAATTTATCAAGCAGTTTATAATCAAAAGTAAGATAGTCGTTTCTAGATACGCTCCAAAGGTCTTTATAAAAGTGTTTATTTGCTCTTTTCTAATTAAGTATACGTTTGATATTTATTAGGTACATCTGTCAAAATAATAAAGATTTATTTTATAATTCAAAATTACAGGCTCATACAGATTAAACAAATTTACTACCTATCCATAATTCAAATATTTAATTTACTGAAAATCTGGAATAAGATTTTTTTTTATTTAAAGCAACTTTCTTAAACGTTTTGCACAAAACTTTAATAAAGGCACCTTTTAGTTTTCATATTTTTTTTTGTATATTCTGTAGAAGAAAACAAAACAAATCTTTGACCTTAAGCATCTAACAATTTATTTAAACAAGCAAAATATTTTATAAATAACAATGTCGTACATTTTGCTTTTTGGTCCATTTATTATAGGGGTCATCATCCTGTACACAGGGCAGCCCACTCTCATAGAATGATTTTATAGTATAAACTACTCAACTTTTAATTATTTGTCGATTCGAAGGAGGCCTTCTTTTAAAGTAGATTTATAACAATTTTTTAGTATAAATTATTTTATATAAATGCATGGCAAATATAATTTTTTAGGTGTTGTTGGCATAGTTCTTAACGTACAATGGGCAGAACCAGAAACCAACAGTACCCTTGACTTAGAAGCTCAAGAACGGACCCTTCAATTTTCTGTAAGTAAATGTTGATCCTTTTTCTACTCCTATATTAGTAAGAACATATTTCGCACTGTCTACTTTATCAGTAAAGCTCTAATTACACACACTATATTGTTAGAGACCAAGCTGTGCCTAAGAACAGTTACGTAATATAATATATATCTATTACATAACAGTTCTACAATCACATTGGCCGCGAGCCGCCAAAATCGTGAAAAATTTCAATAGATTTTTCGCAAATATTAAAAGTTCACATTTATATTTTGGATAATATTTTTGGCTTTCTTCGTAAAGTATAAAGAAAAATATGAAGTCACAGAAAATGTATAGATAGTAGACAACTGTAGTGGTAAGCCTATTACACAAGATTTCGAAAATTACAGGACGAGCGCTAGCGCTAGTTGTTACCTCTTGGTATATAATATACTATTATCGTCTTTCATTACCGTTCCACTTTGTATTAACATTTTTGTTATTTAGTCTAATACTTCAGCGTACTAAATATTTTATTTACAAGTACAGAGATATTTTTTTAAGTGTCTCTCCGATTCTCAATTTTCCTGCTCAATATAATAAAAATCAAATTAGAAATTTTTTAATGGTGTTCCGTAAGGAAGCCAAATTTTATAAAAATTAAAGAATATTAAAGGTTCACAAATTTGACTGATACGACGCCATATATGATTTAATAAAATGGAAATCCTCATCCATAACCACGCGAGTGAATTGCATCTCGCGATCAGATTCCAATAGCATAGAGTTATTGGTATTTATTTTCAACCGCTCCGGAAATACAGAGGTTCCTAAATTGCTTTCATCGATTTGGTCTCAGTCCTTTATTAAATATACCTTTTTAGCTGAATAACCCAATTTTTTTCATAGTTACATAATTTCCCGTGGCCGACCTATTTACGCTATAATAAACTACGACACCTGTCAAAAAGTGACAGATACGAAGCCATCTTGAATTTTTTTAAATGATAACCCTGATCTATGAATAATCGCACGAACGAATTGCATCCCTCAATCCGATTTCAAAAACAAATAGTTTTTGATAATAATATTTGTTTTCTACCGTCCCGGAAATACGAGGTTCTTAAATCGCCTTTGTTGATTTTACTTTATAAGTGTCTCATTCCCTTACTAAATAGACCTTCTGAGCTAAAAAGCCCAATTTTTTTAAAGTAACATAATTGTGGTCGTTGCCGAGCTATTTACGCTGTAATCAAATAAGACGTAAGTAGAGGATTAATACACTTTCATTGTCACCCCCCACTCCTCTGACGTCACATGACCTTGAACGCAGGTGTTCAATGATGTCACATGACCTTGACCTTAAACGCAGGTGTTGGTATCACCTTGACCTTGACCTTGAACGCAGGTGTTGGTATCACCTTGACCTTGAAAATTTACGTCATATGACCTTGACCTTGAACGCAGGTGTTGGTATCACCTTGACCTTGAAAATGTACCTTGAAGTTTTATGACCTTGATGTTGCATGACCTTGAGCGTGCATTGTTTGTGGTATTATTCCCCCTCCATTACCTCGAAAATTTATCCTATAAAAAGGTCCCTTTCCTACAGAGCCGCATAGTCACACAGGCATTGATAACTGTTGCCTTGAAAGTTGAATAGAAATATTGTGTTTGTGGTGTGTTTTGTGAAAGTTATTAAAGGTATTTTATTACATATTTCAATAATGAGTATTTCACAGCAGACTTTGGCTGAAATTAATAATATGATAAACAAGGATGTTGAATTTCTCGAGCACCGAAAAATTTCAACACTAACAGTGGGAAAAATTTATATCATAAAACAGATAATATTTGTTTCAACACGTTTTGGTAAAAGTATTGTTGTTACTTTATATGATAAAACACATAATGTAACATTTGAAAGTTTCTTACCCAAGCGTGTTGCTGAAACATTATCAGAGGCAACTGTTGACATAATGAATAAATCATGTGATAAATTTACCCTAACATATTTGGGGCAAAGCTCACATGTATTTTCTGGGGGTAATACTAGAGCATTATTAAATTTTGGGTGTTTAGAATAAACAATGTTGTGTAAAGAATATTTTAATATATAGTTTATCGTATTTTTAATTTTAATTGATAATCTAAGAAAAGTGTAATAGGTACCTAGTATCAGAAAACACAATCACAATCTCATTATTCTATTGTAGATGTGTGACAATGTTGCTGAAAAACAAGATACGTATATAAGTTGGTTAGCATGCAAATTAAGACGTATGGCTCAAGATATACTGCAGTTTTCAATGTTTGATGGTTCCTGTTTGGATTCAACTGGCTGTCAGTACAGAAAGTATGTGCGTGATGCAATCAATTTTATGGCTGGTGCGCATCTATGTGGACAATATCTCTACGGATCCATAAACCTGAGTGAATTTTGTGCTGAAATGATTGATAATGATCTTGCCAAGTTTGTCATTCATATACCAGATCTAGCAAGTGATTTGGTAACAAAATTTAATTTGGTTGATTATGTGGATCCCGACGATATTACTTATATCGTAAAAGATGGTGTAGTCATCCGCAGCGATGGTGCAAATGGTTGTGAAATAATGGACAAAGTAGAAGATCAAGAAAAGTAAAATTACTTATTCGAACAACTTTTGTTTGTAAAAACATGTTCTGAACTGTATTTCCATAAACCAGTATAATATATAATATATATAAATGTATGTATATATTATTATAAATAATGGTCATGTTTAAAAATAAATGTTATGGTTTAATATATATAAATAAAACCGATAGGAAATAAATTGTTTGTAGTAAAAGCATTGTTTTATTTTTCCCAACATAACAAACCCTATATAAGCGTTTGTAAGATGAAAACCTTATGAAGTTATATAAGTAGAAGGTAAAATAGCAAATTAGTTTAGTTTAAGTTAAGGATGAGTCGAAGTAACAGCACAGTTGATAAGTTTGGACGTAAGAAAACCAATGAAAAATGTCGGTTTTTACGTGGACCACCTGGAAATGGATTCAGGCTTACTCTCGATGATCAGTATGATATGCAAGGAAAATCCCTAGAGAATGTTGCATCACCTAAAAAACCAAATGATGCTGCTACTCAAGAATATGTTCTCACTCAACGTGATCTCCTGCGTATACAACTAACTGCTGTAATTGTTAAGAAATTATCAGATCTGCGCATACAAGTTGCTGACGAAATTAGTAAGAATGTTATACAATTTTTTGAGCGAAAAATCATAGGATTGAATACAGATATTTCTCGGAGATTCGCTGTATTGAATGAAGAAATAAATCACTTAAAGGAGAAAGTACAGAAAACTAAAGAAAAAGTTGATAGAAATTTTCATCCAGAATTTACATTCGGAAAGTAGACAGAAGGTTTTATCATGATAAATAGAAGGAAAAAGTAACAAAATACTTTGGTAATTGTATTGTTATAGCAATCACCTAAGTTTAGTTCTTAAGGTCTTTATTGTAATGCTTTTATGATAATAAACCGATTTGATTGTTTATTTACCTTATTATTTAAACCAATCTGGGAAGGGAAATATTAAAATAAAAGATACATGTGCTAATTTTACAATAAGTGTTATCTATTTTCTGGAAAAATATTTTATAAACTACATTAAGTACTTAAACAATATCAGACTTATCTATCCAAGAATTAAATTGATTAGGGAAACCCAACCATTTTACAAACAATTGATCGATGTGATTTTTCTGACGTTTTCTAAGAATTTTTTCAACAAGATATACGTTTGGGTTGGTTGTCTTTTGTAGTTCAGCTTCGTAGAAACAACCTTTAATCGGTTCACCTTCTAATGATTCCAGTATGTAAGTAGGTGGATTTGTGATGTTGCTTTTTACTATTTTGAAGAGTTCTGTTGACCATGAAGGTGTATACCCCTTTTCGAATATGGATTTGTATTTACTGATGCGAACTATATCACCCAGATGGAATTTATATTTCTTCGGTCTAACCTTTAAATAATCGTATGCCCTAATTTCGGTATCTTCTAACACATTTTTGGGCTTCATGCCGATGGTGCGATGCATTGTGTTATTATAGACGCTTGTTACTGATGGTAATAGTTCCACCCACCGGTAGGAACCTCTAGTCGAAAATTGTTTGTATAATGCACTCTTCAAAGTTCTTATAACACGTTCAACAATTGCCGCCTTTTTCGTGCTAAATGTAGAATAATGATTTATATTAAATTTTTTCATAAGGGCTTGAAAGCGACTATTATAGAATTCTTTTCCCTGATCACTTTGTAAATTGTCTGGTGTATACGATGCCTCTTCAATTATACTCTTCATTGCATTGGTCACTTCAGCACCGGTCTTGTTTTTGATTGCTCTGGTGTACACAAATTTGGAGTAACAATTGATGCATACAAGGATGTAGCGATAACCATCGTTTTCATCAGCATATTGTTGCATTTCCGCTAAATCTATTTGCCATAAATCCTTGTATCCTTTAATGATCGTCCGCCTTCTAATAAAGTTTTTTCTAGCAGTCCGGTGCAGTTCATTAACAATTTCAATTTTTCCCCTGCTTGCTTCCATATTTTGTAGCGAAGCGAACACGTCTCATTAGACACTGAGCAAAGGAAACAAGGTACATAATTTAATATATTATTTGTTCTTCACGAAGTTCCTCAACAATTGACATAATCTCATTGTCATGCCCAGTATTACCAGCTAATTTTGAACTCCACAGCAATCTTAAGCGATCAACCAACTCCTTTGGTTTATTCCAATAAATGTATTGAGGTGATTTGGAAGAAAGTAGTTTCTTGTTGGGTATTTTTATTTTTTCAGCGATGTTATTTTTTACAACAGCACCACCTGATTTAGTGCCCGCCGGCATCAGTAGTGGTTTTATAATATGCAAATATTTCATTAATCTGGTTTCTCGTAGACCCATATTTTTGTCATAATTTTCATATGCTGCACTAGTTAGTTCTAAAATATCCGTGTATTTCTGTAGCACACCATCATCGATTTTATCGTGTTGTGTTAGAAATGGTGGATTTCTTAAAAAAAGCAAATCGTAAAGTTGAGGCGTTCCATCAAATACACCAACATTTTTCCCGTTTTTATATAAAGAAATTTTGCCATTTGGAAAACGCACTTCTAGGTTACCAATATATCTTTTAAGGTGATTCGGTTTTTTTTTACCAAAATGTACACCATAAATGGTATCGTATTGAGATGGCTTATTTTTTAAGCCATTTAAGTACGCTTGAATCTTGTCGAGCGGTGGTGAACTTGTATAACTTGAAGGGGAAGGTGTCTCAAACAATGTAACATTGGTATCACGTTTCGGTGTTGTATCGATGTGAGCTTTTCGGCTTATCCGCGGTGTAGACGATTGAAATGATGATATGTGATCGGATATTTCCTCAGGCTCCTCCATTGTGCTAGTACTACGACTATATTGCTTTCCTTGGGTTTTGGGTTGCTGCTGCTGCTGGCGTTGCTTTACTACATTAGATATAGATGTTAGTGGTTTAGTGATTGGTTCGTAAAATTTATCCAAGTCGAGCGCACTTTGTGTCTTCGCCGCCTTGAATTGCTTAAATTTTTTTCGAACAGCATTGGTCGTTTCCACTAGTTTTCGTTTTAAGTCAATTTCTTCATTCATGGTGTTGACAAACTACCGAACAGCAATGAAATGAATGCATTCATCACTGTTAAACAAATATATAGCTATCAAGTCCCTTGCGATATCTTCCCGAATTTACATCACTATCTTTATCGATAACCAAGAATCCATATTTATTATCCCAACATTTCGAGCACATTTCCTGAAATTGTGTAAAATTCAGGTCGGGTGATACATGATCGGAAAAAACGTGTCTCATATTCATTTCATCTTGTTTAAACATAATAATAAAGTTGGCATTATCTCGCACAAGCTGTTTAGGAACTCGTGAATATGTTTGAGCCAAATAAAAGGCATCCACATTTTTGTGACGTCCCATACAAAAATAAGATCTTATGACATCCTGTTTTTCGCACATAACATCATCAAATATAAATATCGAATTAGGCTTTGCGTCCGATGGTTCCACAATATTGCAAGCATCACTGAATGCATAGTAACCAAGGCCCTTGATGGGTGTAAGAATTTTCCTCAAATATTCGTATTTTGGTTGATGTAGGGACTTGGAGTAGATATAAACATTTTCAAAACGAAGACCCAAGGGGTGAGTAAGTAGTGAAATCATAACATTGGTTTTGCCACAATTCGAAGGTCCAATTATTATTCCACGAATGGATGATGGAAGCAAAGGACCGTGTTTCCTTAACAATTTCTGTTCATGTCCACACCCAACTTTTTCATCGAGATTATCGATGGGGAATTTTTGTTTCAAATGTACTATCCGCATATTGATAAAATCAATACTTTATAGCAAACTTTTCACTTAAATGGTCATTCAGATGCTGATCACCGGACGAAGTAGATCGTCTCGTTTACAGACTAAGACTGGAAGAGGCTTTGTTAACTCCTTAATTAATAACCTGCCGGTGGAGCTGCATATCCCAGGTTATCAATATTGTGGTCCCGGAACAAAAGTGATTAAACGTGTGAAAAGAGGTGATCAAGGAATTAATCCTTTAGACGTGGCGTGTAAGAAGCACGATTTAGCTTACTTACGTAATAGAGACAATTTAAGTGAGCGGCACCAAGCAGATTACGAGTTGGAACAAAGTGCTTGGAAACGAGTGAAATCTGCAGACGCTAGCGTTGGTGAAAAGAGTGCTGCGTGGTTGGTAACAAACATTATGAAAACAAAGCAACGTTTTGGTATGGGTGTGTCATCAAGCAAAAGGAAGGGTCGTAGATCAAAAATTACCAAGAGGAAGCGGCGAGCTGGTAAGCGACGTGCTGGAAAGCGGGTGCGTGTGCAGAAAGTAGCTTTTGGTTCTGCTGTTCGACGTCCGATTCGAGCAGAATTGCTAAGAGGTGGTGGAAAGAAAATGAATATTCTAAATGCATCGAAAATAGCCGTTACAGCAGCCCGCAAATCAGTAAAAGAAGCAGGTGGTAAACGAAAAGTTCGCACACCTAGGATTATTCCTATTCCTAAAACTGGTGGAGTATTACCATTAATACCAATATTTGCTGGTCTGTCAGCCTTAGGCTCGTTAGCAGGTGGCGTCGCCGGCATTGTTCGCACCATCAAAGAAGTGAAGAAGGCAAATGCAGAAAAAACAGGCGCCACTTTAAAACTAAGAGGAAATGGATTATATCTGAAACCATATCGTTCAGGTATGGGATTGTTTATGAAACATAGGAATATGTCAAAAAACTAATTGAATCCCTACCCCATAGACCGCTATCAAATGTCGATCTGGAAAAGTATGTGTTAAAACTAAAGATACCTCACTTTAGGGGAGTTTATATGCGAGATGCATTACCTGCACGTGGTCCTCGACGGTATGAAGCAGCCATTGTTAATTTGGATAGCGCATCGGGGGTAGGGACGCATTGGGTGGCATATCGAAAAGTCAACTTTGAAGTAACATACTATGATAGCTTTGGTGATTTGCCACCACCTACCGAATTGGTGAGATATCTGCAAACAGGTTCGAACGCGTCGAAAAACATTTACTATACATACGATCGTCAGCAAGAATTCGATTCAGTTTGGTGTGGCCATCTGTGTTTGAAGTTTCTCTCCGATATAAAATAATAATAATAATTATGTCTTTGACGTCACAAGTTGAACGCGATAACTACACAAAGATCTTGCACTCACTTAAAGTGTTTAAACAAGTGGGTGGATTGTTGAGAATGACTGCCGAAGAATTAGAAAACGTGCCGAAGGAAGTAATGATTTCGATGGCGCCAAATGAAATTGCTCTAGTTTGGGATAAGCTGTCAAATGAACTGAAAAGTGACGAGGATATGATGAAATATCAGTTTTGCTATGAACATTACAATAGCGACAGTGACGATTCCAACAAGGATGTGGGTGATGGGCCATTGCCTCGAAAATTATTTTGTTGTTACTGCAAAATCAGTGATGTGAATATAACAGCTGAAAATTCGATTAACACGACATCAGATGAGAAGAAAAAAAAAAGCGCTAGTGTATTAAACCCATTGAACTGCTGCAAATGATAATAAAAACAATCACAAATAGCTACTTAACGTCAGTCATGTCGCATACATTCACGCTAACAGGATCCTCGAGCGTGTTAAGCGCCGACTTTTATCCACCCATTGAACTGAGTACAACAAGTAAATATGGTCTTGCACTTGTGGGATTTTACACATATAATTCAATTTTTAACATTGATGAAAACAACAACTCATTTGGTTACATAATTGATGAAAACAACAGCTCATCTGGTAAAATAAGGAATGATGAAAAAATATCACATCTACTGACCATTCCACCAGGAGCATATGAAATTGATGAAATTGGTCAAGCTATGTTGACAGCCCTAAAAGAGTCAACCCGCGACGATAGTGATGAAATATTTTCGTTAACAGCCAACAATAATACATTACAATGTGAGATGAAATCGAAGTATGACATTGATTTGGGTGGTGACAAAAGTATTGCCAAAATGTTGGGGTTTGACGCTAAAGTGTTAAAAAAAAATGAAAAGCATCAGTCAGTGTACAATGTGGATATTATGAAAGTACGCATTATACGGGTTGATTGTAATATAATCTCTGGTGCATTCCTGAACTCGTCGAAATGCCACATCCTATTTGAATTTGATATTGACGTTGAAGCAGGGTATAAAATTACGAAAGAGCCGCAGAATATTATTTATATGCCGATTATACCGGAAGGACGTCAGTTCATAGACAACATCAGTCTGCGAATCTTGGATGACGACGGAGATCTGATTGACTTTCGAGGCGAGAAGATAATTATTAAATTGGAATTAAAGAAAATAGCATAAGGATGGGTTTCTGCTTTAACACTCAACTACGTTTGTTGCATACTGTGAAAGATTCAGTTAAACATAATAAAAGTAAACAAAGTAGGCAAACCAGGCTCATTCGTAATCCAGTCATAAGATCGAAAAGACCTCATCGGCAGCAGCAGCAGCAGCAGCAGCAGCTTTCTCGTGAAGATTACAGTTTTTTACGATCAATTGGTTTGAAAATACGAAAATCTAGAAAATGACGGCTACTAGTGAAAAGATCGAGGTTTTCACCGAACCTATCTTCGAGAACTCCATAATAAGTTTACAGGAACATACTTATAAACCATATGGTTCCCCAACATTTAAGAACTCTGATGAAATTCGTATTCCCGTACACTTTCAAGACATAATCTTGGATGTTTCCGAAAGTTACATATACATCGAAGGTACTTTCAAACCTAAAGATGCAACAAAGAAATGTTACTTATCGAATAATGCTATAGCCTTCCTTTTCGACGAAATTCGCTATGAAATGGGTGGTGGTGAACAAGTCGCAATTGTCCGAAAACCAGGAATTACTACAACACTGAAAACGATGGCATCCTTCGGCGCCTTACAAAATAATTCTCTAATGGTTTGTGGATGGGGTCTAAATGAAAATAATCAAGCTCTTGTTGATGCCACAAGTCACGTATTCTCCGGAAAGCTCCCCCTAAAGTATCTAATGGGTTTTGCAGAGGACTATACGAAAGGAATTTTTAATGTTAAGCAAGAGCTTATTTTAATTATCGCTCGCAATTTTACCAATTGTTATGTTGGTGAAGTGGAAGCAGACATTAATATTGATAAAATCGAATGGAGAGTTCGTCATATTATTCCCGACGATCGTCAAAAGCTAAAGATAATGTCTCGCATGAATAAAGGTGTAAATAGCGCCAATATTCCAATGGCATATCGTAAATGGGATCTTTACGAACTACCTGCTTTGCGACAAACATCATCAGATGTGTGGGCTTTAAGGACTAGCACAAGTCTTGAAAAACCGAGATATTTGATTATTGGTTTTCAGAATAGTAACAATTGCGACAATAAGGCCAAAGATGCCACCCAGTTTACTACAGCCAATATAAGTGACATACGAGTATACCTTAATTCCACCGTCTATCCATATGAAAGATGGAATTTAGAGTTTGGGAAAAAATTATATGCGACAGCTTACTATACCTATGAGAACTTCCAGAGTAGCTACTACGGTCGAGAAATGGTGGACCCAATGTTAAATTACGTCGAATATCCTGACAACCCCATTTTCATCGTGGATTGCAGTCATCAACCAGAAGCTATCAAATCATCCACAGTTGATGTCAAAATCGAGTTTGAAACACGAAACAGTAAATTTCCCAAAGACACTAAAGTTTATGCATTGGTTATTCACGACTCATTTTTAAGTTACAATATCATGAATGGTTCAGTTAGTAACAAATCCATATTTTAATCTAAGTTCTGTAGTTTATCTTTCTTTGTAATAAAATAACCTTAGATATTTAGTATCTTAACAGTTTTATTTTGTAATACCGTTTAAGGAAGGCACTGTATTACATAGAAAATAAATTTAGAAATAAATATTTTAATATTATCTACCGTGTTTCTGTTATTGTAAAAGCTACTACTGTTGGTTTAATTTTTGTAACCGAGGATCGAGGGTATATTTTAATATGTTACAAGACATGAATTCTTCAATGATAAGAATATATAGAAGTGTATGAGACAGAGAGAGAGAGGGAGGTAGAGGTGGGGGCAAAATAAAGTATATATAATGACCGATTTTGACATGGAAACTCATACTGTCCCGAAATGTCATCAAGTTCAGATGCAGGATATTCAACCGATGAAGACCGAACAGTTGAACCAAATGTTCAACATAGAGCGGTACGTAGGGGAGGTAGGTTCAGAGCTAGATTTTGCATAGTTCAATCCTATGTAAAATGGGGCCTTCACGTCAATTTATGTATGAATTGCTACATAACTAGATTTGGAGGTTTGAATGATGTTAATTTCATTCAAACTCATTTTACATTAGGATATAATAGGGCGATGCAAAATCACTCGAGATGTAGTGATTGTCGTGAAAGATTGTTTACGGTCTTTCACCAACAATCTTGCATTATTTGCAATAGAATGTAAGTTCTATTACAAATAAAGCTACTACTACCTACCGCCCGAACCCTGACCCACCCTAACCCCCTTCCTCAGGTCCTCTTCGGAGGGCCACATAAAGACTTGAGCGTAGTTAGTTGTTTAATGTCACATACCCAGGGTGGCACAATACTTTTCGAGAAATAATTTTTCGATTGTGCTACCATGGGTAGAGACATGCGGGACCGGTAGAAGTCGGTTCAGCGGACTCAACGACTCCGTAGAAGGACTACGATAATTCCCACTTTCTCTCTCCTATGCGACCACCCGAATAATTACACCTCACAGGTCCTTTTTGAAGGGAAAATTAAGACTTGAGCGTAGTGGATCACTTGATTGTGCTACGGTATTATTATTATTATTATTATTATTGAAGGCATACCACCGTAAGCATATTATTAAAATTTTACTATGGTAAGGTGACTGTTAATAAAACACTTTGGACATTTTGTATTATTTATTTAGGTAAACAATTATGTATATAGTCATACAATATTCTAGCATTTGTTACGCTACAAGAACAAATATTTAAACTATGATTGGAGCAATACGTAGTATCCATTGTTAATTTTGGTATATTAATAGAATCAGTAGTGAATTCTAAATTAACAATAGAAGGAGTTTTAAGGTTCATATCGAAAAAAGTGTTTATTAAAAAATCCTTCTTAACTTGTCCCTTGACATAAATAGTGTCGACATCGTGCAGAGCGTCGTAGAGAATCGAGAAAAGTTGGTCGAGATCCGTTTCACCATAAGTATAGCAAAGTCCATGTCGGTTTCCATATAAGTACAACGCCTGCTTCTGACATTCATACGATAGTTCTTGAAACGGTATTGTTGGTTTAAAGAAGTAACTTTTCATCTCCCTTCCATCATAAATAGCCAACTCTTTAGGTTGAAATTGTGGAACGCAGAATCCTTGAATGTCGACTACAACAAACTTCATCTCATCAAAGCTGGGATCAAACTAAATTATTTTTTTAATTCAAGACACATTTTTGAAGGATATAGTAAAATTTACACCCCACCCCTAAAATATGGCTATAAATACGTATGCGCATAGCAGAATGTATCACTCTTCATCCAGCCATGGACGCAACTGGACTGATGTTGACCTCGACCAGGAAGAGGAAAATCGAAGAGTATTGGGCAGCCTCAAAGAAGAAATTTGAAGGGAAACCGATCGCTGTCGTTAAGCCGACAGTACAAGCAGCACCACCACCACCACCTGTCGTGGTGGTGATTGACGACGACGACGACGACGACGAGGAAGAAAGGGTTGGAGCGCCCGAACCACCAGCACCTCGTCGGCGTTGGCGTCGGATAATTGCACCGCGATCTGTCCAGATCGCCAGAGGGGAACAGCCGAATTAGCTGGTTTCCCTAAACCTACAAAAAACGGTCCTTTTCAGGACCACACTTATACTTTGAGCGTAGTTAGTTAGTTAGGCAGAAGTCCCATTTTTGGGATGATACAATACCAACATGTGGTATTTGTTATCATCGCATAATAGAAAAACTTCAAGGGATTTTCTGCAGTACATAATTCATCGCATTTCTCTCAAATTAGTTAAAAATAAAAATCTTGTGTTTGATTGTGTTACTGTTGGTAGAGACCGAGTAATGTTTATTATAAACGGCTATAAGGCAGATCATTCAAATATTATCCCCCACTACAATGTTAGCATATAAATACTAGTTCAGCTTCACAATTAATTCATATACATCTTGGACATGGCCCAAGAAAGACCTGCAAGCCGTGGCTCGTCGCTGTTTAGCGATGAGACAGAATATGTTCCTAGACCCCAAGAAGGACCTGCAAGCCGTGGCTCGTCGCTGTTTAGCGATGAGACTGAAATTGTTCCTCGACCCAACAGACCACCACCATCGAGGCGAGTTGAAAATGTTGAGGCCACTGGACCTGCGGACTCCACATCGAATGCGGGATCGGTAGAAGTCAGCGATGACTTTAGCGGACCAGCCGATTCCACATCTTGGTGGGATTTTGAAGATGATATGGACGCCGGTCCTGCGGACTCAACCACTCCGTAGAAGTCCTATTCTCTTTACTATGCGACCGCCCGAACCCTGACCCACCCTAACCCCCTTCCCCAGGTCCTCTTCGGAGGGCCACATAAAGACTTGAGCGTAGTTAGTTGTTAAATGTCAATTTTTATCCCAACGTTTTACGGCAAAATTTTTTTAAGGCAATAATGATCTTTCGTCATACCTACGAAATTTAAAGTTCTTACAATTTTTTACTGAAAAACCAGTTATTTAGCTCAAAAGATTCCATTTCTCTCGACAAATTGTTAATTTTTGTAAAATAAAAAATATTTAAATTTTCAACTTTTAAGAATTTTTTTCGAATACATGCCAACATTTGGGAAAAAAATGTTATACTACAAAAACACTCATTTACCTCTAAAGATTCCATTTTAATCAAAAAATCGTTAATTTTTGTAAAATAAAAAATATTTAAATTTTCAACTTTTAAGAATTTTTTTCGAATACATGCCAACATTTGGGAAAAAAATGTTATACTACAAAAACACTCATTTACCTCTAAAGATTCCATTTTAATCAAAAAATCGTTAATTTTGCAAAATATAAAATATGTAAATTTTCAACTTTTAAGAATTTTTTTCGAATACATGCAAACATTTGGGAAAAAAATGTTATACTACAAAAACACTCATTTACCTCTAAAGATCCCATTTTAATCAAGAAATCGTTAATTTTTGTAAAATATAAAATATGCAAATTTTCAACCTTTAAGAATTTTTTTCGGCCACTTGGCGATATTTTATGAGGAAATGTCATTATAAAATATTTCTTGGCATATTTTTCTACATAAAATTGCTGAAAAAAAAATTTAAAATCTCCAAAAATCAATAGGGGGTTATGAAAAAGATAGGTGAAATAACGAAAACTGCACTTTAAAGCTTCACAGTGCCTCAATGGTAAGTCGTAGAGAAAAACTTTTCGAGTAAATGTTTGTTGAAATTTTTTAAGGAAAATTATCGTGGAAACAGATTTAAAATCGGATGAAGGATAAAGAAGTTTGTTCAATTTTTTCAAGGTCAGAGATAGTTCTAGCTCGCTTATGCGTAATTGAAATGTGCAAAACACACTGGGAGATGGTAGGCAAGGTTCGGTTTACACGTTTTTTTTTTTTTTTTTTTTTTTTTTTATAAGTGCTCACCCGCCCTCCACCCTCCCACCGTAGACGGGCGTCTAAATCGTTTGCGGGGGGTCCCGTCAAGATCGGACCACGGATAGCTGAGATAAAACGATTTTTCACCGGCGAACTTTTTTATTTATGGTTTTTTACTTTAATAAAAAATTTGTAAATATTCTCCACATAATTTAGACCATCTCTTATACGAAGCTTTTTTTTATGGGACTGACAATAAGGAAGTTCTGATACTTGACACTAAAAATGCTATTTTTTTATAAATTGTTGTAAAACTTGCTTCATATTGTTAATTTTTAAAATTAAAAAATTCCATAATTTAGCTCACGAGTAGACGAATCTTTTATGTCAGATACAACTTTTATGTAGGATGGGCGAAAAGCCTAAAAATTAAACATTTCTAAAAAATAGCCAGGTGGGGCACCCCATGCATTTCACATTTCAATTGCTTATATAACAAAAAATAGCGGTATTAAGAAATTTTAAAAAATACCATAATTAAGTTCGAAACCGGCCGCATCTTATTTATTATGCAACTTTTGATGTAAAAAGTATGGAAATACCTCAAAAAGTCAAAAAATAGAAAAATCTAAATAACTCGCTTAATATACATAATTTAAAAAAAATGACAATGGGGTTTTTAAAATTTAAGAAAATGCAATTTTAAAAAATGGGAGCTTATAGTTTACATCTAGTCACACATTTTCACTTCAATACTTTTTTCTCTAAAATTATTGCAAATGCCTAAAAAAAAATAATTAATAACAAATAAAAAAAATTTTTCAACTAAATGCAATTTAAAAAACGGGGATCTATGGTTTAAACGAAGGCAAACATTTTAGCTCTATTGCATTTCTGCGTCAAATTACAGCAAATGCCTAAAAAAAATTAATTAATAACAAATATGAAGGTGGTACTACCAAAAAAATTTTTTTTTCAAATAATTGCAATTTAAAAAACGGGGATCTATGGTTTAAACGAAGGCAAACATTTTAGCTCTTTTGCATTTCTGCGTAAAATTACGGCAAATGCCTAAAAAAAATTAATTAATAACAAAAATAATGGAGGTACCACCAAAAAAAAAATTTTTCAACTAAATGCAATTTAAAAAACGGGGATCTATGGTCTAAACGAAGACAAACATTTTAGCTCTTTTGCATCTCTGCGTAAAATTACAGCAAATGCCTTAAAAAATTAATTAATAACAAATATAATGGAGGTACGGCCAAAAAAATTTTTCAACTAAATGCAATTTAAAAAACGGGGATCTATGGCTTAAATGAAGGCAAACATTTTAGCTCTTTTGCATTTCTGCGTAAAATTACAGCAAATGCCTAAAAAAATTAATTAATAACAAATATAATGGAGGTACCACCAAAAAAATTTTTCAACTAAATGCAATTTAAAAAACGGGGATCTATGGTTTAAACGAAGACAAACATTTTAGCTCTTTTGCATTTCTGTGTAAAATTACAGCAAATGCCTTAAAAAATTAATTAATAACAAATATAATGGCGGTACCGCCAAAAAAAATTTTTCAACTAAATGCAATTTAAAAAACGGGGATCTATGGTTTGAACGAAGGCAAACATTTTAGCTCCTTTGCATTTCTGCGTAAAATTACAGCAAATGCTTAAAAAAAATTAATAAATAACAAATATTATGGAGGTACCACCAAAAAATTTTTTCACTAAATACAATTTAAAAACCGGGGATCTATGGTTTAAGCGAAGGCAAACATTTTAGCTCTTTTGCATTTCTGCGTAAAATTACAGCAAATGCCTTAAAAAATTATTTAAATACGAAACGGGTAGTACCAAGAAATTTTATTTTAAGTTGTGATTTATTGTAAACACTAAGTCAAATATTTTAAGTTCAATACTAGCTAGCCAATCTAAGAGAAAAAGTGTGCAGATTAGGTACTGACGAATGATTAAAAGAAAAACAAAGTAAACAATAATATAATATTTATTAGTAGCAATTTCTATAATTATATAACAGTTTTACATTCGATGCTGCACAATGCCATGGATGCATCGTTTTGTGGAAAAAACACTCTGGAATCTTCTTAAATTTACTTAATTTCGGTTCCAGCTTACAGGGAATATCTGTAATGATTTCTTCGCTTATAAACCTCTTTAGGAAATTTGCCTTCATACTTCCTTTTACGTATATCCTGGGTGATTGGTATAATTCCAACACATGTTTAAATATATTGTTAATTTCACAGAGTTCTACGTTTCCAGACTCCCACTTCAGTCCATGATACTTTTCGGCCCATTTGACATGTTTTAGCTCCGCAAGGGACAACATATTTTTCGCAAAAGGAGCTTTAAATAGATAACTTGAGATACGAAACCCATCGTAAATTGCTAACTCTTTTGGAAAGTATCCAAAAGAAGAACAATGGTAGCCTTGGATATCAAGAAAAATGTCTGAAGGATATTCTCCCATCGTGGCTTGCAATCGACTGATGTAGTTAGCGAAGGAAATATAGTTTTAGACAAATCTATTCGATTTAATAATTTCTTGAATTCGCTAAAGTAAAATTTCTTATAACTTCGTTTGCTTAAAAAATTACTTAAATATTAAGATTTAAACTTTTTTATATATAGCCTACGGGTTTATTGATTCTCATAAACCTAACTAATTCAAAATGTTGTAAATAAAACAAAATTTAATTGACTAGGATGATATTTATTTAAATATATTTTTATAAAATATATACATATATATTACATTACTATACAATTCTTAAACCTAAATCTATATACATTTACTATAACAAAACTTACTCTAAATTAACACTAAAATTATATGCCTATACAATTCTTAAACCTAAATCTATATACATCTAATATTACAAAACTTACTCTAACTTAACACTAAAATTGTCTAATAACAATAGTTTTTTTTTTAATTGTCCCACATCACACCTAGCTAAATCTAACTTTTTTTTTAGTTCCGTAATCTGTCTCTCGTAAATTTCCACATCACTTTCTCGCGCCCTTAATTGTCCCAAAAGTTTACCCCGCACATTATAGGCGTCTCTTAGGACATTCCTTTGGCTGCTAGAAAACTCATCTAGCCAACCTGGTTGAGACGCCACAAACGTTGATGATGATGTGGACGCACTAGATGCACTAATTGGTCGCTCTATATTTTTTTTTCGACCTTTTCGTCCTTTCCGGCACAGCTCCGGTGATAGTGGTGGTGGCGATGGTGTCCTCATGATTGGGCCATCCACGACAACTACCACCGGAGCCAAGTGGTTTGGAATCGCTGCTGCTGCTGGTGGTGGTGGTGAAGACGGCATCTCGAATCCACCGGGAAAAGGTACGGGGAGGCGCCTAAATGTGAATTTCTTCTTTTTCGGCACATCCTTTGCCACAGACGAATAAAATTCACCCTTGCTTTTGGATCCACCAGTCGTCAGTAATCTTTTTAATTTTGAATGTGTCGGCTGGGCTTCCTTAATCACAACATTACTGAGAACATTGACTTTTTTGTTCTCAGCTGCTTGCCGCTTCTCTATGTCCCTCAACAACTGGCCACATGCATCATCCATAATCTGCTCCATTCCATCGTCTGCTATACTCAAGTCGTTCCCGGGGGCTGCGGGCTCGTCCACAAAGGCGTTTGCGGTAATCAGATGTAAATCATCTTCGACGCCCAGAAGATCTTGGGTTGAAACACTCATTAAATCAGAAATATCACTCATGTTTGAACACATTACGTACACAGGAATAATTGTCGTCACTAAAAGTTTCAGACTGAAGAGCTCCACACAAGATGCTCGCTTTTATGCCTATTCCCCCCACTATAAGTTCACCCCACCTCGAGTCTCGCCGTCCTTCACTTCGTTCTTGCCACCACTCTTCTTAGTGCCCTTGACTACAGGCACTTTTCAAGGTTGCGCGTTCTCTTGAAATTTTAAAACTAGCTTTATCAAGGTCAAGGTGTATCTTGCCATCCTTGAGGTAGTGCATTTTCTTTTAAAATTCTACATAACACTAATCCAGTACGTTGATAAATATTAAAATTAACAGTTTATATATGAATTTTCCAATTATTTTAACAAGTTTAAAATCGGTATGACATAAAATTACTTAAAAACTAAAGATATGATTGAATAACTTTCAACAAGTTTACCAAATTTTCTTCTGGGTCTGCACTATAAAAGTCTAAATCCTTATGTCCCCAAGGCAAAGTTTTTGTCGTTGATGGTATTATATAGCGTTTGTCGTCGTGGTGAGATAATGCTACCTTGTTTAATATTTCCGTGTAAACGTCGTGTTTATAACTACGAAACGTTTTCATTTTGCGAAATATTAAACCACCACGCTCTACTACATTTTGATAATCTTCCAGGTGAAGTTGTTTCTCAATAACTGCTTTTTTGACACCTTTTGCTTTCTTCACTTCATTATGAAGCGAGCTGATGTAATAAGCTTTAGCGCCGGTGCCGTAAAAACACATTATCGGATCACCTGGAAATTCATCTTTCATCCGACCTACTACTGATTGACTTTTCCGGATATTAAAAATATTCCCTTCTACATAATTAGAGGTGTCGAACTTATCAGGGTTCTCTGCAATTGTTCGATAAAAGTCGTCGGTAAAAACTTTTAAAATAAGAGAATCGGTGTCAGTGTACAATAAGGAAACGTTACTACCAAATTTTGCTTTAATGAAATTATAAAAAAAGTCGTAAATCACTGTCTTTGACATATCCAATATGGAAAATCCGATATAAATTGGTTTATTGTATATAATTTTTAGTTTATCCATATGTATTGCAACAAAATCTTCGGTAAATATTGTTGAACTTTTGTAATTCGGACGCGATATTAAAGCCCTTGCCCCTACTTTACCCCGCATGTTTTCCCACTGTGTGATTAACTTTATATCGTTGCGATTTTCGACATTTTCCATAGTCTTGCCAAAAATGGCGTTAATAATTAATTTAAATGTATCCTTACCGAATTTTGATGTTGCCTTATTCCGCAAATCTGTATTGAAATCAATGTATGTCTTTAGCCACTTAGATTGACTAAATTTTAAAATTCTATGAGTTTGCATTACCATTAAGCCACTAGAAATCGCCTGCTTTAGGGTTCGATAATGCACAATATATTTTTTTTTATCATTTAAATTTGGTATTAACTTTGACAATTTGGCTGTTTCTGTTGGTGGTATTATATTCTCAACCAGAAATGGAAGGTCAGAATGTGCATCGTGCAAATCCAGTGGATAATGCACATCGACTTCCAACACGTAGCCTTCTGGGCTGTTGTCGTCAATATCCATAATATTCAAATCTAAAATTTCGCGTTGTGATAACCATCTAAATCCACCAAATGGTAATGCTTGTGACATACTATGACCATACAAATTTGTGGCATCCAGATAAGTAATGAATGAAGAAGGTTTTGATGCATCATAATTCGGTAAATAAATATTATTGGCAATATGTTTCCTTTCCGAACACTGACTTATACCACCACGAATTCCTTTCTTAAAAAAGTGAATCATGTCAATATCAGTAAGTAGTTCCAACTCTACCTTGGTCATGCGCAACATACAATCAAATGAAAAACTGGGAAGAGTGTAGTACTGCACTGGGTCTAATTTATAAATGTTTAAAAACATATCGCGAAATTGTTCAAAAACATCGGTTAATAATAACACATCTGATTTTAAATATAAATCTGAATATTCCCCTAAATTCTTACAATCAAATAAACGCCAAACTTCCTTAGCTTTTTCATAGCTTTCATCACTAATGTGTTCCTCTGATAGATTATCGTAAAACTGATTTTTAGTTGGTAAATTTGGATAGTTCATCTTTTCCAAAGAATCCATGAAACTGTATGGAAAAATACCTTTGCCACGCATTAAACTAAACTTCTTATCATCGGGATAATGCTTGCGCATTTCCTTTAAACTACTTAAGTCTAAACCTTTACCCAAAGTATCTAGTGATGCTGATAAAAATTTGAAACTATCAATAAATCTTAATTTTAAATATTTTTTTTTTATTGTCATGGTCTTTGAGTCTACATAATCATGAACGTAAATACTTTTGGTAAATGAAATGTACTTTTCTTTGCTTTGAGCTATCACATCAATTTTATCACCATGACGACACAATTCTTTGATAAACATGTGACTATCATAACCACTCAAATTATGAAATACAATTGGTATAAATGTAGGTACTTTATAATTTAAATTACAAATCGAATGAGCAGCACCAGGTCTTTTGTTTCCCGTTATGTGACAATGATCCTTTACCTTATCATTATTGTTAATCGGACCTTCACAGATGTTGCACTCTGTGGCATTATCGAAATCTTTTATTTCATCAGATGTTAAACGGTTCATTGGTCTAATATCTTTTAAATACGTATTGTATAAATTTCTTAGATCTGTCTCAATGCGGGATACAAATACTTGGGCTGCATCATCTCCGCGATATAACTCAAATTTTGAAATAGAATCATCAAAGGAGCACTTTATTAGGTATGCAAAAGAAAACGGCTCATGTTTAACGTTTGTCGTACTGTAAGAATGTTCGGGGTTTGGTTCAGTTGAATCTAATGGTTTAAGCACTGATTCAAAGTCTGCATATACAACGAATGGTACACGCATTTGTTTTTCGATATTTTCAAATTTTAAAATGTTTTCCGCTACACTTTTCCCAAATTTATCCACTTTTAAATTAACTGATGGTATAACTGAGTATTTAAGTTTACAATCATTTTCTTGATGTAATGTCAAAGCGAATGATGATTTAAAATATATAAGGCACCCATCACAAAAATAAAGCTTATCACAACTTGATGATATCTGACTTGAACATAATCTTGATAAGTCTTTTATCCAGCAGTAATGACTTTTCATACAATTTGTATCGCAAATGTGTGCATCATCATCATCATTATCTCTGACATTACAATCCTTGGTTACTAACAACAAATTTACATGTATACCCAGCTTTTTACCAGAATATCTTAATGGGCCCACAACTTCATATTTTAATTTATTATGTTCAAATACCGTTTGTAAACCATACACGTTTACTGAAATATTATTCATTTCTTCAAATTTAGAAATATCACGCAATTTAATTGGAAAATTCATACCTGTAAAATTTAGCACTCTAGAGTGATGGGGGTATGACGTCATTTGTGATGACATGTTACTGGCAGGGAACAATGCTGACGTGACGGCCCAAGCGAAGCAGCACTCATCTTGATTGTAAACATTAACAACAGCATTCTTCAGATCAATGAATTTCGGTAACTTGATATATGATGATCCCCCAAATGGTTTATATTCATTGATGTTTAGCTCCAAGTACAAAATTTTTTCTAATGCCCAACCTGTAAGATAAAATATATATTTAATAATTAAATATGCTTTCAATTATTGACCTATAACATACCTGAATCCTTTTCCTGAAATTCCGTTGATTGAACCTTCATTGCCTCAACAAATGATCGGTACACTTCTTCCAAGTCACTTGCAACAGTAACAATTTCATTACACGTGTTAAAAGATTTTTCACTGTAAGAATCCTGTGCGGGAAGAATGTACAATCCCACCACAACCATGTTTATTTTTAGTGCACCACGAACTGCTACTACTTCACTTATTAAACTAAGCACTTGAGCTTTAATTTCTTCAAAAAATATGGTGAAGTCTATATGGAAATTTTCACTGCTTACTCGATATGTTGCAATCCTCTTCTTAAAAGCCGTTTGCACAATTTGAACACCTTGTGACAATGGCAAACAGGAATTATTTCGATGTTGGAGCGTTCTTTGATGAGCACCCAATTGATTATGTGGAACAGCTATATTACAAGTTACACATGTTCGCATCTGGGGTGTTGGTGTAGCCACATCGACTCTCCGTCGCTTTGCAGACTCTGCGTTAACAAATCGAAACATGCAAGACTCTCTTCTGTGTCGTAACATACTGTAACTACGACTAAATGTCTCACTACAATCTTCACACACATACTCCATGTCCGTTTAACTAATTATTTTGAAAAAGTCTTGCTGAATATTCTGTTCAATACTAAAATGTGACACCTCCTACCCACATATATACCTAGCGGCCAAGGTCACACCATTAAAAATTAACATTGACAACAGGTCTTTCAAGGTCATGCAACATCAAGGTCATAAAACTTCAAGGTATATTTTCAAGGTCAAGGTGATACCAACACCTGCGTTCAAGGTCAAGGTCATATGACGTAAATTTTCAAGGTCAAGGTGATACCAACACCTGCGTTCAAGGTCAAGGTCAAGGTGATACCAACACCTGCGTTCAAGGTCAAGGTCATGTGACATCATTGAACACCTGCGTTCAAGGTCATGTGACGTCAGAGGAGTGGGGGGTGACAATGAAAGTGTATTAATCCTCTACTGACGTAATTATGTTAAAACGCGACAGATACGACGCCATTATGATTTTTCTTAAATGGCAATCCTCATCTATAACCACACTAATAAATTACATATCGCGATTCAACTTAAAGCTGTTGATTTTATTTTCGGCCGTTCTGGGGGTTCCTAAATTACCTTCATCGATTTTGTCTTTTGGTTTCGAGAATCGCGTGGCGTTTTGCAAGACGATATTCCTGAATTAATGAATATGATCCACAGCCGATTATCACAACAGGCGTAATGCTCACTATACTGTTCCCATCAAATTGCGCCTGTTAAATGACAGAGATACCAAACCATGAGTGTTTGGTGTGGGATGGGAAAACAGAATTTTGAGTCCTCTCTTCTTTATATAGGAACTTGAGAATGATTTTTGGGTTACATCTAATGCATTGGGTGTTGCCTAAGGCTCAAAACTCAATATATTAGAATCATTAGATGTTTTTTGAATTAATTTATTAAACGAAACTCACTCTCTTAATAAAAATCGGACAATATTCTCAGTGTTCGTTAAAATTTTAAACTCAAGTTACAAGTTTAACTATGTAACAATGGCCCTTTTTCAAAGCATTGCCCTTCTAACGGCAAGCCTTGGTTTACCAAAAATTGCAAACGAGCTGTTAAATCAAAAAGTGATTTCTACCGACAAGGGCGTTAAAACTTTACCGCCGATATTACCGCTCAAAACCAATGTAAGCAAACGATAAACCAAAGCAAAGAAGCACACAACCAGAGGATCCAAGACAAACTTCTTGAATGTCCTAACGGTTCACGATCATTTTGTTCGCTAGCTAAGGCAATTAGTCAGAACCAAGTCAACCATTTCACCTCTAACACGTTCTGATGACACCATTGGGACCAAAGTACAGGAAAAGGCAAACTTACTGGCGGAACTATTCCCTTCACATTCAACGGTTAGTTAGTTTTCAGGGAAAAACTTCCCCTGTGGAATCGAGAATGTCCGAGATCGTTTTCCGGCAGCGCCCTGTTAACCCAATCTTGAGGAGTCTTGGCACCAAAAAAACTTCTGGTCCTGACGAAATTCCAGTCATCGTAATTAAGACATTCGTTGATGAATTGACACCGGTATTTTGTAGGCTATTTAACTTACCTCACAAAAAAAGGAATATTGTTGGACTGGTTTCTTCTTTGATTTGGTCAGGAAACAAATCCCCCAATGGGTGGTGCGACACACTCGGTGTGATTTCTCACGCCATTTTAACCTGGCCATAAGGGAATTCTAAGTGAAAAAGGCTGGCAACGACCACAAACGATAGTTTTGTATCCTCTCCCTGACGTCAGATCACCTGGCATGCGTAGAAAACTCACCCGTGATGTGGCGCGCGAACCAATGCGTCGATAAAATCGATCCGCGGCACCTACTATGGCACGAAACGGCCGGGTTAGTGGACTTATTAAGGATAATGAGTGCTTAAATCTGCTCATTCCAATTAATTAAGTTGGAACAATTTAAAGATTGTTACATTGTCAAGAAAGAGTTTATATCGAAAGAATGAATTTAAACGCTCTATAATCCTTCATAAAAAAATATGCTTTGAAGCATTATTTTTCTAAAATAATTTCTTTATGAATGTAAAAATATAGATAAACATTGTTTAAGCGTTCCATACCTATCCTGTTTTTATATTTTAGGTTGGTTGGTACGCAAATCCTGTATTTTTAGGAAACTGGCCTCAAGTGATGATTGACCGGATTGCCAACAGAAGCAAATTGGAGGGATTTACAAGATCTCGTTTGCCAGAGTTTACTCAAGAAGAAATTAATTACATTAATGGAACACACGATTTCTTTGCCCTTAATACGTAAGAAAGTAATTTAATCAATTAAGATCTTAGGTTAGAACTACAATATACTATAACAACGGGGTGTGTGACAATATAGTATAGTTTAGTATTTGTAGAAGTACTAAATCCTAGTTAGTGTTTGTTACTATGGTATCTAATACCAAGTTGATAATATTAACTAAAACACCCTGTAGCAATTTTTAATTTTAAGATAGTTTCAAAATAATCAGCTTTACCTTAATAATACAAACTAATTTAGTTATTGCCAAGTCTTCACAAATCAAATACCTGACATTATTTATATTATGGATGTCAAAAATTCCGTGCGTATATTTCAAGGTAAAATTCTATATTTTATTATAAAAATATAAAAAACAAAATTCTAAAACATAACTATGTCAAAAAATGCCTAGCTTTTGACTTTATTTTTTTAATTATCTTAATGTTTTATTAAAGTTTTAAGAAATATGAGAGAAATGTTTTAGTGTATAATAAACAAAAATTTAATCACTTCGCCAGGGGTATGTAGGTAACCAATGCCAATGGTATGCTTTTTTTCCACTGATCCTTTTAATTTGGGGACAATTTTTTGTAATTCTCATTTAATACTCATTAGATGTTTCTAAGCATTTTCAAGTTATAGTTTAGTTTAGGAGAAACATTTTATTTTTTTAAAAGAACCAAAAATTTATTGACAGATTAAGAAATATTGATTAATAAAAATTCGATTCACAAAAACAGGTCTTTTCAATTTTGCGGATAGAAAAGCGTGTATCTTTTTAACATTTTGGGGTTTTTCGTAAGATTATTATTACAAGTTTAATATATTGAATTATATCGGGAATAGATTAGACACTTATTTATAAAAGATTCAACAATGAATGAAGAATATTAAAATTAGGATAATTAGAATTTCTGATAAAACCTATACTGAAAAAGTTTTTTAAATTAAATTTTATATTTTTCTGTTTGGCTAAATGAGCAACGCTCGAGGCCAAACAGAAAAAAAGGAAGATTTTTCTTTGATAAAAATAATTGGGAAAGGGTAATTTTAATAAAGGTAATTTGTTTAAACTGAATTTAAATGCAATGGGTTTTGGCCAAATATATATAATCAATATATTGCTAATACCGTGTTACAGAACTGTCCTCAGCATGCGGCGTTTTCCGGAAGCGATGTGTCTGCGCAGTTTGCGTATGCGTCAGTCCCGGCTTTGAATTTATTTAACTTAATTTGTTCGAATAGGTATTCATTTATAAGTTGTAAGGCATTCATTTTCTCGAAGCAATATACCGCAAAAAATTATGCAAATTTCCGGACTTTATGGCGCTCTGGCAGCGGTGCGTGTGCGCAGGAAACGATTCACGTTGGTCTTGAATATTATATTTATTATTATTATACTCGTTGGGGAACACGATCTCATGGAGGTCGTTCCAGAGAGATGACGTTTTTCAGATGAAAGAGTTTTGAAAAATGTCGTTAGAGGGACACTAAGCTGAACCACGTATTGGTGGGCTGAAGTGGCTCGTCGTGTATTTTTACCATGCATCGCTCTGGGTGGTATCAAGCGGGCCACCTTAATTAAGCACTTGCCATGAATATATTTGCAAAATAGACTTAAGTCGCCAAGCCGCCTTCGCTGTTCAGGCTTTCCAGGTTGTTTGTCAGACTATGGTCACCGATCAAGCGAATGGCTCTTCTTTGAATGTAATCTAGCAATCTCAGGGTATATTTTGGAGCAGAGCCCAAAATATGCGAACAGTGCTCCAGCGATGGTCGAATTTGGGCTTTATAGAGCATCAAAAGTTGTTGGGGTGTGTAGAGGTTTTCAGTTTGGAAACGTACTCCAAGCTTCTAGGAGGCTGCCGTAGCAATGGCCGCAACGTGACTATGCCAAGACATGGGTCTATCCAAATTAACGCCCAATAAATGAATTGATAAAGCCAAGGGAATTGAGTGTCCCGTCATTACTATATCCGGTTCTTCAACATTAACTGCCGCCTGGGCCTTTTCAGCGTCAAATTCTACTTGATTACTGTCACCCCAAGACAGAATTTCTTCCAGGTCTTTGTTAAGATGTGAGACCTCTTGCTGCCTATAGAGTTGTGCATTGGCAGCCGATGTCCGAGCATCCAAAGTAAAAGATGAAACAAGTGTGCTGTCATCAGCGAAGCTATATAAAGGATTTTTAGTTTTTTCCAAAAGATCATTAATGTATAATAGAAAGTGGGTGGGCGACAATATAGAGCCTTGAAGGACTCCGGCATTGATGTTAAATGTGTCTGAAAGAAACCCGTCCATCGCCATTCGCGTCTTTAAAAAAGCTCGACAGCCATGAACAAAATTGAACCGGCATTCCGTATGCTCTCACTTTAGTTAGGAGCCCCTCATGCCATACTCGATCAAACGCCTTGGATATGTCCAGTGCTACCGCTTGGGACTCCCCATGATGTTTTCCAGCAAGAAGGAAATATTCCATTTTTGTAAGATAAGTTAAAAAGTCAACAAAATACCGGTATCAGTTCGTCAGCGCATGTCTTAATTACCATAACTGGAATATCGTCAGAACCAGAAGCCTTTTAGTGTCGAGACTCCTCAAGATTTGTTTAACATGGCGGTGGCGGAAAGCAATCTCGAGCATTCTCGATTCTACACGTGAAATGTTCGGTGGAGTACTTCCCTAAGAATAAGCCGTTGAATGTGAAGAGAATAGTTCCGCCAGTAAGTTTGCTTTTCCTCGCAATAGTGCCATCAGAACGTGTTAGAGATGATGATGAGAGAAAATGGTTGACTTGGTAAAGTTCTGAATGACGGCCTTAGCTACCGACCAAAATGATCTTGACCCGTTAGGACATTCAAGAAGTTTGTCTTTGATCCTCTGGTTGTGGGCTTCTTTGCTTTGGTTTATCGTTAGCTTGCATTGGTTTCGGGCGCTTACAAAGATGGTACGATTTTCGGCGGTAGGATTTTTACTGTTTTGACTGTCAAATAAAGTTGTCATTTTGAAATGTGTGCTTTATTGTTATAAAAACTCGTACATCGAAAATATTAAAGGTGTATTTATGAGTACAAATTAATCTGAATAAAACTAAAATAAAGTATCCAATTACAAGGTTAATTATGACATTTTACATGTTTCAATATTTTACTAATTAATAGGTAGGTACTATTAAATTGTTAGAACATTAGGATTTAAGAAGATGTTCAAGTATTCCTCAAAATGACAACTTTATTTGACAGTCATCTTTTACCTTGACTGGTGCCCGCAAATACGGGGCCATAAAAAGGAGAAATAGTTAAAAAGAAATCGGCGATAACCCGTAAACGGGCTCATCAAAAATATCTAAAGTTATTCTTTTGAATGTGGGTTTTAGTGCTCTTTAATAAACCTAAATAGAATTTTTCTCTGAAATAATTAGGAAAGCCAATAATTGACCCCATTTAAAATTACATGGGATTTCCTATGTCCCGCTCGACGATGCAACACCCGGTATAATATGATATACAGGGATACAATTTTAAAATTATTTTAAATAGCTTGGTACTAAAGAACTGGATTTGGGTCCTTGGCAAACGATTATTACAAAGCAACACCATACGCTTTTTCATTTTGCACTCTATACTAAAAGGCACTGCACTATAATCTAAATAAATCTAAAATATTTATGTCTAATATAGTAATTTGCTTTCAACAATAGTTCCACAAAGTGAAGTAAATAATAAAGAGACGACCTGCTCTGGACAACATGAACGCCAAATATCGAAAAATCGTAGAAATCCGACGTACGGCGCATGAAATACTATTCCGCTAAGCGATGCATGCCGGGGACATTTTTAGATTATTCGGCGATTAGCTTTGCTTTTCTACTGGTGGGAGTTCAGTGGTTTTGGCCCATATTAAATTGATATTTTATAATAAAATTAGCGTAATTGTTATGTCATGAAAACGAAAATTTGGTATTTATATATTTATTGTTTTCCTGTTCATTTCTATAGCTTTACAAATAGCCTATTATAATAATTATTTTCTTAATGAAACCAAACTTAAAATAATTAGTAGGTATAAGTTAGTCATCATTTTAAAACTATAGCATGATATTAGGCTGCTGCTACCGAAAGGTAAGTACACCAAGAAATAAGTATTTTGTTTTCAGTTATGGATCATCACTAGTCAAATACCAAGAAGATGCTCCTATTAGTTATCCGTCAAATGAATTTGATTTGGGCGTAGCTAGCGCTGGAACTTTCGACGATCCAATTGGAGTCCGGAAGTTGGTTAACTTTATTAACGATAGGTAAATGATGACTTTGACACAATTCCACTTCACATTGCTGGTATATTATTACAAGTCCCACAAAAAAAGAATGATGATCTGGGCTAAGCCCCAATTATCTTAATATTATAGTGACATCGCAACCATTGAAAGTTATGAGATATTACCCACAGGACGTCTAGTCTCCAGCTTGAGAGAAGTGATCGCTCTCTCGAAAGAAGGGAACATTCACATCATATGCACACATCTCATGGTTTTGTTCTCTGGCATTTAAAATACCGTATTCTCGAGCATATCAATGTCATAGCAACGTTGTCAGATTTAAATCGCTGATAAGCATGTTTTGTATGGTCAAAATAAAAATGAGGCTATTGAGTTTTACCGCATCGATCGAATCCGGACTATTCCCTTCCTTGTTTTCTCAAACGATTATGAAAAAACAGACATAGATTGATTGGCCAAAAGCTATACTTCTAGTTTCCAGTATTCTAAACGATAATTTCTATGTAGACGGTTAAGGTTATGTTTATGTAATTTTTTAATGTAAAATGGACAGTTAAAATTTTGAAAGTGAACATTAGTGTGCAATTGGGTGGACATTTACTAATTATTAGGGCTGTATTTTCTTTATAATGGAAAAGCCAAGATCTGCATCCGTAAAAACCGTACAAAAACAGATATTAATCGAAACTAAAAACACCGTAAATACTTCAATCCACTAAACACTAGTTAAAATAAATAGCAAACACCGTAAAACCTAACTTAAAATTTCTGTCTATCGCTAAACGTCAAAATAAAAGCGCTCAAGCGCATCCTTTTCAGCGCACTTCTCTCGATATGATGGCCCGTTCTCTCAGAAATTTCCGAGAGAACGCGTTCTCCTAACTCTTGACAGAAGTGAGTTGCCATTTTCCCGTTCGAGAATACGGTATAGAAAAAAACGGCATCACTTCTCTTGATGTGATCGATCACATATTTCGAGAATAGGGGCCAGATATTATTATGTTTCCGTCATATAGAAACAGTTCGGACATATTTTGAAGGTTTCCTTGAAGTAACAAGAGACTAAATTTTTATAAAAATCTATAGAAATTAATATAAGAAGCCTTTACCTTCCTCTATCGAGTCCTGTATTTGTTTTTGGCATATCTCAAGAAATTAATATTTTTTTTATTACTGGAAAGTGTCCTAACTCACCTCTACGGATGGGATGAGTTCGGATACGCTTTAATTTACATAGAAATCTGAACTTACCTTATAGTAGAGTTGAGTTCGGAAAAATATAATAAAAAGAAGAATATTTATAGCTATAAAAAATAGTATATTATGTTACAAGGACGAAAAATGCAGTATTTCGGACGTATTGCGGGAGATTACTGGACGAGGCAAAGCCGAGGCCAGTAACCCGCATAGTCCGAAATACATTTTTCGTCCGTATAACATACGTTATTTTTTATCCGATTGTGTTTTTGCTCGGATTATAAAATAATGTAAAAATTAAGAAAACCAATATATTTCATCTTGCATTGTAATTTTTTGTCCCTTGAATGTTTGAACAATGAAACCTGTAATATGCGTATCCATGGATCTAACAAATAATTAAATTAATATTCTCAACTGACGTTTTATCAATCAGGCGATAGTTTTAACTAATCTTTCGTGTTCTGCTAGTTTTAAAACCTGAAAAACACAATTAAAAATGGAAATAGACGATGATCTTATAGAAGGTACACCACCTGACATTCAAGAAACTGCCAAGGAAGTAATGTTACATTTGTTGCCACAAAAATCTAAGGAAATATATGAAAGAGCTTATAAAAAATTTATGGATTACCGGCAAGAAAAAAATATACAGTCGTTCTCCGAAAACGTCTTCTTGGTCTATATGGCGGAATTATCGAAAACTATGAAGTCATCTACTCTGTGGTCGCAGTATTCTATGCTACGTGCAGTGGTAAATGTAAAACAGAATATTGATATATCTAAATACATGAGATTACGAGCATTGTTGAAACAAAAAAGTGTTGGATATTGTCCAAAGAAATCTAGGATCCTAACTAGAGAAGAGGTTCACAAATTCCTTTGCCATGCTCCAGATGACAAATACTTAATGTTGAAGGTAAATGTAACTATATAATAGTATTTTAAATTTCTGACTAACAATTTTCTTAATTACAGGTTGCTTTTATTTTTGGAATCGCGGGCGCATGTCGTCGAGAAGAACTGGCTCATATGAAAATTGATGACATACAAGATTTGGGAACGGTTTTGTTAATAAAAATTCCCTATAATAAAACAAACAAACCGAGATCATTTACGGTGACTGGAGAATATCTTAAAGTATTATAGAAATTATCTGGCTTTAAGTCCAACAAATATGAGTGATGGGCGATTTTTTGTGTCTTATCGCAATGGAAAATGCCATAAGCAAGTTGTCGGTATACACAAATTTGGCTCTATACCTCAGGAAATAGCATCTTACTTAAAACTGCCGAATGCCAAGGAATTCACGGGACATTGTTTCAGAAGAACATCGGCCACATTACTTGTAGATGCGGGAGCAGACATAACATCTCTAAAACGGCATGGAGGCTGGAAGTCTTCGGGAGTAGCCGAGGGCTACATAGATGATTCCTTAAGTAATAAGTTAGAGCTGACCAAGAAAATATTCAACATTCCACAATCTGACCTGCAGTCAGTCTCGGCTCAGGTGTCGCAATCCGTCTCCCAATCGAGTTCAACATTGGAGAATAATATCATAACGGAGACCAAAAATAATAACACATCCTCAAAATCAAATTTACATCACCCCGTTTTGTTCAAAATTGTTCTAATTGTACATTTAATATAAATATTGTAAATAATTGAATAAAATAAACTGTTGAAAATATTTTAGCGTCCGACAAAATGTTTTTCGGACTAGGACGACAAAGGTTGCCTAGCTACCAGCGCAATAATCAATACCTTATTGAAAAGGTTACCTTTTCGTCCAAATATCTGATCTATAAAACGTCATTCTTTGACACAATCGGATAAAAAATATTTTTTAGGAGGGGAAGGGTTTCAAAACATACAATTTTAGCAAGAAATGATATTATTAAATCCTACTATCAGGCATTACAAAATGAACTTAAATATACCATATAAAAAATACAAACCCTTAATAAACATCTCAAAAAAGGTTAGAAAATGTTTTTTATTATTATTAAGTAATAAACCCAGACTATTCTACTTTATTTTTCATCTGTCAATTATTTACTAATAATGTGTACCTTAGAAACGGTTGTTATAAACATCATCATAATATCATAGGAATTATTAGCGGGCGATAAAGTTCATACTGCCTTTCGTAATTCCCGTTAATTATTATTAAAGAAAATATTGAACAAAATTTGTACTTATTTTTAACAATTTTTTTACATAATATTATTCTGTTTTTCCTATGTTAAAAGTACAATCTCTTAATTTTCCTAAGAAAGAAGCTGGACCAACTATGAAATTTTGTTACTCGATTGCTGAGTTTCTCGATGTGCATGTGGACTCTTGCTCCATTTCAACATTCATTAACATACTTTCTTTTTCGGTAACAGTACCTATTATTTTTGCTATTCGGTTTTTCGACGTGATGCTTTCCTCTATACAGGGTGTAATTTAATTGAGTGCCGATACTTAAGGGTGATAATCTATGAATGATTCTAAGATAAAAAGTTCATATGGACATATGTCCTAAACCTCTTCATTTTTGAGCTACAGGGTGTTAACATTTTAAGAAAAATATAACCTTTTTATATAAATCACTCTTAGATATTTTTATGAAATTTTGTACATACCTTTTAATCAATCAGGAGCATTTTTTGACCTAACAGATTTATAAAAATTTTTACCAGTGACGTCCGTACGGGGTTTGAACTGAATATTTTTAAAGAAAAAATGGATACGCCACTGCTTTTTCTAAAAACGAAACTTACTTTTGAAATTCCCATTTATTTTAAAGCAAATTTCGTTTATGGACTTACTTTTGTACGACGCACCGTTTTCGCGTAAAAAAATAAAAACAAAAAAAACATTTTTTTCTTCGGTTCATTGAGACTGCTTTTATTTATTTTGTTGAATTTGGTTGGCACCCACCATGAGTGGAAACACTTTTTTTGGGACAACAATTTATTTTCTACTCACCAGTGACATTCAACTGAACGTTTGAAAAGAAAAAAACGGTAACCATATTAAATGCCCTCTTAAAGCAAATCAAATAAAAATCAGTAGGCTGGGTAAAGCTACATCAATTTCGACGTTTCTTTTCATAAAGACAAAAGGCCTGGCATTGATTTTGCATTACTAAATAATTATTATTACAGTAAGACGTTAAATTATAATAAAAGAATGGTAAATTTTACAAACAGTGAATTAACTGACATGCATTTTATTTATGGGCTTGCAGACGGTAATGCATACGAAGCCAGGCGGATATACCAAGAGCGGTATCCAAATCGCGTACTACCCGATCCGAGAACATTTTCTAGGATTCATAGACGTCTCCACGAGACCGGAACTTTAAAAGTAGACCACAGTGCTAAAGGAGTCCATCAAACAGTAAGAACACCGGAACTTGAAGAAGGAATTTTACACGAAATTGAGGAGAACCCCGAAAGTAGCACGAGGAAAATCGCGGCAACATTTAATGTTTCACATTTTCTTGTTTGGAAAATTCTCATCGAAAATTTATTATACCCATATCACATTCAAAGAGTCCAGGCATTACTCCCTAGAGATTTCCCGATGCGCATTAATTTCTGTGTGTGGTTTCTTCAAAACCTGATGGAAAATCCGTTATTTGACAGGCACATTCTTTTTACCGACGAAGCTAATTTTTCTCGAAACTCAATAAGAAATTTCCATAATAACCATTTATGGGCGGATGAAAACCCTTATGCAATTGTAGAATCAAATCATCAAGAACAGTTCTCAATAAATGTTTGGGCTGGCATTATTGATGATTATTTGATAGGCCCATTTTTTCTCCCAAGAAGACTTGATGGACAATCATATTTACACTTTCTTGAAGAAGATCTGCCGCCAATGCTTGAAGACCTTCCATTATTATTAAGAAACCAGATGTGGCTAATGCACGATGGTGCGCCTCCACATTTTAGCTTACGAGTGCGTGAATTTTTAAATCACACCTATCGCAATCGGTGGATAGGTCGCGGAGGAACGCAGCCATGGCCACCTAGATCTCCGGACCTTAACAGTTTAGACTATTTTTTCTGGGGGCATCTGAAAAGCTTAGTGTACCAAGTGCCGATTCATACCGAAGAAGAGTTACGAAATCGTATATTAGTATGCTGCCAAACCATAAGAAACACCCCGGAAATCTTCGAAAATGTGCGTCAGTCTATGGGAAGAAGAGTCCATGCTTGCATACGTGTGGGTGGACGACACTTCGAACAACTACTGTAAATAATGTGGGTTCTTTATTCTGTTTATCTTCTCTTGTCATTTCGCTTTCGATTTAAGGTTTGGAATTTTTCCTTTTAGATTAATCGCGATTTTTGAAATAAAATTTTTTATTTTTTTTTGTTTTTATTTTTTACGCGAAAACGGTGCGTCGTACAAAAGTAAGTCTATAAACGAAATTTGCTTTAAAATAAATGAGAATTTCAAAAGTAAGTTTCGTTTTTAGAAAAAGCAGTGGCGTATCCATTTTTTCTTTAAAAATATTCAGTTCAAACCCCGTACGGACGTCACTGGTAAAAATTTTTATAAATCTGTTAGGTCAAAAAATGCTCCTTATTGATTAAAAGGTATGTAGAAAATTTCATAAAAATATCTAAGAGTGATTTATATAAAAAGGTTATATTTTTCTTAAAATGTTAACACCCTGTAGCTCAAAAATGAAGAGGTTTAGGACATATGTCCATATGAACTTTTTATCTTAGAATCATTCATAGATTATCACCCTTAAGTATCGGCACTCAATTAAATTACACCCTGTATAACCCTCCGCTACGCTAGTATTCTTCCACTTTCCGTATAGCTTAAGGGTTGCGCGGGAAGCACCACCCTCAATAAGAAGTGTGAACGAGGTCCAACGTAGGCAATGTCCTGTATATTTCTTGGCGTTTTCTAAATTAAGAAATTTTGCTATGATTGAAGGAACACGTCCTAGTGTATTTTTACCCAAAGGCATAGCTATGCATTTACCATTTCGGTATGTAAGAAAAAATTCTTTTTGGCCTTAATGCAAGGTACTGTCTAACCAATTTTAAGGCATCTGTTTGGTCTCCTTCGATTATAGTAAAACTTTTTGGCGTAGCAGTTTTAGTTTCTGGTACCTTGACAAGCATAACAGGCCCCTTATCCTCAATATCATCAATGGCCATTTCTACCATCTTATCTCGTCTTAGGCTGTCAAAAACTCCCATTACGAGTACCACTTTATGCAACAGGAAGGTATCACTCGACGCATTTTTGATAACTGTTAAAACTTGTTCACCTTCCAAAACTTTTGACTTTTTATGAAGATATCCCTTTGATTCAACTTTTAAAAATGCTATTTATTGACAATATCTTGAAATATTAATGTTTTCCTTTACTATAAGTTCAGACTTCACCTGTGAATATTTTCGTCCAAAGGCTATTTGGGGTATATTTTTCGGACTAAAATAAAGTAAAAATAATTAAAAATTGTTATTACCAATGAGCAAAAGGGTTACATACTAATTCATGAAAGTAAGCTATCATTACTGTTTCAGTAATTTGGTTTTTACTTTCCATTGTACAAAATTTGCATACAGCTTGTCGTACAGGGCTTTAGACTTTGCCGGTTATAAGTTATCGTTAGCTTTTTCAGCATTTTCTGAAATATTTTGTGGAATTTCCATATTTTTGTTTATAAAACGTAAAAGACGCTTAAAATAAACTTAGCAACCGTCAAACTTATTCTATGACAACCGATCAAAGCTCACTAAATACTAAAAACTGGCGAAAATCGGAATTATCTGGCACTATAAAATAATCGTGCTTTCCTTTCTTTATTCTAAGATATTTTACTAAATAGAGATCTTGCTCGGCATCAACAATTCTGTCTATAAGACCAACAAAATATCGATAATTTTGTTTGTTTTCACTAGAAACCGACACTACAACAAAATTTCGTACTTCAATCAGATTTTGGTTAAGTCCAGATCCTCTCACATCACTACTAGTAGAAGGTTGCTCACTTGCAAAGTTTTCATTTTCGTTTTGATGATCTGTCTCTTCTTCGTCTTCTTCGTCTTCTTCTTCTTCTTGGCAAATACTTTCTAATCGCGAATTCCATTGGTAAAAGAAGTGCGGCACCGGTATGTCAGTAAAACTGTACCAGTGCACAAAAAGTGTTGCACTATTTGAGTACCAATGGTTTTCAGATTAGACCTTGAGTGCATTTTTCCAACAAAGTTGATGATAATACTTCTCAATCCTCAATGATTTTACTTACCACTGGACAAAACTTAAGACAGAATAGAATTTTGAAGATCGAAAAAATTATAACACTGTATTTTTTGACATTTTCATCCAGTTTCGGTGCAGCACGGTCTCCAAAAGCACGTGCGGAATTAATTGCACACAACAAGTGTTGCACCGGTTTCCCAATGGTTTACAAATACTCGCACTGAAATGCCCAATGGTTTTCAAATTTGGAATTCGCTATAAATCATCACTACTTTTTTCGTTTGGGTAAAGATCTTCTAGCCTCACACCTTTGCCAGAAGAAACATTAAACTTTTTTCCTCTCTTCGTTTTTTGGCCTTTTTCTTCTTTCCATCTACATCCTTTCAAATAATCAGCAAAACATTTGCTCCAGTGTTCATCAGAATTGCCTCGTTTCGATGTCTCTCCGGGCAACTTCTCCAAAACTATTTCAGCATTCAATGGAGCAATGCCACAAGCATTAAAACCGGATTTGATATTTTTGTCAATATTCTGATTTCTGAAGGACACCTTTATTTTTTAGTTTCCAATCAGTCAAGGCTGCACGCCACTGTCTCTTCATAGGGCCGAAAAACGCAACATCAAGAGGCTGCAGCAAATTTGTAGAGTTGGGGGTAATAAAATAAAATTAATATTATTTTATTATATATTTTTCCAAAATTTGGATGTATCCTTAAGCATTCAAATGTTCATAAAAAAATCCTGTAGTTAAGGACCCTGTTCTGATATAGCGCCATCCATACATGGAACCCAAACCGTCCTTATTGCACCCTGGTGACCGTCTGATGAGGATTTATGTTTGACCAATATCGATTGTTATGCCGATTAAAGATTCACTCGCTAGGTATAAGTCTCGGCAATCTATATTATATTTTGAAAAGATTGGGATTTCAATTAATCTATTGCAAATACCAATGACAAAATTCTAAACGCCGCTCCACATCTCCAGGATGTAAGTTATGAACCTTTTTTATTTTATACCTGTTGATACGTATTCTTTCTTAACGTTTTTAAAACTTTAAATTTACTTGTGTCAATATCTTATTCAATATTGCGGCTTAGTGCTGGAAAGTTTAGTTCACTTTGCCGATTTCAATCTTTCGACCTCGTTCAATAAAGTGAATAGTACAAAAGAATAGTTCGTTTAGTTTATTTAGTTCACTGATTTAAACTCGCACACGCACAGTGAAGCAAGAGAAATATATAAGGGTAATATTATAAATAACAATGAAACCTAGTAAATAAATAAAAGAGTAGCATGTTGCTTCGTGGAGATTACTGTGCAACTAAACCGTTCCTTTACTCTATGAAAGTCTCGATAAATATGACAAATTTTGTCTCTAGCCACGGCTAATCGAATGAGTTCACGCTATCTTCGTCAAATTATTCGTGAGACAGCAGTCCACCTGTCCGACAGCCGACACCATCGGTCGGTCTCCAAGCTCCGGGTAGTTCAGGATCTGCTTCACGGTCGTCTAGCTCTCGTTCGCGTTTTGCGTATAATACAAGGCTTCAGTTCGCGTTGATTTAATCTTTAAAGAATTACTGATTGGATCTTTTAGTTCAGTTATCAGATTCGATCTTTTGAACTAGTTCGTTCGCGAACTACACACCTCTATTACGGCTAGATGCCGTCGAATCAGCAGCAACACAAGCCAATGTATTAATTTCATCTCTTTCTCTATTTTCCTTATTGTAAATCTTACTTCTTGGTTTTCCAAATGATCCATACTCACTTAAATTTTGATATAATCTTTGAAATATTTGTTTTTCTTGCTGTCGTGGTTCTGTATAACACTCAAAATATGGGTCAAAAGCTGCGTCTTTATTTTTATTACTCTCAATATAGCCACTCAAACATGTTTAATTTTTCATAGTTTTGAAAAATATTCATTTTGGACTCCTTTTTTTGAAAAAATGTAATCGAAAATATTTCATTAACAACAAATAGTGTCAAAACCAATACTTAATTGGTAATGAATTTTATGACATGTGAACAAACAAAATTCAATCCATGACTAACTAAAAAAATTTTGTTTTTTGGTATTTTAGCTATTTAGAACAAAGCAAAATATTAAGTGTTACATATTGTTGCAATTGCAAGAAAAAATTCAATTTTTTGAGACACCCAGATACAGGGTGTTCCATTTAAGAAAATGGTAGTTTTGATAATACCTCAAACATTAACACATCTATATTTTGTTTAAATACGCCACTGGATTCTACGTAAAAAGTCACAAGACTTTCGTATTAAAAGTTTCTTTTTATCTCCATAAATAACCGAGTCATAAGAGATGATAAAACCCGCCGATTCTGAGAATCACCCTGTATCTTCTAAACCAATCTAGTTACCGTAAATCTGATTGCGCCATTAAACTAAACAGTAAAAAAAAGAACGGGATACACATCTTAGTTTTTTTGTATCTCTTACCGTTTTGCCTATACCCTATAATATCAACGAAAAAAAAACACCTTGTACAAACTGATTCTTTTAGACGCGCCTGACGTTGACAGAACGACGAGAAGCGAAGTTCGGTTACTAAATCAAGTATGTTTTAGCAAAGATCCAATAGCTTTGCGTATGGTCCGAAGCACGAGGCTTGCCCTATAAAAAGAATGCGAATAAAAAAGTACAATATTGCCGATTTGACTAGCACACATTTCAATAAAAAATATCTAAATATTTATTTATATTACACTAGGTATATAATTATTATTAGTCTAGAAGTATTCAAATATAGCTATATTAAAAAACTATTAAAATTTTTATGAGACCATCTACTATTTAATGATGAAATAATTAGGATATCTTATTAAATTATAATTCATCTATATAATTATCCAAATCTGGCAACAGGTCAACGCGACGAGCTTAAGGCAGTGGACCAGAAAAAGTAATTTCATTTAATCAAGTTTAGCAAAAGTATAAGTAAAAAATATTTTGTGTGCTGGGCATCTGAGAGGCGCCAGGCCTGTGCTGATTGTTCGTCACTAGCGTAGCATTGTTAATGCGATTTTTAAGATGAATGTGTACGCGTGAGCTGCTGCGTTTAGTTTATTGTATTTTAATATAATTCCGTATTTTCTTTTAATAATACCCTAATTTGTAATAAAAAATCATATTCAGAAAAGTTCTACACACGTCTATGACACGCGGCTTAAAACTCCATATACAGGGTGAGTGTCGGGAGGAATGGGCCTAACTCTAAGGGTGTCATCTATGCATCAAAATTATAAGAAAAACTGAAATGTTGTTATCCAATATTCATTTGTTTTCAAGTTACAGCGTTAAATAAAATAATAATATTGTTAAACCAAAATATCCAACATTAACATTGTTTTAAATAAATCATTGGTTTAGTAAATTTTCAAAAATACCGTCATTGACTACCAAACATTTCCTGCTTCGTTTACGAAGGGCGCGCGTGGGTCTTCTAATTGATTCGTGCTTTTCTTTAATATTGAGTACAGCATTTCTAATGCGTATAATTAATGCATCCCTAGTATCTACTTTTGCTTTGTAAACCTCACTTTTTAACCAACCCCATAAATTGTAGTCCAACAGCGTGAGGTCTGGCGATCTAGGAGGCCAACTAATAGGACCACCGCGACCAATCCAAATTCCTGGAAACCTTTGGTCTAAATATTGCTTGACCCGACGATCGAAATGTGCAGGCGCTCCATCGTATTGATAATACATTTAAATTCTAATATTTAAAGAAATCTCCTCCAGTAGTCCTTGCAATTCATTTTGTAAAGAACTTAAGTAGTGATCCCCTGTAAGGCGATTTTTCAAAAGAAAAAGGCCAATTAAATTATTATCGATCATGCCGCACCACACGTTTACTGAAAACCTGTGTTGAAAATTACGTTCGACTATTGCGTGAGGATTTTCGTCCGACCATATATGGGAGTTTCGATTTTTTTTTTATGCCGTCACGGGTGAATGTAGCTTCGTCAGTAAAAAGTATGTGCGGTAAAAGATGACGATTATTAATTATCCTCTCACAAAATTGCATACGCTTGGCGTAGTGTCTAGGTTGAAGATTCTGTACGCGCTGTACATGGTACAGGTAAAAGCCTTGCTCGTGAAGTGTATTATTCATTCTTTTTTGGGGAATCCCCAACTGAATTCCAATTCTTCGTGAACTCGTCGTCGCATCTATTTCTACTAAAGCTAGAACATTTTCTATCTCTTCCAAACCCTGTTGAATGGCTCGTTCAGATGTTTCATTAGCACTTGGAAGCGTTCCGGTCTCGCAGAGTTTGTTAAAAACTCTGATAAAGGCCTTTCTGTTCGGTGTTCTGTCATGTGGAAATCGTTGACGATATTCTTCAGCAGCTCCTGTAGCATTCCAATTACACAAACCATAAATAAAAACTATATTGGCGTATTCGAGAGAATAAATGTGTGGCATTTTATAAAATTAAAATGATACAAATCTGAAAGCTAACGGTGAATCAATGTATATTTTATACTGACACTAATAGGATAGTGACAGCACAACAATCAAAAGCAAACAATAATAACATTTTTCCACTACTAACCTATAACATCGTCATTATTGACCGATTATTAACGTTAGAAATCGTTTTTCTCTACCTTATAAGTTATTATTGACCATGGTCCATTATTGACCGATCTTCAAGAATCTATTTGAACGCAGGTAACTTGATTTTTTGATTCTACAACATGAATTCATAAACATCATTTCTTGTGATTAGGCAACCAGATAATTATCAATACATATTAGATTATTAGAGACGCCTGATATTGTAAAATATCGATAGGTACAATCAACATTTCTTCTGCTTCCATTCTTAATTCTGGAGGTGTACACATAATAATATCACTAACATTTTCTTCGCTCATTTAAAAAAACGGAAAACTCGTGAAATCTGATGACATAAATGAACAAAAATTGACATTAACAAAGCCCACTGACAAAACAACAAAATAGTTTGCCAATTCCAAAGCGCAGGTAACTTGATTAAAAAATATACTTATACCTACCTATATTTTTTTATAATTATTAATACTATAAAGATTAATGTCTTATAAAAGTTTGAAGTAGTGGAAAAAATATTATATTAACCACGGTTTAGACAACTTATAGCCCTCGCGTCTTAAATCCCTCGTCGCTCCGCTCCTCGTGATTTAAACTTGCCGCTCGGGCAATAATGATAACTGTCTAAACCTTGGTTAATAATATACTATTTTCCACTACTAACCTATAACATCGCCATTATTGACCGATTTTCAAGAATCTATTTGAACGCAGGTAACTTGATTTTTTGATTCTACAACATGAATTCATAAACATGAATAACCTGAAAGGTGATTTCTTGTGGTTAGGCAACCAGATAATTATCAATACATATTATATTATTAGAGATGTTTGATATTGTAAAATATCGATACAATCAATAACAAATATAGGGTATAAGAGACAATAATTCGCGATATTCATTAGGAGGACAGATTCGGGTTGTAATAACAAAGCCACCTGACAAAACAACAAAATAGTTTGCCAATTCCAAAGCGCAGGTAACTTGATTAAAAAATATACTTATACCTACCTATAATTTTTTATAGTTATTAATACTGTAAAGATAAATGTCTTATAAAAGTTTGTAGTAGTGGAAAAAATATTATATTAACCACATTTTAGACAGCTTATAGCCCTCGCGTCTTAAATCACGAGGAGCGGAGCGCTCGGGCAATGATGATGGCTGTCTAAACCTTGGTTAATAATATACTATTTTTCACTACTAACCTATAACATCGCCATTATTGACCGATTATTAACGTTAGAAATCGTTTTTTCCTACCTTATAAGTTATTATTGACCATGGTCAATAATAAGGCATTGAAATCCATAATTGACCGATCTTCAAGAATCTATTTGAACGCAGGTAATTTGATTTTTTGATTCCACAACATGAATTCATAAACATAAATAACCTGAAAGGTGATTTCTTGTGGTTAGGCAACCAGATAATTATCAATACATATTAGATTATTAGAGATGCTTGATATTGTAAAGTATCGATACAATCAATAACAAATATAGGGTATAAGAGACAATAATTCGCCATATTCATTAGGAGGACAGATTCGGGTCGTAATAACAAAGCGAACTGACAAAACAACAAATATTTAGGAATAAACGATAACAAATAAATATCTAAGCGTTGTTATTTCATTTTCCGATATCCTATTGTTAGATTTAACAATTATTATTTAATCGAATTTGAAGCGTGGTTTTAAATTTGATTTTTTGCTTTCGGAACAAAACTGTTTTTTAATGATGAAATATTTCAATTTAGCTTTTTTGAGTATTTCATTGTTATAGACCGGATTTGTTTGTTTTTGCATTAACTCTTCAAACGAAAAAGATATTATACAGGGTGTCCCAAATTCGAGGGTGACCATTGGGATCTCGGAAACTATAAGAGATACGAAGAAGTTTAAATTATGGCAAAGTTGCACAATTTGGTCCTCAATCTAATGTCATTTAGAAATTTAGGAAACTCCGAATACTTCCGGAGTTATCCGAAAAAAAGCGAAATTCTGAAAATTGATTTTTATTTTTTCCTACGGTTATTTAAAGAGCAATTATGAAATAAGATGCACTTTCTCATTGACACTTTTTCTTCTCTACAAAATGGCATTATCAATTTTTGGGTCTGACGTTTCGATGATTTGGGCCCATCATTAACTTAATTTTTTTAAATACGGACCTGGATATTTTATTTCGGATTTCGAAAGCGCTCGTCATTCTAAAAACAAATATATATCATACTTGCTATCTCATTGAACGTTTCGATGAAAAATTACATCATCAAACCTGTATGATAATATTATCTGCTTTCATAATACGGGCAAATAAGCCAGAATTTAAATAATTTTAAAGGTGGCTATGAGACAAAACATTTTAGGTTAAACCAAAATGGCCGATTTGTTTGGATATTTTTGTTAGTTGTGGCTATTTTCTTCGTGTTTAATAATATATTAAAAATATGTTTTCAAATATGGAAAAACGTGATATGTTACGCATTTATTATAGTTCAGATAGAAACAGTAGAATTTCGGGTGAGCGATATCTAATCCAATATCCCGAACGAGTGCAACCGCATGAAAATATTTTTGCTAAACTGGATAAAAACTTGTTGGAATTCGGAAGCTTTAGCAAGCCTAGAGATAAATACGGTCGTCGAATTGATCCGGATGAAAAGGAAAATATTTTAAACACGGTACGATTTTATATTAATTAACGTTACTAATTTAGCTAATGACATTTTTTTATTCAAAGGTTAATAATGCTCCTCGCAGTTCGACTAGAGTTTTTAAAAATGAATTAGAAACACCTAGAATGCGAATATGACGAACATTGAATTCTAACAAATATCGACCCTACAAAATCCATCTTAGCCAAACACTTAGACCTGGTGATGAAATTCGAAGGTTGGATTTTTGCAATTGGCTTCAATATAAACTTTTAGAAGACAACAATTTTTTGTCAAAAGTAATCTGGACCGACGAGTGCAATTTTTCAACAAACGGCTTATTTAATCGGCATAATGAACATTATTGGTCAATAGAAAATCCCCGGCAACATCAAGAAGTCAGACCACAGGGGAGGACTTCTTTTAGTGTGTGGGTCGGCATGTGGAGGAATAAAATTATTGGTCCTATAATATACGAGGGTAGCTTAACATCCGAGAGGTATAGAGAACTAATATTAAATAATATTTTCGAGCATCTCGGAGACGAGCCTCTAAATATTCTGCAGCAGTTATGGTGGCAACAGAATGGCGCTCCTCCTCACAATGGACGGGAAATAACAAATTATTTAAATATACTGTTTCCAAATAAATGGATTGGAAACCAGGGACCTGTGCGATGGCCTGCTAGAAGTCCAGATTTAAAATCCTCTGGACTATTTTTTGTGGGGATATTTACAAAATCGTTTATATCGAGATATAGCAAATGACATACATGAACTGCAGCAAAATTTAATCCGAGAAATAAGAGCAATTCCTGCTAGGTCCATTCAACGTTCGATACTAAAATTACGACGGCTTAGTGCAAAATGCATTGAAGCTGAGGGCTTGCAATTTGAATATCTAATATGAGAATATTTTTAAGTTGTTTAATACTATTTGAGTTTTGTTATTTGCTCAATAACTAAATAATGACAAACTTGTTGTATCAGTAGTTGTTTTTATTTTTGATTTACAGTTTGTTTTGTCAAGTTGTATTGTTTGATTATATTTCTGCTTCATAATTTTTTTATAATATATAAGAAGTAATTTCGCTAAACGATCATTATTATACAATGGGATTATGATCTGTAATACCATACCAAATAAGTATAAAAACATAAAAAATTAGTATTATATAATTACTATTTAAAAAACAAACTAAATCGTATTTTTTAACAAAATAAATGATTAATTTTTTTTTCTTTTGATAATTTATTTAAAAATTGAATAATATTTGACTCTTTTATTAATTTCGTTAAATATATATTCATGTATTTTTATAAAAATTTTTAATTTTTAAGTTTGCTATTGTTTATAATTTATATTCCCTGAATCGTTTTTTTTTCATCGAAACGTTCAATGAGATAGCAAGTATGATATATATTTGTTTTTAGAATGACGAGCGCTTTCGAAATCCGAAATAAAATATCCAGGTCCGTATTTAAAAAAATTAAGTTAATGATGGGCCCAAATCATCGAAACGTCAGACCCAAAAATTGATAATGCCATTTTGTAGAGAAGAAAAAGTGTCAATGAGAAATTGCAATTTATTTCATAATTGCTCTTTAAATAACCGTAGGAAAAAATAAAAATCAATTTTCAGAATTTCGCTTTTTTCCGGATATCTCCGGAAGTATTCGGAATTTCCTAAATTTCTAAATGCCATTAGATTGAGGACCAAATTGTGCAACTTTGCCATGATTTAAACTTCTTCGTATCTCTTATAGTTTCCGAGATCCCAATGGTCACCCTCGAATTTGGGACACCCTGTACAACAAATAAAATTTAGGTTTTAGGTAAAGTGCCCTCTATACATATAGTGGCATAGTAGAGTAACAATTTTATAACAGAACTATTGAAATCAGCAAGGTTTGTCTCTGTGCTAAATAATTTCTAATCGCAATAATTTGTTAATAATACGGCAAAAGATGTATTAGGAAAATATTGAGATTTTGATTATTGGTACGTATAAGTAGCCTACAATTTATAAAAACATCTAAACATTTTCTGCTCTATCAGAATTTTAGGGAATTGTACTTCTCCGCGTGGCATGCCGAATAGTAAAACTAACAAATTTATTTATTTATCTGTGTCTCTACTTTTAAGATACCGGCCCAAAGGGATAATTGTTACAGAAAATGGATTGGGAACGGAAGATACCTTAAACGATGATCAAAGAATCGATGTCCTTAAGGTAAGAAAATGATACTTTTTTAGAATATCCATTATTTTATATAAAACCCTTTTAGATATCACATCCTTGTTTAAAAAGGGATAACAATTTCGATTTGTTCATCCAAATGATTCCTGGCGCCTCATGATGTACTTTTACTTTGTTTCCAAAATCCAATAAGTCTCTTACGCCAAGTCGAACCCATGATTTATTGCCATCAATTTTGACGAACTACCGCAGTTGGATAATTTCTTCAGAGTCTCTAGAGCAACGTTACATAGTTTTTGAAAATTTATCAAGTAATGGTACAAAGCAAAACCTACAACCTCCACATAGAAATAATAATAGTAACAATAAGGTTTCTTTTTTCGCTGCGCAAGGCAGCCAAACTTGCGCAATTTGTGGTGTTACTGAGCATAGACTTCATGCATGCGAAGATTTCTTAAAGCTTTCGGTTCACGAAATACATAGAGTGATACAAACAAAACGTCTATGTTATAATTGTTTTGGCACACATCCAGTGGCCCAATGCAACTCAAAGTATAAATGTAGGCAGTGCAGTTCGGCACACCACACATTGCTACACAAAGAGGGATCTCTGTCTAACTTAAGTGGAAACCAATCAGGGTATAACGCTCAAAATTCAAATAGTTTAAACACGGCGTACAATTGGCCAAATGTATATTACAGTCAGGGAAATTCGAACAGATTTTGCAACAATGCACAAAATAGTGTCAGAACCACGGGAAATAGTCGGCCTCTTATGGCAACACACGCGCCATACACTCGGCCTACTATACTTCTAACGAATGGAATGGAACGCACAGGGTTCAAACGTACAAAATGTAAATTTAAATAAAACAGTACGAAGTATAATTAAACAAGGGAATTCAAATGGCGGCACTGGAATAATTCCAAATCACACGGTTTCGCTTTCCACACTGTCACAGAGACAGTCGTATGTGTTATTAGCTACCGCACAGGTAAACCTTTTAGGTAAAAACGGTGAGCTTATCTCAGCTAAAGTTTTGTTAGATAATAGCAGTCAATTATGTTTTGTTTATGACGCAATCATTGGTAAACAAACTTTAATGCGATGTATGTAGACATACTCTGAACATTTCCAATATTTCACAACAAAGTTTTATGTCACATAAAATGACAAATGTCTTCATGCATTCTAAATGTCAAGATAAGAAATATTTGGTGTCCTTATGTATTATTTTAGACAGTATTACATACAAAGTGCCACAAATTCCAATAAATATTGACACATTGGATATACCACAGAAGTTGTACAATCAGTTGGCTGACCCCACCTTTAACTCTCCATCAGAGATCGACATGTTGTTGGGGGCAGACGTATACTATGCAATTCTTGATAACGGACATTATAGTTAAGATAACAATAGGCCTACGCTTGTAAATACCACGTTAGGATGGGTGATCGCAGGAAGGGTACCAGTCCAGAGGAACGTCCATGTGGCGAGTGACCGCAACGCCGTAGCGCAAGACAAGGTTTCGTTCTTTTTACAAACAAACGAAATAGGTACGTTATTGACTAAATTTTGGACAATGGAGGAGGTTCCTCCGAAGTAGATGCTAACCTGACGATTAGCTGACGGAAGATATTTTTAGAAGTACCACTAAAGTTAGCGAAAGCGGTTCGTTTCAGGTTGATATGCATTTTAAAACTCCACGGGAGTATAAAAAATTGGGTGACTCGTACAAAATCGCGGAAAAACGGTTTTTGTCTTTGGAAAAACGATTTCAGGGTGACCTAACTTTATTTACGGAATATAAAAAATTTATTGGCAAATACGTGGAACTCGGCTATGCTAAAAATTTACCGTTGTTGTTAAAAAATAAATGCAATGACAATAAATATTTCATTCCACATTTGTGTGTCATCCGGGAATCTAGTTTGACAACGAGATTAAGAGTAAATTTCGACGCATCGGTAAAGGCATCTTCAGGGTACTCGTTGAATGACGTCACATTAAAGAGATGTCAGGTACAACCTGAGTTATTTGACATTTTGTGTCGGTTTGGACATTTCTAGTTTGTGTTGATTTCGGACATTCAAAAAATGTACCGGCAAATTAAGGTCAATCCTGAACACAGGTTTTTACAGAACATTCTCTGGCGCAATGATCCACGCGACGATTTACTATGTTTGGAGTTAAAGACGGTTACTTATGGAACAAACTTTGCACCATTTGCTGCTACGCGAAGTAGTAATGAAATAGTAATTTTGGAAAGTACGGAATTTTCTTTAGCTTCGAAAGCATTAAATCGCAATGTTATGTCGATGTCATTTTGGTAGGATGTTACAGTTAGGAACAACTGTCAGATTTACATTCTCAATTAAATCAAACGTTAAATAAATACGGATTTATTTTGCACAAATGGTGTTCAAAATTTTCTAGTGTCAATTTCTGAAAAACAATTAGATGAGTATGATCTCAATTTTGACAATGCACCTAATAAACTTCTGCGACTAAAATGGCTCCCAGAGGACGATATGCTTAAGATTTCAGTTCCTACTGATTCGAAAGAGAAAGAACCAACAAAAGGAATTATTCTTTTCACTTTGGCACAATGTTTTGATCCATTGGGGTTAGAGAATTCCGTGATAGTGAAAGGAAAAATTCTTATGCAAAAGTTGTGGATACAAAAATTGGATTGGGACACTGAGATAACAAACAACGATTTGTTGCGTGAATTGAATGATTTTTTAACTGTGATTTCGCTCCTTGATTTATTGGAAATTCCTAGAAAAATGTGTAATAATAAAACTGTCCAAAAAATAGAACTGCATGGGTTTGCGGATGCCAACACAGTGGCGTACGGGGCATGCGTGTATATGCGTGTAATTTATACAGATAATTCGGTGTCTAGCAGTTTTATTTTTTCAAAATCTAGAGTCGCTCCAATAAAGACAATAACGGTGCCAAGGCTTAAACTCTGTGCTTTGGTAATTTTGTCAAGCTTATTGCATAAAATTGAGAAAATCTTTCAACATTTAATAGCAGTTTCATCTCTAAGTTTGTGGACAGATTCAAAAATTGTGATTGCTTGGTGTAACGATCACCCAAATAAATGGCCTGCCTTTGTATCACACAGGGTGTCCCAGATTGAAGGCATCATAGAAAATTGTAAATTACGACATATGAAGTCATCGGAGAATCCAGCGGATATTTTATCGCTTGGAAACTTTTTAAATGATATTATTAATTCAGGATTCTGGTTTCAAGGACCAACATTCCTACTTGATGCTGATTTGAACTTGGAATTATGTAATCAATAAATTAATATTGTGAATGTCCCAAAGCAGAGAAAAATAGCACTTGTTACTAGCCAGAAGGTAGAGCCCTTCGATTTGCGCTTATTGGCGTTCATGTTTCGATTCATATATAATGTTACAAGTAAGAACAATAAAATTCAAGAGGCAATTTTCACACTAAGTGAAGTTCAAAATTCTCAAAAATGTATAGTAAAGATTTTACAGACTCAGCACTTCACAAAGGAAGTGTCGGATTTAACACACAATAAACTGATTTCAAATAAGCAACTTAGAGCTCTTAAACTTTTTTTGGATTGTCACGGACTTCTAAGAGTTGGAGGTAGACTCGAGAATGAGGATGTGTCTTTCGATCAAAAGCATTCGTATTTGCTGCCATCTCACAACGATGTTATTAAACTAATGTTAAAACACGAACATTTGAGACTGGGACACGCGGGTTCTCTGTCAGTATTATCAAATTTTAGGTTAAGATTTTGGCCCTTAAATGGTTTACGAGAAACAAAAGATGTAATACGGAATTGTATTACGTGTACACGGTTTGGAGCCCTTCCGGCACAACAAATTATGGCAGATCTTCCGAGTGAGAGAGTTGAAGCGGCAAGACCCTTCAAACGAGTAGGAATAGAATACGTCCTTTTTTAATAAAATTGTTACGATTAAGAAAATCACTTTGATTAAAGCTTACACAGCTATTTTTGTGTACATGGCAACAAAGGCTATTCACATCGAACTTGTGACTAATTTGTCTACATAATCGTTCGTTATGACATTGAAACGATTTGGTTCTCGACGAGGAAACCCGAGTATTATGTACAGCGATAATGGTACTAATTTTCTGGGAGCAAATAATCAGTTATATGGTATTTACAAAATTTTTTAAAATTTCACAAAGTTTTGAGCCATTCTTGGATTATCTTCCGCATAATAAAATTCAATGGAAATTTATCCCTCCTAGATCCCCACATTGGGACAGTCTGTGGGAAGCGGCTGTAAAAAGTACAAAGTATCACATTAATCGATTGATGGGGAATTCGAAACTCACATTCGAGGAGTTTTACACTATTTTAACACCAAAGCTGTTTTAAACTCACGGCCTTTGTGCCCTTTAACAAACGGACTTTAGTTATCTGACGCCGGGACATTTCTTAATTTAATAAAAGATTTGTCTGATACACCTGACTGGCCAATATTTTGACAACAGTGTACGAAAATTCAACAAATCTTTTGGAAACGGTGGTGGGTATATTATCTAAATAGACTTCAAAATTGCCCAAACTGGTTACAACCGACAAAAAATATTAGTCCAAACGAATTTGTTCTATTAAGGGAAGACAATGTCATTCCTTTACAGTGGCGTTTCCCATTAGGGCGAGAATTTGAAGTATACCCTGGTAAAGATGGGAAAGTCAGAGTGGTAAAATTAAAAACTGCCTCAAATATTTTCACTCGATCTATTGCCAAAGTGTCTCCTTTGCTATATGACGAATCAAACGTGAGTAGAGACGCAGTTCAAAACTAGAATATTTTGAATATTTTTTTAGTACTGTTGTTCTTTTCGTTTTTAGTGTTTAGAGCCGTTTAACATAACGGAATGCATACACGATGATGTGTATTTTTCATTCCAGGTTTTCTGCCTGTTTCAGTGTGGTAGCTTGTCATAAAAGTTACTGAGGCAGTGGCCTAGTCCCTGGAGATATCCTAGAAGTCAATGATCTTTTTGTTCTTTTTGTTGGCCCCTTGTCTTCAGCGCGAATGCTAGGCATCGTAACAATCGTGTAAGTAACAATTTTTAATCTATAATCTTTTTCTGCACTTGATGCGCTCACAGTGGCTAAACTAAAGAGTGCCATTTTCCTGGCAGCATTGCTCTGTCCTTTGGCTAGCCGGTTTCCCGAAATCGGTTCCACCTTCGCTTCACGGAGCATCTAACCACTATTACTTCTTCTTCTTTATTTTTAACGCTCGTTCTTGTTTCAGCACTGCAAGGGACGTTCAGTGTCAGCCTTAGTACCCAGTGTCAGTAATTTTTTTTTATATTGTAACTAAAGGAGGTGAAAAACAAGGTCCTTAATCTGCTCAGCGCAAAGGAGCTTTCAAAGTGCAGTTCGCAAGGAACTCGCTATGTGTTCAACTCGCAAGGAGTTCTCAAGCACTTCGCTCGCAAGGAGCATCTCAAGTTCGCAAGGAGTTTTCAAGTATTTCGCTTGCAAGGAGCATCTCAAGTGTTCAACTCGCAAGGAGTTTTCAAGTATCTTGCTCGCAAGGGGCATCTCAAGTAATCAATTTGCAAGGAGTTTTCAAGTATCCCGCTCGCAAAGAGCATCTCAAGTAATCAAGGAGTTTTCAAGTATCTCGCTCGCAAGGGACATCTCAAGTGGTCAACTCGCAAGGGGTTCCCAAGTATTTCGCTCACAAGGAGCATTATAAGTATTCCGCTCGCAAGGAGCATTTCAAAGTATTTCACTCGCAATTAGTTTTCGGATTTCACTCGATGCTGTGTTTGTGATATTGGTAGCGCAACAATATTTCTAAATAAATGTAAGTAACATACTTACGCATGTATATAGATTAAAGTTTGAGGCAGGGTTGCTTCAAAGTAGGGGAGAATGTTGGATAAATGTTTAGTTGTCTAGTTGCTTAACTAAATAACAACAAACAGGTATAAAGTCAAAGTAGAGAAAGCACGGCAACGCCGCCGTTTACAATATTTTAATGTATCTACGGTGCATCGAAGCGAAAAATCTGCATGGAAACAAAACAAGACAGTTGAGTTTTAAAAAATATAACCAATAACAATTTCTTAGAATACGCCATCTTCAACGCCCAGACTAAATTATTTCCAGAATCAGCAAGCATGTACTGAAGGCGGAATAAGCTTACGTGACAAAAAGCCGTGTTTGAAACAACATGACAGAATGTTACTGTGTACGAGAAGGACGGATGATATATCGCAAGTAAGACTTGACGTGTTTTGGCTTTTCGGGCAGACGAGGAGAGATCTTTAACAGCTCACGTGGGAAGCAGACAATATTCTTTCGGCATTTGGCGCGGTTTTAGTTGATTATATGGTATTCAAGTCATGAAATAGTTGAAAAAATTCGCGGAGTTCTATTCCGAAGGTGTATTGATCTGATTAATATATCCCAACTCTAGTTCCGTTAATCTGTTGAAATAACCAGGTCATTTCGCGGTGAATGCTCGAAGGTATACTAACATTGTTATTATACCACGACTCAAGTTCCGTTTATCTATTCTAAAAAGCAGTCTCAAGTTCGTAGATACGATAAATTCTCGAAGTTTTAAGAATACAGTGGTGTATCCCGACTCCCGACATTATTGTTTATTTAGTGATGTAAAAAGGTAGAGCTGTTTTAATGCAGTAAGTAGTTACCATACTAAGTTGTAAAAGTAAAAGCATTTGCTGCTACAAGAACGGATGTGAAAACGAGTAAATGAAATACCCGAAGTAAATAGATATACTTTGTGTGGGTAAAAAGCCTTTTATTTCAATTGACATTATTTAAACCAAGCAACCTATTGAAATACAGTAAATAATTTATGTTTAGCGCAAGCAAATTAAGGCGGCGTCAACAACTGTACTTTATTCAATGTATTCATATAGAATATTATGATACAATTTTTACATGTAAAGAGATAATACATGAAATCAACCTTATTAACTTGCTTAATGGATAATAGTTTCAAAGTCGAACGAACCTTCGACTTTAGTGGCGTTAACGGCTGATACGGAACAATTTTAGTTCTATATATAAAATAAGTCCGACGGCACTGTTTAGGTTACACAGCTCTTTCAAATAATTAAAAAAAACGCCATTTATAGGCTAATTGGATTAGGATTCTCTTAAACGTTGCTAATGCAACCAGCTTGGTAGTACTAAAAATATTAAAGTTAGCAAAGGTTAGCTTCAAAATGATGCGTTTCTCTATCTAAACTAAGTTTTAAATGAAAATTAAAATACAAACTTTTTTCTTAATTTTTAAGGGTTATCTGGGTGCCTTTTTGGATGCCATTGTTGAGGATAATGTTAATTTGTTTGGCTACTCAGTCTGGTCACTCATGGACAATTTTGAATGGGGAACGTATTCGTAAGTTCAAGTACATTAAAGAAATAGTCGCTTACTATACTTTGTTGCTTAATGCCAGAGAGTAATAAAATGTAAATTTGCAATGACAGAACCCATTAAGCAGGGTGGGCAACTTAAAGGTTGCATAGAAAATTTCAGGTAAATTGCAATGATAGTTTTCAAAAATTCCGTATTTCAGACCTACACACCCCGAATCGGTCCTAAATTAGGGTCACCCTAATTTGCATACAATAGAAAGACCAGTTTGGTAAAGGAAAGTAATGTATCAGCGACGTTACTACAGGTAGTTTATTAGAATAAAAGTGTAATATTAATTATACTTGATTATAATTATAGAGATAGGCAGATAACTGAGATATTAATTATTCTAATATTAGTCACGCTTCGACAGCCGTAGAGAGAGGTTGTCTGACAGTGACATTGTTTTGCTCCCGTTAAAACATCAAAAAAATTCAAATAAGTTTTGTTTTGTCAAAGTCATAAACAAATATTTTAATTAATTTTTTTCAACTACATGGAAGTCCAAAGCGGGGGGGATGCCTCCCGCCCTAATGAAGTTCAGCTGCCAGCATCAGAAGATGAGTCAATGTCCCCACAAGTCGTGCAGACTATGGAGGAAAGAATAAGAGAAATCGAGGAACGTATGGAGGCCAGATGGCGCAAGTTATTGAGCGAGAAGGAGACCGAGTGGTTAAGTAAAATGCGACAAGTCAAGGAGGAAGGCTTTATAAGAATAATGGAAATCGAAGATTTAAATAAGACCATCGGAGAGTTAAAGGCCCAACTAGGTAAATACAATGAAATGATTGCTTTAAATAATGACAATACATCCAATCTAAATTCAAATAAATCTGTAAAAATTCCTACAATCAATGACATCACCTCTGACAGCACGAACAAAAAAACAGCAAATAATTTAAATAGCTTACAAGTTAACGTAAACGCTATTGAAATAGACAAGCCCGGCTCTGATATGGAGTATGACTCTATATCTGAGTCTGGTGAGGACGAACAGTGGTCCACGCAGCGAAATGCAAGAAAAAATCGCAAACGTCAGATGACAGATTCGACTAATAAGGACAATATCAAAAAAGTTGCTGGGGATTCTGCTTGGCCCAATCTCCCTAAGACTAACAACAAGGTATTGGAAAGTTATCTGGCTCAAAAAGTCTCCCAAGACAAACAAGCTGTTATAAGCCAGGCAGAACCTCCAACACAAGAGCGCGTAGCACTTAATAATGCTAAAACCCTTACTGTTGTGAACTCGGAACCACCTAAAATTAGAGTCCCCCCAATCGTCATACGTGATAAACACAAGTTTAATGATATCACCGGGCATTTGCGGTCTGTCAAGGTAGACTACGGTCGTGCAGTCACCATTTCGGAGGGAGTTAAAATCCATCCGCCAACTCCGGCAGACTACAATAAAATTATTAAGTTTTTAACAACAAACAAATTGTACCATCATTCGTTCAGGTTTCAGGACGAGAAAGAACTACACGTGGTTCTAAGGGGCGTCCTCGAAACCTGGACGGAGGAAAAAATCAAAAAAGATCTTGTTGATTTAGGTTTTAATCCCTCTAGAGTAATCCGCTGGCATAGCCGCAGCGGGTCTCCATTGCCCCTCGTACTAGTGTTTTTACCACGTACGGAAAAAACTATTTACGACCTTAGGGTCTTAGATAGTATGTCTATCCGAGTGGAGGCGCAACGGGCACGTGCTACAATCTCGCAGTGCCACCGCTGTCAATTATATGGCCACTCCCAATTCAAGTGTACAGCTCCAGTAAAATGCTTAAAATGCGCAAATGAGCATTATTCGTACGAATGCCCTAAACCCAGGGAGGAAAAAGCGAAATGCGCAAATTGTGGGGGTGACCACCCTGCTAATTACATGGGGTGTGAGCGTCACCCCAACAATTTGCGCAAAAAAGTTGCAAATGTAGTAAATAACAATAGAAACTACATTCCTAGAAACAATTTCCGCTGGGGTGAGCAGGACAACAGCAAATTGGCCAGCGGTGGCACTGAGAAGAATACTATTAACAAGAACTCGACACAGGGTCTAAGTACAACTGCGCCCAATGCAATGGAGGCCGCGATGCAAACAACTATGCAGAGCTTCCTGAATCAATTCACAAAGATCATGGAGACCCAGATGAGAACCATCATGAATACTTTTGGAAAACCAATTGGTTAAATGGTAGTGCAAACGGAGACGGCTTTTTTCAAATTAGCTACTATTAATATTAATAGTATAAAGCATCGGAGAATCGAGCTTATTGATTTTGTTGAAAGAAATGAGTTGGATGTGCTGCTTGTCCAAGAAACATGGCTTAAGGGAGAGAGGTTCTCCTTCCCGAATTACATGGTGTTCAGGAACGATCGCCTAGGCAGACGAGGGGGGGGCACCATGATCATGGTCAAGAAGCACATCTCGGCTCAAGTTGTGCCAGGTCCTGATAATTGTCCCCACATCGAGGGGACATTCATTTCAATAAATTTTAAAGATAATAAACGCGTTTACCTGGGATCAGTTTACTGTAGTCCGTCGGTAGGTTTCTCAGGCAACTGCCTTAGAAAAATTTTCGGTAATGTTAATAGTACAATTATAGGGGGCGATCTTAACGCGAAGAACACAGTCTGGGGTTGCAGAGCTACAAATCCCCGAGGTCGCACTTTATATGAGTATTCGGAGGCTTTAAACTATCATATTCTGCCGCCGGAGGAACACACTCACATGTTTGGGCATGGTCTTCCGGATATTTTGGACATTTTTGTGATTAAGAACTCTGTTCGAATTTCACAGCCAATTGTCATATGTGATCTTAGCTCTGATCATGTGCCGGTTGTGATCGAAGTGGGCAATCCACTTGAAAGAGGCCGAGGTTTTATAACTAGGACTAGCACCAACTGGCCTAGATATAATAATATCCTCAAAACCGTTGAGCCTTTCAACCTACTTCGCAATTCGGTTGACATTGAGAACGCGGTGAGCAAGATCACAGATGACATAAATGAGGCTCTTGCTCAATCATCGATTACAAAGGTGTCCCAATATTCAAAATACGGGGCTTTGACTGATGAGATTAGACAGCGTATTAAAATCAAAAACAGGCTCAAAAACAGAGCGTATCGTACTGGAGATCCTCAAATCAAAGCGGAGGCAAACAGAGAAGCCGAAGCGATTAGACTTCTTCTCATCGAGAGGCAGTCTAATCTTTGGGACGACAAAGTCCAAAGTCTGTCGATTGAGGACAACTCAATTTTCCACATGTCCAGAACTCTGACAAGAGGTGCTAAAGCCCCTATGTCATACCTGAAAGACCAGGGCACAGGTGAAACTTTCACAAACGCTAAAGATAAAGCCGAATTGCTCGCAGACAAGCTTTGCGAGCAATTCAGCGAAAATCCCACCACTGACCTGCTACGTGATGAGAGGGTCTCCAGAACGATACATATATACAAAACCATGGTTCACCCGCAGCAAAACTTTGCTGAGGTCACGCTGGACGAGGTAAAAACGCTGGTTAGCAATCTCAATATCAGGAAAGCCCCGGGTTTTGACGGTCTGAGAAATGCGGCGTTGCGAAATCTACCTGACAGAGCTTTGGGGAATATAGTGAATCTATCTCAGGCAATTATCAAAGAAGGTCATTTCCCGAGCGTCTGGAAAAGGGCAAAGGTGATTCTAATTCACAAAAAGGGCGAAGACCCTACTGTACCCTCAAGCTACAGGCCTATCAGTCTGTTATCAAGCCTTGGAAAAATTACAGAAAAATTGATTTTAGCTCGAATAAATAGTTTTGTGTTCGAGCACAACGTTCTGCCTAACGAACAGTTCGGCTTTAGAAGCGAACATTGCACAGTTAGGCAGACAACGAGGCTCACGGCCAACATAATGATGGGTTTCAATAAAAGGGAACACACGGGGGCGGTCTTCCTTGACGTTAGCAAAGCATTTGACAAGGTCTGGCATAATGGTCTCTTGCTGAAATTAATAAGACTCGGAGCTCCGAACTACCTCATCAAGGTAGTAGGCTCTTTTCTAGAGAATAGAAGTTTTGCAGTCTCGTCGGAGAACGCACTCTCTTTGAATAAACACATCAGGGCAGGAGTGCCGCAAGGCTCACCTCTCTCCCCGATGCTGTATAACATTTATACGCATGACATTCCGCGAGATAGGCAAACGCAGCTTTATCTATTCGCTGACGACACTGCAATAACTTCCACTTCTAAAGAACCGCGGCTAGTCGTCACACGTATGCAGCGCCATGTAAACCAATTGGAAAAATGGCTTTCTAATTGGAAGATTCGTTTGAATCCTTCCAAGACAAAAGTCATATTTTTCACCAAAAGTCGCGTTAGACGGCCCGAAACGAGGCTCAGAGTCGGTGGGGTTCAAGTGAATTGGTGCCAGGAAGTGAAGTACCTGGGACTTATCTTCGATCAAAGACTGAATTGGAGGTTAAATTCTATTAATAGAATCAAGGCAGCATTGCGTCAATTAAGCTCAATCTACCCCCTGCTTCACAGGCGGAGTAGACTTAGTAATCGAACCAAAGTTAACCTCTATAAGGTGTTGGTCAGGCCGGTACTTACTTATGGAGCAGCATCTTGGTGCAATATAAGTAAGTCCGAGCTGAATAAGTTCCAGGTGATTCAAAACAAGGCGCTGAAACTCATCGCAAATGCTCCAAGATATACCATGAACCGTGTTTTGCATCAGGACTTTCGAATACCGACAATCAACGAATTCTTTTTAAAAATAATCACAGACTATTACAGACGTACGGACGTATCGACCAATATACTAATAACGGACTCACATACGACGGCCAGACCAAACTCTACATACAAACTGCCGAAAGATTGGCTCCCCGTTGGCATAAATCTCTAACAGTAGAGAAGCACTATGATTATACAGTAGAGAAGCACTACCATGATCGTCTAACAGGCATGCAGCAGGCGCTAAGAACTATGCAGCTTTCCAGCATTCATCCAATAAAGCAGCAGTAGCCGAATCAAAATTCAAAATTAAGCCACAAGACCCAAAAAGTTTTCGATGAGACAACAGATGTCAAAGGATATTCCTGACGTAAAACCCCAATCAAGACCCTGTATATATATTCTAATATTAAGTAGATAAAAACTTATATAGAAGTAAGAATAATATAAAAATACATTAATTGGAATAAATATTATTATTTATAAAAAAAATTCTACTATGTACAATGCAACAACTTAATTTTTAAATTTTAGTCGTCATGTTCGGAGTAGTCCGATGAACTATCGTCGCTGGGGTCCAGGGAAATAATAAAGTGCTCTACAGTGTTTTCTAGGATGCTATCAGTTTCCCACATTCTTTCTTCTATTTAATCACATGCTCGATGCACTTACTCCATTTTTCACAATCCACTGCCTTTATTCCCTCTTGCAAGAGGTTTTCAACATCTCTCATTTTAAAAGCTGTGTTATGCCTTACTTCACAGTGATATGGCGGAAGGCGAAGTACCGTTAAATTTCGTTTTGAAGCGATTTCGTCGACAACAAGTTTCGTACAAGGAGGTTTCATTAACTTTGCAATCTCCAGTAGCTAATTTTTCAGCATATCTTTATAAAATGGCTACTTGTTTACAGTAAGTCAATGAATGATGTCATTTTATTTCCAAGAATACGTTGATATTTTTTCGGATTTTCTTGAGTGGTAGCTGACACTATCCATGACTATAACAGACCCAGGAGGAATAATATCCAGCATTTGCTGGTAGTATTTTTCAAAGACATCAGCGTTCACGTCCTTATGATAGTCTCCAGTCCGTTTTGATTTAGATGCTATTAATGTGAGTAATTACTATAGTTTCGTCCATATAATAAATGTTCCTGTTTTCCCTTCGAAACTGTCAAACTGCCGTCAAATATCGTCGTCGCCAGCAGATGATTTCGTCTTTCTCTATTAAAAGTAATTTTCTGTTTTGAATTTTTTCATAACAAAAAATTATTTCCTCTAAAGTTTTCCATAGTTTCTTCATGGGTAGTATAAAATCATCCTTTTCATTTCAGACAATATTTTGTCCAACGTAGGTATTTCTTTTTTTAAGTAAAACGAGTGTATGGTTCTTCTGATGGCAGTCTTTTCATTCTTATTTATTACAGGTTCCCATCTTGACCTGATGGGGCCGCGTTTATCCTCGTGCACAAGTCGATATATTGTTGATTGTATGACTTCAGTCATATTATTATTCGAACACACTTCAACTATTTTTGGTTATATGACATAATCATTGGACTACACTTAAGGAATACGGCGAAGACCGCTTGGTTTTATAGTTCAGTAATGATTTACTACTCTCTTGCATTAAGCAACAGACTATACAATTTTAAAGGTATTAACTTATTAACAAATTAGAAGGTAATATTATTGTCTCATTTTCAATCTTAAGAAGTTTGTGTTGTATAAACATGGGGTAATTAACTACTTTATGACCTTTGTAGAAGAAGGTTTGGTATTATACGTGTAGATTTTGAGGACACGAATAGAACACGGACTTGGAAACAATCAGCGAAATGGTACCAGGAAGTCATTGCTACCAGATCATTAGATAACTAAAACTGCGCTGTAACCTGAGTTAAAAAATAAAAGATATATACCTAAGCATTTATTGTTTTAATTGCCGTAGGAGGAGCGACATTGAACATATTACGTGTTAGAACCACATATATATATATAACCAATACAGGGTGCCCAAGATAAGGAGGGCCTCTATGGGGATCTCGGTTATGGTAAGAGCTACAACTTTGATTAAATGGGGAAAAAGTTGCGCAATCAGAGGACTAATAATATGGCATAAAAAAAGTTTTAGTAATATTTGTAAGTTTTGAGATATTAAATAAAAACTGATATTTTGGATTTTTGATTTTATTTTTCTTTGGCGTTATTATTAAAGTTAGAGCAAAACTGACAAAACTCTCTCACAGCAACTTGTTATGAACTTAAAGATTACATCGCAATTTTTTTTATACGACGTTTCGTTTCCAAGCAAACACCATCAACTTCATTTTTTCTAATACGGCCCTGATTTCTTATTGTCAAATTTTGAGAGCATTTTTTATTCTTAATTCAATGATGTACCAGACAATGTTGTTTAATTACGTTTCGAGCCTTTTTAACCATCTTTATGAAATTTTCAGGGTCCGGACCTGGATCCTAGAGTGTTGCATATGCTTTTTCAGCTTTTTTAATTAAACCTTACGATACTGTTTAAAAAAAAATAAAAACTTCCTGGGTTTATTTTCTTTTTGAAACAACACAAATCTACGCTGTTGCAAACTAAGTATTGTTCTTTTCCCAAATTAGCGAAGTAGGCATTGGAAAAAAAAATTAGTAGGTATGGTGTCAGACAATTTGGCATTACTTCAGTTGAACTAAATATGGCAGGTTATTATTCAAATGAAGAAAAATTTGATATGTTATCATGTTTTATTTTAAGCGGAGAAAATTGTAATGTAGCGGAGCGGATGTATTTGGACAAATATCCGGAAAGGAGACAACCAGCTAAACGGACTTACAGTAAGTTAGTAACTAACCTTAAAGAACACGGTGCATTTAAAAAACCCATGCTCTCCCGAAAAAAAAATAGTAACCAGGAAAAGGTTTTCAGCGTATTATTAGCTGTTACTGAAAACCCTGGAGTATCAACTAGAGAAATTGATACAAATGTAGGCGTAGCGAAATCAACTGCTCAATTTATTTTAAACAAACAAAAATTTCACCCATATAAATACAGAATTTGTCAAGGACTGAGGCCAGGTGATGCAGAAAGACGTCGATCATTCTGCGAATGGTACACCAGAAAATGCCACGAAAACATAAATTTTCCTTACCAGATAATTTGGTCTGATGAAAGCATGGTAAATCGAAACGGGATCTTTAACAGAAAAAATGTACATTACTGGTCTAAGGAAAATCCACGTGTATTCAAAGAATCAAGACACCAATACCGTTTCGGATTTAATATGTGGGCTGGAATTTTGGGAACAAGAATAATAGGACCTTTTTTCTATCAACATAATTTAACATCTGAGCATTACCTGAATTTACTCCAAAATGACTTTGAGGAGGCTCTGGATAATTTACCTCTGGCAGAACAACGCGACACTTGGTTCCAGCAGGATGGTGCACCTGCACATAATTCAAGGGTAGTTAGAGAGTACATTTCAGCAAGATTTCCAGAAAAAAGTATCAGCACTTATTCTGTAACACCCTGGCCGGCGCGTTCCCCAGATTTAACCCCGCTTGATTTTTTCCTTTGGGGATATATCGAGAATTGTGTTTATAAGCAGAATTTTGAAACAGAAGAAGAGCTTAGACAACTAGTGCTTGCAGCCTTTCACAGCGTAACGCCACAAATGTTAACTAATGTCCTAAATAATACAGTTTTAAGATCCTATTTATGTTTGGAGAACGACGGAAATCACTTTGAACACCTTTTGGAAAATTAATTTTTAATGAGTTAATGTTAGTTTTATTTCAATTAATTAAAGTTTAATTATTATGGGTTCGGAATCAGTATTTTACAATGTTAAATAAATAATTAAAAATCTATTATGTAATTTTATTATTTTTTTTTTAAATTCATAATGAAACTAAAAAGATTACGTTGTTACCTTCTACATCCATCATTTTCATTTTTTTAATTAAAAAAGCTGAAAAAGCATATGCAACACTCTAGGATCCAGGTCCGGACCCTGAAAATTTCATAAAGATGGTTAAAAAGGCTCGAAACGTAATTAAACAACATTGTCTGGTACATCATTGAATTAAGAATAAAAAATGCTCTCAAAATTTGACAATAAGAAATCAGGGCCGTATTAGAAAAAATGAAGTTGATGGTGTTTGCTTGGAAACGAAACGTCGTATAAAAAAAATTGCGATGTAATCTTTAAGTTCATAACAAGTTGCTGTGAGAGAGTTTTGTCAGTTTTGCTCTAACTTTAATAATAACGCCAAAGAAAAATAAAATCAAAAATCCAAAATATCAGTTTTTATTTAATATCTCAAAACTTACAAATATTACTAAAACTTTTTTTATGCCATATTATTAGTCCTCTGATTGCGCAACTTTTTCCCCATTTAATCAAAGTTGTAGCTCTTACCATAACCGAGATCCCCATAGAGGCCCTCCTTATCTTGGGCACCCTATATATTGCTAATATCGTGTTACAAAAATGTCTCCAGTATGCTGTGTTTTCCGGAACTGCTGGGCCTGCGCAGTTCGCGTGTACGTCAGGTCCGGCTTTAAAATTATTTAACTTAATGTGTTGAAACAGGTGTTGATTTATATAAAAAAAAGTAACTATAATAAATCTTAGTTTAATATGAAATATAAGAAGATGTAAGGCATCAATTTCCTCGAAGAAGCAATACATTGCAAAAAATTATGAAATACTCAGGACTTGCGTATTTTGGGGCGTAAATACGGAAATTGAAATTTTGAATTACAACTTAGTTTCTGGCATAGTTCCGTAAGTAATAGTGGTTGCTCGTAACACCATAACAGGTGCCCTATATCGCCTGGTCTCCTTTTATTATTTTCTATTCAATATACGATGAAAGTTGTAAGAAAATTATACTTTTTTTTAAGATTAAAAGTAAGTCAGAACGGAGGTTTTAAATGTTTATAGTAGACTTGATAAACATATTAATTAGTCTTGCCTTGGCACTTTGTAGGAGACAAAATAAATATGTTATCATATAATTGTGAAAAGCCCTAATGCAGCGCATTATAAAAACTATAAAACAGTGAAACAAACAATTATGCTGTTATTATATTTATTTATATTATTAAACTACAGTTAAGGTTTTAGTAGAAAAAAAGTTAATGTTCAGCACACTAAAAAAAACAAAAGGGGGTTAATAAAAGTAGTATTTGGATGTATTAGGTAATCTTTAAATAAAAATAAAGGTTTTTACGTTGAAATATGGGGGCATAATATTAATGCATAATTAGATATACTGCGAATTATTTTATCAGGGTGGCAAGAAGAGAAAAGCATTTTTAAAATATTTCACTACTAGACATTCAATAACTAATGTGCGCCGTGAATTAGGATGGTATCCATACATTGACACTGAAAAGTAAATTACAGGAAGAAAATGAAGGCGCTAACAAAATTTATGTGTAAAAACATAAGTACTAAACTTAGTTCAACAGAGGGTTGCAATGCTTGTTACATAGGTCAAACTGGGCGTAAATTTTCAGTTGGAATAAAAGAACACTGTAAAGAAATAGAGAAACCCAAAAATCAAAATCTTTCCCCCTCAAGAATCAAGTCTAGTTTTTCGAGACACGTTCATATTAACAAACACCATTTTGATCCTGAATCTAATGGAGAATTTCTACACATCTGTAATAAAGGAAACAAGCTTGGTCTTTTAGAGATTCTTGAAATTAGCAAAGCGTTACACAATAAAAACTTCGTTAGTCTTAATGGTCAAATTCAACATACTTCCACCCATTTTTTTAATGCTCTTAATTTTAGAAATTAAACAAACAATTTTACCATGTTTTTTTCTCTGTTTCTATGTTCTGGTTTCGAATATTTTTAATATTAATAGTTAAATCTCTAATAAACAGTGTAATTGGTAGGTTATGTACGACCACCTGTGACAGTCTTCTCTAGTTCAACCATCGTTTAACAACGTAAAATATTTTCGATAAAAAATTCTTTTGCTTTTTAATACTTTAAATCAAATTACTTCCACACTTGATTCTTACACCTCGATGGTTGTTCCATAGATGACAGCACTGATCTTTAAGGCACCTGTTCCAAAAAAAGGGAAGAAATTTCAAACAACAATTTTTAATTTCTTGGGTTACTTATTTGACATTTTTTTTCTATACTTAACATTTATATTTCTGACTTATCACTTGTACATCTAGGTTCTGTATCTTAACAATAATCGTTCCTCTCCTAACTTAAATTTCTATCAAAGAATAAAAAATCTTTTAATACCCTTATTCCACCAACCTTGTTAGAAAAAATTGTATTATAATACCTTATTTGTATTTTATGTTGTATTCAGGTTTTATGTACGTTTATCTAACTATAAGAACGATGACTGAGCTTTTCAAATTTTTTTCGTTACTGCAATTATGCTGATTGCGTTTACATTCAATTTTTAATATCTTGTCAAAAAATTTTAAAAAAGCTCCATCAGCGTCACTTTCCACCAACAGTTTTCTCTCTACTGCTAATACTAACTGCAGCACTGTTTTGGTCTCCTGAAGATTACTACCTTTTAAATATGTAGAGATGTTTTATTTTTAAAATTGAGCCTTTGATAGCTCACTATTAAATCAGTGGAGAAAGACTTTTTGACTTTCCTTCCCCTTTTCCCTATAAGTACTAAACGTTACAACACGAAACTAATGATTATATCATAAATATATGTTGTACTGATTCGGCGGTTGGTTCCTTGTGAAACATTTTAATAATAACTTTTAAATAAGATGAAAAATTTTGCTTTTTAATGTTTCAATTTTATAATACAATACAAATAATACAAATACAATAATAAATTGAAACATTAAAAAGCAAAATTTTTTATCTTATTTAAAAGTTATAAATATATGTATTATTTAGAAAAGCGTTTTTTACTATAAAAGGATATCCCCCGCAAGACTTTAGATCCTTTAATCCTCTGAGTAAACCAAATCCCTTACAACATAATCTAAACTGGTAGTCCAGGTTAGTTTACCACTAAAAGCAATGTAACAGATTTGCTTCTTTTAATTTGCCAAAAATCAGTAAACAAGTTGAACACAAATAACATATTATTATCCCTAGTTTAAACTGTGTCCAATTTTAAATTGGATATATTTTTGTAAAGTACTTGAAGGTTATGGTAGGTATACATACGAACAGCTTAAATATTCAAAAACAAAATACTTGCCTAAATAAATACACGATTGTGTTGAAAGCAAGGTAAATGATATGCGGGGATACAATTTTAAAATTATTTTAAGTAGTCTAGGTACTTACCTGAAGAACTGAATTTGGGTCGGTGGCTTGCAAAGCAACACCATACACTTGTTTTTCATCACAAACTTAAACTAAAAGGTACTGCACTATAATCTAAATAAACCTAAACTATTTATAAAAGTCTAATCTAGTAATGACAACCGGCTCTGGACAATATAAACGTTAAATATCAAGAAATCGTAGAAATCCGACGGACTGCGCATGAGCTAAAGTTCCGAAAAATCACGCATGCCGGGGACATTTTTGGATCGGTCGGCAATTAGCTTTGTTTTTCTACTGGTGGAAGTTCAGTGGTTAGAACGCATTTTCAGCAGAATGATGGAAGGGTCATTTTTGCCGGACACAGACATTTTAAATTGATTGTTTACCTCTTTATCAAGTAAGAATCGGCACATGGGTGGGAAAAGGAGAATAAGCCGAAATTTAACAGTTGTGAGAAAACAAGAAAAATAGTCAGATTGGTCGAAATTAAATATACAGCGTGTAACAGAAGTGAAGACCTCGGGGGAACAAGGGGATATGCCACAACAAGTAAGAAATATGTTTAAATTCATTCTTCAAACTACCTTACTCATATCTGCTTGTAAAAAAATTTGTGCAGCTATTAGACAATAGATGGCAGCACTATCGCCAAATGCTCTTATTCTCTGAACATTATATCTTTAGTTTTTATAGGCAACAAAGGGAGAAGCCACCTAAATTTCAAGATGGCTGAACCGGTGAAACGAGCAGTTAAAAGGCAATATTATTTTTCTGATAGTAATGACAGTGAAAGTGATAGTGATTTTGACTCGGACGACAGTGTAAAAGACAAAGGCTATGCTGACAAGGAGATGAGCGGTGATTCGTCAGCTTATTCGACAGATCAGGTAAATAAATGTGGCTTATCCCGTTTTTGCCAAAAAGATTGTGGCTTATTTCGCAAACAACTTTTAGCCATTATATCATTTTAAAAAAACGCTATTCGCAATTTTGTATTGCGTAGCAACATGTAGATTTCAAACCACTACGTAACTATCCAAAAAAATTTTCCCTTTAAATGCAGTAAAAGGCGAAATAAATAAATGTGGCTTATCCCTTTTTTGCCTTTACTTACTACATGTGGCTTGTCCTCTTGCTGCATAGAATTATACTATTTCTTTTTTTTGCAGGAAAATAATAATAATTGTTACACGTCAACTTCACAACCAAGCGATGACTTTTCTGATGCTCTACAGATAACAGAGTTTTAAACTCAGAGTCACTATCGGTGCCTTCAACATCACGGGGCACATTGGAAACTCCCGAAAAATTACCACCATCCAGATGGAAGACACCGAATTTAAAGAGAAGAAAGAAAATAAAAAACAAAATAAAAAGAAACTTAGGGCACTCTTATATAAACAAGAAAGGAAATGAAGTTAAGGCAAGAGAAGTAGGTCCACCATGCACATGCAAAAATAAATGTCGAGAACTTCTAGATGGAAAACAAAACAATATTTTTAAATCGTTCTGGGACTTAGGCGATTACAACAAGAAGAATATTTATTTATATTCCTGCATAAAAGCAATTCCCAAAAAAAGATCTTACCCCAAAAAAATTAAAAGAAATACTTCTTCAAGAAAAATATCGTTTGAGTATTTTACGAAACTCAGTGGAAAAAATGTGAAACTTTGCAAAACCGAGTTTCTGTCTATTCATGGCTTGCACAAAAGCAAGAGTAGAGCTTCTTTGTCAGAAAATGGCAAATACCGAATTAATAACACCTGAAAGTGACAAACGAGGAACACATAAAACTCGACCTAATAAAACTTCAGATGATCAACTGCAGTCTTGCAGGCAACATATAGAGTCAATACCGAAGTACAGTAGTCATTATAGCAGAACAAAAAACCCTGGAAGAGTTTATATCGACCACGACTTAAACATCAGTAGACTATATAAGGATTACTACCTTGATTGGTGTAAAGAACGAGATATACAACCTGTTGCAGAAGATAAGTACAGACGTATTTTCTGTAGCGAATATAATACAGGGTGACGCGGATCTAAATGAACATACTTCAACACAAGACAAAGAATACCTTGGGGGTTCTTAATCACCCATCTTTGATATTCAATTGTCGATAGTTAATAAGATACAGGGTATTTTATGAACTTCAGCAATTTTTTGTTCTTGTCATATTTTTTAATGCACTCCGTATAAAATTTTCATATTGGGTCAACATCTGTAACCTATCTGTCGCTTAAAATTGCAGTATCAGAAAATTTTAAATTCCAGGCCCGTATTAGAAAAAGTTGACATTTTCAATTTTTACATTTTTAACACCCTGTAGATCAATTTTTTCAAAATATTATTTTTTTATTGGAAAGAGCATAAAGAATTGACCCTAACGGCATAATTTTCAAAGTTCCCGCACCCATCACTTGATTAGAATAAATGGTTGTTTTGTAAAAAATTTCAAAATGGTGCATATTTGGAAATTAGAAATTAAGAAAATAACAATAAAAAAGCAAAAACTGCTTCCGAAGAAAAAAAATAAATGTACTAAACGTTTAATAGTTTTAACGAGACTAAATTTTAGGGAACAACACAACAACAAATAACAAAGTAATAATAATAATAACAAAACTGCAAGTTAAAATCGACTGCTTAAAATCTAATACATAGAAAAAGTTTTAGCAAGAATTAATTTTAAGGGCACTTTAGCAGAACACTGTTATTTAAGAAGCTATTCAAAATGCCCTCCATTGGCTTGTTCACATCTTCGTCTTCTGATGTTTAAATTTGACACTGCTTTTCTAATTGCGTCTGGGTTATTTTTTATTTCCTGAAAAGCATTAATAATTCGTTGCAAAAGCTGCTCCCGCGTGTTGATTTCTTCTGAATAAACCAAATTTTTCATATTCCCCCAGAAAAAAAAATCCAAAGGATTAAAGTCCGGCGACCTGGCTGGCCATAAATGGGGCCCTCCACGGCCTATCCATCTGTTAGGAAACGTAATATTAAAAAATTCAGATACAACCCTTGCAAAATGTGGTGGGGCCCCATCATGTTGAAAAAAGAGCCCTCTCACGTTAGCATTTTCATTCTGCATAAGTCCTGGCAAAATGTTTTGAAAAAAATTTAAATATTGATTTCCATCTAATCTTTCAGCAAAAAAGTGCGGCCCAATTAATTTATTATTTATTATACCTGCCCAAACGTTTATGGAAAATTTGTGCTGCGAATGCGATTGTCTGATGGCATGTGGATTTTCTAACGACCATACATGGGAATTCCTTGAATTATTTACACCATCTCTGGTAAATTGTGCTTCATCGGTCCAGAGGATTCGATAAAGACTCCTTTGGTGTCTACTGAGCCACTGGCAAAAGAGTAACCGGTTTGCATAATCGCCAGGTTCCAATCTTTGAACTTCTTGAACATGAAACGGATGCAAGCCTTCCTTTTGCAGTGTTACATTAACTCTTTTTTGCGGGATTCCTAGACGTGTCGCAATTTTTCGAGTAGATGTTTTGGGATTATCTTCAACAAGATTTAAGATATCTTCTTCCTCCTGAACTGGATGTCGTATTGGTTGATCAATATTATTGTCGGTGGGAAAATGTCCATGTTCTCCAGCAAATAAAAATACATTTGCAAATGTTTTGTGATATGGACATCTTCTACCCGGAAATCGCCTACGATATTCCCGAACAGCAGCTCTTCCATTACCGTTACAAAAACCGTATACAAAAATAATGTCGGCATATTCGGCATTTGAAAATTGGTAAGGCATCTTCAACAGAAAATTGCAATAATTGTTAACCGAATACTAACAAAGGTCAGACAACTGTCACATATCTGATAGTGACTTGAATTGTTGCTATGGAACAGTAGCTCGATAGTCTTTGGTTTGTTTTTAAATGAGGCAAAGCCTACTTTACAAAGTTTGAAATTTCTGACTGTAATTTACGACTTTTTGTCGATGTCTAAAAAGCAATCATTATCTTGCAGTTTTGTTATTATTATTATTACTTTGTTATTTGTTGTTGTGTTGTTCCCTAAAATTTAGTCTCGTTAAAACTATTAAACGTTTAGTACATTTATTTTTTTACTTCGGAAGCAGTTTTTGCTTTTTTATTGTTATTTTCTTAATTTCTAATTTCCAAATATGCACCATTTTGAAATTTTTTACAAAACAACCATTTATTCTAATCAAGTGATGGGTGCGGGAACTTTGAAAATTATGCCGTTAGGGTCAATTCTTTATGCTCTTTCCAATAAAAAAATAATATTTTGAAAAAATTGATCTAAAAAATGTAAAAATTGAAAATATCAACTTTTTCTAATACGGGCCCGGAATTTAAAATTTTCTGATACTGCAATTTTAAGCGACAGATAGGTTACAGATGTTGACCCAATATGAAAATTTTATACGGAGTGCATTAAAAAATATGACAAGAACAAAAAATTGCTGAAGTTCATAAAAGACCCTGTATCTTATTAACTATCGACAATTGAACTATCAAAGATGGGTGACTAAGAACCCCCAAGGTATTCTTTGTCTTGTGTTGAAGTATGTTCATTTAGATCCGCGTCACCCTGTATAGCGTTCAAGTTGCCCAAAAGCGACACTTGCAAAGCCTGCGATATGCTGACTGTGCTGATAGAAGACCCAAATGCGAAGGAAGAAGATATAAAATCAAATAAAACAAAACATGAGTTGCATTTAAGGAGGGCAGAAGCAATGAAACAAAGTTTGCATGATGAAGTGGAAAGGGCCAAAGTAAATCAAGATACATATGTCATTTCTTTTGACTTGCAGCAAGCCTTACCAGTCCCCAACTTGACAGTTGGCCCTGCCTTTTACCTTAGAAAGGCATGGGTATACAATCTTGGCATTCACGACTGCATAACTGGACAAGGTTATATGTACATGTGGCCTGAACATTTAGCGAAAAGAGGTAGCGACGAAATAGCGAGTATGATATTGAAGCACTTTAAAGAAAACCCCCCTGAAGAGAACAAGAAACTGATAGTATATAGTGATAACTGTAGTGGCCAAAACAAAAATTGATCAATCATCTGTTTGTGGCAGCAGTTGGCTCAAGAAGGCTTTTTCCAATCTGTGGAACACAGATTTTTAGTGGTTGGTCATACTCATTTACCCTGTGATCGTGATTTTGGCATAATAGAAAAATACAAGAAAGGAATGAAGCAGGTTTACGAGCCAAATGATTAGTATGAAGCAGTGCGTAAATCTAAACGCACCAACCCTTTTGTTGTTACCGTATTAAAACAAGAAGATATGTTGTCTTTTAATGAGCTACAGACTCAGATAATAAAAAAGAACATTACAGACAATAAAGAAAAGCTTCAATTTAGTAAAGTTATTAGTTTTAAATTTACTAAAGAATCAAAATTATTACTTGTAAAACACGTTATGAATGAGGAATTTAAAAGTGTTTCCTTAAGAAAAAGGGGCATTAGAAATGCTTTTTTTTTTAAATTTAAACGATCTAAAACAAAAGTACAAAAACCCCGTTCCCTTGAACCCCAAAAAAATTTCTAATATTGCTCAACTCTTAAAATATATTCCTCCTATTAACATGGAATACTACCGCGAAATCGGAGCGTGCAATTTAATACAAACGATAACGAACCAGAAGATATAGATAATACGAGTGACAATGAGGATAATGTTATGTAATAATTTTTAGAATAAGGTTTTTTTTGTTGTTCTTGTTTTCGTTTATTAATTTTTTAGCTTTATTAAGAAGTAATTTAAAATTGTTATCTCCTTAGTTTAGAGTCTAAGGAAAAAGTGTTTATTTTTAGGTACCTACCTACCTTAGGTGTTAATTATTTTTCTTTTTTTTTATTATTTATAACTTTAAATTACATATTTTTATCAGAATCACAATAGGTAACTTAATCTTTTTATTATGTTTATTGTGATTGTTAAGAAATAAATAGTGTTTAATTTTAGGCAAAAAGGGGATAAGCCTATAAATATGTCAAAATCTTTAACATTTACAACATTTTGTCACATTTTCTGTTATTTTTTAATAATAAACGTCACTTTTAATATTTTTTCTGATTTCATTTACCTGTTACTTTATAAATATGATTTCAGGATTTGATTGAATATTTAAAACTGAAATATCTCAAAAGTAATTTTTGCTGGCATATCCCTTTGTTCCCCCAAGGTCTTCAAGTATGGAACGCTTTAAATATCTTTAATACCGTTTGTCCGATTTAGCTAAAATTCGGTATCCGTATATAAGAGGTTATCGCGGAGCTGCTAGTGATATTTGCAATGTTGCCAAATTTACAGTTTTTTTGCAATTTAAAATATTTATTTTTTTAAATGGAACACTCTATATATTACAATATTTTTGGATTCTCCATAAAATTACAATTATTTTTTAATAAGTGCATTATAAGTCTAAACTTCCGACTAGGGAAGAGTGGGAGGGCAATCAGTTAATAATGGAGACAGCCCACTCAATTTTCACAGACGGTTCAAAAATGGACGTCGGAGTATGAAAATACAGAGGTTATATAGACTTCCGGACTACTGCAGCATTTTTCAAGCAGAAGTGATGGCAGTTGATAAAGCAGTAAAAATCCTGCAGGAACGTCAAGACCTGAGAGCAGCTGCGTCAATAGCTATCTATATAGATAGTCAGGCAGCGATAAAGGCAATTCGTTCCAACAACATTAAATCAAAACTAGTGAGGCGATGTCGCGACAATCTTCGCATACTTGGTGCCCGGCATCGAGTCACTCTGTGTTGGGTCCCTGGTCATCACAGCATAGATGGCAATGAGTCTGCTGATGCGCTCGCCAAGGAGGGCGCGGGCATGTCCGCCGATCTAGCAGAGAATGCCGTGGCTAGGCCGCTGGGATTGGTCAAAGAGGAGATAGATCGTACAGCCAAACAACTTGCAATAAGCAGATGGACAGAGCTAACAACCTGTAGCATCTCCAAGCAATTGTGGCCCTACTTGATAACAAGAAAACCGCAGTGTTATTACAACACAGTCGGAAGGACTGTCTTTTCGGTGGACATGCAGAACGTACGCAAATACCAGCTAACGACTTCTGCAGAAGTTGCAGAGACGAAGAACATTTTTTGTGTGAATGCCCTGGCCTTGCAAGAAGAAGGTTTAATGCCTTGGGCGAACCATTCTTTAATAATCTGGAGGAAGTAAGCAGCTTACAACTGGGTCGACTTACTAGGTTTATCAACAGTAGTGGCTGGTTTGAGTGAGCTGCCAGGATTCTTCTACGCCGTACTTCGCACTAGCCATCAGGGAGCTGATGCTGATAGGTTCCGCAAAACATGTGTGGTAACACAACGGTCCTTAAAGGACTACGTAAGACTGTCTGGATAGACCAGAAGTCTGCCACTCTAACCTAATCTAACCTAAGTCTAAACTTAATAGTTTTTGAGATATCGAGTTTTGAGAAATGATATTTTTGAACTTTGACAGCTTCTAGCTTTCTAACGGTACGTCTTAGAGCAAAACGGCTTGCATGTCCCTATCTGACTTTTCTACTATCTTTCCAAAAGTGTCAACTTCTGGTTAAACCGGATGTAGCTCAAAAGCCGGAAATATAGTACTTCCGGTTTAACCGGAAGTTAGCATTTTTGGGAAGATAATAAAAAAGTAAGATAGGGACATGCAAGCTGTTTTGCTATATGTCGTATCGTTAGAATGCTAGACGCTGTCAAAGTTCAAAATCTCAAAACTCGATATCTCAAAAACTATTAAGTTTAGACTAATAATGCACTTATTAAAAAATAATTGTAATTTTATGTAGAATCCAAAAATATTGTAATATATAGGGTGTTCCATTTAAGAAAAGAATTACTTTAAATTGCTAAAAAACTGTAAATTTGGCAACATTGCAAATATCACTAGCAGCTCCGCGATAACCGATTTTTAGCTAAATTGGACAAACTGTATTAAAGATATTTAAAGCGTTTCATACTTCTGCTACACGCTGTATACTAAAATGGCAAAAATTATTTTGGTGAAAGTGGCATGTCTTTATAAGATTAATCTCTAGTTTTTAACAAAGATAGGAATTCCCAGAACTAAGAAAAAAAACATCGACTTAGGAATCGAAAATAGGAACTTATATCTCTTTTCCCACTGAAAGAAATAAATATAAAAATACTGCGTATTTTTTTTTTATCAAAAATGTTTAGTGTTTTTAAGAGTTCAAAAGTTACTAAACGTCACAAACAAAATATCTGTTCTGATACTTAATCAGATTCATCGTCACTTTAATGGTTTAGTGTTAGGAACATCATCCTGATCTAAAGGTTACATTATGGAAAGACTGGAAAGAAATAGCTTTGATTTTGCACCTTGGCTCGAATTTTTAAAAAACATGATCTGCAATAAAACACCTATAACCTGTGAATTATTATTAAGGCACTAAACTTAGGTTAAGAGTTAGGCAATACCCAGAGGCTATTACCAAATCCTACTTGCAAAATACAGTTTTTGTTCTTTATTCATGGATACCATATCTATAGATAACCAGTCAAGTTTCTGGCCGCTCGTGTAATTTCAGACAGGTAGTGCTAAATTAGGAATTTTTAATAACTTTTAAATAAGATAAAAAATTTTGCTTTTTAATATGTTTCAATTTATTTAGAGAATAAATCACTCTACATGTTTCGGCTTATTAGGCCTTTTTCAAGAGCAATACAAGATGAATACTAAATCTAAAAGTAACAATACGGGTGTTTATAAACTTAATAATAAAGGACGATTTTTATTGCACCTATCTAAATGTTGGGATTTTCCTAGTGGTTGTTATGGGTAGACTTAATGAGGGTGTCTATTATCGGGGTATTTATAAAATTTTGTTGATCATTGGTGGTACACGGATTATTAAAAAAAAAAAATAAAAAAAAAATAATGCGTGTACCACCAATGATCAACAAAATTTTATAAATACCCGATAATAGACACCCTCATTAAGTCTACCCATAAGAACCACTAGGAAAATCCCAACATTTAGATAGGTGCAATAAAAACCGTCTTTTATTATTAAGTTTATAAACGCCCGTATTGTTACTTTTAGATTTAGTATTCATCTTGTATTGCTCGTGAAAAAGGCCTAATAAGCCGAAACATGTAGAGTGATTTATTCTCTAAATAAATTGAAACATTAAAAAGCAAAATTTTTTATCTTATTTAAAAGTTATTATTAAAATGTTTCACAAGGAACCAACCGCCGAATCAGTACAATGTATTAGGAATTTTTGAGCAAGTTTCGTCACTTCCAAACAAGACACAAACAATATAAGTTCCTAATTTGAAGTTCTTCTTCTGGTAAAAAAACACTAAAAAGCTTTTTTCATCACTTTATAGTCTTATATCTTTAAATGATGCGAAGTAATAAATCAATCAAAACCGTCTTCTCCATGTGTAAGTTTTGTCTTAAAATATATATTTTAATATTAAATTTTTGAAGCTTAAAATTATGTACAGGGTTATCCAACCAAGACTGGACAAGGCGATTTTTTGACTTTTCCTGTACTTTTATAAAAAAACTGAAATAGCCATCTTAAGTCATTTTCTCCCGCGAATTCGAATATCTTCAGCAAAAAACAATTGAACATCAAACAAAAGTACTATAGGGGTCACTTTGATATTTTTTTAAATGGGATGCCGTATTTTTAATGAGCTTATCCGATTTCTCATATAAATTTTGATCTAAAATGTTGGATTTTTAATTCAAAAACGCCTTTTTTCTTCAGTTTTAATTTTTTTTTTTTTTTTTTTTTAATTTTTAAATCAAAATTTATATGAGAAATCGGATAAGCTCATTAAAAATACGGCATCCCATTTAAAAAAATATCAAAGTGACCCCTAGTACTTTTGTTTGATGTTCAATTGTTTTTTGCTGAAGATATTCGAATTCGCGGGAGAAAATGACTTAAGATGGCTATTTCAGTTTTTTTATAAAAGTACAGGAAAAGTCAAAAAATCGCCTTGTCTAGTCTTGGTTGGATAACCCTGTACAGTCATACCATCTACCTGGAATTTTAGAAAGCAATTTTTTCAAAACTAATTAGAGTCAAGGTACTTATTCCGTTTCTACCCTAATCATTTAATTCCTTTTTTTACCCAATCATGGTTACCTGTTTGCTATTATATGGTTATTATGCCTTTATGGGTTCCTCCATTGGAATAATACACCTGTTTGTATCTATAAATACCTACCTTGGGTGTTTGTTTCTCAGTGAAACTAGACAAAGTGTGGATAGTGTTAGTGTTGTTTTAATTTAATATGGAGAATTTTCAATCATTGCCTAAACGCCCTAGAGTCGGTCTTTGTTCAGTAAATGAAAGAAAATTAATTCTTAACTGTTACGATTCTATTAAAAGGAAGAATGCGGATTTGAGTGTTGATAATACCGTGCTATTTACTTAACGTTGGGAAAACAACAATATATAAACTTTTAAAAACCTCCAAAAACTTCTCCAGGACGACAAAAACTTAAGCTGGATGACGTTTTAATGCAGAGAATTACGCGAAAAGTTCATAGTTTCTTTTAAAAAAAGAAATAACACGAAGATATGAATGCCGATGCCTTTGAAGAATGGTTCGAGCAAATGTTGAATCTTATACCAAAGGACGCGATAATTGTATTGGATAATACAAGTTATCACTCTAAGCTGACGGAAAAATTACCGACAAGTGCGTGGCATAAAAGTGAAATAATAGAATGGCTAAGTTTAAGACAAATAGAATTTCCATTAGATTCCTTTAAAGAAGAACTATTGGTGCGAATTAAACCCGATCGAACTTATAAGGGCTCAGATAGAGGCAGATGTCGCCAGAAAAGACACGACTTATAAAATGGTGGATTTAAAAAGACTCTTTAACGAAGCTATGGGCAAAATCAGTGCGGAAAAGTGGAAAAAGTGTATCGATCACGTGATAGAAGAAGGAGCCAAAATGTGGCAGGTAGATATAATAATCGAAGGAATGGTTTAACCGCTTTAACCGAAGTAGAGGAGGGAGAACAGGCATTAGCAAGATTCTCGGTAGTCTGTACGGTTTAAATAGGTTAGGGTGGATGTGTGTATACTCATTACCTAGGGCTGAATTTACAAATTTTGTGAGTTCTTTTTAAAACAAAATTCGATTTTAACGAAGAATGCTCAGGGACTAATTTCATAGATTACATACCTACAAACTTCAAGGAGCTACTGTGGGATTATCATTTTGCACATATATGCCAATAACTTATAAAAAGTAGATCCATATCAAAATGTTGTATAGTAAAACCTCCCTTAACGGACACCTCTTAATAGCGGACACTTTCATTGGTGCAAAAAACATTTCTATTGTAAACCTGTATAAAAACACCTCTCAATAGCGGACTCTATATAGCGGGCGCGGACACTTTCTTAAAAACTTCCCTATCTAAAATACATGTATTTTTACCTCCCTATAACGAACACCCCGTAGAATGTTAAATTGTTTATCTCTATTTATGGTAATTTAAAACGTCTATCGACAACCGACACGGTAATTACTAATAGACCCTTTTATTAGGTAGGTACCTTTTTTTCTGGGTTTTCCGTTTTTGTAAAATGGATTATACCCCGTAAATGGTGTCATAATAGCTATTTATGTATCAAGGGCGTTACGGGGACTATAATGCCCTGAAGGTAGAAATAGCCCGAGGGCCTCTGGCCCGAGGGATAGGTTTCTGCCTGATGGGCATTATAGTCCAGTAAAGCCCGTGGTGCATACAATGCTTTATGTTTTACCTAAAAAAGAGTTTTTCAATGACTAATTACATTATTTATTCGCAATATAAAAAATAAGTTGCACCTGTACCTGTATACGTAAGTAGATAATGACTGGTGTTAAGTTTGACTTTGATGTTTCTGTCAGTTAGTCAGTTGGCATTTTTTATTTAACGATTTGCTCAAAATGGAAGAAATTCCACAAAATATAAGAGAAAAGGTCATAAAAGCGACCGAAAATCTTTTGCCAGTTAAATCAAGGCAACAGTATGATCGGGAGTATGGCATATTTGGTATTTGGAAAGATACGAACACAATTCTTCAAATAACCGAAAACGTTTTAATGGCATATTTCCAGGAACTGGTAAGTTATTGATTTTATTTTAATACATATGTTTAACAAACTTTATTATTTTTAGTCGGAAAAATACAGTCCGAACTCTCTCTGGACCAAGTATTCTACCCTAAGGTCTACGTTGATGGTCTATGAAAATATAGACATTTCGCAATACCATCGTCTCATATCTTTTTTAAAAGTTAAGTCGAAAGGATACGTCCCGAAGAAGTCTAAAGTTTTGGAAGGAGAACAAATATTAAAATTTATTAAGAAGGCTCCTGATGATATCTACTTGGTACACAAAGTCATATTGGTAATGGGTGTTTTTGGAGGTTTAAGACGAGATGAGTTGGTCAAAATGACCATTGATGACATTGAAGATAGAGGAACAGTCTTGGTTATAAAGGTACCAGAAACTAAAACTTCAACTTCAAAAAGTTTTACTATCATCGAAGAAGATTTAGGCGCTTTAAATTTAATAAAAAAGTATACAACATTAAGACCAGCTGGAATAAAGGAGCGAAGATTCTTTCTTACCTATAGAAAGGGTCGATGTACAGTACAACCCATTGGAAAAAATACCATAGGAAGCGTCCCAACATTGATCGCAAAATTTTTAAAACTGGATAATGCAGAAGCTTACACCGGCCACTGTTTGCGTCGCACATCGTCAACTTTACTTGTTGAGGCAGGTGCTTCGTTTGAAACGCTAAAACAACATGGGAAATGGAAAAGCTCTTCAGTAGCTGAAGGATATATAGAAGAAAGTATTTCATCCAAAAACAAAATAGCCAAAATGATTGCCAATTCAGTTAATTCCGAGGTTAATTCCGTAGCGACTATTGAAAATTCTTTAATAGACTGTTCTTCTATACAAAATAGCGTTAGTGCTACCACCGCTGCTACCATCACAAAAAACACCGACCATTCTATAGTGGGATCAGCTACATTTTCCGGGACATTTCAAAATTGTAATTTTTATTTTGGAAATAAAGTTTAATTTTTAGTATTGTTTAAAGAAAAAATTATTTTTTGTATAAACTTGATCTTTATTGTGAGAGAAATAAAATTGGATAAGCAATAAAATTTCCATATTAGCGCATTAGGGTAATATAAGCGGGCATTATCATAATGCCCGCTTATAATGCCCTAGGTGTGATAGCAGGTATTATTGCTATCATAACATATTCCGTTTCTAAGGTATTATAGATCAATAATAGATAGGTAAAACATAATAGCTATTTATGTATCAAGGGCGTTACGGGGACTATAATGCCCTGAAGGTAGAAATAGCCCGAGGGCCTCTGGCCCGAGGGATAGGTTTCTGCCTGATGGGCATTATAGTCCAGTAAAGCCCGTGGTGCATACAATGCTTTATGTTTTACCTAAAAAAGAGTTTTTCAATGACTAATTACATTATTTATTCGCAATATAAAAAATAAGTTGCACCTGTACCTGTATACGTAAGTAGATAATGACTGGTGTTAAGTTTGACTTTGATGTTTCTGTCAGTTAGTCAGTTGGCATTTTTTATTTAACGATTTGCTCAAAATGGAAGAAATTCCACAAAATATAAGAGAAAAGGTCATAAAAGCGACCGAAAATCTTTTGCCAGTTAAATCAAGGCAACAGTATGATCGGGAGTATGGCATATTTGGTATTTGGAAAGATACGAACACAATTCTTCAAATAACCGAAAACGTTTTAATGGCATATTTCCAGGAACTGGTAAGTTATTGATTTTATTTTAATACATATGTTTAACAAACTTTATTATTTTTAGTCGGAAAAATACAGTCCGAACTCTCTCTGGACCAAGTATTCTACCCTAAGGTCTACGTTGATGGTCTATGAAAATATAGACATTTCGCAATACCATCGTCTCATATCTTTTTTAAAAGTTAAGTCGAAAGGATACGTCCCGAAGAAGTCTAAAGTTTTGGAAGGAGAACAAATATTAAAATTTATTAAGAAGGCTCCTGATGATATCTACTTGGTACACAAAGTCATATTGGTAATGGGTGTTTTTGGAGGTTTAAGACGAGATGAGTTGGTCAAAATGACCATTGATGACATTGAAGATAGAGGAACAGTCTTGGTTATAAAGGTACCAGAAACTAAAACTTCAACTTCAAAAAGTTTTACTATCATCGAAGAAGATTTAGGCGCTTTAAATTTAATAAAAAAGTATACAACATTAAGACCAGCTGGAATAAAGGAGCGAAGATTCTTTCTTACCTATAGAAAGGGTCGATGTACAGTACAACCCATTGGAAAAAATACCATAGGAAGCGTCCCAACATTGATCGCAAAATTTTTAAAACTGGATAATGCAGAAGCTTACACCGGCCACTGTTTGCGTCGCACATCGTCAACTTTACTTGTTGAGGCAGGTGCTTCGTTTGAAACGCTAAAACAACATGGGAAATGGAAAAGCTCTTCAGTAGCTGAAGGATATATAGAAGAAAGTATTTCATCCAAAAACAAAATAGCCAAAATGATTGCCAATTCAGTTAATTCCGAGGTTAATTCCGTAGCGACTATTGAAAATTCTTTAATAGACTGTTCTTCTATACAAAATAGCGTTAGTGCTACCACCGCTGCTACCATCACAAAAAACACCGACCATTCTATAGTGGGATCAGCTACATTTTCCGGGACATTTCAAAATTGTAATTTTTATTTTGGAAATAAAGTTTAATTTTTAGTATTGTTTAAAGAAAAAATTATTTTTTGTATAAACTTGATCTTTATTGTGAGAGAAATAAAATTGGATAAGCAATAAAATTTCCATATTAGCGCATTAGGGTAATATAAGCGGGCATTATCATAATGCCCGCTTATAATGCCCTAGGTGTGATAGCAGGTATTATTGCTATCATAACATATTCCGTTTCTAAGGTATTATAGATCAATAATAGATAGGTAAAACATAAACATTAATAATTATGATCTCACTGCGCTATTCAAAGAAAACATTAGCATAAAGGGCCTTTTTGAGATCCTTGTTTAGTTATTGTTATTCATTTGATATTAAAACTTTGTGTCTTTAAGTCTGAAAATATGTCGTTAAAGAGAAAACGTTTTTCTTTGAAGGAAAAAAAATTAAATAATAATGAAAAGTGAAAGTTATGGGGCAAGTGTCAGAAAACTAGCTGAAAAGTTTATTGTGGGAAAAACACAAATTTCGGAAATAATAAAAAACAAGAGCGAGCTAAAAAAGCTGTTTGCAGAAGGCGGAAATGAAGAGCAAAAACGGAAGTTTCCCAAGACTAGTGCATTAGCAGTTGATGAGGTAGTTTTTAACTGGTTTTGTAAAGCAAGAAACAAAAACATTCCAATATCTGGGCCTGTAATAAAACAAAAAGCTTCTGAGGTCGCAGAAAATCTGAAAATTGAAAATTTTAAGGCTTCAAATGGCTGGTTGGAAAAATTTTGTCAAAGACACACGATAACGTTTAAAACTATCTGAGGTGAATCAGCTGACGTAAATTTGGAAGATGTAGAAGCCTGGAAATTAAAACTCCCAATAATTCTTAAAACATTTGCACCAAAAGACATTTACAATGCCGACGAAACAGGTCTCTATTATGCTGCCATGCCAAACAAAACTTTTGCAGAAAAAAGCGACAAATGTCTAGGAAGAAAGGTCCCAAAACAAAGATTAACCATCTTATTCTGTGCAAATATGGAGGGAGAAAAAGAAGAACCCCTTATAATTGGTAAAAGTAAAAACCCAAGATGTTTTAAAGGATCTAATGTTGAGAAATTACCTTTGAAGTGGACATCCAATAAACATTATGACAACTTGGTTGCCAGAATTCGACAAAAAAATGAAGAAACAAAACAGAAATGTGATTCTAATTTTAGACAATGCCACTTCATATCCAAAGATAACATTAAAAAATGTTCAGATTATTTTTCTGCCTCCGAATACAACATCCCACTGTCAGCCGCTTGATCAGGGCATAATCCAAAATTTTAAACTATTCTATAGACATTACTTAGTTAGGAGAATTTTGTCATTTTCCGAGTACGAAAATTATTTTAAAGCTGCTGAAAAAGCATAAATTTAACCAGTGCCTTAGTTTGGATTGCTGCTGCTTGGAAAAAAGTTTCACCCAACACAATTAAAAAATGTTTTTCAAAACCTGGAAGAAGATGATATCCCACTTGCCCAGTTATTTCCATCCATAAAAGAAACATTTGTTAATCTTAAGCAATATTCCTTGGTTGACCATATTGCTTTTACTGAAAATCCTGGCATCACCATACCAGAGATTATTGATGAACTAATGCCTGACAGTGACGATGAGAGTATTAGCTTAAATGTGGACGATAATGATATTGAAGACACTGAAGAACTGAAAGAAACTGAAGAACCAAAAACGACCATAAAAAATATGAATGAACTATGTGCAAAGTTAAGAGAGGCTCAACAATTTTTGTTAAATTATGATAGTGCTGACATGGCCTTAGAAATTTCCAATGTTTTGTTAAAGTGTGAGACCGAAGTTTTAAAATCGAAACTTAAGAATATAAAGCAAACTTCGATTGTGATGTATTTTAAAAAGCTGTAGTATATTTTAAATGAAGTGTAGTCTGCTGTTATTGTACCATGTTTACTTTAAAATGTATTTTGTATTTCTAGATATGTAAACAAAAAAAGCACAAAAAAATGTATTAGTACTTATATTATTTAGTATAATTATAGAGTTTATATAATATGCAAATATTTTTTTTCGACCGACCCTCAATAGCGGACACCTTTCTATAGCGGACACTTTCGAGATTTTTCTGGTGTCCGTTATAGAGAGGTTTTACTGTATGTTGATAAGTCAGAATGTATTAAATAATCGGGTAAATTTCCAACAATAGTAGAAAGTCAAAATGCAAAGAGAAAAGGAAATTTATTTAAATGATTTCACATTTTTCGAAATTTCCAAAATTTTCGTTAGGTCATTTAAATAAAACACTAAAGAGATAATAGGAGCTTTGTGGAGAAACTGACGCGTCCCTGACATAACCAAAGAAGGGTGGCTAGTGTCTGTACAACATCGCCCGAAATAGACTGCAAAAATGCCAAGGGTGATTCAAGCTAAATGAAAACTACCCTTTAAATATTAAATAAACAAATTGGGTATATTACTGAATATTCCGTCTAGATTATGAAATTTACACTGAGTAGTAATATTGAACCGCAAGTTACAATGGTTAAACTAAGTAATATAAACTATTTTTTACATGACAGACTAATGATATAATTGGGCGAAGTAAACAGGTTTAGGTTAAAATGTAGAAACTATTTTAAATATCAAAAGTTATACTCTTGAAAACAATGAATGCCTTATCAAGCAAAATTATTCAATCATCCACCATGTCCAGTAGCCATGCGGGTCCTTCGAACAATATTCTAAATGGAAATGGTGTGAAAACTGGAGTTGTTAAAAGACCCGAAATGAGCAGCTTCCAAACTGTGCCATGTAAGAGTACTGAACTCGAACATCAATGCAGTCCATCAACATTTACAATCTACCAAACCTCATGTCCTCGCACTAACCAAAACCATGGTCAGATCATCGATTAGTACGGTCAGCTACTTATATCCTGGGTACGACTTCCATCACCGATTTAGGCGGAATTTTGGCATTTGTCTCTTTGTCCGGAGTGATATTTCTTGTCAACGAGAGGAGACACTCGAGCCTAACCGCTTTGTTGCAATGTGGTTTAAAATATCTAGGCAGAGAATTACTAAATTCATCTGCTGCCTTTACCGGCCTCTAAGCGATACCCATTATAGAGACTTGCTCTTCCCTCTTGCTAATACTATCGACTTTTTGCAAACTCACTATCCCAATTCCGAAGTTGTCATCCTTGGCGACTTTAACGTTCATAATGTCAACGAGCTCAAATACTCAAATATGACCGATGAGCAAGGTCGCGAAAACGAATCTTTTGCCATCAGCTCTGGCCTCACCCAGCTCGTGGGTGAACCAACTCGGGATCCAGGTCGAGATAGTGATTTTGCTAGTTTGTTGGATCTTTTCTCAACTTCAAACCCCGACTTGTACACTGTCACCGTGAAGCCGCCGTTAGGAACGTCTGACCACAACCTTATTTTGGCACTGAACAAACTACCAATTAGTTCCGAACAGCCTCCTAAACCACGCAAGGTATGGCATTATACATTAGCTAAGTGGGATAACCTAAAGGACCATTTTCAAACATTTTCTTGGCTGGACGTTTGTTTTACCTCTGATGATCCATCCATCTGTACAACAGAAACATTAGATGTTATTCTTACTGGCGTGGAAACCTTCATCCCTTTCTCAAAGAAGTGCCCTTCTAACGGCAAGCCTTGGTTTACCAAAAATGACAAACGAGCTGTTAAATCAAAAAAATATATCTAGTGACAATGGCGTAAAAATCCTACCGCCGAAAATCGTACCATTTTGTTAACGCTCGAAACCAATGCAAGCAAACGATTAACCAAAGCAAAGAAACACACAACTAGAGGATCAAATACAAACTTTTTGAATGTCCTCACGGCTCAAGAGCATTTTGGTCGGTAGCTAGGGCCGTCAGTCAAAACTTTACCAAGGCAACCATTCCACCTCTAACACGTTCTAATGGCACCATTGTGACGAAAGGACAGTAAAAAGCAAACTTACTGGCGGAACTATTCTCTTCACATTCAACGGTTAGTTTTCAGGAAAGTATTCCACCGAACATTTCCCCTGTAGAATCGAAAATACCCGAGATTGTTTTCCGCCACCGCCATGTTAAATGAATCTTGAGGAGTCTTGACACTAAAAGGCTTCTCGTCCCGACGATATTCCAGTCATTGTAATTAAGACATGCGCTGACGAACTGACACCGGTATTTTGTAGGCTTTTTAACTTATCCTACAAAAAAGAAATATTTCCTTTTGGCTAAAAAACTGCGCGAATCCAGCCCATACCCAAAAAAGGCAAGAAGACCTTGCCAAACAGTTTACATCAAAAATTATGAAGAAGGCTATCAACGAACAATTATTAAAATACCTGGAAGGTTACAACATTATTAGTGACCGTCAGCATGGATTCCGTAAGTCTACATCAACGGGAGACCTTCTCGCTTATGTCACTGGTTACGATTGGACCAACGCAATAGAACATCATGGGGAGTCCCGGGCGGTAGCACTGGACATTTACAAGGCTTTTGGCCAAGCATAGCATGAGGGACTCCTAACTAAAGTGAGAGCATACGGAATGCCGGTTCAATTTTGTTCATAGCTGTCGAGCTTTCTCAAAGACCGTTCTCTGCGAGTGGCAATGGACGGATTTCTTTTAGACGCATTTAAACATCAACGCCGGAGTCCCTTAAGGTTCTATATTGTCGCCCACACTTTTATTACTATATATTAGGGATCTTTTGGAAAAAACTAAAAATCGTATATATGTATAGCTTTGCTGATGACAGCGCACTTGTTTCATCTTTTACTTTGGATGCTCGGACATCGGCTGCCAATGCACATCTCTATAGGCAGCAAGAGGTCTCACATCTCAACAAAAACCTGGAAGAAATTCTGTCTTGGGGTGACAGTAACTAAGTAGAATTTAACGCTAAAAAAACCCAGGCAGCAGTTTTTTCTAAAAAGTGAATGTTGAAGAACCGGATATAGTTATGGCGGGAACTCGATTCCCTTGGCTTCATCAATTAATTTATTGGGCGTTAATTTGGATAGTCACATATCTTGGCATAGTCAGCCTCGCAGAAGCTTGTAGTACTTTTCCGAACTAAGAACCACTATACACCCCAACAACCTTTGATGCTCCATAAAGCCCAAATTCGACCATCGCTGGAGTACTGTTTGCATATTTGGGGCTCTGCTCCTAAACATACCCTGAGACTGCTAGATTCCATTCAAAGAAGAGCCATTCGCTTGATCGATGACCATAGTCTGACAAACAACCTGGAAAGCCTTGAACATCGAAGGCGGGTTGGCGACTTGAGTCTATTTTACAAATATTTTTATGGCAAGTGCTCAACTGAGGTTGCCCGCTTGATACCACCCAGAGCAGTGCATGGTAGAAATACACGACGAGCCACTGCAGCCCACCAGTACGTGGTTCAGCTCAGTGCCCCTCGAACGACACTGTTTCAAAATTCTTTCATCTGGAGAACGTCATCACTCTGGAACGACCTCCCTGAGATCGTGTTTCAAGAACGAGTATAATCTCCAAAGATTCAAGACCAACGTGAATCGTTTCTTGTGCACACGCACCGCTCCAAGAGCGCCATTAGGATTTATCCTGCAGTGCGGTGCCTTATCATAAAAAAAGAAAAAAAAACATAAAATATCTGTCACGTCACATAACAAAAACACTTAAGTTGTTAATCAACCAGATGTCACTGTTCATTAGTGTTTATATCATTGGGAAACTGGGGCACCATAACAAAAAGAGTTTCTGTAACTCAGCAATTTAACAATGTTTTTGAGTTGAATACATCCAATCTTGACTCCAAATAAATCAATTAGGGGTTTAAACCGCCAAGCTATATTGGTGTTTAATATGTCTACGAGAAACTGCTCGTCCTTTAATGTATTTTAGATCCTACCTGGCTGGCTCTGCGAACTTCGTATTTTTAAACGCTTCAATTCTACAGTCGGCAACTGGATTCACGAACACGAGTTATATAATAATATATATGTATATATATACAAGGAGAGTATGAGCGTCACTGAGTACACGAGCACTGTCAACAGCAATATATTTATTAGTCAGAGAATAGACCTTACTAAAAAATACATTTTTATGGGGATCAAAAGGAAGCGCAACCGCAAGAGAGTAACCAGTTTTAATCTGACAACCGTAGTCATAACGACGCATGTCAATTGTTTCGTTACCGTGGCAACAATATCGACGCAACCTCGATAAGCTGACCAGTGGAAACTTAAGTTTTATTTGCGCATGTAAAAAGAAAAAATGATAAATTAAAAATACAATTCTAGTGTTAGAACTAGTTTTCATACAAGGTTTATTAACTGTCTTCCCCTTTTATGATAATTTGTAAGGTTTAAAGTCAACTTCAAGACAGGAAATAAAATGTATTTCGGTTACATCGGGCATTACAAAATAGAAAGTTTTGAGTTCATTGTAATTTTGGTCCTTAAATCCAGGTAAAACCTGTTAGGAATGTACTATTAGAGCGCTATAGAAGGAAGTTACAGAATAGCACCAGGCGTGTAGTTTCATCCTATATTTAACCACATTCATAGAAAGTACTTAGCCGCAACACTTACATATTGCCTACTATTAAATACTTTGGTACTGTATACTGATGTAATTATATACAAAATTGCATATATTTCCTCTCAATATCTGCATGTATGTTTTTTTTTTAACTGAGAAGTTATGCTTGGCAAAAATTGGAGTATTTTATATAATTAAGCAACTCTTGATGAGAAAGCAAATAATTGACGTGCTGGCCACAAACGCAATTACGTTATCAAGTTAATTAGATTATATCTTTTTAATAAATCGAATAAATTATATTTTTACACTTACAGTGCAGTGCACGTTAATGATGTCCATAATATACGAATGATAAAATACCTAAAATGTGTGACGGATTTCATGTTTTTCCTACTTCCGATTAAAAAGCAAGTGGTAAATATTAGTTAAACTTTATTAAGCATTAATATATTTGTAAGTGGACATACCAATACTCTTTAACAAATTTCCAAAATAAGTTAATTCCTGTTCTAAAATACAATGGTTTTTAGGACTAATTAGTTATTATAATTTGTATACTCTAATTATGACTCAAAAGTAATTTTAATGGATCACCTTCAGTATTTTTAAATATTAATTATTAACTACACACGTGATATCCACTATTTATAATAGATAATGTAAAGCTTTTTGATAATTAAATTAAAATGTATATATTATATAAAATTTGCAATAATTTCATAATACTAGGTATACGAATGGAACTTATTTTTATCAATTTAAGATCTAGTGAATATAAAACAAATACCTACATGGTTTGGTGATTTTCGGTGAATGAAAGGGAGAGGTAATTAAAATTTTATAGGTATGAACGCTTTTACAGAAGTTCGAACTAATTAAAATATATCCAAAAATGAACCAAAAAGTGAAGGATACGAAAATAGTAAATATTTATAAAAGTTTCTGTTTGCTTTAAATCTAAGATGCCAAATATTTATTTCTTTGACGGGTTATGCGATTAATTAATACAAAAGCCTAAAATTTGGCGAAGAGTAAAGTTTTCTAGAAATTTTAATGGAATTCTTCAAATAAAAAATTGCTTTAACTTTTACTACCCATATCAAAGTTCTCAAACATTGAAACCATTTGTTTTTTATTAAACCATACTGTAATGTATTGGCCAGAATAAGAAATATTATTATGTAGTCTTAATATTACAGTCATTAAAAATGTAATAAAATGCAACAAAAATAAGAATGTTGGTTTGATAGGCGAAATTTAGAAATTTCAAATTTATAGGGTTAACGATCTGAAAATGTAATTTTATTCATCTCTGAAAAGTTTAATTTTCCGAAAAAATCTATTTATGCCATACTATATGGTTGGTAAGTGTGCACATTTTAAAAATATTCATTACTAGATAGAAAAAGTGGATTGTATCAAATTTGTATTTTTTTGAATCAAATACACTGTGCATTATGTTATTTTTCGATTCTATATTTTTGTACAAAACTTCTTTTATTATAGGTGTAATAAATCTAAACCATAAGATTTTTACGGTTTTATGAAAAACTCCTATACAAAGTATCCCAAGCTCGATGATACATTAGAAGAATTTACAAAACGAATATACATATCGTGCTAAAATTTTGGAAATGGCGATACAACATATCATTCTAGCCTCTAAAAATATTTTTGAAAATGCGGCGTTGCCAGTTCTACCTCTACCAGATACTAAATAACAAATTTTAAATGCAATTCCCTATATATTATTTGATTATGTGATTTAGCTGGTAAATCCGAGTGTAACTTTTATTAACCCATTGTTCATTAGATATTCATTATTTTGTTATTTTTTGCAGCCAAACCAGGAATATCAAAAAACAAATATCGTAGATATTGTCAACAAAATGGCGGGCTCTACATTTTCAATTACAGTTTTCACACTTCTAGACCACTGTGCGTTGAGGTCGCGGACCACTGTGCCATCCAATGCCAAGGTCAATTAAACAAGAATCAGCACTTTCGGTGTATAAATACCCGAACATTGGATGGACACGGTACCTTCGTCTCAACGACTGGTCAACTACCCTGCGACAGGAGTGCCCAAAGTGTCAACATTGACTCGAGGCCCCTCTCCTGATCGATCTATAAGCACTTTCCAAGAGTCCCCTAAGCTCTAGGCCTCTCCGACTCCCGTCCTCTGGAGGCAGAGCCACGTAAAGCCCCTCAGGCACACCCTGTTAGGGAAACAAACCCCCAGTTGTGACACGGTGGAGGCGCCTACCGATTTCCGAGCAGCTTAATCCCCCTATTAAGCTGACACAACGACAGAGAAGCATCCACGATGACGAGGGCAGTTCCCGCCATCCACCCGCAGTCGTGACAGTTCAGTTACCCCCAAGACAGTTCAGTTACCCCTAACAGAAGTAGAAGCTAACAATTTGGTGGATGCATGGTTAAAATGCATTGGTTATTGTCCAAACACGAGTTAGTTACGAAGAAAAGAAAAGTCAAGGACGAATTTGAACAGGATGGAGCCACCCCATTCCGGAAGCCGCCCTTTCAGCCTGGGAGACACGGTCAGCTAGTAGCGAACCCATAGGACCAAACATCTCGAACAATGAACATTACACGGAGTAGAAGCTATCTACCGTCATAGAGGCAGTACCTGCTAGAACCAGCGAAGGGAGGACCAGGAGGACGAAGGTCAAAAATCATCACCATCAGCTAGAAATATCACTCAAGAAGAAAGGGCATTAATGGATTTTCCATAAGCAGCCATCAGGGTTGTGCTAAATGGGCACTACCAGATATGGTTAGACGGCAAAATAGAAGTGGCTCTGAACTGAGTAGGGGTCAGCTATCTATCCCCGCCAAGTCAGCGATCAGCATTGGACCGATGGGCATTGAAGCCAGAAAGCCATCCATTCGCCGGTCGCAGAGAACCATGAATGATTTAGAAGGGTATGGAAATATTAATTCATAATTTCTTTACTATAAGCGCGTATCTGATTTTAGGCCCTTGAAGAGTGTTTTTTTATTATAAATTTAAGTTCTCCATTTCTTTACAACAGGTTTTTAATCATTGTTTTAAATTGCAGCAGAGTGTTTGATTTATTCAAGTAACAAAAATGCTGATGATTGTTTATCACTTTTATCTTAGGTAATAATTATTATATAATATACTATTAGTAAACAATTTAAAGGTAATGTTTAATTAGTAGTGTTTTTTTATGGCGACAATTGGTAATATTTTTTAAAAAGATTAGTTTATAGGTACGGAAATTATTTAACTAGAGAGTAATGGTTTATATTTTTGTGATCTGTTTTTTTTTAAGCCTTTTTTTTTCCAGAATTGTAAATACTTGCAAAGTCTTATTTATAGGTTTGTCCATACTGCAATTTACTTATATTTTACATTTTTTTAGCTGTGTGTAAAGAATAAAATATGTTTTAGAGGCGATTTGATGAATGGAAAACAGTGGCAGAGAGGGTAAAACAACACCTGTTCGGAACATAACTGCTCAGAGCGTCAAATTTTGTGTCCTGGTTTGCGACGCTCAGCACGGCAGACTTTTTTGTGGTTTTAGGGTTGACCATTGCAGTCTGTCGTTCCAGCAGGATAGTTTCCCCAGTTTGCTAATTTTGTTTGGAAAGTACGATGAAAGTTTTTATAGGTTGTGTTTAAATTATAAAGACGATGAAGCAGTTCTCAACCAATAGTGCATTTGGATATATGATTTTTTTCTTAAAGAGTTTTTTAGGAGCAGCCCCGTAGAGGCGGAAATCTACCTACGCTCAGAACCAATGAGAGTCAAGGCGTAGAAGTTGGAATCAGCGTCAGGGCAATCCTGCGACAGGAGTGCCCAAAGTGTCAACATTGACTCGAGGCCCCTCTCCTGATCGAACCATAAGTACTTCCCGAGAGCCCCCATCGATAGTGCCGAACTGGTCTGCTGTGTAACTTAACAACAACTCCGATCTCAATTTCTATTCCTTTCTGGATTTCTTTTTCTGTCATGTAATGTTTTATTTTCCTCAAATAGGTTCTTTTTCCTTAGAATAGTATTGACGGATATATTTCTGTGAAAATTTGCAATAAATCTTCTCCTTGCTTCTCTTGCATTTTCTTGGCATTTGTAGAACAAGATAACAATCTGCAATCTCTCATCTAATGAATATTTCATTTCGGCAATATTATAGTAAATTTGTCAAATTTTTTGACTTTGAAGGATTCAAAGGTGATTATACCTGTTTAGATTATCTATTTTGTTATACATAAAGGTTTAGTTACACCTTTTTTTACCAGTCTTTATTAGCGACTGGTAAGAAAGGTGAGGTTGTCGTCATGTCAGTATTTTGTGTGATTTACGTCAAAAAACATTGGAAATAAATATATTGAAAAGTGTGTTTGATTACGAAATAAGAAGCATTTCTTTACATGGTCCTTCATCAATAAGAACAGCACGTTGGAATACAGTCAAAATATGAACAGAAGAAATAGCAGTCTGTCCGATTTTAGAGGATTTCCCGAACGAGAAAATACGGTGCCTTTTTGTTTCAGAGAAGAATTAAGAAAGCAAAAGCCTTTGATTCAAAAAGAGGATAAGGAAAAGGAGACTCCCTCTAAAGTCGAGGTAACCGTTAACGAAACGACTGAAAACAGTAAATCACAAATTTCTAAAAACACAAAAGACACGAGTTCGTCTATAAGACAGCAAAAATTGAAGCAATTAGAACTAGTAAGTGAAAAAAAATTGGCGGCTCTAGAAGAAGAACAAGAAGAAAGAGAACGCCAGAGAGAAGAAAGAGAACGCCAGAGAGAAGAAAGAGAACGCCAGAGAGAAGAGAGAAAAATGGTTAGACAAAAGAAGTTAATGGAACTAGAACTAAAATATCAAATAGAAGAGATAGAAAACGCATCAATTAGTGACATTAGTGACTCACGCAGTAAATCACCTTTTGAAGAGGAAAGTTGTACTAGCAAGGTAAATCGATTTTTAGATAAAAACGATTTTACATGTAACCCTGAATGTCATAAAGATGAATCCAAACATATGAATGATGAAAATGTAGTGTTTAGGATGCCAAAGCGTGTAGACTACAATACAATAAATAATCCAATACCAGAAACTAGTCGTCCTAACTCCGATTTAAATAATCTATTGTTGAAGCAAACCTTTGTAAAAGAACTTCCTATATTTTCTGGAGATCCTGAAGAGTGGCCAATTTTTTATATGCAATTAAAACGTTCTTCTGAAATATGTCAGTTCTCTGATGAAGAAAATATTTTTAGGGTTCAAAAGTGTTTAAGAGGCAGAGCACTTGAAACGATTAGGCCCCTATTATTATCTCCTGTTAATCTGGCGACAATAATTGAAACCTTAGAAATAACTTTTGGAAGGCCAGAAGTAATTATAGCTACGCTAGTAGAAAAGGCCAGAAAAGCTCCACCTCCGAAAAGCGGCAAGCCTGATGCAATGCTCACTTTCTCCAATACCGTGTTTAATCTTACAGCAACCATGGAATCTTTACAGAATACAGGACATATGTATAACCCACAATTTTTAGAGGAACTACTACGTAAATTACCATATTTCTTAAGAATGGAATGGGGCGCATATGTATTAAAAAAGAAAAACAATATTAATTTAAAAGATTTCTGTGAATGGCTTCGAGAAAAAGCAAGAATTTCTTGTACTATCGACTTCCAAACTAGTAAACGTTTTGAAAGTCATAATAATTATACAGAAAGAAAGAAAGAAACTATTTTTTCCATCAATGAAAGGAGAACACTCAAAAAATGTGTATTTTGTAAAAACGAAAACCACAAACTAGATGAATGTGAAGATTTTAAAAGAAAGAATATAGATACTCGTTGGAATATAGTAAAAGAAAATAAATTATGTTTTTGCTGTCTAAAAAGCAATCATTCAAAGCAAGTATGTCGTTCCAAGAAGATATGTGGAACTGAGCAATGTAAGTTTTTCCACCATAAACTTTTGCATCATCCCAGAAGGCTCAGCGAAGATTTGGTAGCCTCTCAATGTTCATCTGAAAACGGAAAAGTAAACTTTATTAAAAATGTAAACACCACTGTTCTTCTGAAAATGCTGCCTGTTGAAATTAGAGGTGAAACCGAGAACCTAACTGTTTTGGCATTTATAGATGAAGGTTCCACAGTATCCTTAATTGATGAAGAAATAGCCAAGACGATGGGTTTATCTGGTAAGAATCAACCTCTGTGTTATCAGTGGACGAATGGAATAATCCACGAAGACAAGGAATCACAAAAAATGAATATTAACATTTCTGGGTTGTACGAAAATGCAAAAACTAATAAACTTGTGAACGTAAGATCAGTGAAAAATATGTTACTGCCTCTTCAAAGTTTAGATATCGAATTTATCAAGCAGAAGTATTCCAATATTGGTCAAATAGAATTATTAACACCCTACTTTAATAAACGACCTGTTATCCTCATCGGACAAGATAATTACCACCTGGTAGCTCCCAAAAAGGTAATTGAATTTTCCAATAATGGCCCTTTATGACCAAAACAGCTTTAGGATGGGTACTACATGGAAAAATATCTGAAATAGGAAGAAATGAATCAAATTTCTTATATCACATCTGTGATGCAGAAAATAATGATGAAAATTTACATCAACTAGTTAAAAATTCTTTTAAAATTGATAGTTTTGGCGTATGTTTAAAGGAAAAATCTGAAAGTACGAGAGATATGATTCGATCTGAAGAAATAATGAGAAACACATGCAGAAAAATAGAAGGTCGATACGAGATTGGTTTACTTTGGAAGAGTGACTTCACTAGATTTCCTGAAAGTAAAAATAATGCCTTGTCCAGATTGTACTGCATGGAAAGGAAAATGGACAAAGATCCAGAATTTGCTAAACAATATTGTTCTAAAATTGAAGAATATACAAAGAAACAGTATGCCAGAAAACTTAATGAAGAAGAAAAGTTATATAGGACGGAGAACGAATGGTTCCTACCTCATTTTGCAGTATTTAATTCAAAGAAAAGAAAACTTCGTTTAGTTTTCGACGCAGCTTCAAAAGTGAATGGAGTCAGTCTAAATACAGAGCTTTTACCAGGTCCAGATCTTCTGACATCTCTAGTGGGTGTTTTGTTACGATTCAGGCAATATCAATTTGCTTTTACTGGTGATATCAAAGAAATGTTCCACCAAGTAATAATAAGAGAAGAAGACCGACAAGCTCAAAAGTTTCTTTGGAGGGGTATGAGGAGATCTGGAGAGCCTGATGTCTATGAAATGCGAGCAATGATATTTGGGGCTACATGTTCACCTAGTCTGGCACAATATGTAAAAAATAAGATCGCTGAACAACACAAAAATCAATCAGAAGACGCCTGTAATGCGATCCTAACCAAACATTATGTGGATGATTACCTTGATAGCAGAAGAAGTGAAGAAGAAGCTATAAAGATAATAGAAGTTGTCCAAATACATAAAAACGGAGGGTTTGAAATTTGTAATTTTATTTCTAATTCTAAACGTATCTTACACCATATTCCCGAAAACTTAAAAATGCAAAAAATTAAAAACTTCGAAGAATACAAAATAAACCCGACAGAGAAAGTTCTTGGCATCCAATGGAATTCTATACAAGACATATTTACGTTTTCTCTCGACCTCAAAAAAATCTACGAGAACATTTTAAACAAAAACAAAAGGCCAACCAAAAGAGACGTTCTAAAAGTCGTTATGTCTATATTTGACCCCCTCGGCTTCCTAGCTAAAATGGTTGTCACTGGAAAAATCATTTTACAAGAAATTTGGAGATTAAAAATTGATTGGAATGACGAAGTAACTCATGAAATTAATGAATGTTGGTCGACCTGGATTCAAAATTCTCTTAAACTCATACCAGATATAAAAATTCCTAGATGTTATGGTATCGAATTAGCAAATTCTTCAAAAATTGAAGCTCATGGATTTTGTGATGCTAGTGAGAAAGCATGTTGTGCAGTAATATATATTAGATATTTTAAAGAAAAAAGTTGTGGAGTATCCTTTCTCGTTGCAAAAACAAAAGTTAGCCCATTAAAACCGACAAGCATCCCAAGATTAGAACTACAAGCAGCACTTATGTTAAGTCGTCTCATGGATAATACATTAGCAGAATTAGAAATTTCTATTCAAGAAAGTTTTTACTGGTCAGATTCAAGAACAGTTCTATGGTGGATAAAATCAGACAAGACTCAATATAAAAGTTTTGTATCGAATCGAATTTGGGAGATTCTAGATTTGTCTAAAAGAAGAGAATGGCACTGGATAAATACGAAAGAAAATGTCGCGGACGAAGGTACGAGAATATTAAAACCCAACGAACTTTCTATGAACAGATGGCTTAATGGCCCAGATTTTCTAAATAATATCGACATTTCAGACTATATTAGTGATTTCCAGTTCGATAGCGTAAATGAAAAAGATTTAGAAATTAAACATACAGTTTTACTCGTTGTAGAAAAATAAAAGAATGTTTTTCTACCAGATATAATACGATTTTCGAAATATGAAAAACTGATTCGTACATCAGCATGGGTGTTAAGATGGCTAAAAAATCTGAGAACTAAAGATAAAGTAAAATGCCCCTTACAAGTAGAAGAACTGCAAGATGCGGAAAAGGAATGGTACAAAGAAGTACAAAGAGAATGTTACAGCACAGAAATAGACCACTTAAAAAAACATGGAAAAGTTGAAAAATGTAGTAGCATCTATAAGTTGGCTCCATACCTAGATGAAGAAGGGTTACTACGCATGAAAGGCAGAATAATGGATTATTCATTAATAAATTCTCCTTTAATTTTGGCAGTAAAACACAGTTTCACTAAATTACTAATAATAAAGTACCATGAGAAAGCACAACATCAAGGACACGAATTCGTTATCAATGAAATGAGACAGATATTTTGGATCCCCAGTTTGAGAAATGAAGTAAAAAAAATATCAAGAGCATGTCAATATTGTAAAAATAAGAGAGCTCGGCCAATACCTCCAGAAATGGGTCCGCTGCCAAAAGCCAGATATGACGTATTTTCGAAACCTTTTACAAGAACTGGTGTGGATTATTTCGGACCGTATGATGTAGCTATTGGACGGAGAAAAGAAAAAAGATACGGTGCTATTTTTACGTGTCTAACAACACGAGCGATACATATTGAAATAGCTTCATCTTTGAGTACAGATTCATTTATTCTTGCCCTGAAGAGATTCATTGGAAGACGAGGTTCTGTTTCAGACTTGTATTCAGATAATGGAACAAATTTTCACGGTACCAATAGAGAACTTATAGAACGAGTTGAGAACTTAGATCAATCCAAAATTACTAACGACACATCAGCACAAAGAATGAAGTGGCACTTCAACCCTCCAACGGCCTCACACATGGGAGGCAGTTGGGAAAGATTAATCAGATCGATTAAAACGTCTTTAAAGGTCATGCTTAAAGAGAAATGTCCTAGAGAAGAAGTTTTGTCTACTGCCCTAGTAGAAATTGAATTTTTGATTAACTCCAGACCATTAACTTATGTTTCCGTAGATCCAGAAGCTCCAGAATGTTTAACACCAAATCACTTTCTACTGGGATCCTCAGGTGGGTTAATACCAGGAAGCAACCTGCAATCAACTAATGTAGACGTTAGGAAACAGTGGCGGCAGGTTCAATTATTGACTAGCCAATTTTGGAAAAGATGGGTTAAAGAATACCTACCGCAATTAAATAAAAGGACAAAATGGTTCGAATCTGTCAAAAATGCAGACATTGGTGACATCGTTATAATTGCTGATGGAAATCTCCCACAAAACAACTGGCCGATGGGCAAAGTCGTTGCCACTTTTCCAGGGAAAGATGGCAAAGTTAGGGTCGTCGACATAAAGACTAGAAACGGAGCGGTATACCGAAGACCAGTCAATAAAATTTGTAAATTAGATGTTAACTCTCCGGGAGATGGAAGAAATGTTTAGATTATCTATTTTGTTATACATAAAGGTTTAGTTACACCTTTTTTTACCAGTTTTTATTAGCGACTGGTAAGAAAGGTGAGGTTGTCGTCATGTCAGTATTTTGTGTGATTTACGTCAAAAAACATTGGAAATAAATATATTGAAAAATGTGTTTGATTACGAAATAAGAAGCATTTCTTTACAATACCTTTATTACCTAGTGTATGTTTCAAACAGGTTAAAGTTAAATTACACTGGATAAAACATTAAAATTTAATAAAAATAGCTGTCACAATATTAAATATTTTAATCAGAACGGACAAAAAAAAAATCACTCGTTCCAAAAATCGTATAAAAAAAACTATGTTCCATTTAAAAAACACCTTATCCATAGCGTAACTCTTTTGTTTCTGGTTCAAATAAATTTTTGGTTTCATTTTTGAATTCTGCAGGAAAAAGTACATCGATTGGCTATTTTGGATTTTTCTTTAAATACAAGGAAGCTCCAAAATGAGCCCCTGTTCAGTCCTCGTTGGAAGACCGTGTACCTACTTAAAGGTAAACAGGTAAATTTAAATAAATTGTCACTACGATAGCAAGTCACGTGTTAATCAAAAATAATTTTAGGTATAATTTTGAAAAACGGTGATCATGGTGCATTTAAATGAAACTCAAAGAATCAAAATTTTAATTTTAATTGGATATGGAGACAAAACAAGAAATCAAGAAGAAGTTTGTAACTTGTTTAGCGCTAAGTATCCAGAACGACCGATTACAAGATCTACAGTGAGTAAAATTGTGAAGAAATTCAGGGAAACAGGGAATGTAAAGGATCGTTTACGGCCAGGTCGTCCAAAAACTAGTGAAAACATAAAATTGAACATTTTGTTAGAAGTTGAAGATAATCCCCATAGTGCATCTACTGAAGTAGCCTGTAATAATGATGTGAGCCGACGATCTGTTTTGCAGGTATTGAAACAAGAAAAGTACCATCCGTACAAAATTAGGTTCCTGCACGAGCTAAACAAAGATGATCCCGACCGCCAACTACAGTTTTGTGAAACTATGATGGAAATTTGCAACTTAAATCTATTTTTCCATCGCAACATACTTTTTAGCGATAAAGCCACGTTTTGTTTCAATGGTTCGGTAAACAGACAAAATTTTCGGTATTGGAGTACAAATAATCCCCGTTGGATGAGAGAACAGCACACGTAAAACCCACAAAAAGTAAATGTTTGGGCAGGGATATTAAATGATAGAATTATTAGACCTTTTTTCTTCGATGGAAATCTTACAAGAGACCGGTATTTACAATTTCTTCAAAATGAATTAATTGCCACACTAGCAGCGGATTTTCCAAATCCGAATCAGCCTAATTTACCAGAAGCGTCTATTTGGTTTCAGCAGGATGGTCCTCCGCCTCATTTTGCTCGACAAGTACGAGAGTATTTAAATACTGTATTTTCCGAACGATGGATAGGTAGAAGAGGACCCATAGAATGGCCTGCAAGATCTCCCGATCTTACACCAGTGGATTTCTTTCTTTGGGGTTATTTGAAATCAAAAGTGTATAAGGATAAACCACAAAATTTGGAAGACTTAAAATTTAAAATTAGATATGAAATTAGGCAAATTAATGAAAATACTGTAAATAATTAGAATAAGGGTTTTTAAGTAGATTGGCATATTGTCAAGAAGTTAATGGTTGGCATTTTCAACACTTAATAAAATAATTTTCGTTTTATGATGTAATTTTTCTCTAAAACCGTTAGAGATAAGGATAGGGAATGCTACATGAATTATGCGCAGAATTTGACGTAGAATTCAAAATTCAACTGAGAAAAATAGGGTTCTATTATTTAAAATACAAAAAATTTTTGCTACATCTACTTTTCGACACACCCTGTATAATTTCTTTTTGAGACAAAAAATGCGGAAGAAAAAATTATAATCGACGTGTCCGAGCGTTTTTTCAAAAAATTAATAGCTGATTTTTAAATGATTTTGTTCCATATTTTAGCCCATCACTGTATATAAACTATGGGAATTTTACCTAGGTGAAACCTATTTTTTTGATATTGAAACCCAATAACTAAACAAATTAGAGTATTTTTAAATAAGGACTACTTACGTGTAATTGTAGGTATATTTTTTTCCTCGCCTGGTTTTATAGAAATACGGAATAATACAATAGATTAATAACCAAAGCAGATAAAAAAAAACAAGAATAAAATCACACAAATATTTCAATACAATTAAGCTATACAGGGTGTCCGGGAAAATGTTTCATATTTCTCGGATTCAGATAGAACATGAAAAAATAAGATGATAAGTTCCTATAATTTTTTTTCTTACAGACCCTCTCTACAGAGGTATGTGCCCCTGAAGGACGCCGCTGGAAATCGGCTTTTCTTAACTAACTTTCAAGGTACTTAATATAATTTAATACAAATTGAACGTGATGGATACTGGTAAGGATCTCTTAGAATAGTGTCCTTGAAACATATTTAGCTTCTTTAGTTTACCAGGGGGCAGCCTAAGCTTTACAACTTAATGCTTAAATTTTTAACACCCTGTAAGATAAAAACTTTAAAAAAAATATGAATGAATGAGCTTGCACCCTAGACTATAAAAAAAAGGTAAGAAGTATGTTGCTTAATGCGAGAGAGTAATAAATGAATATTGAACTACAAAACTCAGTTGCCTTCGTCGTATTCCATAGGTTAGTTCAGGTTAGTTCAGGTTAGTTCAATATTATTATTGTACCTATGATGACTGTCAGGGGTCCCGAGATCGGGTAGGTAGTTAAGGTAGTAGGTAAACTACCTGTGCTTCACTGTTTCAAAAATTTGAAATGTTTAGTTACTTCCGGGCACTTGTTGGAAAACTTCGTTCTTGAAAATGGCTAGTGTTTTTGAATTTGTTGCTGAGAAACGGATTAGAAAACCTGCGCTTTTTGAAAATGAGAAAACTATTATTCTCAATGTGTTCAACGCTCTTCGCCACCAAAAAACACCAAAGAAACTGTAATAAATGAGAATGAAAAGATTATCATCAGAAGAATCATACACTCGTTTTACTTAAAAAAATATCTACCTTGGACAAAATAATGTCTGAAATGAAAAAGGATAATTTCATTTCACCCATGGGTAAGAAAGAACTATGGAAAACTTTAAAGAAAGTGAATTTTTGTTATTAAAAAATTCAAAACAGAAAATAACTTTTAATAGAGAAGAAGAAATCATCTGCTAGCGACGACGATATTTGAGGGCAGTTAGACAGTTTCGAAAGGAAAACAGGAATATCTATTATATAAACGAAACTTGGTTAAATGAAGGATATACGATTGGTAAAATATGACAGGAACAACATATATAAAGCGCGAGGCAAGCTTCATGGAACAATGGTTCACTGGAATAAAAGCACCCCCGGAAAATGGTAAAAATTATTAATTACGGGAAATGATAAAATAAATATAACCTTTATTCTCCTCTGCTGTCCATATATTGTTCCCTATATGACTCATATAATAAACGAGTGCATTTTAACCTCTTATTTCCCAACACTTTGGAAACACGCTCAAGTTATTCCTCTACCAAAAATAAATAATCCAACTGAATTCAGTCAATTACGTTCTATAAGCATATTGCCCACATTATCGAAGGTTCTTGAAAGAATTATGAATAGACAAATTGTACATTTTTTAAACTTAAATAATATTTTACCCGTCAAACAATCAGGATTTAGAACTGGTTATAGTTGTGAGAGTGCTTTGTCTGATATCACTGACGACATCCTAAAAGCTGCAGATCAAAATAAAATAAGTGCTTCAGTTTTGCTGGATTTTAGCAAGGCTTTTGACATGCTAAATCATGAGGTGCTCTTAGCAATACTTCATTACGTGGGTTTTTCTAATGTTGCTGAACAATTTGTAAATTAATTTCTATCTAACAGGACTCAGCAAGTTATATGTAATCAAAAACATTAATCTTTCTTAGATGTTCGCATAGGAGTTCCACAGGGTAGCATTTTGGGTCCCCTTTTGTATACTATATATACCTCGAAATTCCTTAATGCACTCCAACATTGCAATTACCTTTTTTACGCGGACGACAGTCAAATTTACTATTCGTTTCGCGAGGATGAACTAAATGCGGCCGAAATTGCTATAATGTCATACTTAACCAACTTCTATAATTTGGCCACAGATCATCTCCTAAAACTCAATCCTAGCAAATCTTCGGTAATATTATTCAGAAATGAAAGCCAAATTAACTTTGGGAACAACAATATGACAATCAAATTAAATAATGTACCGTTATCTTACTGTGATTCGTGTAAAAGTCTGGGCTTAACGATCGATTCTAGATTGCGCTTTAAAGAACACGTGACAGCTAAATTAAGATCTGCATATGTACTGCAGTGGAGTATATGTACCCTGTTTGGATGCTGCCGACCGTTACCGAATCCAAAAGGTTCAAAATGCATGCCTTAGATTAATATACGGTATAAAGCGAAGAAACCATATTTCCCCTTATCTCGCTACTTCAGGATGGCTAAATATGAGTAACAGATTTAAACTACATTTCACCACATTTGCGTTTAAGATAATTAAGTTTAAAACACCCGCGTACTTATACCAAAAAATTAGGTTTGAACAGACGTACATAACTTAAATCTACACCGTAGGTACTATCTGACCGTACCCCAACACCGCAAAGAAATTTATAAAAGGTCTTTCTCCTATGGTGTCGATTCTTGCATTAATGCTGTAAGGGCCTTAAATACAAACCAATCCGTTTTGAGTTTTAAAAATACTATCAGAAATCATTTATTTTCGCTGCAATGACCATGCAGAGTTAGTACCTATAGGATAAATTTCGTTTTTTTATTTATTTATTTATTATTTTTTTTTTTTCTAATTTTACTTTCTGCTTCTCACCACCCCCCCCCCCCTCCCCCATCCCCCTCACCCATCCTATCTCTAGTTTTTAGCTAAATCATTAAACATATTTATGTTTATATTTAATGTACTTTGCTTAGAGTAATAATTATTATAATATTAATTTGTAGTTAAGTATTATATGAAATTATAATATTAAATTAAGGCCTAAACAGTATCTGGGTCCTCTGGATGTCTGCCTTACTAAGGCCTATTGTTGCCATTTTTTTTTCATTTTTTGCCATTTTTGTAAAATGTTTCTCACTATTGAATGGTTGAAACAATAAATGTATTATTATTATTATTATTATTATTATTACTTACAATGGTAGCAAAAATGAATTTGTCGATGGCGGCTTACTAACATTTAAATCAAAACGGACTGAAGATTATCATAAAGACATGAACGCTGATGTCCTTGAAGAGTACTTCCAGCAAATACTAGATCTTATTCGTCCTGGGTCTGTTATAGTCATGGAATACCAGCTACCACTCAAGAAAATCCGAAAAAATACCAACGTCTTCTTGGAAAAAAAATGACATCATTTATTGACTTACTGTAAATAAGAAGCCATTTCATTGTAAAGTTGAATAAACCTTTTTGTACGAAATTTGTTGTCGACAAAATCGCTTCGAAACGGAATATAACGGCACCCTGCCTTCCGCCATATTACTGCGAATTAAACCTCATAGAATTGGTATGGGAGCAAGTAAAAGGGTTTATAGCAAGGCTTGACACCACTTTTAAAATGAGAGACGTTGGAAACCTCTTGCAAGAGGGAATAAAGTAGAGGTGTGACGATATAACTTTCACGGTTAAAAATAACCGGTTATTGAGATATAACTATCGCTACCGGTGATCCAATATTGTCTGAAGCAGTTACCAGTTATTGGCGTTATTGCATAGAGTCGAGAGCGCGTCGCGCCGGTATTACACCGTATCACCGTATACGGTTCTTTTAAATAACATGGTAGACAAATAACCGCTAATATACTTCACTGGTATATTTGATATTTTTTGATGTTTTAATTTATGGATCAAACGAACTTACCTAAGTGAAGTTCGATCCTAATTATATGAGGGCTTCGTCGAAAATAAACAAGTCTAGTGTAGTAGCTTCGCCTAGTACCGATCTGCACGCACTTTAAAGTCCAAAGTTCAAATTTTTCTCCCCTTGAGTCTTCTCCGCATCTTCCCCGCTTGTGTCAGTCTTCTTGAAAGCCGTTTTGTTGACAACTTACCAGGGGTTGAGAATCAGGGAAGGGTGGGGCTGTTTATTTTCGACGAAGCCCTCATATAATTAGGATCGAACTTCACTTAGGTAAGTTCGTTTGATCCATAAATTATATTTCAGGCTTCGTCTTCAATAAACAGTGTAGATGTTCAGAGAAAAGTTGCAACAAAACACTTGTGTTATTATATTAATATTTAATGTAAAAAAACACAAATTCTAAATCCTAATTATAAACACGTGCGAACAAATAACTAGAAGTTTTACATATTAAATACTGCTCGAGCAAAACTATCACTAGATTCATTAGCAGCCACTAGGGGTCTGTTATAAAATTTTGCAAAAGTTCCAGACTTTTGTGTCCAACCAGCAGTCCGCCTAATAGTATCAACATTAATACCCTTTCGAGCAGCTGCGCTTGTTGCAGCATGACGAGTGCTGTGGGCCGTAAATCTCGAAGTGTCTAAACCAGATTTTTTTAAAATTGTCTTTATCCATCTACATATGGTTTGGGCGGATGCTTTTTTATATGGCTTTTTGGTGGTTATAAATAGTTCTTTTACAGAACCTCGCATGGGTTTGGTTCTGTAAATATATGTTTTTAAGCACCTTGGTACACAAATGTCTGGACTTTCATTAAAAAACGGTAAAATTAGCATAGGCTGTAGACGATTCCGACCCGAGGTTTTAATACGCTTAGGAATTTTTATTTCAATTTTTTCAACAGATTCAACTATGTTCGAGCACTCTATGAGTGATAGTGTCTGAGCTCTCTGTCCTGTTGCTAAAAGCATAAGGACAGTTGTCTTATAAGTTAGGTCTTCAATAGGACATGAATCATTTGCTATATTTTTGACGAAATCTAAAACTGTTGTAGGATCCCAGGTATTTGGGTATTTTGGTAGATTAGGTCGTAAACTGTAAACCCCTTTAAAAAATCTAGTAATACGGAAATCCTGATATAAGTCTGGGGTGGTAATCTGAGAAATGGCACATTTATAGGATTTTAATGAACTACACGATGCCCCCTTCTTAAACTGAATAGCTAAAAAATCTAAGATAGCTTCTACTCGAGCTGAAAAAATCTCAATTTTATTAATTGAACAATACTCCCACCATAGTTTTAACCCTGAGGAGTACTGTCGTAGAGTGTTCTCTGTGATAGAGGCTAGACATATATCTAAGCACTGCTGAGGTACTCCTCCACGTTTTAATGCCTGTGTGATAAGGTCCCTGCCACCAGGAAAAGACCCTTCCATAGATGATGGGGAATACTATTAAAAGATAAAAGATTTTTGTCAGGTTTAAATATGATTGGTGAGCTGTCTAGCATGGATATGAAAACAGGATACCAGGGCTGAGATTTCCAGCGTGGAACCACCACTATACCTCTTGCCTTGTCTTCCACTATCTTTTGTAATACTCTTAGTATTACAGAAAAAGGCGGAAAACAATAAAAGAAAAAATCTGTCCACCTTACTGTGAAGGCGTCAACTGCCAGGCTTTCTGGATCTCTTAGCCACGATATATATTTCTTACATTTTTTATTTATTCTTGAGGCAAAAATGTCTACCTCGGGAACCCCAAATCTATTTTTAATTATTTGAAAAGCTTTATCAGATAACTGCCATTCAGTATCTATTTCTAATTTTCTTGACTCTTTATCTGCTATATTATTGTGTGCTGATTTAATATAACTGGCAAATATGAAAATATTTCTCTGCTCGCAAAAACACCAAACTGTTTGAGCGAGTTGATTCAGTGCTGGGTGTTGTATGCTACCCATCCTGTTTATGTAGGCAATAGCTGTTGTATTAGCTATTCTACATAAGATATTACAATCAGAAAGGTCACTAGCAAAACACCTTAGTCCAAATAGGGCAGCTAGTAGTTCTAAATGATTCATATGACGCTCCTTTTCTTTTTCTGACCAAAAACCATGTGCTTTTATTCCATTACAATGGACACCCCAGCCTGTTAGCGAGGCGTCAGAAAAAATTTCCATTTCATAAGTATCCATTCTAATAAAATTTAGAGCTTTTGGTAATTTTTGGATCCACCAATCAAAATCTTTTTTTTTTTTTTTTTTTGACAATATTTAAAATTTTTTCTTTTTTTTCTGTTGGAATAGATATAGTCATGGAAATTGAGCTATATATAAATCCTAGATATTGTATTTGCTGACAAGGAGTAACCATACTTTTGGAAAAATTTACAACAAAACCCAGAGACTGAAGAATATCTATTGTAACAATACAATTTTTAAGACAGTCTTGGTATGTTTCTCCCAATAGGAGGAAATCATCCAGATACAAAACAGAAATATATCCCTTTTCTCTGAGAAAGGACAAAATAGGCTTCATTAGCTTGGTATGATTATTAATGGGGCGCAGTTTAGACCAAAGGGCATGGCATTATATTCATATACTCTGCCTTCGAAGATAAATCTCAAGTACTTCCTATGTTGTTTTTTTACTGGTAATAGCAGATATGCATCCGTTAGGTCTATACTGGCTATAAAACAGTTTTTTCTAATAAGTTTGACTACGGTTTTATGATCTTCTATTTTAAAATGGCAAGTTCTGATATATTGATTAAATGATTTTAAGTTTAAAATGAGCCTGTTAGAACCATCTGGTTTGGGTGTCAAAAATATTTTTGATATATATTGTCCCACACATGGAACAACCTTGGAGATAGCACCATTTGCTAATAGTTTTTTAATACATGCATTAATGTTAATTTTTTCTGTCTCAGACCATTGGGTTTCTTTAGGGATATACTCCTGGTTTGGACAACATAAAAAAGGTAGTTTTATGCCTTTAACATAGGTTAATATATTTTTATCCGAAGTATATTTTTTCCAAGTCTTTTGAGAAAATTTTAAACGCCCAGCCAAGTGACTAACCTTTTCTGAAGCAACTTCTGTTAACGCAGGTCCTTCCGTTGGTGATAACGGTTGTACTGTCCTTGTTGCAGTTTGTATTGGCCCTGCTGAGAGTTTTGACGTCTGCCCTGGCGATTGGCCTGAGCTGGCCGGGGCAGACTTTTGTAATTTAAAGGTTTTTGAACAGGTTTCTTAGGCAGAGTAGATTGAGTAGGTCTGACATATGGTTTAACTGATGGTTTCAATCCTTGGCTAAATTTCTTTAGATTTTTGGCGGCATTAATTCTTTCATCTAGATTCTCACCAAACAGATGGTTAGTTACCGGGGCAGCGGTAAATGTGTCTTTCAGCTGTGTATCCAAATTCAACAGTGTTAGCTCTCGGCGTGCTTTTGTTTCAACATAATGAAGGTCAGCAAGTAGGCGGCCTGCATCGCCTAGCGACTGAAGTACTGTATAATTCTGCCCCCCTCCCTCTTCTTGCAAAATGGATGTTATTACTAATCCAATGGCTGACAATGTTGCATCTATTTGCTTTTGAATTAGGGATAATCGTTCGTCCCTTCGAACTACCGAGTTGTTGATGGCATCTTTTACCTCAGGATTAAGTAGAGGGGGCGATAAAGTGGTAAAATTTTCGGGCGGAGGATATTTTTGAATCAGCTCTTTTCGCTTCTCCTCGGAGAGGCCATTAATAAGAACAGTCTTCCAGCGTGACATTAGCTCTGTGTTTAGCAGAGGGCCATACTTCGGTAATAAATTCTCCTCCTCCCCAAAGAGAGCTAAAATGTTTGCACTGACCGTGGGAGTATTTTGAGTGTTTCCATTTTCCCCAATTTCATCTAATAAAGAGGGAAACAAGAAATTAATCAACATCAATGTTGACTGCCCAAATAAAAAGACAATACCTATATTTTCTTCATACAGAAAAGAAAATACATAATGTTGTTCATACAGAGATTGGAATAACTTTCTTCATACAGAAAAGAGAAGTTTATTCTTATACAAAAATTAGAATAAGTTTGTTCATTCAGAAAATAGAATAATTTTCTTCATTCTGAAAATAGAATAATTTTCTTCATACAGAAAACCGAATAATTTTCTTCATACAGAAAACAGAATAATTTTCTTCATACAGAAAACAGAAGAATTTTCTTCATACAGAAAACAGAATAATTTTCTTCATACAGAAAATTGAATAATTTTCTTCACACAGAAAATTGAATGAAAGAATGCAAGATTTTTCCTTCATGAATACCGAGAATAATAAAAACATTCACCTTTCTCATACAAAAGGCTATTTTTATTTATCCATACAAAAAACGCGAGGTTACACTTAGGTTATGTTAAAACACAGATAACCTCTACTAAGAACCTTGACATATAACCTCTTAATGTGCATTGTTATTGTGACACAGAATATGAATATCAACCACAGAATATTTACGATAGGTATATGCATTTTATTTCGGTTTTTTTTTTTGAAAATAACTCCCTCTTAATTGAAAATTGAGAAGCTTGACATACCTTCAATCTCGGACTGTGTAGAAAGCTGACCATCTTCGGCATCGCTTCTCATCGATTGATTCTCGTCCTCGTAGTCCGCAGTTCCACCTCTAGGGGGAGCATCGCTAGAAGTACCGGAGCACTCGCCAACCACCATTTGTTTCGGCCTTTGTTTTTCTAAAACGTCTAATCGTCTTTGTAGGGTGATTAGTTGTTGTTTTAACAAATCATTATTATTGTCCACACTAACACTGCGGCTTCGTCTACGTTTCTTACAACGAGACCGGCTACGATCACGTTTTGCCTTTTTTGAGGAACGCTTAGGCATAATTCACTGTAAACAATCACGGATCACTAAAAATAAGAATGTTTGACGTGGGAACACGATCGGCACGCAAGCAAAGACTGACACAAGCGGGGAAGATGCGGAGAAGACTCAAGGGAAGAAAAATTTGAACTTTGGACTTTAAAGTGCGTGCAGATCGGTACTAGGCGAAGCTACTACACTAGACTTGTTTATTGAAGACGAAGCCTGAAATATAATGTTATGTTATATGTTATTTCATATCGCCGTGTGCGGTATGCGTTCGGAGTTATTTTAAACGATGAAAATATCGATGTACTTTAATCGCGCCATCAAGTATTTCAACCTAATCTGATCACATATTTTTACAATATCGGCGTACATCTGTGGTTCAGGACGGTAGTGTTTAGGATTTAGAAATTCTGTAATTCCCCTATGACCGACCGGATCGACGCCTGTTGATGTTGCTTGTTTTGTTAAAGAGTGTGGCGTTGTTTATTGTTTGTTTTTGTGTTTAGTCTTTAAGTTTAAAGAAATGAGATAGATTGTAGAATATGAAGATAGTGCATTAGGTATGTAATATGTAAACATTTAAAATGTGCGATTTTAAATGTTGTTTTAAATCACGAAATTTTTTTTTATTCTTTCTTAGTTCTCTGTATATTTTATAATAATGATATTTCCATAAAATAATTAAATAATAAAAAAAAATCGTTTATTCGACAAGCGACACCTTGAAACTTAATTTATTGAAAATAACTGGTAACTGTTTAAAATAACAGTTAATCTAAAATAATAGTCACCGGTATACCGGTGATTTCAAAATAACCTATAAGCCCACCTCTAGAAAAAAGACAGTGGATTGTGAAAAATGGAGTAAGGGCGTCGAACATGTGATTGAAATAGAAGAAAAAATGTGGGAAGCTGATAACATGCTAGAAACACTGTGGACCCCCTATTATTTATCTAGACCCCAACGACGATAATTCATCGGACTACTCGGAACATGATGACTAAAATTTAAATATTAAGTTGTTGTGTTGTTCATAGTAGATTTTTTTATAAATAATAATATTTATTCCAATTTATCTATTTTCATATTATGCTTACTTCTATATAAGTTTTATATCAACTTTATATTAGAATAATTAATATCTCAATTAATTGCCTATCTCTGTAACTATAAACAAGTATAATTATTATTATGCCTATTATTGTAATAAACTACCTGAAGTAACGCCTCTTTCACCAAACTTGTATTTCTATTGTATGCAAATTAGGGTGACCCTAAGTTAGGACCGATTCGGGGTGTGCAGGTCTTAAATATCTAAAATACGGAATTTTTAAAAACTATCATTGCAATTTACCTGAAATTTACAATGCAACCTTTAAGTTTTTCACTCTGCATAATGGGTCCTGTCATTGCAAATTTACATTTGATTACTCTCTCGCATTAAGCAACAGAGTATAGGGCCACCTATGATGTAAAATATTTTTAAAACATGCATCTAGATCACCCAAATAATAATACATAGAACATTTTGCGACTACTAGGTGCTTTCGTACTGGATCTTTATTTTTGTTAATCTGTTAACAACCTGTACTTCTTAACTCACTTTATTTATTTCGACCTCCAGAGACTTTATTTTATAAAGAATTACTTTTTGTCGTAAAATCAATAAAAAAAAGTAATCTTGTCAACTTTATCCGTGGACATACTGCATATTGCAAATGTGTTTGCCACTAAAATTAGTCTGAAACTAGACAAATAGGCACTCTATTATTATATTCCAATGAAATATTCTACGTACTTTTATGTTCACAGTACATTGACACAAACTTTAAAACTAATAGTTAAAGGGTACGGATGTTAAAAAAAAACAGGGATACGTTTTAAACGTGGATGTCCCATAATATAATATACTATCTGGGAAAGAAGAGATCGAGCCCTATTGATCCTAACATTTCGTTTATACGTCTTTTAAACTAAGAGATCGAAAAACGAAATTTTGGTAAATATTTTCGGGCACACACTAATAAGATATCTCTACAATTCAAAAAATTAATTGCCTAATTAAGTACTTACCATTTCTAGCTGCCAAATGTTCACCAAGAATATCGCACATCTTGATACCATCATGAAAATCTTTTTCGCACGGATGCACAAAGTGAATTGATGGTATCTTAGTTTACATATTATTAAATAATTTACTGTACCCCTGTAAGGCCCCACTATATTCAGTAAATAGTAAAAGGTATAAATATTATGGTACCACTGGGAAAAAATGAGTTAGTTTCTGGTTTGATCAGCTGCATTCAGTGCTTTGTGATATTGTACGTAGTATATTAAAATTATATTTTCTTTATAATATTATTACCTACTTACTAAAGTATGCAAATCTGACAATATCAATTATACTGTATTTTTATTGCCTGATTTTATTTTTTTTGAATATTAACAAATAGTTTTTAATAATTAAATAGTATATTAGTGTCTCATAGCAGATCAGGATCAGAGCTTTTTTTAACATTTAAAAAAATAAATAAAGTGTAGGTTATGTGTGAATATCGGGTGTCTCAAGCCAGTGGCTCTTCCTCATAACTTTTTTCTCATTAGAGATTATTACATTTTTCTACAAACGTGTTAAAAAGGCAATTTTAACCTTAGAACTGTTAAGACACTAGTTTCTTAAAGTACTTTGAGGCACTATCGTTAAAAGTGAAATGTCAAATTTTGAAAGTAAAAGTCAAAAAACATGCTAAGCCAACAATGGTTGTTAGGTTTTATTGACAAATGTCAACTTCGATAATTCTATATTCGATTCTACTTAAAATCTGCTTCCAATTTGTTAAACATTCTTAAAATTTAATTTGTAACTGTGTTAACTGCATTTCTATTGCCGTTTGTAGAAAAAATATTTTTTTCAACAAACGTGTTAAAAGTGGAACTTTTAACACTGTCTACTAGCCTTAAAAATGTTACTTTAAGGCACTAGTGTTAAAAGTTGAATGTCAATTTTTTCAAAATAACGTCAAAAAACATTCCTATTTTATTTATTTACACTTATATTAATAGTACAATTTGAAATACTTGAAAAATGAATTCCTTCCTAAGTTCTGCTGTTCTTCGAGTTTGAGGAGGATTGAACAGAAACAGCAGAATGTGTAGTTGATGTTGAAGCATCATCGGCTAATGTCGTTTGTACTGTAAGCAATTTTCGAGCAATATAATTTTTATTTTCCAAGGAATCCACGATGTACCGTTCCGCAACGGTTGAGAATTTTCATCCCCCATGCCGCTAAATTGTCGTCAAATTTGCTGCAGCATCGGCAAGTAAGCTCGGATAGGAACGGCGAAAGCGTATAGAGGGTTGAATTTGAAAGTTGCAGAACTCTTGCTATAGCAGCAGGAAATTTTCCGAACATTTTAATTCCGACCGGATTTCTGGTACATTTACCTGTTACATATTTTAAGAAGAGCCGCCGATGTACGACATCTGCTGGACGAAGATCAGTATATTTTCGATAAAAATCCAAATAAAATTTTCAACGATAGTGAAATTTCGTGGTACCTTGGTTTTGGCATCTGATATTTTAATAACTAATGAAGTCTCCATATCTTTCACGTTGTCAAAAGTCAACTGACAAAGCTCCTCCCTGCGGCAGGCACCAAATACGCCTACAATCGTAGCTACATTCATCAGAAGGTACTCATTATCCGGTGCGCACTTCAGAAACTGTTCAATTTGGTCTATAGTAAAAATTTTTGATTTTTTGGCCAAGTAACCCTCTCCTTGACGCTTCAAGTAGGCAATCAATTTCAAATGTTTGCTGATATCTACGCCGTTATTTACACGTAGCATAGCTTTGATCATTGAATAATGAGACCAAAGAGAAGATGACTTCCATGCCTTTGCCTTTTCCAAAAAATAGGCCAGGAATATGTTTTCGGAATACTTTCCAGAAACGCCTTTGTTCTCACACCATTTTATAAATTTATTATGAGCAAACTCATATTGAATTCTTGATTTTCGTGGCAGTAAATCCAAGGTAGGTCTGTTAGCAGCTTCTTCTTAGTCTTTAAGTGGATTGATTTCTTGTATTTCTTGCATTTTTGGCAAATTACAACAGCCAGCGCTAGCGTTTTAATAAAACTGTCAGGACCTTTCAAATTTTCAATTTTTCTGTAAACAAATCAGCCAACAATGATGGTTGCTGGGTTATGTTGACAAATGTGAACTAATTTAATATAAATATACGATGCTATTAAAAACTACCTGGATGTAAGAGATTCTAAACATTTAATTTTCAATTATTGTATCCTTTGTGTTGCCGTTTGTAGAAAAAATTTTGTATGATATTTGTGTTAAAAGTATTTTTAAGGCACTCTTGTGGTTTGCAGAAAGAGCGAAGCACATGCGTGCCTTAAAAATGTACTTTTAACACTTATATCATAAATAACTATTTTTTTATTGGTAGGCTATTTTACTTATTTAAAGTACGCCTCAGCGTGTTTAAACCCAACTTTTAAAAGTGTGCGTGTTTTACAGTTGCCATGGCAACATCAATAACCGGAGAAACGTAAAGTCTAAATGTCAACTTTTTTAATTATTGATCTGACAGAAGTATCTTTTAACGTCAAATAAAATATTACTATACTAAAATACCACTATACATGTTAATGCTTGAAATGCTTTATTCAAATATTTAACAATCTTAATTTTTTAAATAAATGTGAAAAGGGCAGTTGGTATTGTTTGAAATATTGATACTTCGGTTTTTTAAATCAGAGGAAATGCTGTTCAAATTAATAATGCCAATATTCTTGGAGGTCAATGAGGTTGCACTTCCATTAATGACACTCCCAATAAAGTAGTTACGATTCCAAAGTGTACCAATAAAAAAAAATGCAAAGTATTCGTGGATACCTGGCCTTTAAAATACTTTTTTCCATAATATACTATTATGATATTTGGGTTAAAAGCATTTTTAAAACACTCGCTTGAGCTGCAGAATTTACTTCGCTCATTGCGCAAACTTTCAAATGTAAACCTAAGAAATGTACGTTTAACACTTATGTCATAAATAACAATATTATGGCATCCAAGTTTTCGCTAAATTGTTTTAAACTTTAACGCTATCCACGGACAAAAATATTACATATCAAAAAATTCGGCAAATTATGTTACAGTATAGTAAAAACTTGTTTGCTCAGTTTGCTGTAAATTAAGAGTATTTCCCGCATAAATGAATGAACGACAAACTATCAAAGAAATTTTTGGATTTAATTGTTACAAAAAGATAGGACTTCATTTCTATTGCTAAGAGTAACATTACATAACGATAAACTGCGACATTGTGATGAAAAGTTCTTCGCTTTGTAAACTCTCAAGACCCGCGTTTATAAACATTTCTTAATATTTTGGTAGAACATTATGCATGGGGACTACCTTTGTTTATTTTGACAATAGTTTTTTGTTGTTTATTAATGCCTCATTAACGCTAACTTTTGTGCATTGTGTGACTGTCATCACCAACAGCATTATTGACCATTTAGACCCTATTCAGACAATAATTGCTTTAGTACTTATTAAAAAGATTTTGTTAAAACCTATAATAATATGTTTATTTTTAATTTTAGAACATGATGTTCAGACTTTTCGTTATTTCTGCTTTTTCTGGTAAGTAGTGTAATAATGTTACAATTATTTACGTTTATTTTATCTAGATACTGTTAATTAGATAGAAATATTTGCTTCATGAATTTCTTGTTAGAAGCAACGAAGAGTAACGTAATAATACCTAGTCATTACCGCGCGTATAAACAATAATACTTCTTTTACCCCTGTTTCAAATTTTACAATTCTCATTCTGCTAATAAAATACTTTGAAACAAATTTTTATGGCCTACCACGTTTTTTAGATGGGTGCTTTAAAATTAGCCTGCTATCATGTTTGGAGAAATTATCTACCGTATTCAAGAAGTCCTTGGATATTTATCAAGTTTTAATGTCTGATAATATAATAATCATAATTGTTATATTATTTAATAGATTTTTTACATTTTCGGTGTAATACAGAGTTCTGCAGCTTAGCTCCCTTGATTTCTAATTTTTACAGTTTTCGAACTGCTACAGGAATAATAGGGACTACCTCTAGAAATTATTTTGATATATACAGTGTATTTTACAATATCGGTCCCACTTTAACATAAATATTCTTAAAAGGGTGACCCTATATTTTTACCCGGAAGTGTCAAGTTGTTAATTATTTTCCTATTTTTTTTTTACTTTTGTAACAGTTACAATAAAATATGTCACAGTTCATTCATCGATTATAATTTAATAAATATTTTTTTGCAGAATCAGTTGAATCAGGGTTATATGAGTATAAAATGTTTTTATGCAGGGTACTCCAACTTTGCTTCCAAAATTTCGGAAAGTTTAGATTAAGTTTAGACGGTCTGGTATTTTGTAATATTCTATATTTCGTTGTAGATATTCTACGATTTATAACAAAATATTTAGTCTTGTACCGAACCTCTGTAGTTCTTTTCAGCAGTAATTAAATTAATGTGTTTTCATGTTGTTTCATCGTCACGAGGGGCACCGGGGGCTTAATCAAAAAGCGGTGGTCATCATAATTATTGCAGCTTTTATTACTCGGAGATATCAAGTTAGAACATCTAAAATTAAGTAAAACCGTCGATTGAAGACAAGAAAACGCTCACTTTATTTTATTGCGAGAAGCATAGTCAAAACCGAACCAGACGTCGGGCTAGTGGGAGATGGGTTGAGGTAGTATTTGCAGTCGATTTATGGGGGGGGGGGCAACGTGCAGGTTGCAAAGAGAACGAACTACAAACTTTGAAATATTAATACGTATATCAATGAATAAATATCAAGTTCCTACACTATTGGACAAAAGTAGAGCAACCAAGTGCTTTTATTTCCTTGAATTTAAAAAATTAATTATATGATTGTGATCCCCAGCTAATTTTAATGAAATATTATCCCCAAAATATTAGTAATATTTCACAATATTTTTGTACACTTTAAACAACATGAAGGTAGAGAAATATTTATAATTATAAAAGTCGACGAAATGAAGTGCGATAAAAGTAAAGCAACAAATTGTGTCAACAGTATTTTATTTTACATATTATGATAAAAAAAAACATTAAACACATTTAATAATTATAATAGCTAGAAGTATTATGTTAATAGTTAATAGAATATCCATTACTTTTTATTACTTGCCGACAACGTCGCGGCATTGAGGCAATCAATTTTTAAACAGTATTTTCGGGAAGGTTTGTCCAAACTTCATTGATTTTATTTACCAATGATTGTTTATTTGGAAATAATTGTGTACGAATTCCACGTTCAACTTCTTTTCCATAGATTTTCAATGGGGTTAAGGTCTGGGGATTGTGCCGGCCACTGCAAGACCCGAACGTTATTTTCTTGAAACCACTCTTAAACAATTTGTGAAGAGTGTTTTGGATCGTTATCCTGTTGGAAAATAAAACGCAACGGCATTTTCCACTCTGCATAAGGCAAAATTACATTTTGCATTATATCTCTATAGACAAATCAATTCATGGTGTTATTAATGAAGTTTAAAGGACCCACCCCATTCCATGAGAAACAACCCTATAGAAAAACATTGCCTTTGCAATGTTTAACTGTGGGGGTAACGTATTTGGGATTAAACCTTGTGTTGATTGGCCGTCTTATACGCTTCATTCCATCATAATTGAAAATTTTATAACGCGTTTCATCGCTAAATAAAACTTTTTCCCACTCGTCTACTGTCCAATTTAAATGTCGACGTGCAAATTCAAGCTTAGCCACTGTATTTCTTGCCGAAATAAGGGGCTTTTTAGCCGGGCGTCTACTAAATAACTTTGAGACTACCAACCTTCTTTGAACTGTCCGTGGCTAACCATAATTTCGGGAATTTCAGCAATAATTCTAGGTGCAGACATCCAAGGATCGTTATAAGAAATTATTTTAATGCGTCTGTCTGTCCAAATTGTTGTTTTTCTCGGCCTTCCCGATTTCGGTAGATTTTTTAAATGTCCCCTTTGAATGTAACTTGAAATTATTTTGTATAAGCTGTATCTTGGTAAAACAAGCCGTCTTGAAATTGTGGCTTGTATTGTACCTTCCAAGTGTGCATTCACTACTCTCTGCTTTAATTCTTTCGAAATTGGAATACCTCTTGGCATGATTAATCCAGCACAGAAATATTAATTAAACATAAAATAAACTCTGCAAAAATATTTTAACCTTTACTTTTACTAAAACCTTTCTTTTTTAGGAAGATATTAATATGTTGCTTTACTTTTGACGCATTACAATACTGTATTTGAAAGTTTACGTCAATATCAGTTCATCTGTTTTGATTGTTGTAAAAAGCTGTTGCCGCCGATAACAGCAGCCTACTTTGATATTTAAGACACGATATATTTAAATACGATATCATGCATTTAATATTATAAAATCGAGATTTCTTTCACTTTTCGAAAGTGTTGCTCTACTTTTGTCCGATAGTGTATATGGCATAAAAAAATTTAACGATATGAAATTATTATTTCTGTTTCTTAGTATTTAAAAAGAAATATATTTTTTTTGCCACCGTATGAAAGGCAAGGGACATTTATAATACATTTTATGATAAAAACTTTTTACTAGAGATAAGATTTTAAGTAAACCACTTGAATGTGGCAAATAAAGCAATAATCTTCTTTATTCTTCATATATGGGTTAGTTCAGTGGCGCAACCAAGGGGAGGCTACTGGGCTGCAGTCCCCCCCCCCAAGCGAGCTTAGCTCGGGTCGTCTAACTACCTGTTTACAAAAAAAATAAACTTATCACTACCTAAGATTGGTAAAATTGCACAAAAATTGAAACGACTCTGTCTGTTTTTGTGATTTTCTGTTGTGTTTTTTATTTTTCTCACTTGAAAACCAAGCATCATTACTGAAAAAAGAACGTGACACCCAAAAATTTTTCGATTTAAATGAACAGTGGTAAACAAACTTTTTTTTTACTTACTTTAATTTTACGTGTAAATGCAAATTTTAAATTATTAATTTTAGAAATTTATTACTTAAATTAAAACTACTGTACAACCAGCCTTAAATCCCAACTATTATTTCTAATTTCATAAAATTCTGATTTTTCGATGGGGCTTATTTTCAGACTCTATTCGTTTCGATTTTTACTGATTCATAATTTTTATTTGGAATCTAGAGTGCCATGAACCCAATAAATTGGTTAATTTATAGTCAAAAAGTTTATGAAAAATAAAGTTATATCATATTTCTTCACTTTCTAAGTTCGGTGCCCCACTTTTAAAGAATACCCGGTATAACAAACCTATACAAAATCTTGTGTTCAAGTGAAAAATAAATATAGGTATATATAGAGGTTTTTTCACCTAAGCAGGCCACTCGATTTTATGACCTATATTATGGGTTAGGTCTTAAAAAATAACATTTCAAATTTAGAAGTTAGAATTTAGAAGAAAATTGCATTGATTGATACCGGATGACCAAATAGGAATGGTCAGCGGCCGTATCTCAGAGACTGTTAGAAAATACTTTTCAGTTTCTACATTGTCCGCTAGGGGGCATAACAGACATGATCAAGTAGAAAATTAGGTATTTCTCTTGATATTGTCCAGTTAAGAGATTTAAAAATGTATAGCATTTTAATCCTTTGGCTGTGCCGAATATTTTAATTCCACATATTTGACTCTATCTTAAAAAATAAAATAGTGGGGAGATGTCAAAGCTTTTTCGAGTAAAGATATTTTATGTTTACTCTCCTTAGAAAGCGGATTTTAAAACTTAGTAAAGTTCCTGTATTCTGTATACCGCACTAGTAAAAGGTGTAGAATAAAAAAGATTCGGCACAGCCTAAGGATTAAGATGATTTGTGTTTTAAAATCTTTTTATTGGGCAATATAAAGAGCAAAGTCTAATTTTCTTGCGATTATTTTTGACCACTTTTCCTATATCTAAGATGCGGCCGGTGGCCATTCTTATTTAACCACCCAGTTTATGTGAATAAATTGCAACAAACAATTTCTGATCGTCATCATAATTTTGTTCTTAAAACTTTAAAACTATAGAACACCCTGGAGTTTAAAAGTTAGAATACTTAGGACACTTAATATAAAGTTTTGCTTAATTTTAATTCTTATAAAAAATTACGGGTTCCGAATAACACAAACTCCGTGCAAAAAACATAGAGTCCTCTATTTCAAAACATTAAAGTTTAAGTTATCCCGCTTTTGTGAAATACCCTACATATTCGGAAAAAAATTCCAAAGGTCTATTCATAGATATATCCCGTAGCAGATTTAAATATATATCTGAAATAGTATGGAATTACATTGCAGGAGCGGATTAACGGGGGTACATTTTATGTTCGGGAAAAAATTATGAAACAGTCGTTTTCATTCGATATTTTATATTTCTTCAGGCAGTTTTGGAACCAATTAAAAAATATATATTTTTGCACTTTCGGCAAACATGCAACCATTGCGTAGCAATAAGTTTTTTTGCCAATAGACACCAAATATATTTTCATGTAGCTTTGCAAATACCAAAAAATGTCAGCATTGGAGCATTTCAATATTAAACATAATATATAAAATAAACCAATCAATAACCAACGAATCTCGTAAAGAACCGAAAACTTTTTTCATAATATCGTTAATTACAATATAGAAATCGACACTTGCAAATAATCTTTCCAAATGAGCTTTCCTTGTTGATATAAGTAGTTATTTGTCACTTTGTAAAATTAGTATGGTTTTTAGTTGCCGTTTGCTCTGCTGGCGTACAGAGAAACTCCGTAATCGTAGTTTCTGAACAACAGGCACAAGGCTCTGGGCACTATGAAGAGATAGAGTCTAGCGGTTATGGGAATGAATATGAAGGTAAATACAGGGTAACTTAGATTAGTGAACATTTAAAACGTCATCAGACCTGTGAGGTCTGGTAATCTTACAATATAAAATATGCATGTTCGTCTTTCTAATCGATAAACTTCACTTCTGGTCCGGCTAAATGTTGATATTTTAATTAGGATTAAACCTAATTATATTTCTTTTAGGAGGTGCAGCAGTAGATGAGGGCAAAGAATCATCAGGAGCAGAATTAACCAGTTTAGCCCATACATCTGCTGTACAGGCGAAAAATGCTGTACGATCACAGCATACAGCAGGTAGTCAAGCTGCATTTGGAATTAAGAGCACATTAGCTAATGCTGCACAAGGTGTAAGTTTAAAAGAACGAATTGTTAATATATATAACAATTTTATTCTAAAATTGGTTTGATACAGTTAATCACTAAGACACGCAACCTATCTGTATACCAACAAATACAAGAAAACCTTAGATACAACAAAAAAAAAAGATTGGCACGTGCGAGCAGAACTTGCGCTCTCTGATCTAAGCGCAATATCATTTCTTTGTCACTATTAAAATAGGAATCAGTGATTTTTAAATTTTTTCCTTTACGTTTACCTACTATGAGACATTCGTGTCAAACTTCGAGGTTCTAGGTCAACGGGAAATAAGCTACAGGTTTAAATGAGTAAGTCAGCAAGTGATTATCAGAGTACGTGATTTTAAGAGGGCTGAAGTTTTGCAGGACAATGGAATGTAGACCCTAGTATTAAATATAAATTTTAGTAAAGCCTCTAAACATTCCTTATATTATACAGGGTCGCTGGTATGTATGGAAACGGTCGATTATTTCTTAAAGTAAAACGGTTAGCAAACAAAGTTACTTTTTTTTTAAACGGAACACCCTATATCTTCGAATATTTTTGGATTTTACATAAAATAACAATTATTTTTTAATAAGTGCATTATAAGTCTAAACCTAATAGCCTCCGAGATATCGATTTTTGAAAAATTACATTTTTGAACTTTGACAGCTTCTAGCTTTCTAACGGTACGTCTTAGAGTAAAACGGCTTACATGTCCCTATCTTAACTTCTTATTATCTTCCTTAAAGTGTCAACTTCCGGTTAATCCGGATGTAACTGAAAAGTCTAAAATACAGTACTTCCGATTTAACCGCAAGTTGATGTTTTTAGGGAGATAATAAAAAAGTAAGATATGGACATGTAAGCCGTTTCACTCTAAGACGTACCGTTAGAAAGCTAGAAGCTGCCAAAGTTCAAAAATATCATTTTTCAAAAGTCGATATCTCGGAAACTATTAGGTTTAGACTGATAATGCACTTATTAAAAAATAATTGTTATTTCACGTAAAATCTAAAAATATTCTTTGATATAGGGCGTTCTATTTAAAAAAAGGTAACTTTGCTTCTCTACGGTTTTCTGGCTCATCCTGTATACTTATTTGTTTAAGATTCTAATAGATCTTAAAATACCCTAAAACTTTTGCAAAAAATATTTCTTGCTAATTGTTATACTTTAAGAAATAATCGACCGTTTTTATACATACCAACGACCCAGTATAGTCTCTACGGGTCGACAAAGAAACTGATAAACAACAAAGTGTTCTTATAAAGTTTTTTTTTTAATTTTTTAGGTACAGAACTCTAAAAACAAAATGGATATAAAATTTAAATTAGAGGGGGTTTCGTAGATATATAATAATATAGTCTTTTATCTGATATCTATTATACACTTCTTCTTTTTTCTTTACTTTAAGAAAATAATTTTTACGTGGAACGTTTTCCCCAAGAAAATGTTAAAAAATATAAAGGTCTCTACAAAATCTGAGTACATATCCCTGAGGCCAAAATAAGGCGATTTAAAACTTACCTTAGTCCAAAATTGCTCCGTTTCCAAGATACAGGGTAGTTAAGTTAAAAAATAAAAATCGAATTTTTTAAAATTATTGAACATTTTTTAACGTATTACTTTGAAACTTGGTACTCTGGGGTTTCTTGGGATGCGAAACCCGAATACGGACACCTTTTCACTGTGGCCATTAGAGGGTGCTTCACAATGCACTTCTTATGGTTTAGAATGACCATACCTTTTTTATCAGTGTAGTTTTTTCCTTTTTTTGTTAAGGAACTGATTTTTTGAACATTTTGAAACAAAATAGGTGAAAATCCGCTAAAGTAAACCGTTTTTGAGATATTTCGGTTTTTAGTGTTCGATGCCGCACCGGAATATTTAAATTATTTTGAATAAAAAATTCCGCTATTAGTAAATTTTCGACAGGAAAAAATGTTTCACTTGGGTTAGTTACGGCAAGTTTTGCAGGAAGAATTTGAGTACGGATTTTTTTTAATTAAATGAGGAACAATTTTATTTTAAAAGTAAATTTAATTAGCATTAACTTTTAGTAATTGTTCAAAATGACCTCCGTTAACATAGGTACAAAGATTAATACGACGTAAAAAGTTTAAATTTACTCTTTGACTCAATTCCGCATCGTTCTTTAATACGTTGACTGCATTTAAAATTTTTCCCCACAATTCCTCTTCATTATTAATCGGTCTGGAGTATACCATCGTTTTTAAAGACCCCTATAAAAAATAATCCAACGGAGTCATATCCGGTGAGCCTGGCGGTCACTTTACAGGAGCGTCATTTCCTCTACCGATCTGTTTGGCCACTGTCGATGCAAATAATTGCGGACATTTAAACTAAAATGTGGTAGAGCACCGTCATGCATAAACCACATATCTCGTCAAAGTTGTAATGGCAAATCTTCTAATAAATGTAGCAGCGTATTTTGTAAATGTTCTAAATAGTCCACACCATTTAGTCGTGGCGGTAAAATGACAGGACCAATAATGAAATTGTCAAAGATTCCTGCCCACACATTAATTTTAAACTCATGTTGATGATGAGTTACTTTCGTGGTAAGCGGGTTTTCAGCAGCATAAACATGTTTGTTATGTAAGTTGGTTACACCACTACTTGTAAAACATGCTTTGTCAGTAAATCAAATGTGCTTAGCAAAATTCACATCCTGTTGTCTTTGTTCGGTAATGAAGCGACAGAAGTCCAATCGTTGATCGAGATCCGGAGCCAAAAGGTCTTGTACCTTTTGGATATTGTATGGATGAAGCTGCTGTTCTTTTAATGTTCTATGAACTACATCCTTGGATACTCTTACCTCTAAACCTAAGCGTCTGGTGCTTAATTTTGGATTCTCAGCAATTCTTTCCAAAATTTGTTCTTCAACCTCATGAGTCCTTATTGCACGTTGCCGTCCATAATTGGCAGTTAAAGAAGTGAAGCTACCGGTCTCGCGAAGGCGTCTCTCAATAGCAGCAAATGTTTAATGGTTTGGTAACACTATCGCGGTCATTTTCTTCACACTACCCAAAAACCAATAGCATATCCGTCATTTCTGCACAACTGTATTCTTCAGCCATCTTTACAGTCAATTTAACTAACACGTTTCAATCACCTTATTTATTCTCGCATTGGCAAATTTTTACTGAAACACTTACTGTAAACAACATAATATACTGATAGCAAAAATTCTTAAAATACGAATAATGTTTACATTTAAATAGTCTGTTGCAAAAATTTTAAAGGCGTTCATCAAACGTAAAAAATCCGAGGATTTTTGGATGTGACACTCCAAAAAAGTATCTAAAAAAAATGCATTTTCCACTACTGAGCACATTTTATCCTCAAAGATAACAGCAAACATTTTTTATTCAGAATAATTTAAATATTCCGGTGCGGCATCGAACACTAAAAACCGAAATATCTCAAAAACGGCTTACTTTAGCGGATTTTCTCAAGAGTACTGTTTCAAAATGTTCAAAAAATAAGTCCCTTAACAAAAAAAGGAAAAAACTACACTGATAAAAAAGTTATGGCCATTCTAAACCATAAGAAGTGAAGCGCCCTCTAATGTCCACAGTGAAAAGGTGTCCGTATTCGGGTTTCGCATCCCAAAAAACCCACGGGTACCAAGTTTTAAAGTAATACGTTAAAAAATGTTCATTAATTTTAATTCGATTTTTATTTTTTAACTTTACCACCTTGTATCTCGGAAACGGAGCAATTTATGACTAAGGCAAGTTGCTTTAAATCGCCTTATTTTGGCCTCAAAAATATGTGCTTAGATTTTGTACAGGCCTTTCCTTTTAGAGACACCCTGTATAAGAAGATGAAAGGTAAAAGTACGAGTTTGGCATTAAAAAGAAAAATTATTTCTGATAATTTGGAATAGAAACTTTGTTCTTTGAAAAATTTTTATTTAAATATTATATTCTGAAATATTAATTATGCTTTAATCATTTTCACAACAAAAATCAGCCACCTAATCTAAAATACCAAGGTTTATAACTCCAACCTTAATTGGCCAGTATAAATAACACCATAGGTATAGTAGCACAAATAAACCAGCCCCGCTCGGGCTGCTTCACCGGTCTAATGTCATAATAACATGTCAAATGTCAGACCGCAGCTCACAATGTGCAGCTCCCTTTATGTCGTACGCAGCCTTGAGTAATATTTCTTGATCAGGAGAGAAAAATAAATAGTATAAAGATTATCCATAAAAAAAAACTGAAGTCTTTTAACAGGAATATTTTCCTTTTCTGTATCGCCGTTGAACGCTAAAGTCCCCTTTTTCCCATTAATTAAATTTCTTTGTTTAAGGCTGCCCAAACTGCACAAGCCGCCCTAGTGGGTAAACAAGCCATCGTTTATGGACTCAAAAGACAATTAGGACAAACCGAATCTCAACTCCAAGCCGAAATTGCTCAGTACCATCAAACCCAACAGGCTGCCGAAATTGCCCAACAAGCAGCTCAACAAGCCCAATCTCAAGCTTCAATTCTAAATGCGGCATTGGCTTCAGCTCAAAGTAAGAAGAAACTGATTTAAGACTACTATTTTACTATTAATATGCAGGTATCCCCGTTAGGTGGCGCTGAAACCCAATTTATCAGTTTATGCGAACTGAAAATGCGATTTTAAAGAGGCTTAAAAAATAATGTCCCTTTTCTTTCCGTCAGACTCAATCGTTGAACATGTTTCGCCATCGAAATGCACTGTAAGGTTCCTTTCCTTTTCGTCAGACTCTATAGCCTTGCCGATGAACCGTAACACGGCGCAACACCTCCAAGGATATTGGGTCTGATAGAGTGAAAAGGGATAATATTCTTTAAGCCTCTTTAATATCGCATTTTCGGTTCGTATGAACCGATAAATTGGCTTTCAGTGATACCTGACGGAGATACGTGCATATGCGGGTTCTATTCCGGCGTTTAGCCGTCATTAAGTTCTCGCTGGTCGCCACGTGCAACATATCGCATATGTACCTTAGAATATTAACGTTTATTTTGCAGTCTCCATTAGTTTCTTCAGAACTTTTATTACTCTTTTCCTATATCTATCTCTTACAGTTTTCGAAATAACATTTAATTTGTATACCTATGACCTACAACTAAAAATTTTAATATTTTAAACTCTGACAACCTAAGGCATTTAAATTTGGTCAAGAGTTAGCGTTAGTTAAAGTTTTATAAAATTACCACTTATTACGTTTTCATTAGGATCGAGTTCGATTTTGATATTTTCACACTCCTGTAGTATTCCAACGCGGGTTCATAGAAGATTTGAAATCGATTTTAATTTGGTTTAAATTTTCGACATTTGTCAACTGTCATGTCCCTTTTCAGATGTTTTTCCCTTAATTTTATATTTTTTTCCATCACATAACTCATTCGTCAATAAACAGTTTAAAACGGAAATATTGAAACCTAAAACATAATCTGCAAATATTGTGTTGGGTAATACACTCAGAGAATCTAGTCGATTAATTTTTAGTGTACTAGGTATAATGAATCATCCAATGATGGCTGGCCGAATTAGTATCAAAATAAACCAAAAAAATTGTTTTTTGGTCTCGGTAGGTCAATTGGCTACATACCTATACTTAATGCAAAACAAAAACCGATGCACGTCATACCCTTGGAGTGACGTCAGTTATCGACAGTGTTGCCCGCTTGTAACCAAGATATCCGAGTGAGGGAATTACACAGTTTTTTTTTCATAGAAACAAGATAAACACACAAAAATTTCCCATAGTTTATATACAGGGTCGTTGGTATATTTGGAAACGGTCGAATATTTCTTGAAGTATAAGCATTAGTTAGCAAAAAATACGTTAGAAAAAAGTTTTAGGGTTTTTCAAGGTCTATTAGAATTTTGAAAAAATAAATATACAGGATGAGTCAGGAAGCCGTAGGGAAGCAAAATTACTTTTTTTTTAACGGAACACCCTATATCTTAGAACATTTTTGTATTTTACATAGAAAAGTAATTATTTTTTAATAAGTGCATTATAAGTCTAAACCTATTAGTTTCCGAGATATCGACTTTTGAAAAATTACATTTTTGAACTTTGACAGCTTATAGCTTTCTAACGGTACGTCTTACAGTAAAACGGCTTACATGTCCCTATCTTACTTTGTTATTATCTTCCCAAAAACAATAACTTCCGGTTAAACCGAAAGTACAGTATTTCCGGTTTTTGAGTTACCTACATCCGGTTTAACCGGAAGTTGACACTTTTAGGAAGATTATAAGAAGCTAATATAGGGACATGTAAGCCGTTTTACTCTAAGACGTACCATTAGAAAGCTAGAAGCTGTCCAAGTTCAAAAATGTAATTTTTCAATAGTCGATAACTCGGAAACTATTAGGTTTAGACTTATAATGATCTTCATGAATAATAATTGTTATTTAACTTAAAATGCAAAAATGTTCTAAGATATAGTGTGTTCCATTTAAAAAAAAAGTAGCTTTGTTTCTCTACGGTTTTCTGACTCATCCTGTATACTTATTTTTTTCTAATTCTAACAGACCTTAAGAAACCCTGAAACTTTTGTCTTAAATACTTTTTGCTAACTGTTTTACTTTAAGAAATAATCGATCGTTTCCATACATACCAACGACCCTGCATTTGTTTACTTCATAATACCTTTTACCATCAACTTTAGTAGATCTAACACTTCTTTTATTTTCATCTTGCGAAGATCGACCAATGGTACCAGTCTGAAAAATCCATGTTTCATCCAAGAAAACAAATTGGTACAAGAATGCTTCTTTTTCTTTCATATATTCTTTCAAAAATGCCAGTCGTTTAAAAGCTACATGGGAAAGTTCCATAAGCCCTCGACTCAATTCATATTTTTACCATCCGAAGCCTATTTTCTTGAAGGGGTTTCTTAAAGAGTTATGACAACCATCAAGCAGTTCTCTGTCTTTTAATTTCTAACTCAAAGTAGTCAAAGTTACATGATGTTGCAAAAAAAGTTACAGCTTGTGAATAACTGATGTAAAATATTATAATTTTTAAATAATACAACTACTTGTTTAGTACCACATTCCAAGAATAGTGTCACGGACAGAACTTATATCCAATCTTCACACACTTACAACTCTCTTTGAATTAGAACGTTTGTTTTAAGGAGATTCTAATAATTTATTTTCCTTAACTGTTGTTAAAATTGCGCTTACAGTGAAGATATTCAAATTTAGGGCAGCTCTTTGCACCGACTATTTAAATGCTTCGGCATTTTCCACAAATATTAAACAACATAATCGACAGAGATAGGTATGTGCACTTTTGTTTCTCTTAATAGAACAGTTCTTTAATGTTATTTATAAAAAGATCTGGAGTTTCTGTTTCAGAATAGACGTTTAACACGAAACCACAGAACAATTAAGGTTAGTTTTGCTTGAAACGTCAAACCAAGTCAAGGAACGAGCTGGCGCCATCGCACCGTTTACAGTTGTGTTGCCAACTAACGGCCAATAAAATTCAAATTATATTAGTTTTAACAAGCTTAAATAAACAAAATATTTACCATAAGTGGGTTAGTATCAAAGAAGAATAATTTAAGTTTGTAGTAAATTCAATATCACATAAAGTTTTAATACTTTTTGCCCAAATTTAATTTCCTCGTATTTCTTAGGGATTTACAATTATCAGCTGATTGATGACGCGCATCGGTTTTTGTTTTGCAACAACTTTAGTTATTTACTTAATAAGGTGGCGTAACGCGACATATGTTTGTGTAATAAATGCCGGTAAATATTTTGCCTGTAGTATAAACTAATGTGCTGTTTTGAAGAATAAAATTTTTTTCTGAGATTGCTAAACAGATTTTGGGACGTTTAGTACTTTTTTTTTACTGCTGGCAAACAAATCAAATTAAAATATTTTTTATTTTACTTTTTTACGGTTCGTCGGCGTATCTGAGGCCATCTTGAACCGGTCATCGACCGTACGGTTTTTAATCGTGCGGTCTACCGACTAGTAAGTGTGAAACGGCACCTTTATCCTACAAGATATCCTTCCTTTTTAAACTTGTATATTTTCCTATTGGTTAACAAAGCCAACTTTGCACTTAAAGCTACCCCAGGGCTTAGTGCCCCTACACAACTAAGAAGTCGCACAGTAACACATATTCCCTAAGATAGAGTATTGCACAGTTTTGGGCGTATACGGACCGTAAGCATATGGCCCGAAATATGCCCAAGAAACCGGGCTAGGAGCCCGGCGGCCGTTGGAATGGCCTGGGTACAATTTTAGCTTTTTACGTTACAAGGATTATTTCACACGCGTTCCGGCGGTGCCTTACCGGTGTTTTACGAGGCTTGCATTGCTCCGTGGAGCTAATACAAGATATCCGATCTCATCCGGCGTGAATAGGATGGTTTTGATGTCGATTCATTTACGCTCTTCCCTAAGACAAGAGTACGCGGTGTTTCCCAAGCAGCGGTCACCCATCCAAGTGCTAACCGCGCTCGACACCGCTTAACTTCGGTGATCTGACGGGAACCGGTGCTTTATGTGTCGCTAGGCCCTATATATAGATTCACAACATATACCATAAATGTGTCTCTGTCCTTCTCGATCTTACAGCATTTATAAGCTAGACGAGATCATTGGCGGGCTAACCAACATTTATGGGAACAGCTCTGAAGACTAGCTTATTGTCAAGTGTCATTTAAAAATATTTTTTCTAATTCCAGTATGTACCCATGAAAAGAATGCATTACGTCACTTTCATAACGCTGTGTAAATACAGAAAATTTCACCCACGTACTGCGTTGCCTTAGAAAGACAATACAAAATTAATAACATATTCAAACGGCACCGTTCGGCTGACAAAAATAAAATTTCGCTTCAACAAAATGGTCGTGTGATACCTATAACCGTATAGCAAAGGCAAACTTTTAAACACATATTATTATAGCTAATAATTTATAATTATGCGTTCGATAGTAGGTATATACACTATACACCTATTATTTAAATTCAGTTGCGCCTTTCATACGATGCTTCCCTTAAATAAGGAGTTTTTATTGAAATATGCCGAACTCTTGTAAAGCTACTTACCTACAGCAAAAATTATTGAACTTTACAAACTAGATTCCATGTTTGAAATATATTTTCATTTCAGAACCATTAATTAATTATTAACATCCCTGCGGCATATTGTGCCAGAACAATGTGGCTGCTGGCAGCATAAACTTTATTCCAATTGGTCAATCGGCAATAAAATGCAGAACGTCAGCAGGGTTGTATTCAGTTTACCAGTGATCTTCGCAGCATTTGTTACCGCATTACTTTTTGAATATCATTTTATTATAAGCTCCACGTGTCCAAGTGCATTTGTTTATTTTGTATGTGACTATAATTATTTAATATGCTGATCACATTGTATAAATATATTTAGAATTATTTGTTATTTCACATGGTCTTAAATTTTAAACCTGTATTTTTGTTGCAACTTCTCGCGGATATTTTGGTAATAATTATAAGTAAAACTATTAAGTTTTAATGAAATTTAATACAAACAATACTTTAATAAAACTCGTTTTAGGCGGTGGTCAATTGGCAGAAAAAGCTGCAGCTGAAGCTTCAAAAGTAGCAGCTTCTCAACAATCTATGGTGAACGAAGCCAAACAGCGTCTATCTGCACTTATTCACCAATTGCAAAATGCCGTAGCAGAACTAGGCCAAACTGAAAATGCCTATTTTAAGGCATCCGAAGCTGCGCAAACTGCTCAATCGAATGCAGCTGCAGCTGGAGCTGCAGTTGTAGCTGCCAGTGCAAAATCAGAATCATCCGAGGAAAGTCATTATTCATCTGGGCAAAGTCATTATTCGTCTGGAAAAAGTCAGTATTCATCTGGACAGAGTCAATATCATCATTAAAATAGAATAAGGGTTACATAATATAGAAGGTCTTATAATTTAATTTACAAATGTATCAAATTTTTTTTAGTGTTAGGCTTTGAAAAGTGAAGATGTCAAAGAAAAATATTCATATCGAATTCAGAAAAAACATTGTCACTAAAATATAAGTTTCCTATATTATATTATATTTTTGTAAATAAATAACGCAAACAAATATATTTTTCCTTTTGGTATCCACACTGGGTATTATAAAACACATTAGCAATCGTATTTTCTAACTTGCATATATATGATTTTGTCTTGTTCTTAAAGTCCGGACCTGAATTTCAAAAAATTTTCATACGGCATTTTGAGGCGATAGCTACTCAAAATATTTCCACCGAATATGAACATTTTATACTGGGTGCTAAAAGCATTATGACAAAAACAAAAATGAGCCAAACCTTATAAAACACTCTGTATCTAAGTAACGAGGAAAGATGGCCCCACTAAAGATAGATTATTTAGAACCCCCAAGATGTCCACTATCTCCTGGTGATGTATGTACATTTAGATCCAAGTCACCCTGTATAGTAATTTTCAAACATCAATAAGTCGAAAACGGATCAATTTAGATATATAGTGTTATATATTATAAATTATGTTTAGAATTGTCCGTGGAATCCAATAATGCAACAATATACAGGGTATTCCATTTAAAAAATATAACTTTGATCTGTCACGCTTTTATGCAACGTATCTACGAAAATATATTTTGCAAAAAGTTTAAATTAAATCCTACGACTTTTGTATTTAACAGTTTTTTTCTTAATTGCAAAACAAAGAAGTTAAAGGGGGGGGGGGGGGTAACATTATACGCGACCACCCTGTATACACCCTGAGTAGAAAAATAAACTCAGTTATTATGTTGGGTATTATATTTATATGGATACATACATTATGGTAAGTACCAGTGTGTAAAGAAAGTAAGTAATAATAAGTAAAAAGGCAGTAAAAGTGTTCTAAAAAAGATATCAAAAAAATGAATAACATACAGTAAGTATGTCTACTTAACTAAAACTTTTTTATTATTAATTTTAAGATAACACGCTATTTTTCATAAAAAGTTTTGCATGATCTAAAACTTAAAATGCAATCATCAGATATTCAATTTTTTCAATCGTATATGAGGCTTGTCAAAAAATATGAATTAGGCTCAAAAGTAAAGTGCCTTTTAATTATAGAGAAAAGTTCATCAGAACTGAAAACTACATTCAAATAGGCAATTGCATTCAAAAATCAGATCATTTGTTATTTTTTATAAAGTTTTCCAGATTTCTTACATTTTTAATTTATTTTAATTTTAAAAATGAATATTAATCCGTTTTGTTTATTAAAGAAGTGATAACCTTTTAGTTTTTTATACATTCTTATACCTATATTATATTTTTGAAAAATACCAAAAACTGATTTTCGAATGTAATTGCATACCTATTTCAGTGTAGTTTTCAATTCTGATCAACTTCTTTATAGCAATTTTTGATATTGTCAAAAAAGAAGGTAAGTACTTTACTCTTGAGCCAAATTCATATTTGGGACAAACATCGTATAAGATTGAAAAAATTTAGTATCTGATGGTTGCATTTTAGGTTTTAGATCATGCAGAGCTTTTTATGAAGACTAGCTTTAAAAATTTATAATAAAAAAAGTTATCCATAAAATTTCAACTTAGGTGGGCATACTTTACAACAACTAATTTTTATTAGCAAGTTTAATTAAATGTTGCAGTTTGGATTCTCCAACTACAACGGTTCGATTCATATTCTTCTTCTCAAGAAAATCTTTTATTTGTTGTGTTGATGGGTAAATTTTTTTTTCAATATATGAAGCAAATTCTTCTTTTAATGCATCAACTTCTTCAGCGATCTATCTTAAAGTTATTGTAAGTTAAGAGTTATCTGTATAGGATGGCTCACGTAAGATGACTAACTTTTCTTAGAAACCCACAGAGATACAAAAAAAAAAGTTTTGTATAAAATTTATTTACTTTAAGGCGCATTTTCACTCTATTATATTTTCAGATATAGTCTATCGACTGGCCAACAGTTGCCAAATTAAAAATAATAATTTAATTAGATCATGTTAAAAAAGATTCTGGTACATACTGCACAGTTTTAACATTTTCCCATTCCTTAATAATTATTATTAGGTTACATTCAACTTAAGCCCCGTCACTAGCTCGTATTTATTTCGCAAGCTTCAAATATGATATGAAATTATATGAAAACGTCCTTATAACCTCCTCTCCGACGTTGTCATTTAGCGGAGGCGGGAAAGTAACGTATGTGATGCACACATGAGAATTTATATGGTAAGAGGCGACAACGTGCTTCCCGTAACCGTTTTGTGCAACACTAGCGCCAGTGATCTATACCGGAACTAAAAGCTCTTTTTGTATATGTAGAGGCTATGTTGGCGCCTCCGACCAAAATTTTATATTTAGGATGCTAGATGCTATCTGACGTCAGAACAATTAAAAGTATGGAGAAACGTTGTCGCCTCCGAAATCCGAGGCGACAACGTCATATATGAGGTGACAACGTTTCTTCGTAATCTACTTTGGAGGCGACAACGTACCCTTTATCAATATATATATATGGCTTGCACTAACCGAATCTTCTTCTTGCAATAAATTTTTGTAGAATCTAAATTTCATTTATTTCACAATTCATCGATTCTCCATTCCTCGTCATACAGATTTAATAAGGTATCAAAGGTATTTCTCGAAAAGCGAGCTCAAAGCCCACGAGAACTCTGAAGAAACCCTCTTCTCCTCCAACAAAAATCAGCTGACTCAAAGTATTGCCAACTTAACATAACCAAAAAAAGGAAGAGAACAGAAACACACCATAAAAGATCCAAACGATACTAGAGTCTAGGCTTTTACCCGAACATAAATTAAATAACTAAATAAAGAAAATAATTCTAAACAACTTTGTTTATACATAAAATTGCCAAAAGTAAAAAATGGGCGTTCTGCGACTTGACGGAAAACAGAATTGGAAATACATGGCCAACCTATTTGCGGCGCCTGCTGCCACAACTAACAGAAAAGCAAAAGTAGTGCGTTCGCCACATATTTTGACCAATGTTCTGTAAACAAAGATGATACAACCTAACAAACAATTTTTGGATCAAATATGTATAAAAGATTCACTTTGTGAAAATGCGACTGTAAGAATCAACGGTAAGTCTAACATTCCCCACAAAGTCAATAGTGGCAATTTTAAAATTGCCACACTATTTGTTGTATAAAATGCAACCCCATCCAGAGAACCCTGTATATTTGCCTTAAAATCAATAGGTTGTTACAGTAATGTTTTATTAGGGTATAGAAATTACAAGGGAATAAGTCCAGGTTAGTAAATATATTTTAAATGCTTAAGTATAATACATTAAATAAACTTATTAAATGCCACAGAAGTTCAAGAGGTCAAGCACTTTTTCTTGTCCGATCCAGAAGTCGTTAAATCGGGTTCGAAGTGCATCGCCTACAAGTTCAGGAAAGTGGTTCATCGCCGCCATAAGGCCGACCGAAAGAGCTTCTTCAACAACGTCTCCTTCCTTCGTTAAACCAGTGATTGAGACCTAAAACATAAAATTTGAAAAAGGGTTGAATAAAGAAAACTGACTCGCAGCCCTGTTTTCCTAACATATACACTAGGATGGAGTGAAATGAGGCAAAAAAATTTTTGTTTCGAATATCAATAACTCTGTAGTACTAAACGTTGCTATGAATAAATAGCTGCTGAAATATATAAAATTTTATTTTTTTACTTACTAAGAAGACCGTGCAAAACATAAAGCACAGATGGGAGATCGAGGGTAGCGTGAATAGAAAAAATCCCACTGGGAGACCCAAAATAAGTACCCAAGAACAAGATAATGCACTTTTGCGGTATTTGGAGGACAATCCCTTTGAAGTAGCGCGGAATGCTATTCGACTTGCAGCATTTCCTGCATCAAGATCGACAGCAAGTCGCAGAATTATAAAAATATATATATAAATATTTGGGCTTGGTTAAGCTTTCGAGGATTGGGCGTGTGCTGGATTGTTAATGAAAGATTTAACGCTATTTTGTATAGGAACATTTTGGAAAATATTATGTTACCTAGTATTTCAGAACATTTTCCCGATCAAAATTTTATTTACCAACAAGATAATTGCCCGGTCCACAATGCAGCAATCATAACAGAATGGTTTGAACGGCAAAATATAGAGCGACTAATGTGGCCCGCCAAAAGTCCCCACATTAATATTTTGGAAAATGTTTGTGGTCTTATGACTAAAAAAATCTACAAAGTTAACTTCCGACCAAACAAAAGGGATGAGCTGATAAATTTCATAGAAGTAACGTGGGACGAACTAGCCAATGACATCAATCTGATAAGAAATCTTTATGCTTCGATACCAAATAGACTAAACAAAATAATAGAAAATAATGGCGCTATGACCAAAAATATTAATATAGCTTTGATAAATTCTTGTTATTGAATTAATTGTTATAATGTTATGTATTATATTTATTTCATTTTTTTAATAATAAGTAATCATTTCGATACTTCAGAACAAAATCTAGCATGATTTTTTTTTAATATAATAGATGTAACATACGTGTACTACATTTTATTGAAATCTAGAACATCATAGGCAGGTTTACACCATACAAACCTTGTACGACTTTTTTATGCACACAACTGTACATTTAAGAGAAAAATTGTTTTATAATTTTTTGAAGAGGCTGATTAATAAGCCAATCCTAACTTATTCAATTAAATGTGATGGCAAAATATCCCTTCCATTTCATTAAGTAAACTTATCATTAGTAAATTTAAGTCCAAAATCTTGTAATAAATAACTGTAAATGCTCAACTCAGCATGTCAATAGAGCTGACGAAAGGAATAATAAAGATCTTGATATTTTAGTGCACGTGAAGGAAAATAAAATGATTAGCATGAGTATTCTTGGGCAAGCCGTGGGAAAACATCAAACCACAGTGTTGTGCACTTTAAAAAAATATAAATATTTTCCTTACACGTATGAACAACATCAAGAGCTACGGTAAGGTGATGAAGAACGGAGAATGGTAATGTTTTGAGGTAATGGAAAGAAAGAAATAATTATAGGGATTTTTTGAGAAATATTTATTTTACCGATAAATGTATATTCACCGTCAACAACGAAGTAAATGTTCAAAATTGCCGGTATTGGAGCCAAGAAAATAAAAATCTACTTGTTCATACTTGGACGCAATATCCACAAAAAATAAATGTTTGGGCGAGAATTTTAGGACATCACATTATCGGACCATTTTTATGGTAGGCAACCTTACAGCAGTAACCTATTTGGACTTACTACAAAATCGAATTGAACCCGCACTAGAAGAAGTTGTACGCGAAAAGCAGGAGATCTGGTACCTATCAAATGGATGGTTGTTCTGCCCATAATTCTCTCATGTTTATGGAATACTTGGAAAATATTTTTAACGGAAATAATATTGGCCCACGCCATCTAATCCTTTGGCAAGCCAGGTCTCCTGACCTTTCGCCAAACGACTTCATTCTGTGGGGTCGCTTAAAAAAATTTATTTATAAAGATGTAAAACTTGAAAATCTAGACCAGCTAAAAAACTGTATTTCGTTAGAATGTGACAGAATTTTTCAATATCAACTCAGTAATGTTAGAAATGAATTTTATGATCGGTTAGGATGATGTTTAGCTGTTAATGGAGGGTTGTTTGAACATCTAATTAATTAATGTTTTTGTGAAAATCTGTAGTCGTTATGTTAAATTAGAGGCTTAGTAAGAAAAAATAATGGTGTCTCTTATTTTGGATGTGTGATTTCCGGATTGGTAAAACAAAAATGTGTTTTTAATATGAAATAATCTTTATTCATTATGTTCAGCTTTATGTCAATTTTTGACAATAGCGTCATAGAAATTATTTGCTGCTGTTTGCTATACTACCTAAACCATGAAAATTTCGTAATCTTGCAATCACATTTAATTGAATAAGTTAGGATTGGCTTATTAAAATTTATTCAAACTTGGCACATGGGTTTATTATATCGTCCTCTTCAAAAAATTATAATACAAATTTTCTATAAAATGTACAGGGGAGCCACCTCAATTTGCTAGTGATAAAACACTGACAGAAATTTTGAACTTGGAGTACTCTAGGTGTCAATGTATCTCTAATCTCTATCTACTTTTCATATTTTTTAAATCTCTTCCTTGGCGACGCCCTTAATTGTAGGTATGATTTTTACCGCAAAACTAGATTCATTTTCATAAACATAACTTAGGAGCTTAATTGAAAGAAGTCGTCCATATTCTCAAAGAGACCTGATATTACAAATCTATGGGGTTGGTAGACACAAAGCCTCGGTCTCAGTAAAACATATATTAATTTAAAAAACAATTACACGTGTTATGCCCAACACGGGCATAATCAGACCTAAAATTAATACAAAAAAACCCAATGCACGACTCAGTCAAATTAATAAAAATGTAATCCTACCTTAGTTAAATAATTGACGGTCACCAAATGAGACCGAGACTTTGCATCTACCAACCCCATAGATTAGGAGCTTAACCCTAGAACGGTATCGTACGTAAAATTTATGTGTATTAGATGAAAATGCTTAAGTTCCGCCCATGTCTTTAAAGCTTTGCCCCCACCACCCTTGCAGTGTTTCTACGCTTCTATTATACCTAGTTCGTTGTTCGTTCGGTTGTGGCGACCGTCAGTGTTAAGCGAAAGTAGTGATAGTGAGTTAGAAGATGTCCCGAAAGACATTTTACAAAAAGAAAACGCAGAAGACAGTGACGAATCTAGAGATAGTCTGTCTGATCCGGAATGGCTACCTGAAGATGAAGAACGAGAGTTTGAAAATTGCCTAAATAAAGAATGGCAAAAGAACAATAATGAACAAAAAGATTTCACATTTCAAAGCAAAAAGAAAATGAGAACTACTACACACAATACAAGAGTTGGAGAAGGTACTTCTCAGAATAATGCTGAAAACAAGGTAGGTCACCAGCAGTATTTTTGATTCTTGAAATGTATGGTATGTTGTTTTTCTTTTCAGTTGTTAGCGGCTCAGATACCGACATCTCCAAGCACCAGTTTACCGGAATCCAATAACTACGTAATTATTCCCGATGAATCTGTCTTGAACGGTAAAAATGGGTACGAATGGAAAACAAGATCAACTTCAACAGGTGAAACTCCTTGGAGGAATGTAGTTCATATAAGACCTGGACTAATTGCACCACTGCGAAATATCATAGATCCTTCGCATGCATTCCCAACGTTTTTCACCGATTCTATGCTAAATAAAGTACTTGTTCATACAAACGAGCAGATAGAAATAGCTCAAGAACCCTACAAGATTCAATCTGAAACTGTCTCCAAAAGTAATCTAACTGAACTATAGGCCCTGTTAGGATTATATATACTTGCCGCTTTGTGGTACATGCTATAGAGCCACTACGAGTCAAAAGAGATTTGATTTTCTCTCTTCTTGCTTGAAATTTGATGACAAGCAATCCCGAATTGAAAGAAGGGAAATAAGTAGGTTCGCACCAATATCCGAAATTTGGGAAGAATTCATAGACATATGCAGACAGTCACATAAACCAAGCTCATATGTAGCAATAGATGAGCAGCTTGTGGGTTTTCGCGGAAGGTGCCCATTCCGCATGTATTTGCCCAGTAAGCCGGCCAAGTACGGCATAAAATTTATTTTGCTGTGCGATGCTTCAACCAAATATCTTATTGATGCAATTCCCTATGTCGGAAAAACCACCAATACTTTCGGAAGTCCATTGGCGGAGTATTGCGTTGTTGCATTGACTAAATCTATCCATGGCTTCAACAGAACATAACCATGGACAATTGGTTTACAAGCATCTCGCTTGAAGAAAAATTACATCAAAACCCCTATAAATTGACAAATATTGCAACTCTGAAGAAAAACAAGGCGCAAATTCCCTCTTAATTTATTGAGAATAGCAAAAATCGTCAAGTAAATACTTCATTATCTGGATTTAGTAAGAACAATAAAATATGTGCCTGGTATCTTACAAGCCGAAACCAAATAAACTTGTGGTCTTATTATCGTCCATGCATCTAACAAGTTCAGTAAATGAATCTACATATGAACCGGAGATAATTCATTGCTACAATTCTACAAAGGGGCTGTAGACACTTTTAATCAAATGTGTGCAAATATGAGTTGTAACCGTAAAACAAAAAGATGGCCAATGTGTGTTTTCTACAATTTGATAAATATGGCCTAAATTAACTCCTACATTTTATATTCACACAATGTAATTTCTCATGGAGAAGAGCCTTTGTCCAGGAAAATGTTTATGTTTGAGTTACATAAGAGTCTAACAAACAGTTGGCAACGTCAACGACTTAATCGTGGATCCAATATGAGCTGAGAACTAAGGACCATTATTTCCGAAGTACTCCACGAACAACAAATTGACCAAGAGGCAAATCAACAGGATAGACGGCCTGAAGGGCAAGATCAAAAGGGTCGAAGAACATTCTGTCACATATGTCCCACTTAAAAATGAAGAATGACTACCACATACTGCATTAAGTGCAAAAAAACCTATTTGTGGAGAGCATCAAAACAAGCTCTGTTTACCGTGTTGTAATTGATTTTTTTTATATGTTTTATTAATATTATTTAATAATTTTTTTAGTTCCTTTTCATCATTCATAAATGGTTTATTATTCAACTTTTCCTAAAATTGTAAATAGACTAGGTATTTATTTTTTAAATCACAAATCCAAACACCTAAAACTTACGTGTCGTTACCAATAATAGATCTATAGAACACGATACCGTTCTAGGGTCAAACAAGTGTATGTTGACAACTGTCTTAATATTATGTGCGCGGAAGATATCTCTTACATGAGACTCTATAATCTCAATCAAATATTCACATTAAAATTCGCTTTTGGACAACAAAAACTCTACTACCTACATTTACGGCCTGTCATCACGTTAAAATATAATAAGATAAAGCTGGGTACACCATGCCACAGTAGTAGCCGTTGGATAAACGAATTAGAGTTCAATCGCCCTAGATGAGGAATCTTAATGGAAAGTTATCCCCTTTGTTGTATTATTAATTACGAAATATTTTTTCATAAAACGCCTAATAACGAAGTTTCCCATTTGTGTAGAACTTTTCGTTGTATGTAAGAAACTTTTATCCCTAGGCACTGGTTGAGACCTTATAAAACAACCAAATTATGCTAAAACAGCTATTCTCTGGGCTGTATGCCCAACGAATTATAAAGCACAATTTGGCGTATTTTGAATAACACTGTTAGTACTAAAATACAAGCTCAGGCTGCAGAAACTACCGGAAAGAAAGGAATGAATCGCTGTTTCCGATGGTAGGATGCTACACTGCTGCTACTTGTAGACCGGTTTCGAACTCTTTGGCTATCGTCAGTACAGGGCAAGCATGACAAGTGAGCATAGCGACCATTGCAAAATCGAAACATCTTATTGCTACAGTATTGATCTGCGTAGGCAGTACAATAAAGGTAGCGTCATCTTCCAGCAGTTTCTAGCAATTTGAAGTAAAAAATACCGTATGGTACTATGCACAATAGCAGTACTAGTAGTAGCAGTAGTATTCAGTATTCATTTGATGTTGTGTTTATAGTACCATACGGTATTTTTCACTGCAGATTGCTAGAAACTGCTGGAAGATGGCGCTACCTAAATTGTACTGCCTACGCAGATCAATATTGTAGCTATAAGGTGTTTAGATTTATATGAAACAGGTGATACATTTTAATATTTAAGAAGGGCTGCTTGTATAATTAAATAAGTAGTTTATTATATAACTAAAACATGTTCCCATTAGAAACATCACATTACATTTTGCTAACTAGGAGGTCATGAGTCTAGATAGTCGGTTGAATCATAATATCGAACGAATTATTTTATCTTTAATGGTTTTCAAATAAATATTGTCCTTCGGGTTGAATTTAAAAGTTCATTGTTGTCCTAATATTTCTTCTAATTCGCGTAACCACTTCAGGTGCTCACTTAATAAATTTGTGTGTCACTTGGCTAAATTTGTAAACGGTAAATTTTAGGTTCATCCAACAATCCAGTTTGAAAAAAAAATAATAGATATGAAGGTACGTAATTAAATTGACAATTCAAAATTTTATTTCTTCATATCATTATTTTCTGTAGTTATTATTTTGATCATAAACGAAGAATCATAAAGCATGAAAGAAAATTTTTAATCGGCATTTTTGTTCTTATCTTACCAAAAACAATATTTTATGATTAGGCATAAGCACTACAGAAAAAAATCTTAATGGCACTGCGGCTGGTGCATGTATGAAAGAAATGATTAAGGTTGATATTTGGAGATTTTATTTGTTGGGTAAAATGACCTCAGAAAAGTCATTCCAGAGTGTTGACGTTCTTGAAATTAACCCTTAAACGGGCACTACTTTATTTCACAATAAAAATGAGTAAATTCACTTTATCTTTTATTAATAGGTATAAAAAATAACAGGAAATAAATTTTAATTTTTTTTCTCAATGAACAACCCAAGTAGCATTTTTAGACACATTATGGTAAAGGTGTCTAAACTATTGTTACTGTTTCCGAAACAAATTGAAAATTGTTGGCAACAAGTATGGAAATATTTTTGAAACGTATACATTTTAAATGGCGCATTAGCAAGTGTTTCCAAGTGGTTGGTACAGGCCGTGACTTTCGCTGTTTCAACGCAAAATCGAAACTTTTATCGAAAATGTTTCGAAAATTTTTCGGAAAGTTTTGAACATGTTTCTATAAATGTGTCTAGAGTGACAGTTCATTTTATAAAGAGGGCGCTGAGTGTTGGAAATGTAAATTGTCAAAATGGAAACATTAGGGAAACAAATAATTAGATATTATACCTGTAGGTTGTAATAAAATAAAACAAAGTAAACAATAAATGAAGACAGCATAATTTCGCCATAATGAATTTGTTACCAAAGAGTATTTTCTATAAGTAATAGATTTATTTTGTATAGTTTATTGCAAAGGAGATCCAAAAATCAATGACAAAATAAATTTTATCGTGTAATTTAATAATTTAGCTTTGTATTCTTAAGACGCTCTTTGTTTATAGACATCTACACATAAAATAAACACTTTGTCAAAAAATAAAATTTTAAATATTTTTAAAATATTACTTAATTCTCTTTTCAATTGATTAAGCTAGCAAAATGGAACTAATATAACCACTTTTTTACACATCAAATGAAGAAGGAAGTTAATTAAAGTCCATTTTAATAATATAAAAATGCATTTGTCAAAAAGGCCGCCAGAAAGCCAGAATTATTCTAGTCTAAAATGGAGTCGACACACAATTTCTAGTATTTGGTTTCTATAATGTTTCGAAAATCATGTAGCTATAATTAACTAATATAAAATGTGTCGAAACATGAAGAATGTTTTGATATTGTATCGAAACTACGCGGAACAAACGTCGCTAAAGTAAAAATATTACGGTCCCGTCAAGCGGGAGGGTAATCTCAGAAGTTTTAACTGTTGTTTTCTCCCCATATTATAACAAATAAAAAACGTAAAATGATTCAAGAAGATTTAAAATATCAAAAACTAAAATTAATTGTTCCGGGATTTAAATGTTTTTGGTAGTTTCGAAAATTGTTTTCTTCACAAGTTTCGTAATTAAATAGATATCAATGTTTGGCAAATATTTCGAAACAGAAGAATACCAATAAATTGTTTTGATTAGCTTAATTTGAAAATGTGTCGCTACAATTTGGGAGCACATGTGTCTTAACACAATTTCATAATTTTATCCAAAAATGTTTTGAAAAATTTCTTCCGTGCGTGTCGTAAATTATCGACCTGTAGTTTGGAAAATATTTCGAAACTAACAGTTCTTAAATTTTCTAGTCTTTCTAGTAAATGAATTCGAAAATGTGTCGCAAAAGTTTCGAAACACATGTGTCTCCACACAATCTTATCATTTTAATCGAAAATGTTTCGAAACGTTTCTCAGCAAAGAATTTGTGTCCAATTTGTGTCTATAAATGCTACTTGGGAAAGTTTTCGCTAGGTTAGAAAGTTTATATTTCTAAACTCAAAGGGCTATAAATATTTTATAAGTAATATAAGCACTTCCCAAACTGCAGACCCAATAAGAAAATAACAAGTATTGTGTTATATAGTTACAAAACCTACCTGATCTGTATTTGTTGACAACGCCATGATATACCACTAATAAATAACCTTTATAATAGTTCCAGCCGCTCTCCCGCCATATACATAAGCCGTTTAAGGATTAAGGAAAGTTTTAACAGTGTCGTTAGAGGAACATAAAGCTAAGCAAGAGGCACTTACGCGAGAGCAGTAGTGGTATGTCGTGTATTTCTACCATTGCAATACCATGTAAATGGCATAAAAAATGTTGTTTTAATGCCAGAAGGTATTAACATACTTACGTCAACAGATTTAGTGCTGGATTCCAGGGTGAATGCGGTTACTGTATTATTAAAGCCTTGGGCTTCCTGTCCTGGTTTGGTGAAGTTGAAGAGCCCCCACCAGTTAACATGATTCATAACAATACTATAAAGAAAAATGGTGTGAAATTTAACATTTTTAGGAGAATAAAGTTACAGCTAGGAAGAAAAACATTTTTAGGTGATTTATTCATGTGACAGAAGTTGAAAAGTACACTCATTAAAATTGGAGTAATTTTACATTATTTTTTTTACACGAAGTTTACAGTTCTTATACACAAAAATAATAAAAAAATATATTTGAACATATCAGTGAGTGTATATTTACACACTGCATAGTAAAAATACATTTTGAGTCTATTTTTACAATGTTTTATGTAATAACACTCCAATTCAATGTAAATTTACATAAAACTACACGCAACTATGTAAAAATAACAAATACAATGTGAAAATCCGTAAAAAATGTAAATTTACAATGTATTTAGTTAACTCTACCAATCAGATTAACGGTTCGGGGTCACGCGTTTACCAGACCATCGATCATCATGCGATGCAGCCGACCAGAGAAAGTGCGTGTGTGCGGCCATTTCGATCGTTCTTTGTTTTGGGTGATAAAACTCCTGCAATTTTTTAGTTTTGTGCTAATTTATAATATATTCTAAATTATTTATCTGGTTGAAAAAGTACGACAGGTAAGTTATATAAATATGTTTTATAATAGACTGTATTATAATTATTTTATTTTGCTTTTTTATAGTAGTTGATAGTACAAGCCTAAGAGAGTTTTATTTTATTTATACAACTTACCACTAGTAAAGTAACTAAACTTTAGAGCGGTAAAATAATAATAACATAAGCGAACAATTTCGAGGACGTTGGATAGGCAGGAGAGGTGCTGACTGGCCAGCACGATCCCCGGACTTAACCCCGCTTGAATTATTTTTGTCGGGACACTTAAAGAACAAAGTCTACGTTTACCGTCCAAATGACTTAGAATCTTTAAAAGTCAGAATTAGTGCTGAAATTCGGGCCATTCCAGAGGACTTCCTTTTAAACGTTGTAGACGGGTTCAGGGATCGACTGGCGCTCTGCTTAGCAGAAAATGGTGGTAATTTTTAACACTTGATCCACTGAAAAGGTTTCACTTGTTTATTATTCCGATGTTAAGTTCTTCAATTGTCTAGGCTATTTATTTTGTTGTTATTAAGTTTGTTACAATTTTAAATGAAAGTGAAAATTTGAAATACAAAAAATTCAGAGTTTTCTCAGTAGAATGCAAATATGCAATCATATACAGGGTGCTCCATTTAAAAAGAGTAAGTTGGTCTCTATGGCAACCAAACCAAAAATGACAGAACGAATTTATGAAGGCAAAAATGTGGGAAATAATTTAATGAACAACATTCATAAAGCTCACTTTTTCGTATACGAGGTAACCCAAAAGTTACAGGCATTAAGCGCGACTTTTTTACCACTCTGTATATGAGTTAGAGTTATCCGATCCTAAATAAAAACCACACATTGCCACATAGACGTGACAATTCTGATAATCTATGTTACTGAGGTATCATATTAACGCCACGCGGGACATAACGTATTAACACTAACGTAACTGGCCAGTTTCCAAGATTTTTCTCCAAGAAATGCTGATAATTAATTAATAAACAGTGGTTATTCTAAAATCTACCAGATACTCGATTTTTAGTAGCTTTTAACTGTGACAGCACACATATTTTGAAGTTGTATCCAAAGATGATCAGTAAAGTTCATGCTCATTATCTAAAAAATGTTCATATTTGGACTTTCCTGTAGTAGGTACCTACTCTATCTTAAAAAAAAAGAAACATTACTACGTTACTACTAACTAATTTTGCTAATTACCTGTATGTTCCCTTCATGTCGTTGTCAACAAGTGGAGTTTTAACGTCAATTTCCCAGTCCCCAGTCAGATTTAGTACTGGCCAGTAAATCTGATAGTAATAGAGATCACCTTCTGGATTACTGTAACTTGTGGCATTCAATACGGGTAAGGTATAGTATGTAAGGTTACGAAGAACGCTATTTGTGAGGCCGATTTTATATCTAAAAGTTATTATAAAAAAAAGTTTTATACTTTTGGTTTTAAGAAGTATTCAGATATTGAGGGTGTTAATTATGTATATGGTAGAATTCATGGGTGTTATTCTTTGGTGGATTTTAGGACAAAAGATCATATAAATATAGAATAAAGTCGCCTAACGTGAAATACTCGGATTTACGCAAAACTAAAAGCGCCATCTAACCGGCTAATACAACGCTCCTCCTATAGCTCTTTTGTAAATAGGCCGTTTTAATACAGATATCGCTGGTTGTTCGTTGACATTGATTCAAAGGTGGTTTTAGTAACGGCCGAGATTTTAATGCGTGCTAATTAAAAACGTTCTACCTCATTTGTTTTACAAACTAATTCTTAGGGATTTTAAAGGGCAATAGCAGATAGTCGGTATAAGTTTAAAATACGTTCAATAGTTAATGTAAATAAACATTTTAGTTTCGATTAAATTATTTTATCTAAAAGGTTAGAATTCTCCTACTGTGGAATACGAAGCGGGTCTAAATGTGAAAAATTCCACATTAAGATACCTTTTTTAAAATCCATGATTTTTACAAAGATATATCATTTATTTATTAAAATAGCAATGACATCAAAAAGAAACCCTTAGGAAGAAGCCCTATTTTATCGCGCGAGTTAGGAGCTAAACTTGTGGACTATATTCTTAAGATGGAAAAACAATTTTTTAGATTAACAAGGCGAGATCTACGATATCTTGCATTTTAGCTGGCGAGACGTGATAATATTCCGAATAACTTTTTATTACTTCAGGAATCTGCAGGAAAAAAATGGTTAAAAGGATTTCTAAAAAGACATGGCGATAAAATTAGCATAAGAAAGCCAACAGGGACATCAGTTGTATTAGCTGCCGGATTTAACAAACAAAGTGCAAATGAGTTCTTTGATTTACTTGAGAATGTCATTGAAGCAAATAAATTTTCTCCTAGGCTTGTATTAAATAATTTTTTAACCAATCACACAGACAAAACATAAACAAATGAAAACTAAAACCCAAAGTCTCTATTTCTGCACACATACGTTCCAATATGGTTGTAACCTTAAGAACTATCCACGCACTTATTGATTTCACTTAAGCCAAAGTTATATTTAAAAGTGGCAGGTATTTAACTTACGAAAGCAAATCATCTCCTCCAGAATAAACCAAGTCAGAGATTAGGAGAGGTTCATGTACTGGAAGTGGAATGGAAGGAACTCCTTCTCTCAGGGCCTTGTCGACACATTCAAGAAATACTTTAAGGTCGGCAAGGTCAGAAGCAGAATCTAAAAAAAAAATATCATTAAAATATAAACAATATAATATAACAACTAAAACACTACTTTTTAAACTCTTGAATAAACATTTTATGTGAAACCTTATCGAATAAAATCTTATCAGACTTAGGAATCGTTAACTTAAACCAACCTGCAATTTAAAATTTTATTGAAAATTCGCTTACCTGCACTGACAAAACCAATAATGGCACCTAAAAGTAAGAGTAGTTTCATTTTTTAATTAAATTTGAGAAGCGAACTTTGTTTCTTAACAAACGGTCGCATATCTAAATGAGTAGTTTTACTCTAGGAACAGGTTTATATTGATTTTGGATTTTTGTCTTGTTGATAAAATCTGTTTTATCGATAATAAACATGCAGATTTTGAAGTGCTCATTGTTCTTAATATGCACTTTTCCAACAATGATCATCATTTTATCATGACTTCTATTCAATTTAAATTATTTTCATTTCATCTGTCTAAATAAATATGAGTTTATGTCCGTAAATAATATTATAAAATAGAAAACTATAAGATATTAATTATTGAGCAAATAGTTTTTTATGTAAAATCTTGGTATATTTAAAAAAAAATATCATCGCACATCCCTTTCCAAGCCATCGTATAAATAATAAATAATTTTATTGTAAAACAGATGCCTCGGGAACCGCTTAAAATAAAAAAAGATAATGAAGAATAGTTATTTATGCAACTAGTGCAAAAAGAAGCTGTTTATTGCACAAAGGCATACACTTATTCGACTACGTCTCGGTTAATAAATGTATGCCTTTGTGCAATAAACAGCCTTTTTGCACATGTTGCATACAATATTTTTTCTATGATCGAACCTATTCTATATAAATAAAATTAAAATAATCTTCCCTTAATTACCTAATTCTCCATGTATAATTAATAATTTAAGCAACCTTTGGCTTGAAATTTTATTCAATTGTTTTTACGCGAGATGCGTCCTCGTCGCCCGTCATTTTGTTTATATTGTTTAGAAAGTACTATTAAATGTTTTTGATTAAACGGTCTTTTGTTACAATCTTCGTTTGTTGTTGGAATTATGTTGCTAAATGTCTCTTAAAATTTTCCTTTTAGTAAATGTATAATAAATAAGCAATAAATAAGGGTAAAAGTTTTGAGGAACTTATTCTAATTGATTGAGGAATAGGCAACCAACGGCCCAAACGCCAAGTTAAGTAGGCTGTGGTTAAGTGTCGTTTCGGTGGGTTGTGGTGAATATAGGCAATCAAGAAAACACTTTATTTCACGCGTGCAATAATGTATTTTTATTGCACGCGTGCAATAAAAGCTAACTTTTGCCATAAGACGGTGACTACAAAAGTTGTCCTACCTACCTATTATTTCCTATATGGCTCAATAGCTAGGTAAAAGTAAGCGCCACAAATATAACATTATTGTTTATAAGGTCTGTGCGTTTTAAGAAGTCCGATATCGGATTAAATCACCAAGGGATGTTATCGCTTTTAAAACAGTAAGTCGGTTAAGTTACAATATCTTCGCACCTTCGCTATACTTGATCACACCGAACATCCCACTGGTTTACTGTATTCTATTACTGGGCGAAATCAGAGGTTTCAAAACAAAATCATCTTAGAATTACGCGTTGAGCATAAATAATAATTAAATAGATAATTAAATTATTTTGCTATTATTATAGTTAAATCTATATAATAATCGCTATTTTCCAAGAACCAATTAAAATTTGCTCAAGTGCGGGATGGTTAAATATGTTAAAGATTTTGTCAGGTATATATACTTTTCCGATAATGACATTATTATGGATGCTGAAATTTTTGAGCATTGGTTCGAGGAAAAACTTTTAAAAAGTTTAGAAAAACCTTCCTTAATTGTTTTAGACAATGCCTCTTACCATACGAGACTTGAAGAGAAATTCCCTACAAGCAGCTGGAAAAAGGAAGAAATAAAAGAGTGGTTGTCAAAGAAAAACATAAACCATGAAAATTTATATTTAAAAAGTGAACTTTTAAGCAAGTGTAAAGAGCAGTCATTTAAAAAAAAGTATGTTGTTGACGAATTAGCCCTCAAATATGGACATCAAATTTTGAGATTGCCGCCCTACCATAGTCATTACAACGCAATTGAATTGGTATGGGGTATTAGCAAGAACTATTATGACAAACATGCCTGTAAAAATATCGGTAAGCCTAGCGTTATAAAGTTATGGGAGGAGGCGCTTAGCCAAGCGGGCAAAGAAGATTGGCGGAAATGCATTGAACACACAGAAAAAATTATTTTTGAATCTTATGAGACAGAACAGGTTATAGACGAAGTAAGACCGTTAATTATTACGAATGATGATGATGATGACGATGATGTTGATTCTGATGAGTCTGAAAGCATGGGTGAAATTTCCTATCTACAAGTAGGTACGTTCTGTCGGAAGACTACAAAATCGGTTCTTTTTAGAACCAAAACTTTATAAAAAAGAATTCGTAAAACTAATTTGTCTGAATACTACAAAAGCTAAAAAATTATTATTTTTCTTTACCTAAACTAATTTTTTATTTACTTTAAATTATTTTATTTAGAAAATGTAATTCATCAACATCCAAAATTACCTTCAATATAATTTATTGTTTAAGAGCCACCGACATAATGCTCAAGAGGTTTTATGGCTTAGCGGACTTCTTAAAACGCACAGACTTTATTTCTGTTTTCTGTATAAAAACTGCAGCAAAAAATGCCGCCTCTATGCGGCATGCATTGCGGCTTAAAATGTGAGGTTTCGGCGAGCGCATTACTTGGAACTTAAAAGCCAGATGCCGCCGAGTATGATTCGTACAGACGTGAGCCGTCCTCGCATCTATCTATTTTTAACGTAGTATAGATAAGAACAGAGCGAAGCCGTATCGACGCTTCGCCAATACGGCTGCCCCAAGGAAAAACACAGTAACTGCTTGAAACAAACTTTCGAGAAAATTGAGTTTTTAATAAAATTTTATTGCCTCACAACGTTTATTAAAATTTTTGTTTCAAATTTTTATACCAAAGAAGGGGTGCTTCGAGCAGTATTTTAGTACCTAGCTATAACTAAATTATGAAAATGAAGTTAGCTTAGCAGTTAAAAAACTGTTTTTCCACACTCTTATCCGCTTTAGAAAATCAAATACATGTGGTAGAAACACAGTAACTGCACTAATCTTGCTGTCTGTTTTTTTTATAAAATACAATTAATTTTATTTCGGATCCTAATAACGCAGTAACTGAATTTAAAACTTATATTTTATACAATTTAAGAAGTTACAAAATAAGAAAAAGTAAAAAAACTTGCTAAGTTACTATAAGAGGGCATTATCATATAATACTGGTTCTTGTGTGTGGTTTTAAGTTAGGTAAAGTAAAACCTTTGACTTCTTTCCAGTCATCGTTTACTTTTCAGCATTTTCGTATAATACGTTTTTTGTTTATTCAGCAGAAGCTTTGAATGTTCATGGGCCGTGTGTGTGCCTTTCTTCTGAATTTTGTACTGCTTTCTTGGCGCCTTTTTCCTGGTCACTTGGACAGTGTCGGGCAGTGCTTCTCCATTATTTCTAGTGCTTCTCTACTGTTGATTGGGCTCGCGCATAGGGAGCCAGTCTTTAGGTAATTTGTAAGTCGAGTCAGGTCTAGCTCTTGTATGTGAGTTTGTTATTAGTTCGTTTGTCGATACGTCTGTTCGTCTGTAATAGTCCGTTATGATTTTCAAAAAGAACTAATTTATTGTTGGTATCTTAAAGTCATTGTGCAAAACCCTATTCATGGTATACCTAGGGGCATTTGCGATCATTTTCAATGCCCTATTTTGAATTACCTGAAACTTATTCAGCTCCGCTCTGCTTATGTTGCACCATGATGGCGCACCATAAGTAAGAACTGGCCTGACCAAGACCTTGTAGAGGTTAACTTTAGTTCTGTTGCTAAGTATACTCCGCCTGTGAAGCAGGGGGTAGATGGAGCTTAGTTGACGCAGAGCGAGCTTAACTCTGTTTATTGAATTCAGTCTCCAGTTCAGTCTTTGATCAAAGATAAGTCCCAGGTATTTCACTTCCTGACACCAATTCACCTGAACCCCGTTGACTCTGAGTCTAGTCTCAGGTCGTTTAACGTTACTTTTCGAGAAAATATGGCTTTTGTCTTTGAGGGATTTAAACGAATCCTCCAAGCTGAAACCACTTTTCAAGCTGAGTTATGTGGCGTTGTAAACGAGTGACGACTAGCCACGGCTGTTTGGGAAAAAGCAGTTATAGCAGTATCATCAGCAAACAGATAGATCTGCGTCTGTCTATCTCGCGGTATATCGTGCGTGTAAATATTGTACAACATAGGGGACAGAGGTGAGCCTTGCGGCACTCCGGCCCCGATGCGTTTTGTCGTGGAAAGCGCGTTCTCTGATGATACTGCGAAACTTCTATTTTCTAAGAATGAGCCCACTACCTTGACAAGGTAGTTTGGAGCACCAAGCCTTATTAACTTTAATAGTAGACCGTTGTGCCAGACCTTATCAAAAGCTTTGCTAACGTCAAAGAAAACCGCCCCCGTGTGCGCCCTTCTATTAAATCCCTTTACTATGTTTGACGTTAGTCTTGTTGTTTGCCTAACTGTGCAATGTTCGGCTCGAAAGCCGAACTGTTCGTTAGGCAAAACATTATTATTAATAACAAAATCATTAATTCGAGACAAAATTATTTTTTCCACAAGCTTACCCAAACCTGATAACAAGCTAATAGGTCTATAGCTTACTGGTATCGTGGGGTCTTCCCCTTTCTTCTGAATCAAAATAACTTTTGCATGCTTCCAGGTGCACGGGAAATGGCCTTCTCTGATAATTGCCTGGGATATGCTTATAATATTCCTCAAGGCTGTGTCTGGCAGGTTTCGTAATGCCGCATTTTTAATACCGTCGAAACCTGGGGCTTTTCTAGTATTTAACCCACTCACCAGCGATTTTACTTCATCTAAAGTTACTACAGGGAAATTTTGCAATGGATGTTCGATTGCTTTGTAAATATCGATCGTTCTGGAGACCCTCTCATCCCTGAGCGGATCCGTAGTGGGATTTTCGGTGAATTGCTCGCAGAGTTTGTCTGCGAGCAATTCAGCTTTATCCTTAGCGTCCGTCAGTATAAGACCTGTTTCCTAATTTTTTAAAAATGACATTGGTTTTTTGGAACCTTTGGTCAGAGTTCGGGTCATTTTATATAGTGACTTGTCTTCAATAGCCAAACTCTGAACCTTGTCGTCCCACAGGTCTGATTGACGTTCGATAAGCATCTGTCTTATCGCTTCGGCTTCGCGATTCGCCTCAGCTTTGATGCGAGGATCTCCAGTTCGATATGCCCTGTTTTTTAAGCGGTTCTTTACTCTTATGCGTTGCTTAATTTCATCTGTTAAAGCCCCGAATTTCGAATACTCGGACACTTTCGTGACAGAAGATTGAGAAAAAGCCATACTGATGTCATTTGTGATCCTACTCACCGCGTTTTCGATATCGTCCGAGTTACGAAGTGGACCTAGTGGCTCGATATTTCTCAAAAAATGGTTGTATCTCAGCCAGTTCGTGGTGGTCCGAGATACAAAACCTCGGCCCTTTTCGAGCGGGTTGCCCACTTCTACGACAACCGGTAAATGGTCCGAGCTAAGATCACAAATGACTAATGGCTGTGAAATTTGAACAGAGTTCTTTATCACGAAAATATCCAAAATATCCGGAAGAGCTCTCCCGAACAAGTGGGTGGGCTCCTCCGGCGGCAAAATGTGAAAATTTAGCACTTCAGGGAACTCATATAGAGCGCGACCTCTAGGATTTGAGACTCTGCAACCCCAAACTGTATGCTTTGCATTGAGGTCGCCCCCTATAATTGTTCTGTTATTATTATTAAAGATTTTGCTAAGACAGTTGCCTGTGAAACCTACCGACGGACTACAGTAAACCGATCCCAGGTGAACACGTTGATTATTCTTAAAGTTAATTGAAATAAATGTCCCTTCAATATGGGCGCAGTTATCAGGACCTGGCACAACTTGAGCAGAGATGTGCCTCTTTACCAGGATCATGGTGCCTCCCCCTCGTCTATTTAGGCGATCGTTTCTAAATATATAGTATAGTTTGGGAACGAAAACCTCTCTCCCTTCAGCCATGTCTCTTGTAAAAGAAGCACATCTATTTCATTTCTTTCTACAAAGTCAATAAGTTCGTTTCTCCTGTTTTTAATGCTATTTACGTTTAATGTGGCCAATTTGAAATACGCCGTCTCCGTCTGTACCACCACTAAACCGCGGTTTTCTCAAAAGTACTAACGATGGTTTTTAGCTGAGCTTCCATAATTTTAGTGAACTGTGCGAGAAAGCTCTGCATAGTTGTTTGCAGTGCCGCCTCCAGTGCATTTGACGCTGGTTTTGCACCCTGCGGAGTGCCTTTGTTCATATTGCCATCTCTGACCAACTTACTATTGTTTTGCTGGCCCCAGCGGAAGTTTGGATTAGCCTTTGGTACATTGTTATTATGTGTATTTTTGCGCAAATTGTTGGGGTGACGCGGGCATCCCAGGTAATTTGCTGGGTGTTCATCCCCGCAATTCGCACATTTTGCCTTCTCCTCACGAGGTTTAGGGCATTCGTAGGAGAAGTGGTCCAAAGCACACTTTAGGCACTTGACAGGAGCATTACACCTGAACTGTGAATGTCCGTATAATTGGCAACGATGACATTGTGAAAAAGACGCGCGCGCTTTCTGTGCTTCGACTTTAATAGACATTGAATCTAAAGCTCTCAGCTCATAAATTGATTTTTCAGTACGCGGTAGGAAAACCAGCACCAATGGCAGTGGGGCGCCGCTGCGACTACTCCAGCGAATCACCCTGGACGGATGGAATCCTAATTCAATAAGATCATCCTTAATTTTGGTTTCTGACCACGTTTTCAGGACACCTCGGAGCACCACGTGGAGCTCTTTTTCGTCCTGGAAGCGAAACGAATAATGATGTAAATTATTTTTAATTAGGAATTTAATAATTTTATTATAATCTGCAGGTGTAGGAGGGTGTATTTTTACACCCTCCGCCACGGTGAACGCTCGACCATAATCGATTTTTTCCAATCGCAAATGTCTAGTTATATCATTGTACTTTTGTTTGCCACGGATAACGATAGGGGGGACGCGTATTTTGGGCACGCCGGTCCCCTGATTGGTATCATTAGAATCGTTTTTGTTATCTTTATTCGGGATAACTGTCTTGGGAGCTAAAGATTTAGTTTGGCTAAGCTTTTGAGAGCTGTTTTGGCTATCCTGTAACACCTTTTTCACCAAGTATGTGCTTAGGGCTTTGCTATTGGTTTTCGGCAGGTTGGGCCATGCGGAATCGCTGGCCACCTTCTTGTTACTTGTACTTTTATTATCAGGGTTTAAATTTTGTCTTTTTCTCTTTCGTCTTTGCTTTTGCGTTGACCACTGTTCCTTGTCGCCTGATTCAGACATGGATTCATAATCCATGTCTGAACCGGTGTTGTCAATTTCGATTGAATTAACATTAATTTGCAAGCTATTCTGTTTGCGCGCAAAAACGTTGTTAGTAATGTCGACACTAGTAGTTGTCTTTGGTTTGTCTGCATTTGCATTTAAATTTGAAATTGATTTACTGTCATCGGTGCTGTCACGGTACCTACCTAATTCGATCTGGAGATCTTTATGCGCTTCCTGCAGTTCTTGCAGTGCCCTCGCCTTTGCAAATCCAGCCTCTTTTTCTTCCCGGAGTTTATTCATCCATTCATGCTCCTTATCGTTAAGCAGCTTCTTCCATCTCGCCTCCATGCGTAGTTCAGTGGCTTCTATTCACTGCTTCATGGTTTCTTAAACCTCTGGCTGCATAGGTTCATCGTCAGCCGGTGGCATTAGAACATCTTCTGGCCGGGGGCATCCCCCCCGCCTTGTGTTTCCATTTAAAAGAATAAATTCAAGAATTAATATATTTTTGACTTGGACAGAAAATAGTTTTAGAAAAATTTCGAAAATCAGACAGGAGCAAATTAGTGTCACTGTCAGACGACTGCTCGCTTTTAAATATCACTTCTCAAAAACGTATGCCATAAAAGGAACTAAGACAAACTTTAACAGAAAAATACACGAACGGTAAAATAAATGTCGCGACTGTTGATTTACGCTCTTACTAGGTATTAGCAATGGTGGGGGCATCTTTCGGGATAAACATTTGAATATATTTCCCAGGCAAAAACACAGTAACTGCACACGGACAGCAAAGACACAGTAACTGCACACAAACAGCAAAAACACAGTAACTGCACTGTCAGTGCATGTCAAAAAACATACAAATAAAAAAAATCATTCTTGTAACAATAAAACTATTAAGTACATTAGATTGTACCGTAATGATAAAAACACATATTCATAAACTTAGTGGAGTCAACAACGAAAACTAGCAAGTATAGGAACTTAAATTTCTCAAAATTTATAATAAGTAACTATATACAGTAGGTATACCGAATTACCCAAAAATTAAATCAAGTAAAAAAAACATTTATTTGTCAAATAATGACGGTGCATAAATAATTACATGGTTTATAACTTTTATAACTTTTTTGTACAACTGTCAAAAAAAGTTGACATTTTTTCATCGCTATCGATACGTAAACCTTTTGTTTTTTTAACAGTGAAAAAAAGACTTTTTTTCACGGTGAAAAAAAGACTTTTTTTAACTGGAAAAATGATTTACAAAAAAAACGATAAAACATTACTTTTTAAAAAATGTATTGAATTTTTTTGTACAAATTTACTAATTAATTACCAACTACCAAAAAATCTCATTTGTTACAATAATAATTGATGGTGAAGTTCGAACAATTGCTTCCAATATTAATTCCCGAAGCTAGTCCACCTTGCTGCTGATCAGAAACGCTAGATATTCCTTGAAAAGTTGAGTCCACAATTGTATCAGTTATATTGATTTGTTTGGAAGTAGAGGAACAATTTAATTTATTAGAAATATCGATTTTATTACTCAAACTATCTTCTATATATCCTTCTGCTATGGCGGCAGATTTCCAACCACCGTGGCGTTTTATAGATGTCATGTTACCCCCTGCATTGGCTAAGAGAGTTGCAGAACTCCTCCTAAAACAGTGACCTGTGTAGCTCTTATGCAATTCTTTTCCCAGCCATTTTGCAATCAAGCTAGGAATTTCCCCTATTTTATTTATTCCCACATGTTGGTCAACACATTTTCCTCTTGAATATTTTAAAAATAAACTCTTTTTGTGTGTATGGGACGGCCTTAGTACTCTATACTTGCGATATATCTCAATATAATCAGAATTTGAAACGGTAAACATTCTTGGGCAATAGGTCTTTGTATCCGGTATTTTAACAATCAATATAGACCCGGTATCTTCAATGTCATCAATAGTTACCTTCAATAATTCTTTACGGCGACAAGCACCGCTGATTCCCAAAATTAACGCAACCTACAATTAAAAAAATATTGAAATTACTGAAATAATACAAAATTTTGATCATCTGTACCTTATAAAGTAAATTTGTTTCATCATCAGCTTCTTGAATGAATTTATTAATATCGTCTCTCGATAAAACTTTAGATTTCTTCCCTCGGTATCCGACGTTTTTGTTCTTAATAAAAGGCACCAATTTTGAAAACTTCTTTATATCAATATTTTCTTTAACATTCAATGTACTCTTCAACATTGAGTAGACACTCCATAAAGTAGAAGGTTTTACAGTTTTTGATTTCTCTTCAAAATAGCATATAAGTACCTTTTCAGACATTTTTTGTATATTTTTCTTGCCGCACCATACACGGAATTGGTTATAATTTTTCTCGTATATAAATTTTGATTTCGCCGGTAACATGTTAGCTATAGCCGAATTTGCTATATCGGCTATATCTGAAGGAATCTCGCTATCACTATCGTAATCTACATCCATTTTAAGTACTTATACTATTTATTTAAAAAATTGCAATAAATATGAACAGCTATCAACGTATGACAACAAAACAAGCAACGTGCCAACAAACCATTTCTATAGTAACGACAGGGCTGTTAACTTGATTATGTGAAATTATATGGTAAAATTTTTATTATAATATACAATTTTACCGATTAATTCAAACTTTCAGTTGTACAAAAAATGTTGTTTGTATTTCGTTTGTGAAATTCGTGTTTTAATGGCACATTCGAGAGAATTTTTCGCCTCGACCTGCGGTCTCGGCAAAAAATTAACACTCTCATGTGCCATTAAAAAAACACTCACTTCACGCACTTAATACAAAAATAACTATTATAACAATAATTTGATGTAGTTAATTTAGAGAAAAAGTAATAAAACCAACTTACCTTACAGGGTTTTGAAGTAATTTAAATAATGATTTTTCGCCTCCACTTATGTTCGAACTATGCAAATAAATGAACTTATAACCAGGCATTTTTAAGAAATATCACTGCTTTAATAAATATTAAATAATATTATGATGGAACGTTGAAAGTGAAACAATATATACTTTCGCACTATAAACGTCGACACCACGCTACCCAAATATAAAATACAATTAAGCTGGTATAGGAAGGAGTATGCCGACTATATCCTGAGATGGCAGGCCATCCCAGGTGGGTAGAGCTTCAAATAAATTCAAGTTGACGCGTTAAATATACCCCTTTACATCTGGTGTGGGTTTATCTGGAGTAGTACCAGTTAAATACTACTTTCTTGACCAGTAACTCCGAAGCTGGTAGCTGCAGTAAGTAAAACCTTATCAATACAGCGGGTCCATAAACTAAGTCGTTTAGTTAAAGCTACTAATTCTTTCCAGCAAATCATATTTAGTTGTAATGATATAAAAAATATACTTTAGGATTGTATTGCAGGTTCCACAGGATACATTTACTCGGTGACTTAAACGCCGAATAATGGTTCATAATTCATGAACTTTTCACCTCAATTCTTTTACTTTTCGTGCAGTGCGAACTTTGGGTATCCCAATGCCTTCCTTTCTATTCACACTTCCTGTTTCTCTAAGCAAAATCACGGATCTAGTGAAAACGTAAATTTGGTCAAAACCCGTAACTCTGTGTGGAAGTTCTATTTGAAAATCCTGAATGGCGTCCCGGGTTTAATAAACCCTTCAATCATTTTTAAAGCGATCATAAAAGCTTTATGATTACCCCATCTAATTTTCTTTAAACTGAAAGCTTCAGAACTTGACATGCAGTTATATTTTTCATTCAGTTTTACCTTTTACCTATGCTACTTTCCAAGATTAATAATTTGAGACATAGGTAATTGATACCACGGCTTACTTTCATGCCTTTTTTTATGCTACGATATTTTTAGATGAAGTTTGGAACTATTGGTGGAATCCACATGTGAGTTTAGGAGTGTATCAAATTACCAAATGTACTATCAAGATGTATACAAGGTGTCCAAGATAAGAATGGGATCCGAGAAAAGCAAACAACGAGAAGCGACAATATGACATTTGGCGAAATCATTGTAGTGGGAGGTAACCCAGCCAACTATCATAAGTTTAAGCCGGCCGTGTTTCAGCCGTTAGTCCGGTAGTCGATGAGTTATCGTCATCAAGTTTAGTTGTCGTTTTTGTTGACAGACGTGTATTGTTTAACTGTTTGTTTTTGTGAGTGCTGTGCTACTGTAAAACTATGCCTGGTAATGCCTGTACGTTTCGACGGTGTCACTCAAAACAAGGTCAAGGAATAAGCATGTTTGCATTTCCAAAGGATGCTGAACAGTAATTACATTCGCACCGCTTTAGGATTGTTGATTAAAAATGTAAGGAAAGGTAACAAAACTGCTGTTCAATATTTAAAAAGAAATAAAGGGATAAATAAGAAAATACTGTTTTTCTACTTCTACATTAATAAGAACCTACTTACGCACTGTCTACTTTATCCGTAAAACTCTAATTACATACACTATATTGTAAGAAGCCAAGCTGTGCGAAAGAGCAGTTACGTAATATTATAATGTCTGTATTGACAAGGGCAATTTTCGCTAACGCTCGTACCGTAATTTTCAAAATCGTGTGTAATAGGCTTCTTACCACTCTTGGTATGTAATATACTATTTTATTTTCTTTCTTAAATGTACTATCACTAAGTAACGCATAATCAATAAAACATTTCAAAAATATTTTTATTTTATTTACTTTTTTTATTATTTTACGAAATTTACTGGAAAGCCAATTACATAAAACACAGAAGATATTCATGAAAAAGGTAGTTCTTAGTAGGTACCCACATTTTTTGTTTCAGTGTAAATCATTTACTTCATCGCTTTAGTGCTTCTTATAGTGTAATAGCCCGGCCAAAAAACTGTCGGTGAGAGGTGCAAATAGGATAAGTTTACAGTTTCGTTCCATGTAGTAGCGGGACTTCGTTTTTGACACGCCCTAAGTTAGCTCTAACCCCTTCCAGCTCCATGAGCTACCGTCGGTTAGTCAAGTAAGACTCAATAAGCTTCAACGGTATTTTTCTCATTCCGCAGTGTTCAAGCTTTTCAAGCAGAAGGTTGTGAGAGATACAGTCGAAAGCATTAGTTAGATCACACATAATTATTGAAGATTGTTTTTCAGACTTTTGACACTCGCCTATGTCACTTACAACTTCCAATACGGCAATATAGCTATCGGTCGACAGTCAGAGTTACCTTTTATTATTATATTGGCGTAGTTTAGGCTACTTTAAAAACATCCAACAAAAACTGTCAAAATTTCAAGGTGAAGGACATATATTTGGTCCCCATTTAATCAATGCTAAACTCGGGATTTTGTCGCTTCTCGTTGTTTACTTTCCTCGGAATAGGATACCATTGGAATCTTGGAAACGGTAAGTTGTTGGTTAAATTAGGAAAAAGTTGCACAATTTAAACACCTTTTACATCGCGTTTGCAAAAGTAAACTATCTTTAACCGATTTCGTTATCAAAAAGAATGTCTTGCTATATTATTTTTATTTATTTTTTACATTATTTTACAAGATCGAAAAAAAATTAAAAATTACTTTTTCATCGTCGCTTTTTAAGAAACATCAGCAACTTTCTTTTCTGCATACTTTCCTGGTTTTTGTTTTTTTTTCGGTCTTGAACTCTAAAATAGTTTTTCTGTTTGGGATCATAGCTTTTAACTTCTTTTAATCTTTGATGCTTGTGTCGCCCAATCTTCGTATCGGGGGGCAGCCAATTCTTCGGAAACTTGTAGGTGGAGCCTGGAGCAGATTGTACGGGAGTTTATCTAACTAGTGGGTTTATAGCGACGTCCGACTGTCTGTTGTACTCCGTTATAATTTTGTCATTTTGTATTGGTATGTCAAAGTCCTTGTGAAGTACCCAAGTCTTTATTATGGGTTTGCATAAGCAATTATTTTAAACACGCATTTTTTATTTTCTTCCTATTGGTAACAACACAACAAGACTGTTTTGAAATTTCATGGCACACCTACTTTTTTTTTTAAGAAATATTTTGGTAGTGGTAAACTTAAATTATCTGTTTTATACCTGGATGGGACTATCTTTAGAAGTGAGACATATTTTATAAAAAATTTCAATTACAAGAAATTAAATAAATTATTTAAATTGAAATGTTGTTTTACTGGTTGTATAATATAGAATATACGTAGGTATATCTTTACTAGGATCACGCTCACGCTGCTTTACATACATCCACAAACAGCATAACCTAGAAAATATGCGACTGTGGTTTACGTATATTTATTTATTTCAAGCAAAAAACACTTTAATATTAAACTATTAAGATAATATTGAGACAAAAGTTAAATAGTGCTTATTTAGTTAATTTAGTTACAATTACAAATACTGTGGTATTTTCCTCAATTTTATTTATGTAAAGAAACAGACTTGGGAAGAGATTAGTGATTATTGTAAATATTTACTGTTACTGTTGAATGTTCGGTGGCGGTAATGGTTATCCCTGGAATATTCTGGGTAGACACAATATTTTGTGTGAGACCTTGCTCATTGACAATTAATCTAGTCGTTCCACTTGACGTTGCAGATGCTGTAGCTGTGGTATTTTGGGATGTACGTGATAAGCAAGGTGGATATACACCGTGTGAAGATTGTGTGGACAAAATATTTGCAACTTCAACCTTGCTTTTCATCGAAGTTTCAATGTAACCTTCTGCCACTGCTGAAGACTTCCAGCCACCATGCTTCTTAATAGTGTTCAAGTCACCCCCACTATTTGCTAAGTGTGTGACACTGGACCGTCTAAAATAATGACCTGTAAATAACTTGGGATTTGGTAATTTCAAGTGAATAATAAGCAATAACAAAAGGAGCTTTGCCAATCGTGTTAAAATCAATAGGAGTCTGAATGCAGTGTCTATTCTATAAGTCAAAAAAAATCTGCGAATTGTCACGTGATTTGGTCTGAGACTAAAATACTGTATTACCATTTGAACCCAGTCACTATACCGAGTGTTGCATCGTCGAGCGGGACATAGGAAATCCCATGTAATTTTAAATGGGGTCAATTATTGGCTTCCCTAATTATTTTAGAGAAAAATTATATTTAGGTTTATTAAAGAGCACTAAAACCCACATTCAAAAGAATAACTTTAGATATTTTTGATGAGTCCGTTTACGGGTTATCGCCGATTTCTTTTTAACTATTTCTCCTTTTTATGGCCCCGTATTTGCGGGCACCAGTCAAGGTAAAAGATGACTGTCAAATAAAGTTGTCATTTTGAAATGTGTGCTTTATTGTTATAAAAACTCGTACATCGAAAATATTAAAGGTGTATTTATGAGTACAAATTAATCTGAACAAAACTAAAATAAAGTATCCAATTACAACTTTAGGATTTAAGAAGATGTTCAAATATTCCTCAAAATGACAACTTTATTTGACAGTCATCTTTTACCTTGACTGGTGCCCGCAAATACGGGGCCATAAAAAGGAGAAATAGTTAAAAAGAAATCGGCGATAACCCGTAAACGGGCTCATCAAAAATATCTAAAGTTATTCTTTTGAATGTGGGTTTTAGTGCTCTTTAATAAACCTAAATAGAATTTTTCTCTAAAATAATTAGGGAAGCCAATAATTATTGACCCCATTTAAAATTACATGGGATTTCCTATGTCCCGCTCGACGATGCAACACCCGGTATGTAATTCTAAACTTCCTGGTTATGTAATTTTTAGTTTTGGGCACATGTTCAGTGATTATATCGTCTCTAAATTCAATATCATCTACTGACATATTTGTAATTTCTTCTCTGCGGCAGACACCATTATAGCCCATTATAAGAATAACCTGAAATTAATATTCGAGATCAACTACATTTATTATGGGTTAGTTTTTTTGTCGATACCTATTGTATTTTTGTTCGAGATATAGGTATAGTTGGGGTCAAGCAAATATTTGACGCGTGACACTTCCATATTGTCATGGGTGTCAAATACGGCAGGCAACTCATAATATAAAAGTTACTAATGGCTAATTTATATTATAATAATTACCACCCACTCGAAGTATTTGTATCTTTATCCTTTTATATGACTAAAAAGAGATATACATAATTCTCGTCGATTTGGTCAAATCATAAAATATGGGCTGCAGATCCGCATTTTATTTATTCCAAAACGAGTGATGTCGTTGTCTTGTTGACATTCTGTATTTGGTTTTGGATTTTGAGTATTTAAATCATTTTATTGCCTTTTTATAGTGTTCTATTGTCTTTATTTGTGTAGTGTTTCCCAGCAATCATTTTCTGCAAAGGTTTATAAATAACAATATTCGTCAGTCCGGCCCTGACTAAGTATCAGCTGTAATAAAGTTGGTGAAATCGAAATAACCTAGTATTGTACAAATATGACAAGATGGAAGTGTCACGCGTCAAATATTTGCTTGACTCCAACTATACGTATATCGTTGTTTATGCTGAGAAAGTTATTTTGAAGCAAAAATTTTAGGAATCATTCCAATCTTGTTAACTACATTCTTATTAATGCAATTCTTACTTTGATTGCTAGATATATTTCATCATCAGCTTGTCCAATGAAGCGATTATTTTTGATCTTTTTGGCATGTAACCCTCCTTTTAAAATATGCCTGTAATTTTTTATATTTCGATATATCAATATTTCTAATATATTTAAACAACTTCTTAACATTAAGTATTTGGACCACATCGATAAAGTATTTTTAATTTCACTTTGTTTGTTAAAAAATGCTATCAGGATATTTTCTGAAATATCTTTTACACTATTTTGCTCACGCCACAGCTCAAAATCTGCATATTCTTTTTGATAGATATTGCGAGATTTCTTCGGTAAGAGACTATTTAAATTATTTTCCGCAAATTCTCGTAGTTCTGGTGGGGTATGTCTTCCGTCTGACCGAATGACGATTTATTAAAAATATGTATTACTTTTGAAATATTGGCGGCTGGGGTGACCAATTGTTTTTTCTGTAACATATTGTTGCCAACCTCAAAAAAAATAAAAGTTTTGACTGGAAATTATTAACTATATTTTTTTTTTAATTTCCTTTAAAGTGACCCAAATAAAAAAAAGTATTATATAATATTCGTTTCATAAGAGATTTTAGAGCACTCGTCTCATTCAGACTCAAACAGACGCGTGCATGCTCTAAAATTGTGTCTTATGAAACTTATGTCTTAATATACTATTATGTAGGTATCACTTGCAATGGTTTAAACATGTGTTCAGCTTTTTCACTATCATAGATTGTCATTAAAATATAACAAATAAAGTCATACTATCATAATACTATACAATGAACATAGTAGTCTTTAAAAAAATCATTCGTCTTTATTGCCAATTCACTGTCATAATACAAAATCGAATTAGGTACGTGGTCTTCCAATTCGTTTAAAAATGATTGTACATTTCGTTTCTAAGGAAAAATTTGATATGTTACGGTGTCACCCTTTATGCCATTGAAATAGTGGAGAACCTGAGGAAACGTATTTAAATAATTACCTGCAAATATTACAGCGGAATAAAAAGATGTTTGGAAGAATGGTTGCCAATTTATTGCAGTATGGGTCATTTAATAAAGCAGTTGTTACCAAAACAAACCATGTATTGAGAAAATTTAAAATATTGTGGCAATAGCGGTAATGGAAGACCCTTCAACATCAGTTAGAAACATTGAAAAAGTAAGTGGAACGCCACAATCTACAGCACATTTTATTTTGCGTAAGAACGAGTATCACCCGTGCAAATTTCGAATAGAAGAAATATGCATTATTTGTCCATAGAAAATCCACGATTGTAAAAAATGTCTATGCACCAACATCGTTCTGGTTTCAATATGTGAGTAGGTTGGGAGCAAAGATAATTGGGCCAATTTTTTACCACGAAACACTAAATTCGGAGCGGTATCGAACTTTACTGCAGCATAATTTAGAATAATGGTTCGATAATAACTTACCACTAGCAAAAATTAATAACGTCTGGTTTCAACAAGATGGGCCCCCGCTAATAATTCAAAAATTGTCCAAGAATATTTATTAAATAGATTTTCTAATTTTTGGGACCACGCCCAAATTTCGTAGGAATTCACCTTCTTTATGCTTCCTAGGGAACGGGGGTCTGGCCCCAAATGAAGTTAAAATCCGCTATATAAAGAAAATTAATATATTGTGGTGGGACGCTCTCAAAACCGGTTTTGTTAAGTTTATTCCCATCGCTCTTCCTTAGTTAAATTAAAATAAGACCAATCTCGTTTTTAAAAATTATTATTTAAGTAGTAAAAGGGCGCCAGGTCAAAAGGGCGGGGGGGGGGGCGATAGCCCCCCTTCGCCCCCCAGTGGCTACGCCACTGGATAGATAGGTACGCATTCAGCGGTTTCTTGCACGGTCGCCTAATCTTACTCCTTTGGGGGCACATCAAAAACTATGTGCACCAAAGTAATTTTAAAATGGAGGAAAAATTATGAAGGCTGGTTTTAAAAGCATGTTAAACGATTACATTAGATCTACTTAAACAATGTTTTTGGTTCCACAGTTCGACGATGTTACCTATGCTGGGAAAATAATGGACATTTGTTTAGGCACCGTTTGTAATTAAGTCTAGTTTGTAATATGGAATTATGTTTATAAATGTTCAGTGAAGAATTTTCTTGAATAATTTTAGATAATAGCTAAAAACTAAAAACATGTTTAAACCATTGCAAGAGATACATCAACAATTTTAGGGTGCAAAGTTTATTTTAATAAAAAAAAAAAACAGGACCGTATTTTAAAGAAGAAAGTTGATGATGCTTTTTTCGAAAACGAAACGTTGTAGTAAAAATCTGTAAAGGCTATCTCGTTTAGTTTAAGAAGTGATAACGAAAAATATGTTTCGTCTTTATATATGTGGTAAGATAATGTTAAAATAAATAAAAAATAATATAGCAAGAAGTTCGTTTTTTTTCTAATATCAAATTCGGTTAAAGATAGTTTACTTTTGCAAGCACAATGTAAACCGTATTTAGATTGTGCGACTCTTTCCTAATTTAACAAACATTGTAATTTCTAACGTTTTCAAGATTCCAATGCTATCTCATTCTTATCTTGGACACCCTGTATACTAGTAAATACTTTTTTTCTAGGTAGTTTTTGCGTACTGTGAACTATAGCGTATTTCAGAAAGGTGTAGAGTAATAAAAGCTCATTAGGTATGCAATGGGACTACAGAGTGACCCAACAAATATTTAAGCCACTTTCATAATTTGGCATTGATTTCATAGCAAAATTCTTTCTTTTCGTCAAGGGCAGGTAGTACCACCCGGTTGGGTAAATTTATGGGTTTTGTCTATTGTTATCCATTCACAAACACTGAAAATGGTGTGACAAAGGCGTGCCGGCAGGATATTCGTAAAAAGGAAAGAATTTTACTTTAACAGAATAAAATTTAGGCATTATGTACATAGTATATTAGGTACACTTATTTTTTATTAAACATTATAAAAAAAAATACAAAATACAACAAATACACAAATGCGGAAGTAAAAGAAGTCGATGATTTGGTAATTGATCAGTTTCATACTTGAATAATTAATATTAATATTGAACTAATTATTTATATAAATTAAGTTTATATTCGGTGATTTAAATATCACAAAAAATGAGGGTTGCCCGTGGGCGTCCGAGTATAGCACTAAAAGTGCCGCACGACTCTGGCTGCGAGTCTTTAACTTACCTGTCTTTGAATTCCATAGGCGTACGTTTCGTTCCCACAAGGAAATTTATTTTTATGACATTGAGAGCTGTGTTAATATTTGATTTTGTTATACGCTTATGTAATCAAAGACTAGGCTCGGACGTGGTTGTGATCGTCTATCGGATAGGACTCTACGTTGTGTCAGATTCGCTGAAAAGGGTATCAGAGCGAAGTATTACACTGAGAATGCTAAATTTCGCACAGGGATTAACGCTGGTTTTGAACTTAGAAGAGTTTCGAGACCCGAGAAGTGGCTAGTCGGGAACGGCTCTTTTTGTTTGTAAAATTTGGAAGAAAGACGTTATTGGCTGCTGACGGCGAAAAATCTGGATAACCGAAACTTCCGGTCACGTTTCCAAAGGTTTCCCTACCCTGCATGCCGGACGAGACAAGGAGCTGTCGCTCTAGACTGTCGCCTATCTCTATAGGTTCCCCTTAAACGGTTGCTTGAATGAGCTTGTCGCTCCAGGCTGTCGCCCTCCGTCCCACGTTGAAGGAAACGCTGTGAACCCTGCTAGTCTAACCAGAAGACCAGGTCCGCACTTTTCTCCTAACAACCTCTAACGCAGATTTAATAATGGCTTTAGAAGTATTTATTTATTGGGAGCCATCGCCTAGCCTACTCTAAGAATAATGACATATTTGTTCGCCAGTAACGGACTGTAAGATCTTTTATTTCATTTAGACAAATTATAGCGGTGGAAAATGAGATGCTCTTTCTGTTCTAATAAATGTCCTCACATCTCCAAGAGCATTAAACTCTATATTGTGTCCAGCGTGGACTTTCGTCCCACAATAGTGCGTAGGGAGAGCATGATAAACTTACGGGCCTACGAACGTAAATCAGACGCAGAAATTACCCTCAAAGTTTCCGTTATAACGAAATTATGAGAGAAGTGATACTAAATCGGACAGCCGCTACTGCATGTTCACGGACCCTATTGAAAGATGTTTCTGGAGAGCGCTAAGTTAATCCGTGCGAAAAACGCAGCGACAAGAGAAACGTTTAAAAACGGATTACAGCAAAAATATTAAGAAATCGCTCCAAAGTAAACCAAAGAAAAAAGAAAGAAATCTTCAAGAATTTGAAGAGTTGAAGAAACGGAGATGGTCCTAACCTGGAACAGAACAATTTCATCGCTTTCCAGTAAAAGTGGTTTACGGTTATGCTTTTCCCAGACAAAATCCATATTTTTTAAAGTGGTCCATAAAAGTTTTCTAGTCATAAACGGAATACTGTCATCCTGGCCAAGCTCCATTAGAATCTTATCTAGGGCGGGTATTCCTTTTTTAAAATAAAAAGAGTGAACTTTTCTTCGAAATACACTTTTGGTGTCTTCATCAAGGACTTTTACTGGTCTGCCTGGACTTTTCTTGGAAGGTTCCACTTGACCTGCTGTCTTTCTCTCCCGCAATAATTTAAAAACTGTGGACTTTCCAACTCCAGTCATTCGGGAACATCGGTCGACAGTTTCTTGTACAGTAAAATTTGGATAATCGTATTTTATGCAATCATGTACATTTAAGATAATAACTTTTTCACTCGCTGATAGTGGAGAATTATTGGAACATCTTTTTGTTGGTGTGAATGTCGTCATTTTATTACTAATCTTATAATACTGTGAACACTATAATATACGGCTTAACAGCAAATACTGATGCGTTAAACTAAACAAATATACTTATTAAGGTCATACAAACACACGATATATGAAGTTTATTCCAAATTACCACCTATTTATATGATCCAGCCAAAGAGGCCAGAGCCAAACTCGGTACCTGTTAGATGGTACCTGTTAAACGCAAAACGTAACTTTATAATCTACTACCTAACTAATCCCCACACAATATTTCGATTTTGACACTTCAGGCCAGAAAACATACCTTTCCTTATCCTCTTACGCAATTACTACAAATTTTACTATTACAAACAATACTATTTTATCTTAATACCACATTATTTCATGTATTAATTGATTGTTAAATTGATAAATAAATTTGGTTTGAATTTGAATTTCAATTTGAATTAATACCCGTTAACCTAATTTTCTAAAATTCTTGGTTAGTTATCATAAATAATTTAATGCACAAAGTTTACCTGCGCCTATGGCCGACACCAAAATTGAGCCTAATTGGACGGAATTTTCCATTTTATTAGTCTACACCTTTCTAAAATAGACTATAACCTATTTTTATTGCATGGCCTGCTTACTGCATTTACGTATTGTAGTCGTCGCTTTAAGTTTCTTTATCTTGGAAATGGTCGAGTATACGACCTTACACCTAGAGGACATTTTTTGGATAAAAGTAAACGTTCAAAGAACTAAGTAACAAGTAACGTGAAAAGTGACCCCTAATAATGAGTTAGTGCAGCGGGCGGGTGTTTGCTGGTTGTGAAGTTATAAAAAACAAACCTGGTATTTTTAGACAAGTTAGAAGATCTACGAGAAAACAAGTAAGTTCGGGGATGCATTGATATATACGGAAGTCATTTTGAACACTAAATATAAACTTGTAATAACCAAAAAAAAGGATTTACAAATTTAGGGACAGCGTTGCTTCTTATTTTGTCATTGATATGTTGGTATTTTTGCCTAATACATTTATTATTCGAAAACAGTTTCTTAGCATCATATTTCTTTGATCTCGAAACAAGTACGACCTAGAGAAGCTTTTTTACGTAAAAATGTGCAAGGAAACATAATTTATTTAAAAATAACGAAAATGCACTCGGCGAGAAATTAAGGACCTAAATAACTAAGCACCCCTTCTACTGACATTATGGATCACCTAATATTTTCAAAAAGTTACCCCTAATAACTAACTATACAGCCTGTTCAAAATGAAGTGGGCACTATTGCTAACTTTCTTATTATAAGAGATGCGACGTCGGTTAAATTAGTAAAGATTTGTACTTTTATGTACTGATTATTATGACGATGACAAAAAAAAAATTGAACATCAGAATAACGTGATATTAACAAAAACATATTTTTCTTTGATGAAATGGGGTATTTTTGCTATTACAATAACAAAATTAATAATTTTGGATTAATAACTTATAATTTTATTATTTATAGTAATGATAAATATTATAACAGCAGATTAAGTGTTCAAACAAATCACCTTCTACTTCTACACACTTTCGAGCACATTTTGAAACTTTCCTCGTAGCCTTCAAAACTGTTCGCCCATCAATGTTATTAATACTGTTAATAATGGATTCTTGCACTTCATCAACATTGTTGTACTGTTTGTTATAAATTTCGTTTTTTAAAAACCCCCAAAAATAAAAATCGAAGGGAGTAATGTCTGGTGAACGCGGAGGCCATAAAATTGGTCCACGTGTAGCTAACCAACGTTGTTCAAACAGTTTGGTAAGAAGATTGGCAACAACATAGGTATTATGCGGCGGCGCACCATCTTGTTAAAAATATATTTCTTGCCGATCTACTAAATTAATGTTATCCAAAAAGTCCTCCATTATGTTTCTTATTAATTTTACATAGCGTTCGCCTGTCAGGGTACCTTTATAAAAAACAGGTCCAATTATTTTTGAACCGATAAGACCACGCCATACATTTAAGCTAAAACGCCTCTGTGGATTACAAGGCTGGTAACGCATAAGATTTTCGCGACTCCAGTAATGCCGTTTTTTTTTATTAAACATGCCCCTATTGCTGAAATTAGATTCGTCACTCCACAAAATCTGGCGCAAAATATTTGGATTCTCATTTACCGTATTAATAAGCCACTGACAAAATTCCATACGTCTTGCTTGGTCACTTGGCAATAAAGTCTGTGTTGGTCTATACTTGTAGAGTAGATAATATGCTCCATTCCACAATTATTCGTTGATTTCTCGACTGCAATAAAATTTAAATGACAACCCTCAGTCGTAATCCCAACCATAAATAAGCTGCCTGATAAATATCTAATGTGTCGGCACCTTTAAAAGAGTACAGGTCCTGATTACCTACTAATTTCAATAGTTTAGGTTAGCTATTTTCAACAAAACAACAAATATAAAATAATAGGTAAGTATCTTTATTTTAATCATGTAATTAAATAGCTATTAATATTTATACAAAAATACTAATTTACAATATTATAATACAATATTTAACTTAACCTACTTTATATTTAGCTCTGTTTTACTATCACTATCGTCTTCATCTATGCCTAAACTAATTATTTAGGGCCTTACGTTACTATTTATTATTGGATGGATGGGTTAGGTCATTATATCTACTGTCGTTAATGCAACTTTGGTCAAAATACTCGTTTCACTTTTTCTAAAAGGGTACAGTAAACGATCTTTATGATGTTTTTGGCATTAAGTGATAAATGTTTTTTCTTCGTTACACCATAACTTCCGGAAGCAATATTATCTGAAGTTTCACACAGATCTGACATATTTTGGATGCTCGATAACACACACGAAAATACCTTTAACGCACAGCTTGACAAACACCAAACGACTGATGAACTAAGATGAAAAGACTCTGCTTTATATTGAACACCTGCAATTTGCCATTAACCTACCTAATATACCAATATAATAACATAATTAATAGTAACGTAAGGTCCTTAATAATTAGTTTAGGCATAGATGATATTATATTATTGTAGATTAATATTTTTTTATAAATATTAATAGCTGTTTAATTACAAGATTAAAATAAAGATACTTACCTGTTATTTTATATTTGTTGTTTTGTTGAAAATAGCTAACCTAAACTATTGAAATTAGTAGGTAATCAGGACCTGTACCTTTTCAGAGGCACTTATTTATGGCTGGGTTTAAATTTTATTGCGGTCGGAAAATCAACGAATAATTGTGGAATGGAGCATACTTGTACATCTCGCACACAATCTCTTGTAGAGTTTTCGCGGATGCTTCAAAATACGTCAACACATTTATGTTAGTATCTTTGCTAATAATAAATATTTTCTTTGGCATTGACTTCTCAAAAACTTTTTTATTGCATCTAAACTTTCTGTATAATATCAAAAAACATCTCCGATCAGGCATATTTCTTTCGGGGAATACTGTACGATATCGTTCTAAAGCACGTTCCCTATTTTTTTGGCACAGTATGTATGTTTCAAACAAATCGCATTTGTCTAAATGTGTGAATAACATTTTATTCAAAAGATATTAAACTGAACATATCACAACAGATTTAAAGATCTGTCAAAGGTATTTTTTTGCAAATACGGTAAATGGCCACTTACGATAATAAATGAAAAATTATTACATTTAAAGGATACCTGCGATTTTTTTTGTGATGGCCGCCTGTCAAAGAGCTGTTGAGATAGGCCTTTAATATGGTACATGGCCGCCTGTGGTTATAAATTAAAAATTTCATTTAAATGTAAATATCTCTGTTATTATTGAGTTTAGCAATATGAAGTAAAAGAAAAATATTCATTAGATTTTCTTTTTGTATCAAATAGTTATAGCAAAAATACCCCATTTCAATAAAGAAAAATATATTTTTGTTAATATCACGTGATTCTGATGGTCAATTTTTTTTGTCACCCCCATAATAATCAGCACATAAAAATACAAATCTTCACTAATTTAACCTAGGTCGCATCTCTTATAAAAGGAAAGTTAGCAACAGTGCCGACTTCATTTTGAAAAGGCTTTATATGCACATACTTATTATTATATATCTAAACTGTTTTGTAATCTATTTTCTATATTTTTAGAATCCTTTCGAAATTTTGAACAGTTTTGACAGATTAACGATTTCCGACTTTGCATTCTCGTATACCTACTTATACTTATGTACAATGTGATAAATATACAGAGGGGTCTCAAAGAAAAACAACAAGTTTGAAAAAAATGTTTACTTAGAAACTCTAATGGTCAGTAATAGAATTTACTTTAGTTAAAACCGCAGAAATCCCATAGGGCGTTCATCGTTTCTGGATGCCCGAGCCAGAAGTCATTAAATCGACTTGTTCGAAGAAATTCAGCTGCTTGTGGAGGGAAATTATTCATCAGTGCTAGAAGGCCGGCTTGAAGGGTGTCTTCAACAATACCTTCGACATCTACACCAGTGACTGTCACCTTAAAGAAAACGTAAGCTTAAACAAAATATGAGTAGAACTTAAAGAAAAACAATTATATTTGATGCAAGTGCAATAAAACTGCCTATAATCAAAACCCCTTATATAGACAAGGAAATCTACAGCTTGCCTACGTCCAATACCAGAGTGTAGGAAAGAGAAGAAGTTTAATTTTTTAAGTCATTTTTGATTTTAGAAAAATATTCCAAATATTGTACCGTATTTACAGGATGATCAAAAAGGAAGAAAATGTGCAAAGTTTACAAGTATGAATTATTGATGTTTTTAAAATCCGTTAAAATTAAGTTATAGAAACAATTTTCGGAACTTTATTTTCTATTCAAGTGTCACAGCCTGCACCATCGATTATTTGTTCACTTTTTATATTTTTCATTAAATTTAATGATTTTAAAAAATTCTATTGTAAGTTCATAAGCCACTAAAAATTATTTCGTTTTAAATATTATATTATGATTATTAATTACTTGTTCAACATTTATTTGGCTTTTTAGCGATTTTTTTGGTAGTTAAGATCAACACGATAAAGTGGCTAGGAAAATATTTTTAGTAAATAGAGAGAATTATTGCAAAGCACATGAGTGAAAATTTAGTTTTATTTTAATTATGGGGATTCACGTGAAAGTAAATATTGCATTTTATTTTTTAAAACTAAAACAAAAAAAGAGAAAACTTAAAAATGGCTGAATTCCCTCACCTTTTAAACAAATAAACAGGGGATGTTGCTTTATTATTGAATAGGAAACCTAATTATAAAAGCACTGTAAATTAAATACCTAATTATTTTTAAAATATGTGTCTACCTAATTAACGTATTCTTAAATCATTTTCATATTTTCTTATTTTTTTACGACCTGGCTACCATAACATTTGATATTGCCGTTATGTTGGTGTTGTTGGTATTGTTAGTTAGTTTTGATCCAATTTAAATATTTTTATTGATATTATTTTCTTGCTATTTCTAAATAAATCTAATTTTTATTACAATTGAAATATTTTAGATACAATAGCTAATACCCTCGGATGTCGCAGACACGCTTAAATAAGTTGTTTTATTTATTATTTATTGTATCTATTTTCACCATTGTCATTTTAGGGAGGACATACCATATTAGAAAAAAACAAACAAAGAAACGAATGTATCCAAAAAATCGTTTACAGAATTATATTCTATCAAAGTATAACTGTTTTACAAATCGTTTTTTCATGAAGAATAACGTCTAAAATTAAAAGTAACAAAATAAACTTTAACATAGGAAAAGTGATAATAAATTAGACACAATTAACTCTATCAAAAAAGAAATTCATCCTAACCAAACAGCATCAAGATTTAACATTGCCAAAACAAACATTGACAAAATGATCATAATGCCGACTGTGAAGTTGTAGAGAAATATTGAGTATGAAAATAAATGAGTTTAAAAGTAAAACCGAACGAAATCCGAAAATCGTGCCATGCACACTAGCTTGCACGTGTGCGATGTTGTCATGTCTAATGTGTTAAACAACAGTTGGTTATTTAAGGTTACACATGAGAAATTTAATTGAAACCCGTCTTCTGATTTCTCTTTCAGTTAAATATTAGGTTTATGTTCATACGGTCATTACATGGTTACGAACCTAAGTTCGGCATTTTTCTGCCACTGCTTATTACGTCGTTTTACTTTTATAGCATTAACCCCTACTTAATATGAAAAATGAGTATAATATAAATATTATGCTCATGATCTCTTCATGTTAGTCTTGATCTTGATCAGTCAAAAAGTAATTGTAATGAAAATGAAATACTATGTCTTCAAAATAATAAGAACTGACTAGGTACTCTTTAATATGATTATTTTTAATACTTACATTAACATATTTTGTGCTGGATTCTAGGGTAAATGCGGTCACGGAATTATTATAACCCTGGGCTTCTTGTCCTGGTTTGGTGTAATTGAAAATTCCCCACCAGTCAACATGGTTCAAAACAATGCTATAAAGTAAGGTGATGTAAGAATGAAAAATTCGTCTCAGAACAATGGTATAAGTAATTTCTTGTTTGATATTCTTCCTTTCCTTGCCATAATTCGGATTTAAAACAGTTATAGATATCTACTGATGATTTAAAAGTATAAGTTTTAGAAGAAAGGCAAATTTAATTTTGTATATTCGTTGTAAAATTATGTAACAATGCTTCCAGTCTATTATTATTAAAACAGGTAGCGCTGAGTGTTTGAAATTGTCTATATTTTGTATACATTTTACTGCCAATAAATGATTTTACAATTCCCTAACACAACCTCTTAACTAACTTAACTTGAGCACCTATAGTCCGCTTTACGGTTCTGTGGCTATAGAAGGAATGCAAATAAAAAAAAGACTCATGTGTCGGGTCTGCTGAGTTTACCAATAAATTTTAAATAAAAATAACTCAATTTTATGGCGATGATGTATGGTCGTATGGATTTTGTCCTGTTCACGCATTTCCCGGCGGCCGCTTCTAGTCGATGAAATAATTGTTGTGGGCACATGAATAAAATAATACCTAAAAAATATGTGTTCCGCTGCATTTTTTTTTATCTATTGCCACTGAAAGTGTACAGTGGTGTGGTTTAATTATTAAAATAAGAGGAAGTAAATTTAGTTTAATAACCTATAAAATATTTGTATGAAACGAGGCACCGCACGCTTATGCCGCTACAGTTAAACCTGACTTTTTTACGCCTTTTACCTGTCTCCTCAGCCGTCGTAGCCCCAGACTCGTAAGGCGGACTATACATAGGTGCACAATGGCAGTATCATAGTTCTCGATTTAACCAGCATTGCTTTTATTAAAACCATAGAAATGTATACATTTGGGTTGTAGGTACAATATAATTAATAAAAATAAATTTATTTTGGTTTTTTAAGTTCTCCTGGCTTATTTATTATCCCTCTGAAATAACAGTCAATTTAGGTTAGTTTGGATGCCATACTGACATAACGCGCAGACAGTGGGGCAATCAGGGGGGGGGGCTTAATAACCTGTTTACAAGAAATGTTAACTCAACATCAGTATCTAAGATGGGTAAAATTACACAAAAATGTAAACGAGCCCGACTGAGGTAAAACAATTAGCCCTGAAGAAGTTATTTAGAATTTTCTACGTTTACAATGCAAATATTTTCAATAGACCTAAACTAGGCACGTTTGGGAGAACCTCCGTTTTTTATTTAATTGGTAATTTCATTAGTGTCACGCCATCTAGCGGCCAAACTTGAAACTTAAAAATGGTTTCCAGCGATTTCTTTTCGCCGCATTTTAATCTTAGATTTTAGTAAAGCAAGATAAATAGTCTTACAAAAACTTCAAGAAGTTTGCGGTCGGTTTATACGTACCGAAAAGAAGCCTTGCAGATGAGCCGTTATACGGCGAAATGCGTCCAACGATTGGGTCTGATTGAAAGGAAAAGGGGCGAACTTCTCTAAATTTGTTTAATATCTTGTTATTGGTACGCATAAAGCGATAAGTTTGCTTTCGCCGCTACCTGGCCTAAACACCCGTACTACAAATTTTATTCCATCGTGTTTGGACTTCAATAAGTTCTTGTTGATTTGGTTGGGTTGATACCCTCGATTGCCGCAAGAGGTCGCCACGTGCTTCACTTCATATATATTCATAAATTGTCTTGCTTCTCTCTTTGTGTTTTGGAAATTGATTTAAACAGTTCTCAAAAATCCGAAAATCCACAATAACTACATTTCTGTGGAACTTTTAAATTTAAAGAATTTGTGTAATTTTGAATTGCCTAATTTACTTAAGGTTTGGAGCAACTGAATAATACAATAAATTACAATAGTTTTAACGAACTTATTTTAAATCAACCTCTAAAGATGCCCCCAGACTTGTGACAGCACTCCGTGACGTGACCGCCTCGCGAACATTTTTTTGACGGGACGAACTTTGACGTGTGCCCTCATCGCGTGTCTTCATTGTGTATTTTCATCGCGAACTTGTAGGCGTTCCTTCCAAATTAATAAAAATGTTAACGTGCATTTATAAATCAAATCCGATGATACGCGGTCACGTCTAGATTTCGCGAACCAAACCGTGACGCCAAAAAAACGACAAGATATGGAACGGACTGATGGCACGCGGTAAACGCGGCGATGTCACGTGCTGCGATTTTGAAGTGCCGTACAGAGTACACGCGACGAGGTTCGCGATGGTGTCCCAACAGGGGATGTTGTCATAAGTCTACACGCACCTTTCTTTGAAAATAACGTAATTTAGATCCTTTCTTATTCCAAGTTTCATTTTATTTTATCGTGATCTGTATCAAGTTTTATTTCTGGGGGATTTGTGCAGGCCAATTAAGACTATAATTTTGTTTAACTTACCTTAATTTATTTTATTAATTAATAGGCGATGTGCACAAATGACATTATACTATTACCAGCGTTTACGTTAATCGTTAGTTCAAATTAATCTTTCTTAATTGGTCTGCATAAATCCACCTGAATTCTACTATTTACTTTGTCATTGTTTTATAGTCTTAATTTACATGTTGGAATTATCATTTTTGTCAAAATATTTTGAACATGGCCAAATTGACAGTTTTTTTTTCAGCAAACGTGCGCTTATGTTCGTTGCAAACGGAAACTGAGTTATTTAAATTTCAGATGATACGTTTTTTTGGTAGTTCAACCACAGCTTAATATAACAATCAGCTCGAAGACTCGACGGCGGCACTTTCATCTATTAGATTGGACTAGACAAGGACGCAATGCGCATTTTCTCTCTCGTGCTTGGGCTATAAGTCGGGGCCGGACTACAAATATTTAGTAGTTAGTAAATTATGTGTAACAGTACCGTATTGTATTTTAAAATTTCAAGAGTCAGGTAATTTTTATTTCAAATCCTACCATAAAAAAGCGGCATTAGTGTTTTTTCTGCTTTTTTACAGTTCTTTTTGTGATACTACATTATGTACTACAAAAAATTAAATTGTGTTTAGTAGAGAAAATGAAGGGTGGGGTTTACGAAAGTGACTCGTCATGAATTACCTATATACAGTGACAGAACAAGATGTTGCATTATGGGAAAAAATTTTGTATTAAGATTAAAAAAAAATAAAATACCGTAGATAGCCTCTGCATATCTTAAAACCGAAATATGCATAAAAATAAATTTCAAAAATACAACTGTATACAGGGTAGGGGCACATATTTGATTTTCATTGAAGGGTAAAGTAGCTTTATTTTCAGAGACACGTACAAAGGTTGTTAAGAAAAGTTATTTAGAATTAATTTTTATACCTAATTATAGAATCTTAGTTACCTGTGGCAGATATTAAACATTACACCCAAATTCTGAAAGAAGGTTTAAGATTTAGACCAGGTCTAAATTTAGATCTTCCAGCCGTCCAGGTGAATTTTGTTGGGGCTTTGATATTAGGCGTCATTCAAAATTCATTTTGTTTTTCAATATTTTTCAACTTACCTCTTTTGTAAGTAAATTCTTGTCCTTGGACCATCTTTTAAAATATAGTTTGGTCCTGTTTATTGCAAAAATGCGTTTAAAAACATTATCTTTTAAGAAAATTTAAAGAAAAACAAAAATTAATTATTAATAGAATACTTAGCTGTCTTATTCTGACACTTGTCAGTTTAAACTTTTGATTGTCAATTTAAAACGGTTTAGCGTACGAGAATTAGGGTGTTATGGTTTCAGCCGCTTCGGCTTTACGATAATTATTTAAAATTGCCATAAATAAATTTTTTGTGTGATATTCGTATTCGAAACCGTCTTTGGTTCTAAATAATGTAAATAAGTAATAGGAAAATATTTTAATTTCGGTAAAAATTGGTGCAACATCTTGTGCTGTCACTGTAAGGTATGAATTTGGTTTTTTTTGTAGTAAATTGCAAGGGGACTATTTTAATAAAAAAATACCCATAATGATAAATATTTTAATTACAAATAACTAACTACATATATTACAAAATAAACTATTATTGTACTTATAATGGTATTCATTAAAATTTATAATCTATACATCCATACTCTCTCTCTTTCTCACCTCACCATGGCACAAACAAATAATAAGGTCATACTATGACAATGTATAAAAAAAATTCAACACGGGCGAAGCCGCGGGGGAACATGCTGGTCTACCTATCTTTCTACTTTTGCACTACGCATCAGTATTTGAGATCTTATTTAGGAAACTTGGGACTTACTACAACTGTAAAAAAATCAACTAAGTGATGAAGACTGAACAAAAATATCATTAAATTTACTGATTTTTCCATATAATTAATTTATTTTTGTTGATTTTCCTAAAGTTCTCGTTTATTCTTTTTAAAGTATAATAAATTCTTACTCTTAAGTAAATGCTTATTATAAAATTAGTAGGAAAATATTTACAGGGATGAATAAAAGGTAATAAATTGCATAAGTCCAAATACGTTGCGCAAATGTTCGGTTTCGTTATTAGAGCCTCAAAACGCTCTTGAAATATAGTTTCAATCTTACAAACTAATTTAACAAAATCGTCATTGGGCATTTTTAAATTACCAAATGTATCCTTATTAGAATTTTCGTATGCTTTGAGAAAACAGTATACTGACGAATCATCCAACTCTTTCTGATCTTTGCTATATTGTAGACAAGTTGTACACTTTTTCTACAATAATCACACAAATATTTTTACGCACGCCGATGCTAGGCTATCGAGACAAATACGGAATACTGCTACCGTCTACGCTGCCCATGATGTGATTTCGCCAGGTGGGCGGAGCTAACTTTACATGCGCGAAGATCGGCGCTAACTGTTCCCGCCAACAGAGATTTCCAGCTGATTGTTATATTAAGCTGTGGTTCAACTATCAAAAATTCTCCAGTATTGATTGTGAAATATTTTAATATTCAAGAAATACAATTTATTTTGTTCATTGATGTACTAACGTTATCATTTTGGAAATTTGAAGTCGTTTGAACCATGATCGCAGCATCCATGAGCGTTATTAAAAATCAGATTATCCATGACTGTTATTAAAAATCAGAGTATCTATGATTGTTATTAATAGTAATTTATGGTACAACTGTGTTAGTATTTTTAAGTCACGTTGGGAAATGGTTAGCCCTTGAGGCCGTAGGCCGAGAGGGCTAATTCCCAAGTGACTTATATGACTTAACACACGAGTGCCATACAAAATTTGATAGATATTATTAAAAAATAGAAAATTATATTGTTTCAATGTGAATTGGAAAACCCTGTGTTACATTATATTTGACATATTTTTGAATGACAAATTTGACACGTAAAAGTAGGCTAAGGTGATTTTTCTTGTTATGGAATCGATTAACAATAAAAATTTGAAGGCAGTAAATAATAGTATATTGTACAACAAGTGAGAAATATGTGATTTTCTCACGTGTCGTACACTGTACTTTTTCTACGGATGCGTTGTTTTTATGTGTTTAAAACGAGGTTCAGAATTAAAATACATAATACATATTACATTAACCCATTTTTATATTGTACTTAAATTATATTTACTTATATTTTAAACGTGCTTTTGAGACTATTGACAGAAACAAATTATTAAATAAATTATATCAGTATGGTTTAAGGGGTACTGTATATAAATGGTTTAAAAATTATTTAAATTTTCGACAACAAATAACTAAAATAAATGAAACATTTTCAAAAAGGGAATTTAATAATATCGGTGTACCACAAGGAAGTATTTTAGGTCCTTTATTATTTATTTTATATATAAATGATATGCCAAATATTTTGTCAAATACTAATATTCAAATGTTTGCTGATGATACTTTATTATACATAAAAGGTAAAAATATTTTATGTTGCATAGATAGTCTAAATTCTGAATTAAAATTGGTATCAAACTGGCTAAAAGTAAATAAATTAAAATTAAATATTTCTAAAACGAAATTTATGGCAATGGGAAATAATATAAATTATGAAAATATAAATATGGTTGAATATAAGAAATTTAATATTTTTCCTAGTTTGTATTTTTATTTATAAAATTCAAAATAATTTATTACCATCTCATTTAAAAGACTTTATAACGCAAAACTTTGAAAATCATAACTATCAAACCAGAAACAATCAAAATTTTTGTTTAGGGAAAGTGACAAAAAATTTGACATATAAATCAATCTTTTTTAAAGGACTTCATGAATATAACAATTTAGATTCATTAATTAAGAAACAAAATTCCTTAAGTAAATTTAAAAAATCCTTAAAAATATCATTACTTAGAAAACAAAATATCTGATAAAATTCATTTAAAAATATTTTTGGTGCATAAAATTGATTGTAATTTAAATGATTTATTATTGTTAAAAAAACTAGAATTTATAATATTGTAGCAGTATTGCTAAAATAAATCTTGTTACTACTACTACTACTAAAATTGTAATTAACAGTTATATTTGAACAATTTTGGAAACAATCAATATTTAACAAATCTGAACTGTTTTAGTATAAAAAACAAAAATAAAACTATTCCCGTTTGGCAAGGTGACAGCAATAATAATTGTGCAGTGTTTCGGTCGTGTTGTTATGGAAACGCCGGCAAATGGTTTCATGGCAATCATGGCCTAAGTAGCTTTTGCGGGCTAATCGTCGGCGTTGCGTCGTTATGGCTGACTTGGGTTATCATAATAACAGTGAGAAACTATTTCTCACTATAATGGCGGATATTTCTCACTGCGTGAGAAATTCTCCGTTTTGAACGTATGGAAGCGATGAGAAAAGTGGAACATTTTATAGCATCCATAGGAAAAAATTATTATTTTTGCGATTCTCGAGGGTATAGTTTTCCAAAATATGAAAGAAGCTTCAGCCGAAATTCAAAAAGAAACGAACCTTGCGTGTTCATTTATTATTCCCCACAAGTCAAGAGACAGGTATGACAAAGCCTTATATGAATGCATATTTTACCACAACCCACCAATGAGTTATTATCATAACCCACTAGTGTGTTATGATTTATAACTCACTAGTGTGTTATTTGCTACTTTACTTCTCTAAAATGACATAAATAATAATTCTATAACTAGCAGGCGTTGAATAAAATAATAAACATTGTTAATTTTGATATTTTTTACAGTTCGTGATAGCTAATCCGTACACAATGGCAGTCTTAAGTAAAGAGGATCGAATTCTTATCAAATATAATTATGGCGCAAGAAAAATTGTAAAGGAGTTTCCTGAAAGAAACTGGTATGTTGGAACAGTTGGAAAGTTTTTAAGACATCTTAGAGAAAATAACGGATTCATAAAAATAAAAGTTGGAAGTGGAAGGAAGAAAACTTCAAGAACTCAAGGAAATATTACCATTGTAAGAAATATTATAGAAAATATACGACCTGAAAAATCTGTAGGTACCAGAAAAATAGCGAAAAGAACAAGAATTCACCGTTCTACAGTTCAAAGAATTATAAAAAATGATTGCCAACTTAAAGTCTTTAAAAAACTTTACTGTCAAAAACTTAATGCTGAATGTGAAGAAGCAACGATTACAAAGATGTAATATATTACTAAGAAGATTCCGTTCTCGAGAAAATATCACAAAGATATGGTTTTCAGATGAGAAGATGTTCTACTTGAGGCCGCTAAAGAATACACAAAATAATCGGGTATACGCAAATGTGCGAGTAAAGAGGGAAATCCCTTTGGAAAATATTTTAATCGAAAAAAATCACTTTTCACCTGCCGTAATGGTCTCTGTGGCAGTTTCCAAATTGAGGAAGTCAAGTCTCATTGTTGTAGATGCCGGAGTAAAAGTCAACTCGGACGCGTATCAACAACAAATTTTACATCGCTTGCTTCATGAAATTGAAGCAATCTGCGACGATTACGCGTTTCAAAAAGACGGTGCTCCCTCCCATACCTCTCGAAGTACAAGAATGTTTTTGTTTGAGCAATGCCCCGAATACATCGAACCGGAGATGTGGCCACCCAATAGTCCAGACTTAAACCCTGCTAACTATTCCATATAGAGAATTTTAGAGGCAAATGTTCACAATGGTCAAAGGTTTAACACCATCGAAGAGCTAAGGAAAAGGTTACAGTTCTGTTGGAATAATAATTTTAACCAGGACATAATCGATGCAGCTATTGACCTATGGCGAAGGCGACTGTAATCGGTGATAGAAAATCATGGTGGTCATATTCATAATGTTATTCTGTAAATATTTAGACTACTTTCGATTTTAAGTGATAGTTAGTCTTGATATCATTAATTGTTAATATTATTAAATTTGTTAATTAAGATTAAACAAAATAAAATGTATTTCTCGAATTTTAAAATCTTTCACAATGAGAACTATACTGAAGAATTTTCGATAGTTAAACTACCAAGAAAACGTATCATCTGAAAGTTAAATAAATCAGTTTCCGCTTGCAACGAGCAGAAGCGCACGTTTATTGAAGAAAACCTGTCGATCCGGCCCTGTTCAAAATATTTTGATAAAAATTACATATTTTACTAAGACGATTTCAGTTCATCATCACTCCAAAAATAAATTAAATCAGTGCAAAATGAAAAAAAAAAATCTCAATTAAAAAGTGTACTCCTTGAGTTTGAGCCACAGTGTATGTCTGAATTTTCACTATTATAGAGGTAACTCAATATTTTCTAGTATTGTCTTGTCCCAAATAGAATTTCCCAGCCGCTGTAGGTTGACTGTAAAATAATAAATAAGACTAAAATCACTTTCGCATAAAATAATTTAGAAAAGTGCCTCTTTGAGAAATTACGGCTCATTTGAACGTTGAAACCAAAGAAGTGAAGTATTTAAATATCCAAGTTAAAAAATGGTGTCCGAAATGCTCGCCATTTTGCTCAATGCATGCGTGCAATCGGCGAACAAAATTGTTTTCTACACGGTTTATAATTTGTAGCTAAAGCTCCATAAATACCACAAATACATAAAACAATATCGTCATCCTCGTCATTTCGTATTCTGACTTTATTAAAGATAACTTGATTTAAATTATTAAACAATTTCTTTGCTTGGATATTTAAAAACTTGACATGCCAAAATGATATGATGTAAACGAGTAAGATTAAGTTAAGGAGGCAGTTTTAGAAATGTTTTCCTAATTGTTTTTCGTCTTATTTTTGGTCATAGAGTCCACCGTCGGCGGCTGGGGGATTCTTTTTAGAACACTCTGTTTTTACAAATATAGAGTTATTTTGCTCTATTTTCAAAAGTTACATTTTCGTTAATTTAAAGAATTTATAAAAGCATCCGATTTTCTAAGAAATTTATGAATTTTTGTCATATTAGGCGTACGAAATAGGATAAGCATCAAATACCTATAGTACCACAGATCCTATACGGCAAAGATCTACTGCGGGCTCAATATTGAAGAATACGCGTAACGACATTGTCGGTGAGAAGTTAATCGACGATACCGTTCTTGATACTTAATATATTATTAATTAATTATTGACAATGGGAAAGCAGATCTATCAAGATACGTGAAGGTCAGGTCCCCCTCACGTACATTGACGACTGGAGACTGCCCTATATATGTATTATACAGTGAGGACCTAAAGTCCGTCGCCCCCCCTCTAACTTCTAAACCGTTCGGTATATTTTAATGAAATTTTGAACGAATATTTCCCTCATATATAAAAAATCTCATAAGAAGTGTGGTCTTTCGCAAGAATTACAGCGATAATTCTACAGGAGAAGCGATAATTCCACAGTAGAAGCGATAATCCCCCAGTAGGTAGCTATCAATCATAATCAAGTTTTTACTACTACTGTGTACTAACAATCATACAAATCCATAATTTTTGATTGTTTATAAATACAGGGTGTTATGGAAATGACTTATTATATTTTAAGGGGCCACTCCTGAGGTGGTCTAGAGTTACACTTGATAGTTTTTTTTTCTAAAATCGGAAGTATTTTGAATTTTGTAAAATACCTTAAAACCGGACTATGTGTGCCTTCCATGATAGTTCAATGCCCCTGAACACATGTGTTTTTGACAAGACAAACTGCTGGAATGGTAATTGTTTAGTTTAGTGCAATTAATGTTGAATTTTGTGCTAAAATTTCGTATATAGACTAATTGAGGGTAGCTGATCACAATTTTCCTTTTGCGTTTTTACGGCAAATGCACTGGTTTTGAGAAAAAAATGTTAAAGTTTTTCACTTACAGGTTAGGGTATTCTTTCCTTTCAATTTCCTAGATTTTATGGTTTTCCCTTCAAAATATGTGATAAAACTTTCACCAAACTATCTGTTCATAAAATAAGAGCAACATTTTAGCAAAAAAACAATGGAAAAGGCACAAATTTAATTAAATTCGTTGTTAATACGCCGACAAAGTAGAACCGTCTCTTTTCAGATTCATTGCACTCACGTTGCCAGATTGTTCTTCTTTTTCTTGTAATTATTAATGGCTTCCATCCAGGAGAATGATATGCTAGCTCGAGCCAATAGGATTCATTCAATTAATAAAAATGAATTGACAAGTATAGGCAATTTATAATACACTAACAATCTGACAACATTGGTGCAGTTTGCTTCTGCTTTTTTGGCCAGCTGTCAGTGAGCCCCCGTCTTTTTCCAGATAACGTAGAGTTTTCTGTTCGCTTACAAGTTATCCCGTTTTTCAGAGTTTCCTTGTGGCATATTTCGTTTATTTCAACTCAGAAGTGTATACTATGACTCCGACAAGTAATATTTTATTGGAAATAAGCAACATTTTAGGATTACATGCAAAATAACATACCGGTGAGTTAGAAAAACTTTAACATTTTTTTTCTCAAAACCAGTGCATTTGCCGCCTAAACGCAAAAGGAAAATTGTGATCAGCTACCCTTAATTAGCCTATATACGAAATTTTAGCGAAAAATTCAACATTTCCACTAAAGTAAACAATTACCCAAATCAGCTGTTTGGGTCATTGGCTTGTAGGTGTTTTGGACCTAAATTTTTGAAGGCATTTTTCTCGAATTTCTAGCTTCGAGCGCCATTTATAGCAATTTTTCCCCAATTCGTCTCGACCTATATATTTACGGGTTAAAAAATAATAAGTCATTTCCATAACACCCTGTATATTATTTATTATGTACTTTTTTTAATTTTAATACTAACTTAATACTTTACATTATATTTATAAATATATTTAAAAAATAATAATAATAATATTATATTTTCTTTACCAACATTGGAGGCGTCTTTTGCATATCCTGGTATATGGGTATTTAAGTGTAACCACGGTTACCGCAAAAACTTTTATTATTGAACTTACTTATGTCAATCTGCGACATTTAAAAAGTGAATTGATTACAAATCAAGATTTCTTTAAAGATATGGAACGTTTTGGTAGTCACTCTATAAAAGAAATTTATACAAGCATTACCAACAGCACGCCTGTGAACACAGTCAAGAATAAAAACTTTGTATGGAGGCAGTTTGTGACTTTTTGTGAGAGAAGATCATTCACGCTAGAAAGAAACACTACGGTAAATGAAATAGCAAAAATTTTAACAGACTGGGCCTTTAACATGCGGAAACAAAACGGCGATGAATACAAGGAACATACAATTAAAACCATTTGGAATGTTACCGCCAAAATGACAATGGAAAAATTTCATGACGAATTTGGAATTACTTTTAATCCATTTTTAGATATCGGGTTTAAGACCGCACGTGAAGCAAAAAATTCAAAACGAAAACAACTTCAGAAAAAACCCGAAAAAAGGAAAGAAAGTTCAGTTGCTTTAAAATACAATGAATTTAAAATGATGGTAAATAACTGCAATGAAGAGACTCCGCATGGACTACAAAAAAACCTCTTTCTTATATTATCTTATGAGTTAGCATGGAGAGACGGTGAGGGAAGTACATGCCTTATGACCTATTTTAAGGAAGAAATGCATAACGAAGGGAATAAAACTGGGAGAATAGAATACAACCCGTTATTTACTAAAACCACACAAGGGGGTTCAAAGCCCTGCGCAACTTCAAAATGGTTAATTAAAAACCAAGCAGCTCCAGATTTGTGCCCAGTACGTTTGTATTTGAAATATCAACAGAAACGTCTTGAAATTAAAAATGAACGTCTATTTTTAACAGCCAATTATTTCTGGGAGTGTAGCGGCAAGAGTGGTACAAGAATATTCCTGTCGGAAAAAACGAGTTAGGTAAATGGACAAACCGGAAAGCTAAAAAGGCTGGACTGGACACAGCAACAAAAAAAATTACTAATCATTCTCTGCGAGCCACAGCAGTTTCCCAATTAGCTAAGAGCGGAGTCGGCGAACAACAGTTAATTCAAATTACCGGCCATTCAAGTGCAAAATCTATTTCATCTTATTTTCAAATGGATAAAAACCACCATGAAAACATAGTTGCAAAGATGAGGGATAGTAGTCCTAATAACTTTGAAGAATCTTTTCAGCTACAGCAGCCGCAATCTTCTTCATGGATGTCTATGACAAAAACCTCAGCCACATCAAAACAAAATCACATTGTAAATTATTCTAATTGTACTTTTAGCGGAAACACATTTTATTCCTAATTTTAAGTATATTTTTAATAAATTTGTTACTTATTACGTAATTTATTGTACAATAATGTTTTTTTTTTAATATGAAATACAATTTTTCGGGAAATCTTCCACCGAATACCACTCGTGCATCAAAAATAACCAGATAATTCTGCTTTCAAGCGTGTTGTAGTATTGTAACTGCATTCGGTTATTTTCATTTTTGATTAAATCTCGAAAAAGCCCTCCTTCTTCGAAGTCGGGCTCTTTCAGATTTAATCAAAAATGAAAATAAACTCATTCAGTTACAATACAACACGCTTTCAATCAGAATTATCGGTAATTTTGATGCACTAGTGGTATTATACCCGATAATATTTAAGTCTTGCATTTTTTGACATAGCAATGACAGCTTTAAATGTCAAAATGACAGCTGGGTCCGCTTTTGGAATATTTTTTTAAATGAAAAGGTGGTTCCAATGACTCCTCATTTTGAAGGTCTTTTAATGCTTAACACATTCTCCAATTTAAAAAACATTTGGTTCAGTATTTTCTAAATAGAAATCAATAATATCGGTTTCTACGTTATGACTACCACTGTTTATAACACACTTTTTTGACCTATTAGTTGTCTTTGATTGTTGCTGTCATCCTGTTTTTAAATGTCTGATTGACAGAAAATATTCTTAGCTCGAAATTGTCTTAGATGGCTCGTTCTTTAGATAAATTTAAAGCGATTATTATTTTTGGCGAAGCTAACCGAAATTACCATGCTGCTGTTCGTATGTTCAATGAACGATATCCGGAACGCCAATTATGCAGAAAATTTTTGCGAAAACTAATCTTAAAATTTCAAGAAACTGGTACGTTCCTGTAGGTCTGGAAGGCCAAAAATCGTGGAGGATGTGAAAGTCCAAGTCTTAGCTGAAATGGTTGTTACTCCCCAACAGCCAATGAAACACGTGGCTGAGGCATGCAATGTTTTTCGTAGTTCTGTCAAAAGAATTTTGAAAAGCCATAAATTTCACCCATATAAAATGAAAATTATACACGAATTAACAGAAGATGATCCAGATAGACAACTAGAATTTTGCAAAATTATGTCAGAAAGAATCGTACGGAATAATAACTATTTGCGGAATATTTGTTTTAGCGACGAAAGTACTTTTTTCTTACATGGAAGAGTTAATACCCAAAACTGTTGGTACTGGAGTTATGAAAACCCCCATGTTTTTCGGGAGGGACACACTCAGTTTCCCCAGAAAATAAATGTTTGAGCCGGCATAAAGGGTACAAGTCCTATTTTTCTGGAATATAATCCTAATGGCCCCAGGTACCTGGATATGTTGCAACATACAATTACTCCACTTATTAATGATGTTATTGCCCAAAACCCACATGAGTTTCAAGAGGTTATATTTCAACAAGCCGATGCCCCGCCACACTATTTCAGGCAAGTCAGAAATTACCTAAACGAATCTTATGAAAATAGGTGGATTGGTCGTGGAGGTCCGACAGAATGGCCAGCTAGATCGCCAGACCTAACGCCTCTAGATTTTTTTCTTTGGGGATACGTTAAAACTGAGGTTTATAAAACGGCTCCAGGCTCACTAGATGAACTTAGGCAACGAATTACAGATGTTTGTTCAAGAATAACGCCACAGGTACTTCACAATGTATGAGAGGAATTTACCAATAGAATATTTATTTGTCGGGAGGTCCATGGTGGTCATTTTCAACAATTGTTGAAGTAACCACTGTTTTGTAGATGTGTGCCTTTATCTTTTATTTAAAATACTTATAATTAATAAATTTCATTTAATACTGAACCAAATGTTTTTTAAATTGGAGAATGTTATAACCATCAAAAGACCTTCAAAATGAGGTGTCATTGGAACCCCCTTTCCATTTAAAAAAATATTCCAAAAGCGGACCCAACTGTCATTTTGACATTTAAAGCTGTCATTGGTATGTCAAGAAATGCAAGACTTACTCAAATATTATCATTAAGAATTTCATTAAAATATACCGAACGGTTTAGAATTTAGAGGGGGGGGGGGGGCTTTAGGTCCTTACTGTATAATATTGTAAACTTACTTATATGTTCCGTTGTAGTCGCTGTCAACTAATGGAATTTTGACATCGATTTCCCATTCGCCAGTAATATTAAGTACTGGCCAATAGATCTGATAGCCATAGGCGACTCCTTCTGGGTTACTGTAACTCGAGGCGTTCAACACGGGTAAGGTGTAGTATGTCAGGTTACGAAGAACGTTGTTTGTCAGGGCGACTTTGTATCTAAAAGCAATTTGCAAAAATAATTTAATTAATTAAAGATATTATTTTAATATCTGGATAGTAATATTTTCTAATAAAAACTAGAACACTATCGTATAAGGAGCAAATTTAAACAAGCGTGAATGATAATTCGGGACACCTAATTATTACTTCAAGAGCAGTCGGTAATAAAGTCATATCATGTCATCAAGATTTGGTATAAAATCTCCCAAATTAAACTCTGGTCATGGGAATCAGGATGCGTAACCGTGCGTCCCCAAATCAACGAGAGCAATAGGGATAATAAAACAATTATTTTAAAATCATATATTTTATGTGGATAAAAAATATATATTACGTGAACGCCGGGGACAATCGGTAAGTGACCATTTTGCTAGCCGCTTTTGCCATAAAATCCCACTTTGCCAAAAATGTTTTTATTTAGCAAGAGACAGTCACTGTATTTCATAAACATTTGACATTATTATGTAATTTTCAAACAACGTAATTTCCGATGTGAGCACGTTGATTGGGGGTGGCAAAGTTAGCGCGCCTTGATCTCTAATTACCAAAATTTAATTTAGGCAATTTTTTACCAAATCGTGATTACATACCCATCTAATAATAAATTTTTACCACCGGCTCTCGAACTAACTAGGCTGCTTAAAGAAGCTAATTTGGTTTTGGTGGCTTTAGTATTATTAGTATGGAACTATTCTCTTCACATTCAATGATTAATTTTCAGGGAAAGACTCTACCGAACATTCCCCATGTAGAATCGAAAATGCCCGAGATTGTTTTCGGCAGCGTTTTGTTAAACAAATCTTAAGGGGTCGTGACACCAAAAAGGTTTCTGGTCCTGACGATATTCCAGTCATCGTAATTAAGGCATGCGCTGATAAGTTGACACCGGTACTTTGTAGGCTTAACTTTTCTTACAAAAAAGGAATATTTCCTTCTTGCTGGAAAACTGCGCGATTCTAGCTCATTGTAGCAATTTTAAAATTGCCACTATCGACTTTGTGGGGAATCTTAGACTTGCCTTGATTTTTACAGTCATATTTCCACAAAGTGCATCTTCATAGTTGTCTTGTTCAAAAACTTGTTATTAATTTGGGGCATCTTTGTTTACAGAAAATTAGTCAAAATATGTGGGGTTTAAAGTGGTGCGTTCGCTTTTCTGTTGGTTAGTTGCACAAGGCCCTGCAAATAGGTTGGCCATGTATTTCCGTTTCTGTTTCCCGTCAAGTCGCAGAACGCCCATTTTTACTTTTGGCTACTTTATGTATAAACAAAGTTGTTGGAATTATTTTCTTTGTTTCATTATTTAATATATGTTCTGGTAAAAGCACAGACTCTCGTATCGTTCTCATCTTTCGTAGTGTGTCTCTGTTCTCTTCTTTTTTGTTGGGGTTGAAGAAGAAGAGGTTTCTTCGGAGTTCTCGTGGCCTTTGAGCTGGCTTCTTGAAAAATCCTTCAGACAAGAAGGTCAAGCCTGTCGGCGTTAGGCTATTTTTTTTGCCAAAGGACCACCAGGTCTCACCCCTCTTTTAGAGGTAAGCTTCTTTAATTTATTTTTGTTTGTTGGTTCTTGTTGGGATTCAGTGGGTAATTCTTTTTTATATTATTTTTAGGGGTTTTGTTGGTGGTCTTGTTTATTGGGTTTTCACCGTATTCGCGATTTTATAAGGAACGAGCCTTAACAAGCGACTTCGAGTCACGAGCTACCACATGGGGTTATAAAACTTGATAAAATTAAGGTAACATCAGCAGGAGGCTCAGCTGAAGTAACGGACCACGACCCTAGTAAGGTTCTAGAATCCTCCTGGTTTATACCCCATTTCTATTAAATAGTAAAATTTTTAAAACCTTGCGCCCGGAAAGGTTGGTTTCTGCATTAATAACCTCAGAAATTTAAACAATGTAAAGTCTCTATTAAATCTGAACATTTCATAACCAACGTAAACCCCCTTTCCTTTTTTATTTAATAAAATCTTTATTGTTTGTGTCGGAAAATTTAAGTTTTATTTGTTGCATAGATTTCCAATAGTACTAACATTCGGTATATTTTTCCTGGTTTGGACTTCGATCAAACCAGGTGGCGCCTAAGGCAAGTCAGTGACGAAGGGAGGGTGTAAGTGTAAAGGGCCACGCCCTAGTGCCTCCATATTAAGAGCTACCGTCAGCAGATAGTGACAAACTCTTGTCCATGAAAAAGGTTGCCACTGTCATACCATACCCAAAAAACGCAAGAAGGAATGCCAGTTCAATTTTGTTCATGGCTATCAAGCTATTTTAAAGACCGTTCTCTGCGAGTGGCGATGGACGGATTTCTTTCTGACACATTCAACATCAACGCCGGAGTCCCTCAAGGTTCTATATTATCGCCCACCTTCTTTTTACTATACATTAACGATCTTTTGGAAAAAACTAAAAATCCTATATACAGTGGGCCCAAAAAAGTATGCAACATAAACGAAACTTCTTTATTATTGATTTTTTAGAAAATCTTATTCTTGGTAAAAAGTGGTGCTTATCTCCAATAAATGAGTATTTCAGATTTCATGTTTGGCTTTTAGTGCGGCACCAAATGTGATTTTCCAAAATCGCGTCAAGGTTGTAAAAATAGAGAAAATTCTTAATATAGAAAAAAATCCCAAATAAAAAGAATTATCTAAATATGAAACTTTTAATTTTTCTCTGTTTTCTCCAATTTTCTCAAACGGGACGCCACTGGTGAATATTTTTTTCTTTTGTTATTAGAATACTTGACAAGTAACTTGAAAATTTATTTAAGGTAGATATTAGTTACATGGTTGCAAAATGTTTCAGTTGACATATTATTTTTTTTTTTTGGAATAACTTTTTCTTATAAGATTTTGGTGTATCTTTATATGTTACGGTACCTACTTTACTCTTGACACGATTTCGGAAAGTGACATTTGCAGCCGCACTGAAATCCATACCTGAATCTAAAATATTCATTGATTGTTTCGAGACGAGCACCAACTTTTGACAAGAATAAAATTTTCTGAGAAATCAATAGTAAAAAAGTGTCCCTTACGTTGAATACTTTTTTGAATATTTTTTATTTTTTTTATGATTAGGCACAGCACTGCAGGATAAATCCTTTATGGCGCTGTGGGGCTGTGCGTGTGCGCAGGAAACGATTCACGTTGGTTTTGAATCTTTGAAGATTATAGTCGTTGGGGAACACGATCTCAGGGAGGTCGTTCCAGAGTGATGACGTTCTCCAGATGAAAAAATTTTGAAACAGTGTCGTTTGAGGGACACTAAGCTGAACCACGTACTGGTGGGCTGCAGTGGCTCGTCGTGTATTTCTACCATGCACCGCTCTGGGTGGTATCAAGCGGGCAACCTCAGTTGAACACTTGCCAAGAAAATATTTGTAAAATAGACTCAAGTCGCCAACCTGCCTCCGATGTTCAAGGCTTTCCAGGTTGTTTGTCAGACGATGGTCACCGATCAAGCGAATGGCTCTTCTTTGAATGGAATCTAGCAATCTCAGGGTATGTTTAGGAGCAGAGCCCCAAATATGCGAACAGTACTCCAGCGATGGTCGAATTTGGGCTTTGTAGAGCATCAAAAGTTCTTGGGGTGTATTGAGGTTCTTTGTGCGGAAAAGTACTCCAAGCTTCTTCGAGGCTGCCTTAGCAATGGCCGCAACGTGGCTATGCCAAGACATATGACTATCCAAATTAACGCCCAATAAATGAATTGATGAAGCCAAGGGAATCGAGTGTCCCGCCATTACTATATCCGGTACTTCAACATTAACTTTTTTAGAAAAAACTTCCGCCTGGGTCTTTTTAGCGTTAAATTCTACTTGGTTACTGTCACCCCCAAGACAGAATTTCTTCCAGGTCTTTGTTGAGATGTGAGACCACTTGCTGCCTATAGAGATGTGCATTAGCAGCCGATGTCCGAGCATCCAAAGTACACTGTATAGCTACGCTGATGATAGCACACTTGTTTCATCTTTTACTTTAGATGGTCGAACATCGACTGTCAATGCACATCTCTATAGGCAGCAAGAGGTCTCACATCTCAACAAAGACCTGGAAGAGAATCTGTCATTGTGATCAGGTGACATTAACCAAGTAGAATTTAACGGTAGAAACACAAGCGGCATTTTTTTCTAAAAAGGTTAATGTTGAAGAATGGGATATAGTCATGGCGAGATTCGATTCGATTTAGCTTCATCAATTAATTTATTAGGCGTCAATTTGAATAGTTATGTATCTTGGCATAGTCACGTTGCGGCCATTGCTAAGGTAGCCTCCCAGAAGCTTGGAATACTTTTCCGAACTGAGAACCTCTATACATCCCAACAACTTTTGATGTCCTATAAAGCCCAAATTTGACCATTGTTGGAATACATAATTGGGTCTCTGCTCCTACACATACTCTGAGATTGCTGGATTTCATTCAAAAAAGAGCCATTCGCTTGATCGGTGACCATGATCTGACAAACAACGGGGAAAAACTTGAACATCAAAGGCAGATTAGCGACTTAAGTCTGCTTTACAAATATTTTGATGGTAAGTGCTCAACTGAGGTTGCCCGCTTGATTCCACCCAGAGCGGTGCACAGTGGAAATACATCACAAGCCACTGCAGCCCACCCGTACGTTGTTCAGCTTAGGGTCCTTTGAACGACGCTGTTTAAAAATTCTTTCATCTTGAAAACGTCGTAACTCTGGAATGACCTCCCTGAAGCCGTGTTGTCTAACGAGTATAATTTCCAAGACCAACGTAAATCGTCTCCTGCGCACTGCGCGCCATAAACGATTAATCCTGCAGTGTGTGCCTAATCATAAAAAAAAAGTTCAGCCTGCCTATTAATAGACGACACCGAACTAACAGTAATAAAGGTCACGGTCATTCATTTGATAGGCGCTATGTTGAAGTCCTACAAGTGATATATTCTGTTTTACTTACGAAACTGCATCATTGCCTCCAGATAAGACAAAGTCTTCGATGACAAGCGGTTCATGTACTGGAATTGGAATTGAAGGAACTCCTTCTGCCATTACCTTGTCGCAGCATTCTATAAATGCGTTTAGGTCAGCAAGGTCTGACGCAGAATCTGAAAAAAAGCACATTAAAATTGATACCTACGTATCTTCTATAGATAAACGAACGTAAACGCCGCGACTTACCATTCGTCAAGATTTTGAAAAATGTATTATTATACTTCAATAAAAAAAACTATTATGATATGCATAATGATGGCAACTAGTTGCTAAATAGTGGTATACAATTACAGGAATTCTGGTTACTTAAAAAAATGTCTTGAATTTTTTTCCAAAAGAAACAAACACCTTTTATATTACCACTGATTTGAAATAACGCTTGGATTTTTTCTTCATTTATGTATACCATACCTTTACCTAACTATTCAAGATTCTAACTCATAAGCGTTTATCTGAAAAAGTCTCTTGAAAAAGTTATTCCCGTTCGGATTTTAGTTAGTCTCTCATACAGTGTCATGTGTCAAGTCACTGTTGCTATCGTAATTCGCCTATGAAATGACCTGACCTTAATCCACTTAATTTACTCATGAGGCATATTATCGATAAATAATTAAGTATAAATTATAACTTAGTTAGCGGGAGCGGTTTTCTTCGACGTAAGTAAAGCTTTCGATAAGGTATGGCATAACAGTCTGTTGCTAAAGTTGATAAGGCTAGGAGCTCCGAACTAGCTCGTCAAGGTAGTTAGCTCTTTTCTTGAGAATAGAGGTTTTACGGTCTCGTCAGAGAACGCACTTTCCTTGAAAAAACGCATCAGGGCGGGAGTGCCGCAAGGCTCACCTCTCACTCCGATGTTATATAATATTTACACTCATGATATTCCGCGAGATAGATTCACGCAGCTCTATCTTTTCGCTGACAATACAGCAATTACTTCGACTGCCAAATCACCGCGCATTGTCGTCAGCCGGATGCAGCGTCACGTAATCGAGCTGGAAAAATGGCTTTCGGTTTGGAAGATTCGCCTGAATCCTACTAAGACGAAGGTCATATTTTTCTCGAAAAGCCGCGTACGTAGGCCTGAAACAAGGCTCAAAGTCAACAGAGTCCAAGTAAATTGGTGCCTGGAAGTGAAGTACCTGGGACTTATCTTTGACTAAAGACTGAAATGGAGTCTCAATTGAATAAGTAGAGTAAAGCTTGCATTGCGACGGTTAGGCTCTATCTATTCCTTGCTTCACAGGTGGATTAGACTTGCAAATAGGACAAAGGTCAACCTCTACAAGGCATTGGTCAGGCCGGTTCTCACCTACGGTGCACCTTCGTGGTGCAACATAAGCTGAGCGGAACTGAATAAGTTCCAGGTAATTCAGAATAGGAGGCTGAAAATTATCGCAGATGTCCCGAGGTACACTATGAATCGCGTGGTGTTGCACCAGGACTTTCGCATGTATACCAACTATTATTGAGTTCTTTTTAAAAATCATTACCAACCATTACGGACGGACGGACGTTTCGACAAACCCACTTATTACTGACTTACAAGACAAAATGCGACCTACAAGCTTCCTAAAGGCTGGCTGCCCGTCCGTTTATAGTAGAGAGGCACTATCATCTTCCTAGATAACGGAAAGGGCGCCAAGAATATGCGAACCGAAATCTTCAATCATAACACACACGGCGCGGCATACTCAACAAAAGCAACAGCCGATGGCAATAGTTTCTTTATAAGACAATTACTAAAAAGTAGTAAAAGAATCACGAGATATTGCCCTGACGTAAAGCCCCATTCATGAACCAATGCAAAAGAAAGTGGATGAAACAAATTAATCACGCCCAAAAGAATTTTCTGCTCAAATTCGTACAATAAGAACTAAGCGAAACTATCCTAAACAAACCAAATAAAAGAATATGGGAGCAAGAACATTGTAGCAATTTTAAAATTGCCACTATTTATTTTGTGTGGATTTATACAGATATATTTCCACAGAGTGCATTCTTTTTTATTTATACTTATATTATATATTATTTATCTGCGTTTCTGGTTCCCGTGAAAGCGCAGAACGCCCATTTGTACTTTTGGCAACTTTATGCGTAAACAAAGTTGTTTGGAATTATTTGATTTATTTCCTTATGTAATTTAGGTTCTGGTAAAAGCCCAGCATACGCAGAAAATGCGAACAAGATGTAAGCGAATTACAAATGGGTTTCCGTGAAGGACTGGGTACCAGGGAAGCCTTATTCGCACTATCTGTACTATTGCAAAAATGCAGAGACCAACAGAAGGAAGAATATCTGTGCTTCATAGACTATACTAAAGCCTTTGACTGTGTCAATCACACGACACTATTAGAACAGCTGGAAAGAAAAGGTGTCGATGCCCAAGATCTAAAAATCGTACAAAATCTTTATGAACAGCAAGTGGCTTCTGTAAAACTGGAAAACACCGAAACAAGTACCGTACCTATAGGGTGTAGAGTCAGACAAGGGTGTGTACTTAGTCCCATGCTCTTTAATATGTATTCAGAAGTTATTTTCCAAAACGCTTTGGACGAGACAGAAGACGGTCTGAAAGTCAATGGGAAACTCGTAAACAACTTAAGATATGCCGATGACGCAGTGATAATCGCAGACAGTCCTGTAGGGTTGCAACGCCTAATCGACAGCATATCGACTTCAGGTGACGCAATGGGACTGAGGATTAATATCTCAAAAACAAAGATCATGCAAATAAGTCGCAATCCGAATAACAACTTTAACATAAATATATGCGGTTCACCAATAGAGAGAGTCACAAAATTCAAATACCTAGGAAGTTGGATCAGCGAGAATCTGAATCCTGAGATTGAAATTAGATCCCGCATAGAGCAAGCTAGAGTCAATTTTATTAAGATGAGGAACCTGTTAACCGACAGAACACTCAATTTAAGCATAAGATTTAACTTCGTTAGATGTTATGTGTATTCCACGTTACTGTATGGAGTCGAGGCCTGGATGCTAAAAGTCAGCAGTATTAACAAGCTGGAAGCATTTGAGATGTGGGTATATCGTAGAATGCTTCGCATACCATGGACCGACCATATCACCAATCAAGAGGTCTTACATAGAATGAACAAGGACCGAACAATTCTCGAGACCATAAAAAAGCGAAAGACAGCTTACCTTGGCCATGTCATGAGGCAGGACAAGTACAGATTCCTGCAACTAATTATGGAAGGCAAGATTGAGGGAAAGCGTGGTCCGGGGCGTAGATAGTGCTCTTGGCTGAAAAACATAAGGGATTGGACAGGCTTAGATTCAAACACCCTACTGAGACGAGCCCAAGACAGAGACGAATTTGCCAGAATTGTTGCCGATCTTCATTGAATGGAGAAGGCACTTAAACAAGAAGAAAAGCCCAGACTCTTGTTCGTTCTGATCGTTTGGATCCTTTATGTTGTGTCTCTGTTCTCTTCTTCTTCTTATTTTCCTTTGTTGGGGTTTATGTTCAGTTGGCAACATTGAGTCAGCCGATTTTGCTAGAGAAGGGGGTTTGTCTTACTTCAGAGTTCTTGCGGTCTCCATTTGACTTTTCTGAAAATACCTTCAGAGAAGAAGGTCGAGCCCGTCGTCGTTGGGCCATTTTTTTTAAAAAGACCACGAGGTCTCACCCCCCTTTTCGGCAAATTAGCCGTTTTTTCTGCCGTTCGGCAATTATGTAGGTTAAGCCACATAATTGATTTACCACATCACATGGGATTTTAAGGCCCACATAACAACCTAAGGTTCTCCAAGTAAGCCTACGAGCTACCTTCAACTTCCACCTGACCAACCAGAGAAAACCACATGGGGCCGTCCTGATCGATTGATCGAACACAGAGTGGTATAAAAGTCATCTAAATGCTATTTTTATAATTTATTTAATGTTCTCCGTCACCATAAGCAATTTCAGATTATTACTATTTTGTTTCAATTAATTAATTAAAATTTAATTTATAACTTTTTAATGTAAAGCCATCTCGACCAAGGTAACCCTTTTATAACCATACACCATCAAAAGATTTAAAAGGTTCTAGAATCTTTCCCGAGGTTATACATAAATTTTATCTTAAATCCTTGCGTCCGGAAAGGCTGTCTTTTCATTTTATAATTCAAACTTATCTAAATTTTAAACAATTTGACATCATAAAAATAACCTAGCACAAACCCTTTTTTTGGTTAAGTAACCTTTTATTCAATAAAAACTTTATTGTTTGTGTGGGAAAACTTTGGTTTTATTTATTGCATAGATTTCTCAATAGAACTGATATACGGTATATTTTTCCTGGTTTGGACTTCGATCAAACCAGGTGGCGCCCAAGGCAAACCAAAGACGGAGGGAAGGTGTAAGTATATGGACCACGACCTAGTGCCTCTACATAAAGAGCTACCGTCAGCAGATAGTGACAACCTGTTGTCCAAGACAACAGATTGCCATTGTCATAACATCTCATAGCACGTATACAAGGCAAGAAGTAAACGTTTGTGCTGGAATTCTTGGAGCGCTGGAGAATGGTATTCAAAATTACAGGATAATTTGTCCACATGATGGAGCTTCCGCTTAAAGTTAAGCACCTATCGCTCAATTTTTAAATGCCACATTTTCAGGACGCAGGTAGAATGGTTCAAATGGTCGTTTTGTACAGGGTGCAGAGACAGATACTTTTTTATCAAAAGAAAAATTTAATTTTCAGTTATCTCCGGCATAGATATTTTAGAATAGTTATTTAGCTGATCTGATTTAGGAAATATGAACATTAAAGTTTCAGCTGTATCGACAGAGATCGCTAAAGCAGAAAAGACCTCAACCATGAGGATAAAAGTTTAGCACGCCAAATCCCATGACTCAAGTAAAAAGCCGCACTTTACAAAATGTATATCATTATTATTGTTGAGAGAAATGCAAATAGGTGCTTCAAAATGTTAATAAATATCTTGATTAATTTCATTTATAAACAGAATCCACCTAACAATCTTATAATTTTTATTTAGCAAACTAGGCTTACCTGCACAGGCGAAACCAACGAGGGCCGCTAAAAGTAAAAAAAGTTTCATTTTATTAATTGGAAAAATTAACTAACTTTTAGATAAAACCGTTAAATAGTGATCGCTTTTACCATAAGATTAGGTTTTTATTAATTTTTTTTTTGTGATAAAATCTTTCTTATCTTATAAGCAAACAGTATAGAGGTTTAAGTGGTCATTGTCATGGAGCTACAGGCCCTTGAAGATAGTGTTATGAAGGTGTTATTATTAGGACTTAGTTACGATACAGAAATGGACTTTTGGGTACAAATTATTATAGATCACTTTTTTAAAATATCAAATCTAGATACTTAAAATTACTTTACTGCTAAGAAACGTTTTCTGAATAACAATGTTAAAAATAAATTCCAACAAAGTAATAAACAACGCTGTCCGTAAATTTGAAAATCCTTTTTTTTTGTTACAAGTTTTATAATAAGTATTGAATAGCGAAATACACTCGGTCACAAAAAAAAATGTGATCGTAAATTACCTACCACCCCGTATTGGGTTACTACGCCACTGGTTGCAATATGGACCACGTGATATTTTAAAAAAGTGACCTCCAATTACACTAACATACACCTAAAGGTTCATTTTGGTATTTTAACTACATCCTTATAAATAAGACAAACACTGATGACTAAAGACCGGATTATATGCAACCAAGAACCTTAAGAATATGCGCATATATATACACATAAGTATTTTTTAAAATTTATGCAGGATATATGCAAAAAAGACGTAAATATGCAACGAATATGCGGTAATAAAACAACCAAATTTATACATTCCAAACAAAATTTTATTTAATTAGGGGATTAAGTATTGAATAAAGATAAATTGAAGTTATAATATACTTTAATAAATCAGTTAACACCGAATACAGTTTTTTGTATCAAACTTATACTGATATTAATTTGAAAAGTTATAAAAGGCACCAGTTATTATGTGTGCTTCAAGGTTTTGAACTAAAAAATTGTGGCGTCTATCACTAAGGACATGTTTGTAAAAGAAAACGATCTTTCTACATCTACTGAAGGTATAGGGCAAAATTTTAATTTCGGAACTAAGGCAGGTTCAATAGCTAAATTATTTACAGTTTTCCCTGACATTATGTTTACGACCTACCTTAAAATCTTGAAAACTGTGTTTTTTTCTATTAAATTTTCTAATTTTGCCACTACTGTTTCTCCTACCTCACCTCGTATTTGTATGCAATTTTGTACACATGTTTTTATTATATCCATCGACTCTGGTAGACTTGTACACAATATCTCTAGTTGCAAAATACTGTCTGCTATAAATGCATAGTTGCACTTAATATACATTAACTGCTGTCCCACTTTAACACTTTGAAATACTTCTTTAGACTTTAGGATGCACTATGAATCATCACCAGACAATTGTGAAATTAAGTCTTTTTATTTTTGGAAATTATCTGCATAAAATATCGCCGCACGAATCCAGGTGCCCCATTTGGTTACGACAGGCTCAGGTGATAATGGTACTCCGGGAAGATTCTCCTTGTAAAATTTTACTCTTAATAGGGCCTTTATGAATATCTTTTTTACATTTGCTATTAGGTTATTGACCAACGGAAAGGAAACTCTAATAGTTTCCGCAACCCTATTTAATCCGTGAGCTAGGCAAGTTACATGAATCAAATTTTCATCAAATATTTTTAAATTCTGTCCTGCCTTTATCATATACGGCGCAGCATCGGACAACAGGACAAGAATTTTATCTGTAGGAACTGAATTTGTCAATAAGAAATGTCTTAAGGTTTCTTGAATAAAACGTGTAACTGTGAGATTGTTTGTTTTTTCCACTTCTTTTATGGCTATAAGATAAGCTTTTCCAGGTTCTTCTTCTGTGAGTTTGCCGATCATTAAATTAACTATATAACGACCACACGAATCAGTTGTTTCGTCGACGACAATATACATGTAGTTACCTCCTAGAATTTCTTTTTTTATTTCATTTAGCGGGTTGATTAACTTGTTTAAAGGAATATTAGCAGCCAAGAACGTTTTACATAGATCTTCGTTAAATTCTGACTGGTCATGGTTTCCGTTTTTAAAAATCTCAAATGACTGCTTCAGCGTTGACTGTATGGAACCAGACTTCATCTTGCTAACCTTAGCAATGTGAGACGGCGTCTTAATGTGTTGGTCTATTTGAAGTTTCTTTGAGCAGGAAACAATTTTTGAACAAGACTTGCAAAAAAAACATGGTCGCCGTCCAAAGCAGGTTCTGGGTAAGGCTTAATCCACGAAAAACATCGTATTTTCGACATAATCACCGCTTTCACTTTGTTTGCGTTTACAATACTAACTGCGGCTACGACAAACGACAACCTCAATAATAAGTACTGACAAACTGTAACAAATGTGAGCAAATAAATGATTATAGAAGGCGTGGATAAAGAAATTCTAGTTAAAACATCTGGTCAGAAATACCCACCCACTAATGGAATTTCTCAATAGAAGAATAATAGTTTATTACTTTATTAATTAGCCTATTTATTGCCCTCTTATCTTCATACCCCGACAGGACAGGCGACACGGCGGCGTGCGACCATAAAACGTAAGAAAAGAACACAGAAATCCCAAAACATTCTTAGATATGCAATAGTTCTTAAAATATGCATTTTTTCCTTTAAAATCACAAAATATGCAAAAAATGCATATATATGCAAAATGCATAAAATCCGGTATTTGCTGATGACACTATCTAAAAGAACCTATAGCCCCGTATGGGATCATTTGCGGACCTATATTAATATGAACTCTTTTTCATACTTTTCTATTCAGAATCATACCTCAAATTTTGTAATCGTGTCGTCATTCCCGGACACTCTGTAGGTAAATATTATTATTATGAGGTCATTTAAATTTTTAGATTAATTTTGATTTTGATTTTAATCAATAGTCATTATCTAAATTAATAAAGATGTTTATTTATTAAAGTGTCTAATAATAAAATAACAACTACTGAAAATATAATTTTATAATTCAAAATTATCCTAATTTATTGAAAGAAACATTTCCCATAACAAATAGTTTTATAAATTATTCAATATTGAACTATATCAAAAGCTGGTTTCACGGTGACGGCTCGTGTACTCTATTAGTGGATATCCTGTATAGATAACAGGCGAATAAGATGTTGAACCACACCCAAGTTGCACCTAACCCTTTACTCCCCCACTCTGGAAGTTCAAGAAAGTTAAAATTTTTATAAAATTTTTTTCTTGCTTAAAAAAAAGATATAATACACGGTCGATTAGACGTATATGGACAACAGATAACAGTATCGTTTTGAAAACTTGGTTTATTACATAAGCGCTATATTTATTTAAAATATTTTTGGTATTCCAATGTTGTCACTTCCACCGAGAAGGGGTGGGGGGTTAAAATTATTTTTACTTCTCTTGTTGCTAAAAATCATCAAAACTCCATTTTTTTATTGGATGATAAAAGGTCATTAAATTTGTTTTCAAATGATGTATATTTCTTTATACTTAACCTTAGTTATATTAACATTATTTCAATAAATGTTGAAAATGTTGACCATTAGAATCTAAACATTTTAAAATTTGCCTACGACTTGTAATGTCTGTTTCATCAAGTGGTACATTTTCGAGAAAATCGTTTACAACTGTTTTTGAGATTTGGGGGTAGCTTTCGGAATTTAATGACTCATCATAGCTTAAGAAGGTTATTTTGTTCTTCTTCAATAAACAAGAAACATTAAAACTGAAACGCTATTTCTTTTGCGACATGTGGACTTTTATTAGAACAAAAATGTTTGTTTGAACAGAAAATGAAGTCAGATGGCTCCATATCGTGGTGCTGGTAAAGAACACCAATTCTTAAGCATACCTACGCCCTCTGACATGAACCTATAAAGCGACAAATATCAGAGGATCTCCTGCAAAGACAGCACGTCACAATTGCAGGAGTCCTCGCTAGGCAGCGCTATGCCCTTATGCCCGAGCTGGGCTTCATGTCGGTTTAGTAGCCCAACAACTTAGCAAACCCTTGATATTTTAAAATTGTTTGTTCTTCTGTTAAAAATCCGTTTCTTAAAAAACTTTGCCTCGTCAGTTTAATAAAAAATTTGGATCTTTCTGTGTACAAACTAAAAGTGTTTTGCAAAAATTTGCTCTTCTTTGATAATCTTCCAATAATTTTAGAGCTTGAACTTTATTATGTTTAAATGGATGCATGTCTTTCACATAATCTTGAATGTAGCGTTCTAAATATTTTAGCACATGGGATTACTCTGTTAGGATATCTGTCCTGGTAAATTCTTCGCGTTTCTTCCGCATTTCCTTTTGCTAATCCATAAATAAAGTGCATGCCAGCGATTTCAGCGTTATTAAAATTGTTCGTGATGGAATCACTGCTAATTGACAACTCTGAATTTTACTGATAATATTACAATACTATCACTGTCAGCTGCTCTCCAATGAAGGTAGGTAGGTACTTAATTTGGCCTTAGCAATAATTTGTTATAAATACCAGATGTAGTAAGCCAAAAATGTGATAATCAAAGTAAACTTGAAACCAGTCGTGCATTTTATCAGAAGGTGGACATTTTGCTCATTTACTGTACGGTCAAAATTGTTTATTTTTATCTTTGGTTGTTATTTTATGTTGTCCATAGATAGCTTTTAGAATGAGTTAAAGTGATATTTATTTTTCTTGCAAACGAAGCCAGATTTGAAAGAAACACAAAAGACCAAAAAGTTGTATTTGTAGTTGCTTAATGTAAACAAATAAAAAAAGTAAAAAAAAACAAAAAGGCAGTGTCGTACTTTTACTTCTCAATAATATAAGGCTGTGGTGCCCACTGAGACGCCACTGGGCCTAATGATTTCAATCTAGTTTGGGGTAAATAAGCGCCTTATTACTTTAAATAACTAAACCAAATTTCAACCAAATCGGTATAAGGATATTTATGACCGTTTTTTTTTCAACTTCAACGCCCTGTATCTCAGAAACAAAGCAACTCCGGACATATGTTCATAGGAACTTTTTTACTTAAAACGACCTTACGTATCACCCTCTGAAGTTTCGTGCCGTAGTTAGGAAACAGCCTGTATATGCATGTAGTGATACATACAGCTAATTTCATCGTTGTACGATACATTGTCAACATATCAGGGATAAAGGAATTAACTTGTTGAAACAAATAATAAATATAATATACTAATTAGGAAAATATTTCCTAGCCATCTGATTTAAAAACCTTATACTATAAGGCCGTATAAGGATTTTTTAAAGATTTTTAAGAAACAAATAATGTTGTTAGAAATAAATAAATAAGTTAAAGCTGTCAAAGTGCAACATGAGCATCATCCTCACCGGTAACAGAAGAAGGCAGGGTTGAATTATCCATATCGTGTTACAGTTCGAAAATTGCATTTCATAAGTTTGGTTATCTATGTTAAGTTTTCGGTTTTACATTGTTAAAGTACCTATGTAGACTCTCACCTTAGACATTAATTAGTAATTTAATTGCCTGTTGATAGTCAATAGTTCACTATGTTTAGTTTCAAACCTTTGTTGATGTTTATATTCCAGGAATGTTTTGTATCTTGTAAGACATAACCAAGTGGATTAATTTCTTCTGTTCCTTGTTTAATACTACTTGCATACAGGTTTGATTTTAAATCTTTGTTTTAGTTAATTAGTAATTATTGATAAACTTTTCAAGTTATTTGAGATGTAGGTTAAATGTCTCGGCTGTCGTGAATCAGCTGTTTTTGAGAAAATCGATAATTTGTTACGCAGGTCAGTATCAGACTGACAGTTCTGTGCACTTTCACGGACACGTCTGGTATTTGCGGTCGCGATTGGTCGATGCAGGTTGTCAAGTTTTTGTTATTAAATTTAAAGAGGTTAGTTTTTCATTGATTGGTAGGACAAATGTGTCGGTCATTGTTTTGTTTTGGTATCTAGGTACGATAAAACATCCACAAATATCTTAAAAAGGGTATAGTTTTGTAGTTTGCCTATTCTTTGGGCGGAATGCTGATTTAAAATGCTTTGCAATAAACTTTAACCAGCGGTCATAGACGCCATTCTGTAGGTTGGAACCCTCGTTAGTTATTTGAGGTAGGTTTAAGGTGGATTTATAAACTATTCAGTTCAGTTACGCGCAGTTCAGTTCCGCAGCGCAGTACGCCAGAGTTCGCCCGAGTTCGCCGTAAACAAATTTGTAATTTATAAACTTAGCTGCTGTTCGCATGTCGTATTGCATTTCATTGGTCAACTTGCGGCAACCAATAGCGTGTTGACAGTAATGTGACTGCGTGTCTCGCCTTTCATCTGCATACTTTCCATTTAACAAAAATATCAAGTTCTGAATTCTGATCAAACAAATTCAATTAATCACCAATTCAAAAATACAAACACAAACAACGAAATCAAAAGAAACCACAAAATAGCCACCCCACCGCCCCTGATGCGGCCTGCCAACCACCACGTGATTCTATTTTCGCATTTCATTGGTTAAAAGTCCTGCGACAACGAACTGCAGCGTCAAAAGATAAAACTTGGTCATCTCGAGCGTAGCCGAGCGTTTCGCTGCGCGACTGGGCGTACCTTTGCGAATGAATTGAGGGTTTATAAATGGTTTGGTATGTTTTCGTTTGTAGTCGAACGTCGAACGACAATCAGCGAAACTGAGTTGGACTGCGCGGAACTGAACTGAGCGTTGCGACCAAGTTTATAAATCCCACTTTAAACTTTAGTATCTAATTACCCTCGTTGGGTCTTATGAAAGTTTTCTCTTTTATGTTGTATATCTAAAATTCGATTTTAGAGTTTTTTTGATAGGGGCTAAAAGCTCAAACTGGAGTATGTACTAGTTTCTTTATTGGAGTTGCCATGTACCATATGAATTTTTGGAGACTAGCTGTGTAGCAGTATCCACGTTAGCTGTTTCAGGGACCATGTGTGTGTGTTTTACTGAAGATTAAGTCTTCATGAACCATGGGTAGCACTTAAATTTACAGCTACGTACCATTTTTCTTGAGTATGTTGTAACATATAAACAACTTAAATCTTAATATTTTGCATTTGCATATTTAATTGTTTTGATAAAGTTTTGCGCCCATGTTATGTACAGAGCTTGTGCATTGTAAACGTGTAGCGTATGTCGACATAGAGTTAGGACGTCACAAGACTTTCGGGTAGTTTAAAACGTTAGGTGGTCTGTTACAGCTAATTTTGTTAAAATATAGTTACAATTTATTAATATAAAGTAAATATTTTTGTTTCCCGGCTAAAGGCCATTTGTTTCTTCTAAATTCAATTCTTGTAACTTTAACATTTTAACTTATCTACGCCTGAGTGGCTAGTATGCTTATTCAGTAACAACAGGTAATTTTACTCGTAAGATTTTGTATTGTACTTTAAGAATGCTTTTATGGTAAATTTAGTTAGTTGTGAGAGGTTCTTGCACAGACCTTGCGGAAATCCCAAGTCTGAGGCAATGTCCTGGACATCCAGGTCCATGTGGCTGCCAGATCAGACTAAACAATCGTTTTTTTATTTTGTAGGTCTGACAGTTGCCGTCTAGTGCAAGACCCTGTCAAACGGGTTTGACTTTTACTTATTATTTTGATGATAGTATTGTAATTTAAACCTTCAGAACTTTTATGTCAAACCTTTGTTATTACATTTCACTTATCTATCTTTTAACTTTAAGTACCTATTGTCCACCAAAGTAAGAGGAGCTTGCATTTAAATAAAACCAAGTAGCTAAGGGCATAACACGACATAAAAATTAATATCTGTATTGGCCTCTGCGAAAATTTGACTTTTATTTTAAATAGAGTGACTTTGAGGGACTTGAGTAAATGAGAGCTTAAAAGAAGCTATTGTAAGCCGATTGTGATAATTGTTTTTTTTTCCTAGTTTGTTTTTCTCTGAGGCCAATCACTAGAACATTTAAAGGCTTTTAAGTAAAATAAAACTAAGGTGGCGCCTTTAGGATTTGACTTTAACTTACTTATATATGAGTGCTAAACCTCTCAATCTAGAAACAAAATAGCGAACCTACCCTGAGTTGAGCTAGCTAAGGGGTGAATTTTCAGGCAGCACAACATAGGTCATTTTTAGGGACTGTTGTCTGAAGTACATCCTCCAGGGCGTAGGGTTGTCAGAGTAAGGGTGGATAGGTTGCCTTGTTGCAGTATACCATAGGTTCCCCTATAAGGTGAATACGGGCACCCAAGAATATTTTAGGGAAAACGTTGCATTAGCGAGATTATTTATTGGTGAAAAGTATTACACGGGCGCCCAAATTATAACAATCGATAATAGAAAAAGCCAGGATCGAGACACCAAAACATGCAAATTATAGTAATACATTATTGTTTAAAACGCCCGACTCATCAAAACAATAATTTGTTTCGTCTCATGCATCGAGTGGCTACTCACAGATAAACCCGATTCATATCTATTTAAAAGGTTCAAAATCTAAACTATCACTCTATGATATCATATATTGGCAATCTAAAATTACGTTTTCCACATGGACATACATACTGTATCGATCTGGACAGAACATCTCAAAATTCGATGGAACACCTGAGCTTCATGATTTACTTTTTTTTAAAATATCCATCGATCCTGGTTAAAAAAAAGAATCGACTAAAAATTTATGCATACATAAAAGAATATAGCGCTAACCATCATTCTCGTCAGCATATTATTGCATTTTTGTTAAATCTATTTGCCGCAAGTCTCTTTATTCTCTAGTTACGGCATGCTTCTTATCAAAATCTTGTCTTGCAGTTCGATGTATCTCATTTACTATTCTATTTTTTTTACTAGGCTCTATATTATTATGCCGCCAAGTCTGATTTAACAATAATTCAACCTTTAATATATTATGCATAAACGTATGTTTTATAAAAATCTCTTTCTTGGTACCAGATTGTTTAATGCACTGCCTCGAAGGAAACCAACAACGTTAATCGATTCAAACATAATATCAAAATGGATGGTGTTATGTAACAGTGAGTCAAGCCACCGCCTACTAGTTTTGGAGATAATAAGGAAAATAGTTTTGTAACTTAAAAAGAATTGGGCAAAGCCCTATTAGTCTAAAACTTTTTATAAAGCATAACACTGGGTTCCAGTCTTTTCAGGCAATCATTTTTCGAAATTTATGGTTTTAAAATCATGGAAAAAATGTTGGTTAACTCATTTTTACCTATCATTTTATTAAGGTTATACAAAAAATAGCAATAATGATATAGTTTTTAATTTGTCATATAGTATCTTCCTCTGTAACGGCTTCAAACTTCTATTCATGCTCCATCTCTATTTCAAAGTCAAAAGTCGTACCAAAACCGTCAATATCATCTTGAAATTCTTGGGAATTTGCTGATGATAAAAAATTATAAAACTCTGTAGCATCTTGAGGTACTAACTTAACCAATTCTTTTAAATCCGCTAGTTTTTCTGTAGATAGATATAGATACATAAATATAATATACTAATTAGGAAATTATTTCCTAGCCATCTGATTAAACCTTATACTATAAGGCCGTATTTGGCTAACACAGTTAGCGCTACAATACTAAATTGATTGCTTAAAACTACCAAGAAAGGAAGACCTTTCTGTTGGTAGGATGCTGCTACCTATGGACCGGTTTCGAACTTATTGGTTCTCGTCAGCATAGGGTAAGCGCAGACATACCTAACAACAGAAAGGCCTCAAGTCTTTATAACCAGTTTTATCGTCCTGCTCAGGCAGTGAACGACAAGTGGCGCCATCTCTTAGAAGTTTTAAGCAATCAGGAGAGAGGACTATACCTTTAGGTATATTAAAAACTTAAAAATCTTTAAAAATCCTTACTTGTCAGATGGAGTAGAATAAATATAATATACTAATTAGGAAATTATTTCCTAGCCATCTGATTAAACCTTATACTATAAGGCCGTATTTGGCTAACACAGTTAGCGCTACAATACTAAATTGATTGCTTAAAACTACCAAGAAAGGAAGACCTTTCTGTTGGTAGGATGCTGCTACCTATGGACCGGTTTCGAACTTATTGGTTCTCGTCAGCATAGGGTAAGCGCAGACATACCTAACAACAGAAAGGCCTCAAGTCTTTATAACCAGTTTTATCGTCCTGCTCAGGCAGTGAACGACAAGTGGCGCCATCTCTTAGAAGTTTTAAGCAATCAGGAGAGAGGACTATACCTTTAGGTATATTAAAAACTTAAAAATCTTTAAAGATCCTTACTTGTCAGATGGAGTAGAATAAATATAATATACTAATTAGGAAATTATTTCCTAGCCATCTGATTAAACCTTATACTATAAGGCCGTATTTGGCTAACACAGTTAGCGCTACAATACTAAATTGATTGCTTAAAACTACCAAGAAAGGAAGACCTTTCTGTTGGTAGGATGCTGCTACCTATGGACCGGTTTCGAACTTATTGGTTCTCGTCAGCATAGGGTAAGCGCAGACATACCTAACAACAGAAAGGCCACAAGTCTTTATAACCAGTTTTATCGTCCTGCTCAGGCAGTGAACGACAAGTGGCGCCATCTCTTAGAAGTTTTAAGCAATCAGGAGAGAGGACTATACCTTTAGGTATATTAAAAACTTAAAAATCTTTAAAAATCCTTACTTGTCAGATGGAGTAGAATAAATATAATATACTAATTAGGAAATTATTTCCTAGCCATCTGATTAAACCTTATACTATAAGGCCGTATTTGGCTAACACAGTTAGCGCTACAATACTAAATTGATTGCTTAAAACTACCAAGAAAGGAAGACCTTTCTGTTGGTAGGATGCTGCTACCTATGGACCGGTTTCGAACTTATTGGTTCTCGTCAGCATAGGGTAAGCGCAGACATACCTAACAACAGAAAGGCCTCAAGTCTTTATAACCAGTTTTATCGTCCTGCTATGTCTGCGCTTACCCTATGCTGACGAGAACCAATAAGTTCGAAACCGGTCCATAGGTAGCAGCATCCTACCAACAGAAAGGTCTTCCTTTCTTGGTAGTTTTAAGCAATCAATTTAGTATTGTAGCGCTAACTGTGTTAGCCAAATACGGCCTTATAGTATAAGGTTTTAAATCAGATGGCTAGGAAATATTTTCCTAATTAGTATGTTATATTTATCTACTCCATCTGACAAGTAAAGGATTTTTTAAAGATTTTTAGTTTTTAATGTACCTAATGGTATAGTCCTCTCTTCTGATTGCTTAAAACTTCTAAGAGATGGCGCCACTTATCGTTCACTGCCTGAGCAGGACGATAAAACTGGTTATAAAGACTTGAGGCCTTTCTGTTGTTAGGTATGTCTGCGCTTACCCTATGCTGACGAGAACCAATAAGTTCGAAACCGGTCCATAGGTAGCAGCATCCTACCAACAGAAAGGTCTTCCTTTCTTGGTAGTTTTAAGCAATCAATTTAGTATTGTAGCGCTAACTGTGTTAGCCAAATACGGCCTTATAGTATAAGGTTTTAAATCAGATGGCTAGGAAATATTTTCCTAATTAGTATCTTTTTCTGGTTATTAAAGGGCCAACAATTTCGTGCTAAATACTACACTTTTAATTTAGCTACATTTTAAGAAATTTTAAAGCATTTCGAATCCCCTAAAAATTTAATAGAGTTCTGAAAACAATAGTTGTATGTATGTATGTAACGAGAGTAAACTAATCTAGACTTAAGTAAGGGGTGTAATCGCATATTAAAATAATTATTACACCTCCATTCTGTTCAATTGACTTTAAGTGTGTTTCTTATACATACCTACATAATATAATTTTTAGGATTGTATATTAAAAGTGATAATCCAAAATCTAGTTGTACTGTTGCAGGGTACATATTATGGAACCCATCAACCTTACGGCTTAGCGAAATATGTTTAATTAATTAATTGGTCAAGCGAAATTGAAGTAAAATATTTTTAGATTTTACAAATGGCCACTAGGGGGTGCTATTACTTTGATACCCGCTATATTAAGCTACTGTTTTAAGAACGCAAATTAAAAAATCATTACTTCTTTTTGGCGTATTAATCATCTATTTTGGATATAGGGTAAGAACAGTGCAACAACAAATGCAATAGGAGGCTAAATATTTTAATAATTTCCTAATATTATTGTTATTAAATAGATGAGAAATTATGACAAAATAACCTTGTATTTGTATATTATAGATATATTATATTTTCTGTCATCTCCAACCACTAAAGGAATAGGGAACTGGTGTATTGTCTTCATTGCAGAAATATGCTCATCAGTTATATTAAAAAATACGATATGCAAATTATGACGCCTTAAATATCACTAATTAATTTATTATTAATTGCTAAAGTTCCACGCACCAGCAAATAATTTCAAAAGCAGCGTGACGTCACATGTCATGCAATCGGGATTATTTAGATTGACGATTAAATGAATAACGTTAATTGGGTAGTTTAAAAAACCTTATAAAGCAGTTATTTTGGTTAGGGGTCTACAATGCATACTAGGGTAAGCTTCTAGTTTCATTTTAGGTTCATTAACCTTTTTTAAAAAAAACTTTATTCTTTCCTTTTGTCAGATCCTATAGTCTCACTGACGAACCGATATACGGGGAACCGCGTCTGGGGATGCATCTGACAGAATGAAAAAGCCACCGTTGTACTTTATTACACTAACTTACATCTTGTATTCAAAATTGAGTTCAGGCTAGCTTCTTATATAATTGTCTCTATGAAATGCTACAACATTTCATTGTTTTATCCAAATTATTTTTCATAAAACATTTTTATTTAAAGAACTGTTATCACCAACATCAGTTACCTTCACTCTGTGTTCTCAATATAGTTTCTAGCTTAAAATATTTTGTTATTAAATAAAATAATGATCGGGGTCAGGTCTAACCCAAATCCTTATTTAAGAAGGGGGAAGCAAAACCCGCCCTTGTTTCACGATTTAGCACTAGGACGTTTTCCGGTCGATAAGGTTGCAGATGCGATTACGATCGCGTAAAATACTGGAATACTCTTTTACGCCCGTCACGGGGCCATATCATTAAAAGTCCCCATGCGTCGAATAAAAAACTTTACTGCCCCAAAATTTATCTTGGTGGCCATTATTTACTTCGAAGTCAACTAGCCCAGCTAAAATATATTTTATTTTGGCCGTTTCGTTTGTCCAAGAGTTGTTTTCCGTTTTGGTTTTTCGTTTTTTATACACTACATTTCAGGTTACATTTTTTTAGCTTGTGCATTTAATAAAAATATTTTAGCCGTTTTTTATAGAAAAACACAAGGCTGTGGGGGATATTTATGGCGCTTTAAGAGCGCTGTGTGTGCAAAAGGAACCACATATTTTTCTGTTGATGCGACTTAGGAGTTATAACCAAACATCTTAGCATTTTCTACAGCAACCGACAGCGCCACAAAATGCTACATTGATTATTTATGGTTAATAGAAATTTATAATCAATTACTTTATGTTACAATGGAATAAAGACGTTAGTTCTAGGTTAATTGCTATAATTATTTTTTTATATCCACATAAACGTCTTATGTCCTGATATTTATTTCTTTGTTACCAAAAATTTTTTAGAGTATTTTAGAAGTGTTATTTATTTCCCTGAAAATGCGTTATTTTTACTTAAGTTATTTGAGAATTTTGACGTATAAATTATTGTTCCTCAGTTTATTGTTTTTACTAATAACTGAGATAACCCACAAATACATCGAAATCCGGACAACACGTACCCTCTACAGATAAATTCGCACACTTAACTGTTAACTTTTTTACCTTAATTAAATCTAAAATACCTAATATAAAAGTTAACCCGATGTAAAACATCTGGGCTTTAAATTATTCCATTCACTAAATTAAATAGGAAATATTAATCAAAGTTAATTCTACGTGGACCATGCTTTACCTACAAACAGCAGGCTCTCCAGAACATAAACAAAGCAGCATCATCTGTTGAAATCAGTTGGACAATAATAATTGGTTTATTGAACGAATGCTGTTATTTCTAAAAATGAATATCTACCTGTCCTATGAAGATAAAATTTTCAAATATTGTTATAACTTACACATTATTGTTAGGATGGTCTATGTTATCCTCTCAGCAATAACTGTCAAAATATTGTAAACAAGTTAACGGGAATTTCCCTTCGTTCAGCAGAAGCTTTATACAGTTGACACCGCTTGTAAAAGGCGAAGTCATCCAACGCAACGTCTGGAAATATTTTGAAAGTTATCCAGACTTTTCGAGGAAAACCAATATAGATATGTTAGTTCTAAAATTTCCATGTCATCCTCGAAAATGTCTTCTTCCTCTTCAATCGGCAGCATATTGTTTTAATACTTTAAATTCCCTATTTCTATTTGTTTCTAAATAATGGTATGTCGGGCGAATATTTGCTAAACATAACCACAATGCAGGAAACGATTTGCTAACTCGCTTTTCACTTGTCGTTTTTGACGAGTTAAATTAAATCTCGTGTTAGGGTTTTAACCCAGAGGTTAAAACGCGGTGCAATAGAAAATTATAGTTAATCCTTGAATTAGCGTTAACCCGGGGTTAAAAACGTCGGTGTACTTGGCTAATAAATGAACAATTTAATAAACAGTGGATATGTTTAGGTAACCCAGTACCTTGGCCAGCAAGGTCTCCCAATTCGATCAAATAATTTTTTTCTGTGCTTTCATGTAAAGGAAAACGTATGTCAAACGGCTCCTACTACAAGAGAAAATATTGCAAATAAAACTGAAAAAGGTTTTCCAAACAATTACGCCAAATATGTTGGGAAACGTTAGAGTCTCATTTACAAGAAAAATTTATGATTGCGAAATTAACTGAAACGGAAATATTGAATATAATTGATCAAATTCTCAATTTGTTGTTTGTTGATAGCAATTTTAGTTTTACTTTTTTTTTAATTACATACCTGTAGTGCTAGTGCGTGTAATCAGTAGATAAATAAAGTAAGTATCTACCTATTTAATAACAATAATGTTTTAATTATTCTTCCTGAGCAATCTTGATAAAAAATATTAAATTGTTGTTTGGCGATAACATTTTTAATATTACATTTTTTTTTTAATTACCCACATGCCTGTAGTGCTAAGTGTAATCATAAGCTAAATGAAGTAGTTACTTTTTATTAGACATATTCAGTAAAAAAATTTCAGTATTCGATAGACAAATAAAAAAATACAGGATATTCAATTTACAAAATGTTGAGATAATGCGTATTTCAACTTGTTTAATTAGTAAATGCATCATAAACACCATGCATACATAAAATTTAAACAATTTTTAATGTGTATTAGATTAACTAGACAGATGAGAGTTTCACAGCAGCACTTGGCTACATCTCGTGGCAACCACACGTATCAACCCAACCAGGACAGCGAGAATCCATATAGGTTCAAACGCTGGCAAGGCGGCCCATCGCGGGCAAACTACGTTGGGTGTCGCTGGAAGCCCATGTATCGGTTCAGCCTACCGATACATGGGCTTCCAGTTGATACGTGCTGTTGCCACGAGATGTAGCCAAGTGCTGCCACTCTGATCTGTATAATATTTGCATTTCTGTATTAAAGCACTTTGAGGTCCCGTACCTTCTCATCAGACCCGGAGCCTTGCTGAAGAGCCGTAAACGGTGAAACGCGTCCAAGGATTGGGTCTGACGGAAAGGATAAGGGACAACTCTGTACACAAATTTATTTTAAGTTTGTTTTCTTCAATATTCAGCTTTCGGTAGGCTGAACCAATACTGTGATAACAATTTTATTTGTCTAAATTGAAACAGTACTATAATTTAACAAACGAGGTACCAGAGTAAAGCTCTTTCTCTGCCGAGTCAGATAATAACATAAAATAGAGTGTGCCCGATATTTAGAGATTATTTACTATAATATCTGTTTTCTGACTCACCCTGTATTATCAGATTATTTTTAGTTTATAGAAATCTATAATCTATCAACCTTACAACTTTGCTAAATATCCTTTTCTTAATTGAATCATAGACCATCCCACTCTTACCTTTGGAATTTCAGTGGAAAAAGAACATCATCTTTCAAATTTCCTATAACAACGGATACAAGATATCATTAATCAATAATTTAATAAGAAAAAAATTTAATGGCATGCTTATGAAGGTGTTGACTAACCCCTTGGATAACACCATAACATCTTTTCAACCACCTAGGTATATAAGACTAACTTTTTTGTTTCTCTGAGGGTGGGTAATGTATTGAAGTCCCTAAACAACAATTTTAAAATAGCTTACAAATCAGTGAACAATTAACGTAGCTTATTTTATTGTCCTGTAACTCATGCACAGCTAAATATGCTGGACAGACAGGACGTAGTTTTAATATTAGAATAAAAGAACATTTAAACTTTCAGAAATCGCCTAATGATAAGAGATCAGTTTTTGGCCTACAATTAAGAGAGAACTTACATAATTTTATTACTAAAAAAAACTTTAAAATGCTACATAATGCGAACAAAGGCCATAATTTCAATTTTTTAGAAAATATAAAAATAGCCAAATTAGATTATTATTAATCAGATTGAGTGTTTGAACGATCCTCTCAACGCCCACTACAGAGAAGCAGCGAAAATTGTGAATGACTTTAAGTAGTGAATGTTTGTTTAAACAATCGTACCTCTTTTGTGCAAACTAGATGCCGCTCTGGTTCGGTATATTTTGTTTTATTTTTTTTAAATGTTTTTTTGCTTTATCCCTTTTTTTTTTTCTTTTTTCAATTCAATTCAATTTAATTTATTTTTAATATTAATACAATTACAATTTACAATAAATACATTTGTTATTATATCTAGCAGTGATTGTATTTTGACACCTAGGTATATTATACAGGGTGTTACAAATTTGATGTATTAGCATTGCTATCTCGGTAGCTATGTGAGATAGAGAGTTGGTTAAATTGAGGCAAAGTTGAGCATTCTAAAGCTGAATAATTTGATAAAAAAAAAACTTTTAAAATTCCAATTACTTCCGGAGATATCCGAGAAAATCCGAAAAGATCCATTTTGGTTTTTATTTGTTACGTCTCTATTACTAATTATTTTGAGAACCTAGGAACACTTTCTTAAGGCACATTATTATGATATTCAAGAAAGTGATTCAATTTTTCAAATACGACGTTTCGTTTTTAAGACACCCGCATCAACTTTATTTTTTTAAATATGGACCTGCACATTTATTGCATTTTTGAGTAATTTTCGACCTCCCAAAACTAATGGTATATCACACACATCACTAAGTTGCATGCTGTAGGAGTTATTTGAAGTTTTTTAAAAATTGAAGAGTGGGCCTTGACATTAAAACATGAGAACGTGTACCTTAACTTTGACAACGGATATTAATAAAAACGTACATTCTTAACAACTTAACCTTTATGTAGGTATCAAGTAAAGTTATAAAATCTGAGAAAAACCTTTTGTACCTAAATATACATATTAAATTTTAACAAATTAACTGTCTAGTTTTCTAGATGCTCAAAAAGATTACTGTTGACGTGAATACACTTGTCGATTTTTTTTTGGTATTTTATTTATTTCCCTTTGAACAGAACGCCTTGGTATGATGCGAAAAGTGTTTCTAACTCGAACTTTTAGTTCTTCTAGGCTATTTATTTCCGTTTTGTAAATTATGTTTTTTAGCGCGCCCCACAAATAGAAATCTAGCGGTGATAGGTCGGGCGATCTCGCTGGCCAGGCAATGAAACCACCATGTCCAATCCATCTTTGGAAAAATCTATCTATCACCATTCAAATTTTCTTCAAACATGAATGGACCAATAATTTTATCATCATAAATCCCAGCCCACACATTAATACTAAATCGGACTTGCTTTCTTATTTCTCTATTCTCCCTCGGATTTTCAATGCTCCAAACATGCTCATTCTTTCGATTGAAAATACCACAATTTGTGAATTTACATTCATCGGACCATAAAATATCTTTCAAAAAATCTCCGTTTGTATTGATTTGTCCCCTTAACCACGTGCAGTAATTTAATCTTCTTTCCGCATCACCTGGTAGCAATTGTTGTGATACGTGAAATTTAAAAGGTTTGTATCCATTACTTCTTAATATTCGTCATACTTTTATATGGTGTATGTTGGGTTTATTGAGATTTACCTCAATTTGCCGCGTAGACACGCAGTTATTATTATTTACCTAAAACAATTTTTACAATAGTTAGAATAGATATCGTATTCTTTTAAACAGTTCTAAAATAGCCTACCTGATTCAAAACCAATTCTCTGTCTTCTTCACTAACTTTACTTCCATATTGATTTCGCTTTTTTTGAAATGTACCATCTCCTCTTAACCTCCTATCCAATCTTGAAAGCACTGATGGGTAAGGTTGCCGGCGTTCGGGATATTGGTAAAGATAAATTTCCGCTGCAGTTTTTGTGTTCAAGTGACATAAGTAGTAAACATTCAGCATATCACTTTTTTCTTCGTTAGAAAAGTACATTTTTATAAAAGCAAAAGATGTCGAAGTAAAGTAAAGTAGTAAAGTGTTGTATGTTGTCAAAGGTAAGGTACACTTTCATATGTTTTAAAGTCAAGGCCCACTCTTTAATTTTTAAAGAACTTTAAGTAACTCCTACAGCATGCAACTTAGTGACGTGTGTGATATACCATTAGTTTTGGGAGGTCAAAAATAACTCAAAAATGCAATAAAAAGTGCAGGTCCGTATTTAAAAAAATAAAGTTGATGCGGGTGTCTTAAATACGAAACGTCGTATTTGAAAAATTGAATTACTTTCTTGAAGATCATAACAATGAGTCTTAAGAAAGTGTTCTTAGTTTTTCAAAATAATTAGTAATAGAGACGTAAAAAAATAAAAACCAAAATGGATCTTTTCGGTTTTTTCTCGGATATCTCCGGAAATAATTAGAATTTTGAAAATTTTTTTTTATCAGATTATTCAGCTTTAGAATGCTCCACTTTGCCTCAATTTAACCAACTCTCTATCTCACATAGCTACCGAGATAGCAATGCTAATGCATCGAATTTGTAACACCCTGTATACCTGTATGTGTCACATAAGTTACTATACCTATGTATGTTATCTCCTTAATATATTCTAACAATAATAATAATCAGTACATCTTGCATTACTTAGTAACACGAAGAAAAGATCAAAAGAAGACAAGTGAAAAGAAAAAAAAAAAAACTAAAAGAAATAAATCACCTATACAATATTTTCGAAGAGAATATAGTTTTAAAATATAAACTTTTTACAGTGCTCCTTGAATTGTTTTTGTTTCCTTATATTTTTAATTGCGATAGGCAACAAGTTATAGAACCTAGAGGCAAAGTAATGTAGGAATTTTAGGCTGAGGGTTTTTTGACTTTTAGGAATAATCACATTTGTATTAGTTTTATTGCGCGTGTTATGTTTGTGGTGAATGGATATTACTGTTTTTTCTTTTCTGTGTATAAAGTTGCAGGTAGACAGAATATATAATTGCCGGATATTTAAAAGTTTTTCATTATATAAATATTTCGAGGGGTACAATTTATTTTTTTTGAGTATAACCTTTAGTACATAATTCTAAACGATCTGTAGTGGTTTTAAGTTCGTTTTATAGGCACCACCCCATGCTGTGATTCAGTAGCGAAGTAAAGATTCAATCAAAGCTTTATATATTAATTTAGTGAGTTTATTATTGAGGATCTCTCCTAAGATATATAATTTGTATACAAGCTTTCTTATTCTGGTTACAACATAGTTTATATGGTGGTTCCATTTAAGATGTTGATCAATTATATACACTGATAAAATTAATTATTTGAGTTAAAAAAATTTACAGTTGACTCAAATAAATATTTGTTTCCTATTAGCCAAACAAATATGTATTTGAAAAATACCAAGGGATTATTTGCCTCAATTAGTATCATCTGATTTGATACAAATTACTTTTTATTTGGAACTAATCACTAAATACAAAATTCAAGCAAATATTTATTTCCTTAACAGTAACCTAACTTAAATAAGCCGTTCCAATGACTTAAGGTAAATAGGTTGAAAGTTAAGTTAACAAAATGTTAATTTGATTGATATTTATATATATTTCATCAAGTACATATTTATTTTACTGTTGTTTTACATGTATTTGCCGTAACAACAAAGTAATTTAATTAAACAATTTAAGTGATTTGATTTAAATAAACCGGTGATTTCCATCAAAGTGATTGTTTTTTTATTCAAGTACATAATTGTTTAACTTGTCTTTTATATTTATTTAGATCAAATATAAATTTTTTGGTTTAAATACCTTTTTTTAATTTTCAATAGATCAGAATGTTCATTCAAATCAGTTCTTATTTTATCCAAGTACGTGTTTATACAGACGTCACATAAAAATAAGAAATATTGAAATGTTGCTATTGAATATGGTTTAATCAGTACCTATACCTACCATAATAATCACAAACCTTATCAAATTGTTTATAGTGTTCAAATAATAAGGCAAACCAACAGAAAAAAACACATTTTTGCCGAAAATAAAGGTTATGACAAATTACGCGCACGCGCACAACTATTTTTACATAAAAATAACATAACATTTAAAAGATAACCATCTCTTATTTTATTTTTATGTTATGTTATCTTGCTGTCTAAACCGACCATTAGTTGTTGTTCCCCTTAAAATATACGTCAATAAAACATTATAGAGAAGTTAATAACTTTGATAAAAAATTAAATAAAGTCAAATTTGCAAATATTAGGTACAATAATTATTAATATTATATTAATTATATTATATTTTTTACGTTAGGAGGTTTGATAGGTATTGAAGTATGAATTATGGTGAAAATTGAGAAAAACTGTCTTATTTGTAACCTAGGTAGCCATGATTTATAAATACCTGGCTACATTTTTCTAAAAAGATTTTGTGTTCGAAATTTTAAATTAGGTATTACAAGTATCTTTTCTTTGCCTCTTATCTTACTTCTTTAACTCGTTTCATGCGTAACTAAAATATTCAAATATAGTTTCCTACCTTGAAAAGTATCTAACATATGGGATATACCCCTCGATATACCCCAATCTTCTAAATAATTATTCATATTACGTTTATTCCCCATATCTTCGTTTTAATTTTTGATGGAACCACTAACTTCTGTGCCACTAACAAAGAAGATTTCACTCTCACTCATAAATTTCTACAAGACAAAATCGAACACCAATGACCAAAACGCCATGATCAGGCCACTTTTGTATAGCCAATCAAATTACTCAAAGCCCAAAGTAGGCGACAGGAGTTCATTTAAATACTTAATTATTTGTTTGGATGACCAAATTGTTTGAAAAGCTCGGCAATGAATGATTTAAATTAAAGTGAAAGGTATTTAGTTCTTAACTTGAAATGTACTTCGATTAAATCATTAGTTATTTGTAAATATTCGGTCGTTTTATATTCAGGATTTAATGTAAATACATAATTATTTAGTTTAAATGACCTGACATTTAAATAGTTCTCTATCGGGTGATTTAACTAGCGATTAACGGGATTTAGTTCCTAAATAAAAATTAGTTCGATTAAATAATTAGTTATTTAGATTTTGTTATTTTAGAGGTTTTTTGGTAAGATATTTGTTTGAAGGGTTCTATGATTTGACACAAATCAACCAACAGTCAAATAACTTTGCAAATAAAACGAAATACTCTCATTTATTTCAGTTAAATCAAATTTAGTTAATTAAAATCACATTTATTTATTACCAATAATTATTCACCAAATAAATCAGATTATTTGATTAAGGGAACACAGTTTTATCAGTGTATAGTTAGTTAACCTGTGTTCGCCATGGTGAACTTGTTTGTGTCCTTAATGTAAAGTTTGTGGTTATAGTATGTAACTAATACCTAATAATTTTGATTTTGAATTGAGATTATTATATTAATGAACTTTTTAGACAGCTCTTGAAAACGGTTTAAGAAACCGAAACGCGTAGAGCAAAATATTAAATATTTGTGAAGAATTTTGGATTTATTCTTTCTTCTTCTATGTCCTTTTCTTATATTTCTTTCCGTTTAGGAACTATCCCAGCCGTACACCTTGTTGACACACCCTGAATACGATATTCGATTTAAGAACACTATAAGTTAACTATAACCATTTTTAATTTTGCAATCACTGTTGGTCTTTTGTCAGGATATTACCATATTAGATATCAAGGCTTGCCAGACGTACCACTTTTTCTAATTATAATTTTAAAAATTACCCTTTTTCGAGAATCCAAAAGGGGGACAAAAGTACCCCTTTTTAGGATGCACTCTGTTTAGGCGCCAGCGTCAAATCGTACATCATCTTCTGTGTAAATCGACCGTTGAGCAAGCTTGCAAAATTCCAGAAAACTGCCGACTTTTCCTAAGGTAAACTCTGCGCTTAAACAAACCATGTAAGATTTTGAATTTTTTATTATTCCAATTTCCGTTCCATTAGTTTTCATTTTAAAACCTAATTTACAACAACACACAGTAAAAAATATCCACCTGATAAAAATCATTTCAGGAGTGGTAAAAAAAGTTGATGTTAACACCCGGATCAACATAATTTACCACAACTTTACACTCATATGGGACCAAAGTTGTTGTATTAAATTTGCCTATGAATTTAACTCTCTAAAAAGTTAATTTTGTTAAGTGGGTGTTATTCATTTCATTTTACACTCTATCAGGAAAATTAAATACAAAGACAATTAAGAACACCATATTAGCGTGTAAATAAACCCCGCTAGAAGGTTATTTTAACACATTGAGTGTAAAACTTACTCTTTAATCGTTTTTTTACACGGCCCCTGCCTAAGGCCGTGTTACCGAAAAGACAGGCGGCAACAAGTGGTGTGAAATTCTAGGAATTGACAGATGACGCTGACGCTACATGCAAATTTAACTTTCAAGTCAGTCTGATTGTGCTCTCTCTGCAAAGCAAAGTTCTGTAAAGTGCCAAATGAGAGTGCCTCTTATGAGGATCTTATTAAATAGGGTAAGCATATTCACGAAATTTAATAGAAACCTTACTAATAAGTACGCCATTTTTAAGAAACTAAGTACGTATTTACATTGCTTCAATTTTCCCTTTAGCTATAATATTAATGTATTCCGTTTTTATTTACTTCATAGATATCTAAATAAATATACGATTAATATAATACTCGTCATTTTCATTATTTTATATTGTTCCAAAGCATACTTTTATTTAGTTGTTAATAATTGTTCTAAGTATACATAATATTCATTTTGTTAAGCTTAACATGAGGTACATTAAACCTAGATGAATATGTTTAATTTACTAAATTGTAGACTATATATTAGGTGTGTCGATTTGTTCAACTAGCTATAATAATAAATGTAAAAAAATCACAGGGTTTTTCAGTTCTGTTGCAACCATCATTTTGTTTATAAGTAAACGATAAATAATCCTCAATATTTTCATTCATTTAACAAACCTTTTCCAAGCGATCTGAAGATTTATATACATTAGGGGCTACTACTTTCGGCTTTGATTAAGTCATTCAATCATGTACCAAACTAAGCAGAGGGTAATAATGTAAAACATTTTGAATGCATAATTTTTTACATTTTAATTATAAGCGCCCGGTTAGTTTGATACAGGATTAAATGACTTAAACAGAGTGGAAAGTATTATAGCCCTGGGTAGAATATTTTTATAACACTCACTATAGTAAAGTCACACCCAAATAAAATAAAATTTACACTACAATAATATGATATTTACACTAATTAATCTTACCATTAAAATATTTCTTTACAAGATATACTGATTGGTTAATATACTCTATTGAGTGTTGTCCTATATGTACCACCATTGAGTGTTAAATTTAACACTCAATTTTTTACTGTGTATTTATCATGTGTTTAAATTTTTTTTATGTAGATACCCCTTTTTTGAAAATTATATCTTGCAAGCTTAGATATCACCTGCTCGATTGGGAGTCGTAAAGACGATCCCGAATGTAAGTGGTGCCTAGGCGACAATAAAGCTGTTGAACATGTTCTTAATGAATTCGCAGCGCTGAACGGACCGAGAATGACTCATAAGAAGAATGCCATTAAAATTCGTAAGGGCTATCGACCTTCAATGAGCTATATCTACTTGGAAGGTAGAATACAGTCATTGAAACCCGTCCAGTAAAAAACTACAGCTAATGACCCAGCAATCTGATCACGCCACCAGTATGGGCTTGAAAAGTCCTGAAATTTAAGTCGAATAATCATGCGCAATACGACGAATTTCTGGTACTTTTAGGTTTACTTAAAGTTTGGCATTGCATTTTATTAGGCCGTAAGGTTATTCTTTGTGTACCGTATTTTTGAATTTGTTTTGATGATCGTTGTTTTATTATCTTTCTAAAATTTTAAATTCCGCGTACCTAATACATATGATACCTATATCTCCTATTAATCAGAATTAATTTTATTTACAAAACAAGCAAGTCTACATCGTCTGCGCCTTTTAAAATATAAAATCGTTAAACAAGTCTAAAGTCGGCTCTGCCACTGACGTCTAAATACTTATTTACAGGTCTGCTGCCTCATCAGGTATCAGTATTGAAAACTACGATAATTTTAATCGTAGTTAATCAGTGCCTAAAGTACCGATACTCACCACAAGTAATTTGATATAAAGTTATTTTTAATACGCGTATCTAGACTTCATCTAAGACTTGACCCTTGAATTAAAATTATATTGTTAGTGTATTACTTTAGATAATATAATAATATTATAGATGCCTTATCAATCTTATCAAAAGTAATCAAACTTCAAACTATACGTAATCAATACAAAATAATGTTTTAAGAGTTTTTGTTTACCTACTTTTAGTGAAACAGAACGGTCCACTATCTGGCAGCGAATTTCTTACGGGCCCATCGTCTAGAACAGTGATTTCCAACGTGGTCTATATCGACCCCCAGGGGTCGATGACGAGTTGCAAGGAGTCCATATCAGCGAAAAAAAATTGGGGGTCTATGGGATGTAAAAGAGGGTCCACGATAGTAGATCTCATTTAAGCAATAAATGCAATAATCCACATACATAAATAGATTTGTTGCTTAGTCTTTACGTGAAACGTAACAAACAGACCGACAATAAACTACGAGACGACGGTCTTGTTTTCAGAATTATAATATTAGTAGCGAAGTAGGGTTTTTATAATACACTATTTTATTGTATTAAATATTAAATTATACATTAATTAAATGAAATTTAATTACGTAGTAATTAATTTACTATATTTAATAAAATTGTGTTAGTATTAGTTATTCGCTGTGTGGCAAACTTGTAAAAACTTGCACATGTAGCAATATCATGAAGCAATGTTGCCAACAAGAAAATTACGAATATCGCTACGTCACTACAAAAATTCGCCCTATTTTGGACTTCAAATTTGGATACCGGATATTTCTAATTTTTTATTTTTTTTTTTAAATAGGTATACAAACGAGAAAACTTACATAATGTAAGAGCCCGCGACGCAAAGGAACGGCATTGGTAGGGACAGTACACAAAACGCCCGGTTTGTCGCGCAGCATTTAGCCGGAAGTTACATTATTAGACGTTTTACGAATACTTATTTTAAAAAACTAAAATCCGCTACGCTTTGCTCTCATTTTATTTCACCGCCGCTACACCGCTCTTGTGGTTAAATCCCGCCATGCGTAGCGGAGTTCCGCTACGGTTGGCAACACGGTCATGAAGTTACCCGCATACGAGCAAATTCTTGTCCATTCTTGTCTTAGTGATTCGCAAAGACAGAGTAAGAAGACTCGTTCTTGCACTGACGTTCAATTCGTCAATAAATAAATACGAATATGAAAGACAAACACGTTCATTTGTTTTCGAAATTTTTAAAAGGAAAGTACCTAAGTAAGTATTTATATAAGAAAATATTTTCAAAAATATAAACTGGTAGTTAAGCATATACAAATTAATGTGAATCAAAGTTAAAGTGAATCGATGTCATTTTGTTTGGGAGTGCTGGAGAAAAGTAAGTACATTATTTTTTAAAAAATTTTAGTTTTGTACTCGTAGTTAGAAAAAATAGATAAATTACGCGTCTCATGACTTGAGTTATTAGTACTTTAATATTCAAGTCGTGCACAATTACACGCGTACTCCTCAATAGTCTCCTTTTTAAAAGTTTGATTCATATTCAAAAATTCAAAATTAATTACTTAAAATAAGGTTTTACACACATTATAGCTTTTATTATTGCTATGTCTTATAGCTTAGTTTTCTATCTAATCTAAAAAGAAATGTAGAGTGTTGGTTATTTGAAGTTCGACTTCATTCCGTCAATATCCGACAAACATTTGCCTATGTGCCTTTTATGCAACAAAGTTTTAAGCAATGACGCTATGAAATCATCTGAGCTGGAGGATCATCTGAGAAGATGCCACCCTGATAAAACAGGTAAAGGTTTGAAATACTTTCAAACACTCAAAGATAAACTTCAGAAGAGACCCACGGTGGACAGAATGCTCGTCACAAAGGAACGATGATGGTTTGCGAGCGTCTTACAATATCTCGCTACTTATAGCAAAATCCGGAAAACCGCATATTATCGGAGAAAAGTTAATTTTGCCAGCCGTTGAAGAGGTTTTAAAAACTGTTTTACACAAACCTGCATCTGATATCATTAAAATAATTCCTTTAAGCAACAACACAGTTCAAAGACGTATTGATGAAATCAGTTGTGATATTGAAAGCTTCTTGTGTGATTATTTGCATACGACTCATTCCTCTATACAGCTGGACGAGTCAACTTTACTTGGTAATGAAGCATTATTATTGGCATATGTTCGCTTTATTATGGATCAAGAAATCCACGAGGAAATACTCTTCGCGAGAACTTTGACAACCGACACTAAAGACGAATCAATACTTAATGTTTTGAGGGATTGCTTCATGAAAAGAGCAATCCCTTTATCAAATATAATGTCAGTAGCAACAGATGAAGCACCTGCCATGGTTAGGCGCTACACTGAGAAAATCGGGTCAACTAAACAATTTAGTTGAATTTTTTTAGTTAGGTACCACAATTAAAATTTTAGTTCTGATAATTAATTTTTTAGTTGTCGCAATAGCTCTTCCAACTAACTTATTTTTCTTGGACCGCTCTGGCTGTGACAACGTACCGGTTTTATTGCCAGAACTAAATTACTGAGTAAAATAAGGATTTTACCTAATTTTGAATGTTGTAATACCTGGTTGCGGCTATCTAATTGGGAGCGTTAGATTATCTAGGTTGCAGCAACCAGTTGAGATAACACAAGTTTTGATTGTCCATATATATTGTTATAATTAATATCAACTAATTTTCTAAAGTTATAGCAACCTGAAACGTTAATTAACCCACCGAAAGTCACTGAACGTCAAACGAACGGGAATTCGCGCCCGTCACGGGCATCACGGCGTCAGCCCAGCCTATTTCTCTTCCGTTTTTATAATTTTGGCGGCTGTTAATAATCGTTTGTGATTCCTGAAAATGTACAAAGTCCTTACAGTGGATCTTACAGGATTATGTAGAAGCCGTTGAAGGTAAGAATATTTACTGACATATAGATACTTAGGTACTGATTGATATGAACGATTCGGCTTTTTAACGAACTTTTAGGCCGTATTGAAACAATTTTGGTTAATCAGAAATAGAAAATTTGTTTCGTGTATAGCGCCTTAAAAATATTACAATTCAATGAACACCTATTTGCATACGAAGTTACATATGCCGATTACCTAGGATGCGTCTTTCATTTTGATGTTCTATCTTTGATAGTGAACGTTTTAATAAAACGTAACAATTGTATGTTTGTTAGAGTTATTTAGCAATACTAAAAGCAGAAATATGCAAATTTCATACGAGAATAAGAAAATCGTAAGAGTAAGCCCAAGTCTCCAAAATAATCTTCACTCATTTTATTTTTGTTAGTATTATTGTATCCCTAATATCAAAAAAAATGGTGACTGAGATAGCAAGAATACTGGGGTATGTAGGGGATTGGCAAAATGGCAATACATTTGTTTTGAAATATTGTTCAGGTACAGGGTTATCCAACCAAGACTAGACAAGGCGATTTTTTGACTTTTCCTGTACTTTTATAAAAAAACTGAAATAGCCATCTTAAGTCATTTTCTCCCGCGAATTCGAATATCTTCAGCAAAAAAACAATTGAACATCAAACAAAAGTACTAGGGGTCACTTTGATATTTTTTTAAATGGGATGCCGTATTTTTAATGAGCTTATCCGATTTCTCATATAAATTTTGATCTAAAATGTTGGATTTTTAATTTTTTTTTTTTTTTTTTTTTTTTTTAGACGAACATTTTCCGAATTTAAAACTGAAGAAAAAAGGCGTTTTTGAATTAAAAACCCAACATTTTAGATCAAAATTTATATGAGAAATCGGATAAGCTCATTAAAAATACGGCATCCAATTTAAAAAAATATCAAAGTGACCCCTAGTACTTTTGTTTGATGTTCAATTGTTTTTTGCTGAAGATATTCGAATTCGCGGGAGAAAATGACTTAAGATGGCTATTTCAGTTTTTTTATAAAAGTACAGGAAAAGTCAAAAAATCGCCTTGTCTAGTCTTGGTTGGATAACCCTGTACTTATAAATATTCTTGTTATTTACCTTTTATTTTAATAAACTTAATAATGTATAAATATCTATGTTGTATTTTTTAACATCCCCTTTTTTAAAATTTATTTAACACTAAATAAACACTAACTTATTCAGTGATATATCTCTTTGGTGATACTTTTGACATTTTTAAGATGATTGGACTTACCAAATATTTGAGTTTCATTTGAAAAAGATGTATTTTTGTTATAATTATTGATAATAAGAATTTGTTTTATTTTATGAATCCACCATATTATTAATTTACCACTTTTTGCCTAACATATTCTTTTGTTAAATCAGTTCGTTTTTTGGACAATATACTTTAATTTTGAAATTTAATTAAGTACCTACCTACTTACATTTTTGGTCAATTTATATTTTTATAGGCTTTAAATTTAATTTACTAGAGAATTTTGTCTATCAATGTTTGTGATTCGAAGTTTTAGCCAGTTCAAGAAATGATAAAAAAATGTTTCAAATCTATGTATATTTTAGAAAAAAATCAAAATATTGTCTCGAAAATGAAATTACTAAAACATAAATATAAAAGTCAAGAAGGAGGTAAAAGAAAATGTTGGATTTACATTATAAAATAAATGAATTCTTGTAATCAACTAAAAATTAGAGTTGCCGTAATTAATATCCTTTGTTGGTACAACTAACAACATGAATTGCTACAACTAAACATTTTAGTTAACCCAACTAACTAAACTAGTTGTCACAGCCAGAATATTTGTTGCCACTACTAAGTTGTCATAGACCGTTTCAACCTTTTAATTTAGTTACTGCAATACACTTCTTTAGTTATCACAACTAGGATATTAGTTCTCACAACCTATAATGATGTGGCTGTGACAACAATGACATTTAGTTGTTACAACAAAGGAAAATATGTATACGCCCCAACTAAACTAGTTCAGTTGTGGTAACTCGACGATCGGTCTGTCCCCTATTTTATTAATTTTTCTAGTTGTGGTAACTAAATTTTTAATTGTGATAGCCTTTTTTTTTTCTCGGTGTATCGTGGATTTATAAGCCATTTAAAACAAAATGTACCCGGGAGTATTAGCAATACACTTTATCTGATCTGAGTAGTAGATTGCATGAATCTCTTCAATTAGTCATTAACACAGTAAACCGAATCCGAAGCAACGCGTAAAATACGCGGTTATTTGCGCAGTTGTTTGAAGAAAATGACAAGAACTTTGATCAATTACTCCTTCACACTGAAGTACGCTGGCTGTCGAAAGGCTTATGTTTGACCAGATTTTTTGCACTTTTTGAGGCTGTTTAAGAGTTTTTTGATGCGAAAGATCCAATTTTAAAGGAAAATTTAATCAAGAAGAAACCAGACATTGCCTATTTAACAGATTTGTTTGCTTAATTTAATGAGGTTAACTTGCAGTTACAAGGTGACAGCCCAAATTTGATTAAAACAAAGTCCATAATTTCAGCGATTCTTGGCAAAATTAAGCTAATGAAGCAAAATATTGGACGGAGCGAATTTTTCCAGTTTCCCAATCTGTCACAGACAAACTGTCAGGAAGATGACGTTTTAACCTACGTTCAATATTTAAATGCCCTCGATTCAGATTTTAAAACTAGGTTTGAGGATGTTTTGACTCTGGTAATACCACAGTGGATAATGAATCCATATAGTGACATTGAAGAAACGGACGTTACATTACAAGAGGAACTGATCGGAATAAGCACTAACGAAGGACTTAAGGTACAGTTTAAAAACGGATATCAGAAATTCTGGCTTCAAAGAGACATACCTGTTACTTATCCCGTATCCCTTATATATCGCAAGAAAGCTTTTAATTACTTTTCCATCCTCATACCTAGTTTTCTTAAGTTTTTCACACTACACTTCAACACAGTTAGAAATTAAAATCTTTAAAAGAGAGTCGCACTATACCAGCTCTCAAAAACACATTTGAACTTGATAAATTTGCAAAAATTCAATATTAGGTAAGCAGGGTCTACCCAAAACCGAGAAACATGGCAAGTGGTATACGAAACAAAAAAGGTTGGGAACCACTGGTCTAGAATGTGAACGAGTGGTAGTTGCAGTGGGTAAGGAACGCACACGAATTTTGCTGGTAGACTAAAGGCGATCCTTTTACCGACCCTCGAGTTTTTTACCACCCACTCAACTATCCAGATCCTTGTCAAACCTGCCTGACTAGCCTGACCTTCTCATGCATGATCTAGACAAGAATTCTGACTTCCTATGTTTGAACCCAACGGCTTGACGTCGTAGTCTTTCCAAGGCTTTACAAGCACACAAGAAGTGCAGCGGTGTCTTCTCGTCCTCCAACAAGTCGGGCTCTCCTTCGCACCTATCGTAGCAAGGTGCTTCCGCAACTTACAGTGTTCTGTAAGAAGTCCCGCAAGTAAATTTAGAACTTGTCTACTCCTGTTGAGAAGAGTCCACTCCAACTGAGCATTATCAGGTCAAGTTATGGCCTTTTTCGCCTGCCCCCAATCCAGAAATTGCTGCCATTCCCCCTTAGAGAGGTTGACAGCAAGCAAGCCTTCCAAGTGCATCCGCACACTCCTGTACGAATGTCGAACTACACCTATAGGTTTAATCAAAGCTACTATATAGTCCGCCCTCGACGGTCCATGCAGCCTCATACTTGCCACCGAGAGGATGGCATACACCTCTGCTTGAAAGACTGTCGTGAAGTAACTTCTTTGTATGTTGATGTTCTCCAAGTATACTCCTAATGATTCGGTTCCGGCCATTCGTGACCTATCGGTGTAGCACACCATAGTATCTTTAGGGAACGCTACCTGCTGTTTCTTGTTAGCGATTGTTAGAGTGTGACTAGCCTTGCTCTGAAAGACATAACCGAGATGGCCCCTTTCACCCTCGGAGCAATCCTTGTGTCTCCTAAATCAGCCACTTCTTTCCAGCATCCGGTGGCTCGTGTTCTAAGGTATGCCGCCATAGTCTCCTGAAATATCATCCATTTTGGAGTATTGAGCGTATACGCCGAACTGTACTATACGGTATAACATACCTAATAGATATTTACCGTTTTTTTATTAACTGAAACAGAGACCTGAACGAAAATAATGCTTATTTTAAAAATCGAGGTGCTGTTTTAACCTTTAACTGTGTGCACAAAACACCCATTGATTTTTGCAATGGCAACACGACATGCTTCATGATTGTGTTGGCAGTAAAAGACATTATTACTTTATACTCTGTATACCATACTTTAAGGACCAATTCTGTATCGGAGAATATCTGCAATTGTTAAGAAAATTGTAACAAATAATTTCGTATTTTCAGTACGAAATGAATGTAATATTTATTATATGGCTTAAATAAACCATATTGGGCCTACTCAAAAAGACACATGCGAAGAATAATAAAAAAAATCCACTTAAAGTAAATCCAGCGAAGAACATTTACATCAACCCTCAAATTGAACCAATATTTTATGAGGATTTTATTAGGTGCAAGATAAAACCAGCGAGTAAGAGTTTTCTTTACATTATATTATTTTTTCGGTTATCAAATTTAATCGGTCTGTAAGCACAATTACCTTGTTTCGGTCTTTGATTTGTAAATTATTAATTTTGAGGAAATTTAATTTTTTTTAGTATTAATTTATAAACTAAAAGTTTAATACAGAAAGCTGTTCGTATTTAATTGTTTCCACAGACCAATATTTGGCCGACTATTGGATAAAACAAAGTATTGATTTTAAAAAAAGTGGAACGGCTCAGGCGTCACTAGCCTTCCGTAAAGCAGCTACTATACTGCGGGGGTGCCTCAGGGCACAGTCCTGTCCCCAGTCCTGTATAATCTATAATAATATACTGCGGACATACCGAGTATATGGCACTGTACGCGGACGACGCACTAATATATGCTCACTCCTACTACGCAGAAGCTGCCAAAAGACAGATACAAACCCACATCAACTTACTTACACCATACTTAGACAAATGGAAAATTGTGATAAATACAGAGAAAACGATATGTACGATACTTACTAAAAAATTTACAAACAATAGAATTTTTGCACCGATTAAAATCAAAGACACCTACATAACACAGCAAAAACGACTGAAATACTTAGGACTGACCATAGATGAGCGTTTATTTTTTCATCCCCACATCGCTTTCACCCTTAAAAAAGCTTTGCAGCAATGCACAGCCTATATTCCATTCTATCCGTAAAATCCCCTCTTTCCTCGTTCAATAAACGCCTCATCTATCAACAAATTATAAGACCCGTAATAACATATGCCGCGCCAGTATGGTGTTCAGCCTCAAACACCCAACTACAGAGGCTCTCAGGTTGGAGAATAAAATTCTGCGATGTGTTACGTCATTCGACAGGAACGTACGCATCGCAGAACTGCACCGCATGGCCGTCATACTGAACATACTAGACTATATTAAGAGACATTTCAACTGACTTCTATACAAACAAAATAAACAACTCACCATTGACAACAAACCTAACTAACAATAGACATGACATAAACAATCCAATAAAACACAAACCAATATACCCAAACTACCCTTGTATCACCTCCCCCTGCCTTAGGTCGGGTATTGACTAATAAACACGAACACAATTCAATAAAATACACAGAATTAAATTAAATTAAAAAATTAAATAATAAATACATTTTTTACACATCAACATCCACACGGTCGATACACATGCCGTTAACCAGTGGGGGGGCCTACTGGCGACGCCTCCGACAAAGACTAACCCACAAAACGGAAAATTTACGCCCTTATTGTAATGGCCTTCTTCCGCCGGCACTCCGTGCGGGTTGATTGGAGATTTCGCCCACTGCATTGAAGTTGTCTGCTATGGCGGATATAATGTTTGACTGAAGAAGTAAATAGCGGTTTTTGGAAGATTTTTTCCCAAATGCCAAGCCTTATTCCAGTTGATTATCGTAAACGCGGGAAATATCTTTGAGCCAGGGCAATATATTATTATACTTCCATAATACGCTGTAAGATCACCACCGGAAAGTTGTTTACTACCTATATTAATAATTGTAAATATGCGCCACTACCTAGGCCAAACCGTAGTTTAAGCGCATAGATATAGAATAATATAGATAAACTAGATTATGAAAATAAATGAATTTAAAAGGAAACCCAAATATCATCTTTAGAACGTAAATAAAATAACGTAAATATTACAGAACTATATTTACTAATCAAAACCACCTCATCTCATGCTTCGTAGCATCCTCTTTTTTACGTTAATTACATAACGAAAAATTTTTTTTTTATTATAAGGCACAGCACTACAGGATAAATCCTTTATGGCGCTCTAGGAGCGGTGCGTGTGCGCATGAACGATTCACGTTGGTCTGTGACACGTTAAGTACGATCGTTATAGTAACTAATGCAAGATACGTAAGAGAGCTGTTTAAATTACATTCTCTTTTTACCGTGACAGCGATTTTGTTGAATTGAAGGACATATAACGGGTATAAGAAGTAGAAGGCGCTGTTATTGACACAAAATAAATAACGTAACAATGAAACGAGAAAACATAAATATACTATATTTAAGATGTTTTTTTGCTTAGTGGCTTTGAAAATAAAATAATATACAGGGGAATTTATTCAAAAGTCCAAAGATGCGGTTGGATATGATCCGCCAGCACTGCATAATTTAAATCATTTTAAAAGCATGAAAATCTATCTCTTACAGATACAAATTTTCAAAATAAAATCTCATTCAGTTCCGGAGATAGTTTTTATAAGCCTCAGTGGACACTGTGTAAAGAAATTTAATTATCAGTCATCTCCTCATAGGCCGGTGACGTCACTAAAGTTCCTGCTCATTCAACCTAACGATTATTTTTATGTGATGCTTACAACAATCATCGTTCTAAACCGAATGCCATTTAGTGACATTATCGGCCGGTGCCGGACAAATAGGACGTAGCCACCAAATTAAACAATTTGTTGTGAGACAGTATTAAATGCTAGGGAAAAAAATCCAGTGGCATTGTGCCTGTGGCCATTATTTCTCATAGAAGAAATTTATAAATTAATTTTATATTTTATTTTTTATAGATACTCTGGTTTACCATGTTTAAGTAATTTTCAAAATACCACTTTCGCATGCGATAGAACAATAGTATATTGCGCAACAAGGGGCGAAAGTCAACGATGTTATGAGAGTGAAGTTAGCTGCCCGAGCGAAGCGCATATAATTTTCCATAAAAAATATTGAAAATATGACTTGAGATGCCTCGCGATTCTGTGTATTTGATGTTAATTACTTATTGTTGGACTCACACCCGTAGAGATCCAGAATAAAACCCAGGTCCTTTCTATTCACCAATCATTTATTTATATAGTGTGAAAGGTTATTATACAAAAGGCGCCAGAAACAATATGGCAACTACAACAACTCAAACATAATACAACATATAATAATATAACCTGTATCTTTCAATACTTACTAGTAGATATATTAAATTACCTACCTTTAAATATAATACAGACATTTCCAACACAAGAAACAGATCATAATTTTATTATTCAGACATGCTTTCTTTTTTTAACAGACCAACATGAACATTGTCACAACCGAGCTTCTAGCAGCGCGGACAGAACTGGTGTTGCTAAATAATTATATCCTAACAGTATTCCATTAAAGTTTATTTGTAAAAAGATGCATATACTTTCACGAATCTATTGCGCAAGTGTATTCGTATAGCTATCCTTGTTTTGCCCGGAAATCAGACAAGGATGCCCATGCGGCTTTTACAAAAACGAAAAGGTGTCAACGAGAAGCTCGTCGTGGAATGCGCTAAAAATCAGCTGCTTTTCATGCCGGATCCTAGGGTCGAAAACTCAACTTTCGACCCGCTCCGTCGGCATCGAAAGTCATATTTTCAAAACATGTGTTATAAAAAATATTTTTTCCTAGGTCGATTTTGAATGTTGAGATTAGTAAGCTTTACAAATAAAAGACTATCCTTCCTCATTCCTCATTGTTTTCTTTTCTTATGATAAGGCACAGCACTGCAGGATTAACCCCTTATGGCGCTCTGCGAGCGCTGCGTGTGCGCAGGAAACGATTCATGTAGGTCGTGAATCTTAGGAGAATATACTCGAGGGACACTAAGCTGAACCACGTACGGATGGGCTGCAGTGGCTCGTCGTGAGTTTCTACTGGGTAGAATCAAGCGGATGTCACTATATACCGATATGGAGTAGGCGTTTGATAGGGTTCGACACTGTGTTATTCTCAGGTCATTATCGGATATGAATGTTTCTTCGTATATCATTCAATTAATCCAGTCCTACTTGAGTCACAGATTTCAGTTTGTTGAGGTTAAGGGCTGCAAATCAACTATTTTCAAGAGCACCTCAGGGGTTCTCCAAGGATCCAATCTGGGGCCTCTTTTGTTTCTGGCAGCTATTAATAATATAATCGGCAATATTGAGAATGTGGTGGGACTACTATTTGCTGATGATTTTAAATGTTTCTTTCAAATCAACTCGATCGAAGATTGTCAATCTCTTAAGTATGATTTTTCAAAAGTGACCAATTGGTGTAACTCAAATGACTTTAAATTGAATAAAGGGAAATGTTCATGCATGTCTTTTACCCCCAATCAAAACATAATTAGCTACGATTATACCATAAATGGTACTAAATTAACAAGAGTAAATCAGCAAAAGGACTTGGGAGTAATCTTTGACCCAACTCTGTCTTTTTTCAATCATATTTTGTCAAAAATAGAAAGCGCACAGAGAATAGCCGGGTTTATTGTTAGAAACACAAAAGAGTTTAAAATTGAAGTGAGCCTTCATCTTTTTAATAGCCTTGTGCTGCCGGTTTTAGAATGTGCTAGTATAATTTGGTCTCCTCAGTATAATGTTTGGGTCACGATCATTGAGAGAGTGCAGAGGCGGTATGTATGTATTTTAGAAAATTTGGTGTGTACCCCCAGAGAGGCTGCGACAATGAACACCTTCTGGGAGTATTTGGTAGGCTGTCTCTTCACAAAAGAAGAATCAAAATTTTATTGTGCACCATGTTTCGAATTCTGAAGGGTAGTATCGATTGTCCTGACATTCTAAGCAAGCTACCGTTTGCGATTAATAGAATCGGATCTCGTTGTCCAAGTGGATTTTATCTTGCTTATCCGCGTACAAATCTTTATGAAAACTCACCAATATATAAGTTGTGCCACTAGGTACTTCAATTTGTATGCGTCGGACATCGACATTGATATAACTAGTCTTAGTAAATTTAAGAGGATAGTTGAGGCTAAGTTGGGATTGACAATTGATGTTAACTTCTCAATATATGAAAATTTTATCTGATAATTGACTTAAGTATGTACTTGATACCTTTTACTTTATTTCTCTGTTATCTGTTTTTTGTGCCTATTTTAGTATTTTTGTAGAACTGTGTATCCTGTTGGTTCCCCTGTACCTTTTCTTTTTTTCAGAGTAGATTTAAGAAGTATCTGTAATTGGCTTAGCTGTTGATACTAGTTAATAATAAATAAATAAAAAAATAAATAAATAAATTAATTCATGAAGCCAAGGAATCGAGTGTTCCGCAATGGCTATTTCTGGTTCTTCAACATTAACTTTTTTAGAAAAAACTGCCACCTGGGTGTTTTTATCGTTAAATTCTATATAGTTACTGTCAAACCAAGACGGAATTTCTTTCAGGTTTTTGTAGAGATGTGAGACCTCTTGCTGCCTATAGAGATGTGAATTGACAGCCGATGTGCTATCATCAGCGAAGCTATATATAGGATTTTTAGTTTTTTCGAAAAGATCGTTAATTTATAATAAAAAGAGGGTGAGCGACAACATGGAACCTTGAGGGACTACGGCGTTAATGTTAAATATATTTGAAAGAAAGATGTCCATCGCCACACGCAGAGAACGGTCTTTAGGAAAGCTTAACAGCCATGAACAAAAATGAACCGGCATTCGGCTCTTAATTTAGTTAGTAGCCCCTCATGCCATACTCGGTCAAAGGCCTTGGCAATGTCCAGTGCTACCGTCCGGGACTCCCCATGATGTTCTATTGCGTTGTTTCAAACATGAGTAACATAAGCGGGAAGGTCTCCTGTTGATCTAGACTTACGGAATTCATACTGGCGGTCACTAATAATGTTGAAGCTTTCCAGGTACTTTAATAATTTTTCGTTGATAGCCTTCTCCATAACTTTTTATATAACCGAAAGCAATGCGACTGGACGATAGTTGTTTGGCAAGGTCTTCTTGCCTTTTTTGGGTATAGGCCGGACTCGCGCTGTTTTCCGATAAGAAGGAAATATTCCTTTTTTGTAAGATAAGTTAAACCGCCTACAAAATACCGGTGTAAATTCGTCTGCACATGTCTTAATTACGATGACTGGAATATCGTCAGGACCAGAAACTTTCTTGGTGTCAAGACTCCTTAAGATTCGTTTAACATGGCGGTGCCGTAAAGAAATGTAACCGCTAAATGTGAAGAGAATAATTCCGCCAGTAAGTTTGCTTCTTCCTGTGCTCTGGTCTCAATAGTCCGATCAGAACGTGTTAGAGGTGGAATATTTGACTTGGTACAGTTCTGACTGACGGCTTTAGTTACCAACCAAAATGATCTTGAGCCGTTAGGACATTGAAGAAGTTTGTCTTTGATCCTCTGGTTGTGTGCTTCTTTGCTTTGGTTTATCGTTTATTTTCATTGGTTTTGAGCGTTAACAACGATGGTACGATTTCCGGCGGTAGGATTTTGACGCCATTGTTGGTAGAAATAATTTATTGATGTAACAGCTTGTTCGCAATTTTTGGTAAACCAAGGCTTGCCGGTAGACGGGCACTTTTTTGAGTAAGTGATGAAGGCTTCCATGCCGGTAAGGATAACCTTCGATAGTTCTCTAGCACAGATAGGTAGATCATTAGAGGTAAAAGAAACGTTCCGCTAAGGAAAATGGTCCTATAGATCATCCCACTTAGCTGGTGTATATTGCCAAATCTTGCGTGGTTTAGGAGGGTGTTCGGGACTAATTGGTAATCCTCTTAGACTTAAAACGACATTTTTTAAAGTGAATTATCGGTGGGACGATACATGGCGCGCCATTTCATTACAAATTTTGATATAACCTCGCCGTATTTCTACTATCATACAAAGTTTTAGCCACTCCTATGCCACGAACCACTCCTTTACCTCGCCACTCACCCCACATTAATGCGCGCCGCGTTTATCGCTGTCCTCCATCTTATAGTTACACAATAACAAGGTTGTGACCGCCATAACTCAATTATTCACTTAATATGCGATTAAAAAAGCTTTAACATAAAGACACATAGAAAATGGTTACTTTCGATGTTAAAAATCCTGGAGCTTTACGTAATACGCGACCAGAGCTCTCACGAAAAAAAAAAACAATATTGGATTTCATCTTCTTTTTATTTTAAATACTGTTTTGGACTAAAATTGATTCCAATAAATACCTAAATAAAGTTCGTAAATACTTTAAAGTTGAAATAATTCTATACAAAATACTTCCTATCAAATCACAAATAACACAAAAGAACTCAAATATAATATTATTTACAAAAAAAATGGTAACAATCAAATAATGTAGATAGATACAGCCATTACAGAAATATGTACTTTTTAGAGAATATGTTTAATATTTTCTTTTAATGGTTTACAAATGCGAGTTGCAGCACGTGGCTACATCTTATGGCAACCACACGTATCAACCCAATCAGGACAGCGAGAATCCATGTAGGTTCAAACGCTGGCAAGGCGGCCCATTGCGGGCAAACTACGTTGGGTGTCGCTGGCGAATCGCGTCCAAGGATTGGGTCTGACGGAAAGGATAAGGGACAACTTTGTGCACAAACTTATTTTAAGTTTTTGTTTTTCAAAATACATGCTTTCGGTAAGCTGAGCTTTTAATGGGTTGCTAAACATTTGTATTTATTTTTTTGGTATTAAAGACATACTTAATTGCTATGTTATACATGCACACAAAATACCTGTGCCGACCAACTTTTTTTCCTTTCTTTTAGATTTTCCACTCCTCGTTTTAAGGAAAAAATGGATTCATCCTGTTGGACTTTGAATTATCTTTTAGAGACTAATTTTTTGTTTAATACCAACACAAACAACAAATAATGTTGTTCGGTCAATGTATCTTTTAATAAAACCAATTCATTTGACTGTGACATAAGAAAATATCAATTAATTTTTCTACAACTTTTTAAAGAAAAAATATCCGAAATCTTATTATTACGAACAAAAGCTGGACAAGATTTATAGGTCGCCTAGAGTAAAAAAATCTTGGAAATTTTAATCTTCTTTGGGAGAGTTGTTATTACCAACGACGTTATTACAAGCATAAAAAAATAATATATAAATAAGTGTAACCCATTTTTTCTAGAACGACACTGAAAACATCCAAAAACAAACTACTACTGAACATCAACTTTATTATTTCACACGAATGATTGGTTGCCTGGTAACTGATCGTCGTAACGTGCGTAAATAGTTTGGTTTTAGGTTAATATGCCAAGCCGTGTGTAAATATTGTCTCACAGTTTGGTCGCTATGTCATATCGTTTGACCATACCCTGCAAGAAATAGACAGTTTTTAAGCCACTGAAATTTTCAGCGCTTAACGTTTAGCAGGGAAGCTTGACGTACGGGGCGAGAAATCTAACCAATCAAGTATACAGACCATGAAGTCTTCATGATACAGACATTAGATAATCAAAAACAGTCGAGCTAACGAACCAGCACAATGGTATCTGTAGTATAGGCAATCTAATATACATATGTACGTGACATCGCCCAAGAACAGCAAACAACTTGTTGTTTGTTTTTGTTGTTGTTGTTTTTGTTGATATTTGCTTTCTCGGATATCGCTTCAACCCCATTATTCCAGCACTCCTTAACGTATTGATAAAGAATTGTTTAAGCGACGCTTGCCCCATCTAAAAGTAACTGCAAACCCCCTATCAAATAGGTGACTTTAAAATTCTCGAGCTTACGGTTGTGCTAAGGTCAAATTTAACTGCCCACTGCAATGTTAATCGCAAAAAATTTCGGTAGCTTAAAAACTCTCTAGTTATTAGGCTTCCAAACGGTCGCCAGACACATCTTCCATCTTACAAATAAATTCAGAATTTCAATCACTGTTGCAATTGTAGAAAATTTCTTTTCACACTCTTATATTTTTTATATATGACACGGTGTTTGTGTCCCTCTTTATCATTTATGTAATCCCAATTGTTTTCGAATATGTGGCGGTGTTGCCAAGTTATTATTTATTTTCCTAATTTTTTTACTTTTGAGGTTATATGAGTAAAATTCATATGATTAATTTTACTTCCAATTGTGGGGAAGTTTGGTTAAACTTTACTTAATTCTACATTTTGTCAAAAATTGAAACTATCAAGTCCCCCCTATAAATGTAAAATATGTGTATTATTGCCTGCAGCGTTGGTAATGCATGATTATTTTTCCGAAATGTTCGATATTTATTTTTTAATTCCTAAATGATACTGTCACTGAAGGTATTTTAATGTTCAAGTTTGGACTACAACAAACGGACTGACATTTCCCTGAACCCCTTAATAACACACTCACATATACATTCAAACCCTTTAAAGCCATACAGATTACCGAGAGACTGGCTCATTCCTCGTCTCCTCCCCCCGCCTGCACCTTAACTTGCTTGCGAAAAAATATAATTAAATGACTAAAAAGTGAATACTTCCCTACATTGTACCTGCTCAGGTCAATAAGAACCAATTGTTCAATAACAAACCCCCCATGGAAGACCCGCTGATGAAGCAATAATATAAACAAAGAGAAGTTAAAGTTATTGACTATACGTAAAAAACCCTAATGATGAACAATGTTCAAGTTTTTACATATTTCTCGTGCATGATTATTTTTCTCAAATTTTCGATATTTATTTTTTAATTCCTAAATGATACTGCCACTGAAATTTTAAAATGGCCGGTAAGTAATATACTAGTTACTGCATGTTTATATATTCGAGAAGACCACTGATAAATTAGTTTTCTTTCTGGTTTCACATCATCTTAAAAGTGGTGGTCACATTAAAACTGTAAATGGTCGTTTGCAAAAGCAGTGGGTAAGAATGACGTAAACTATGTCTTGGCGGAAATTCCGCTCGATGCAGAATTTTTGGCGGGTGACTATTTGTCAAAAGATAAAGATGATGTTGACCGCGTCTTTGAGAATATGGATGAAAATTTAGTTGCGCAGCAGAATGAGGTAATGATATCACAAAACTTTCAAATGGGTAGTGATGATGAGCCGCTTGTACATCCAGATGACGGAAAAGAAGGAACATTAGAGTATGTCGAGCTGTACCATATGTGAAGTTGCCTTGTGCTTAAATAATAAAAAAATGTTTCATAGTGTATCACAAAAGCTAATTCCAAACATTTAAGCCATTGGAAAATATTTTATATTACTATTTTATTCGACTACTAACGATTCTCTATAGGGTTTCTGTCTTATCCAACAGTTATTGTCTTTTCAATTTACCTACATAAAGCTGGATTTATAAACTCGAAAAGTTGGCGAGGTTGAGGTTCAGTTGGTGTTGGAAATAGGAGTTCAATTTAAACTAAAGGGAACACTCAGTTCTATTTATACACTCGTTCGTGTTGTTCATGTAAAGCTCGTGCAAGGTTCGAAATATCTAACGTCACAAACTTGATCATAACTTCAACCTCACCAACTTTTCGAGTTTATAAATCCACCTTATGCTGGTGACATGGGTCTAGTCAGGGGGAAGGGAAGAAAGGGTCTCCAAAATGAGTGAAAAATAAAAATTTATATAATAAAAGCTGATTTTTTGTATTATTTTAATTTTTGTTCAATAAATGTTTTTTGGATATGTTTAAGTAGCTAGTTATCCGACTGATTGCCTGATTGGTATTTTTTTGTACTTAGTTTTAGTTATTGTGTTCACTTTTTAATAATTATATTTTATGTTTTTAAATAAATAATTTAAAAATAAGGTAATTACGAACTTAAAGGGTTAACGATAAAAACTGCTTTTTGTTGTTATACAGGGTGTCTGTAAAAGGTCTTTACAGAATCCTACCACATATTCTTCAGATCAAAATTAGCCGATTTAAGTAAACTTACCTTAGTACAAAGTTGCTTAGTTTGGGCGCTAGTGACAATTTTTAAATAGTTTTTCTGGATTAATTCAAACACTGCTCATACTATTTTGCCGAAATTTGATACGTTGGCATAGTTTTATGGGGCAAAAAAAACCATGTCACAATTCTGATTAATATCAGTCCATGGGCGTAGAACCTGGGGTTTTTACTAATTGCTTGTTTCAGATTTCTATGCCAATGGAACAATAGGGGCTTGGGCACAAAATTCAGATGAACCAACTCATTTGCTACAAAAAAGGTACTCTTGATAAGACTTGATTCCTCTGACGGTTTTCGAGAAATTTGCATTTTATTACTTAATACGTAGTAGTTTTTACCACGTAGTACTTGGGTTTTATAGAATTTTTCTGTTTTTGATTTCTACGCCAATGGAAGATAAGAGGTTTAAGTTTAAGATTTAGATTAAATTAACTTTTTTACTACAAAAAACCTCTTGAACAGTTTTCTTATCATCTACTTTTTGTTCGCACGGTATTTTTCAGGTATGTACAACACGACCTTACACCTCACAAACGATTGTTATTGTTGGTTATTATTAGTTTCATCTGACAACATAAGATTATTGTCAAATTTGTAACATTTAATATTATTGCTAGCGTTCAATCATTTTATCTGCTTGCATTAATTATTATAAAACTTTAATTATCGTACATTACCATGACGATGCAATGCACTAAAGCAGAATATACCGATATGATATTGGTATTTGGGTATTGCCAAGGAAATGGTCGAGAATGTCTCAGAGTCTACTCCGAAAGGTTTTCAAATCGTCGTATACCAAGCCACCCGACGTTTGCTGCTGTTGAAAGACGCTTGCGGGAAAACGGCCAATTTACTCCTAAAGCCATTGATAATGGAAGACAGTGTTCTGTAAGGGTTCCTGAAGTCGAGGAAGACATTTTAGAACGTGTTGCAGAAGATCCAGAAATAAGCACCAGGAGGCTAGGTAGGGAAATAGGAGCGTCCAAGGATGTTTTTCATGAAGTACTTCACGAACAGTTGCTATATCCATACCATTGGATGCCAGTTTCAGATATTTTAGCTAATAATCCTCAAATGCGCCTGGTTTTTAGTCGGCTTGTTCATAGGCAGAGAGAAGAGAATCCCAACTTTGAAAACAATATTTTGCTTACGGATGAAGCATGTTCCACAAGAAGAGGGATTACAAATTTTTATAATGAACATGTTTATGCGGATGAAAATCCTCATGCTATCAAGGTAAAACATTTTCAAAATGAGTTTAGAATTAATGTGTGGGCTGGAATAATTGGTAATCACATTGTAGGTCCTTTCATTATTCCTTAAAGATTAACCGGGGAAATTTATTTGCAACATCTACAAAATACGCTGCCAGATTTGCTAGAAGATTTGCCTTTACAACTTCAGAGAGATATGTGGTTTATGCACGATGGAGCTCCACCACATTTTGCATTAAATGTTAGAAACTTTTTGAATCAGTAGTACCCAAATAAATGGATTGGTAGAGGTAATGCCCCTATGAATTGGCAACCACGATCTCCGGACTTAAATCCGTTGGATTATTTCTTATGGGGGCATCTTAAGATAGTGGTTTATAGGACAACTTCAGATAGCGTAGAACAAATATGGCAACGTATTCAAGATTCAATACATATTCTTAAGGGCGATGAACAAGTTCTTCAAATAGTGTGTTTTAATTTTCGTCGACGTATAAATCTTTGTATTCATGAAAATGGTGGACATTTTGAGCAATTTTTATGATATTTCTATTTATTTCTGTTTATGATTTAGTTATTTTTTTCTTTTTTTGAAAAAAGTAATACGTATATATAAGTAATAAAATGCAAATTTCTCGAAAACCGTCAGACGAATCGAGTCTTATCAATAGTACCTTTTTTGTAGCAAATGAGTTGGTTCATCTGAATTTTGTGCCCAAACCCCTCTTGTTCCATTGGCATAGAAATTTGAAACAAGCAATTAGTAAAAAACCCAGGTTCTACGCCCATGGACTGATATTAATTAGAATTGTGACATGGGTGTATTGCCCCATAAAGCTATGCCACCGTAACAAATTTCGGCAAAATAGTATGACCAGTTTTTGAATTAATCCAGAAAAACGATTTAAAAATTGTCACTTCAGTGCAACTTTGTACTTAGGTAAGTTTTGTTCAGTAAATGTTTTTTGGCTATGTTTAAGTAGCTAGTTATCCGACTGATTGCCTGATGTAACCACCATTTTTTGAAAAAGCTACTAACACTGTATATTTTTGTACTTAGATTTAGTTATTGTGTTCTCTTTTTAATTGTATTTTATGTTTTAAATAAATAATTCAAAAATAAGGTTATTACGAACTTAAAGGGTTAACGATAAAAACTACTTTTTGTTGTTATAATTTGAAATAACGATTTTATCGTTAATTTTCCATGACTACGATGTCTTAAATGTACAGAATTAAATGATATTTTTAGAATATGGAAAACACATCATATTAATGATTGCTGAGACGAATTATATGGTCGCTGCAAAAATAAATATTTTGTTATAAAGCAAAGAAGATGTACCACGAAATATACGATATTACAATATTCCAGACCATTTAAACCATTTAGAATGAACAAAAGAAATTTAAAAAAAATATAACGAAAATTTGGAGAAAATAATCATGATTTAACTACGCCGCAGACAATAATACAAACATTTTACAGTTATACAAAGACTTATAGGTAATATCATACGTTTCAATTTTTGACAAAATATACAGGGTATTCCATTCAAGAAAATTCACTAGATTCAATCTAAACTTCCAGAAACTTGGAACCAAAATGAGAGCACTCTGTATTTAAACCTCTTGTAAAAGCAGTAGTACACGTATAACCATGATACAACTGTTTGCAACAAATATGAAATTGAAATCGATTAAAATATCAACTGTGGCATATTTATTGCGACCATGCAAAAACAGAAAAAAATAAGGATAATAATTGGAAACAAATTTGGGTCCACATAAACAATGAAGAGGGGTACGCACTACATCTGGGTAAAAAATATAGGGCGTATCAATTAAAAATATTTATGTTCAAGTGGTTCCTTCCGCCTTTGTGTATATTTGAAAATAATGGCATAGGTCTATCATAGCTATTGATGCAGATCGAAATCTGTATCTGTAATAGTATAGAATTTAGAGACCAAGGGAGTTGAGCTGCAGGACCCTGTGCATACTTACTTAAACGTCTTGCTCGTGTGAAAGGAGCAATTTTCAAAACTTGTCATGCAAGTACGTCGTTTCAGTATGTAGCTACGCGGTAACCGTAAGGGGGGACTCGAAGCCATAGGTTGAGCCACAGTATTCTAGTAGAAAAGACTGTGGCAAAGCTCCTTCTGCTTCTTCAACACGGACAATTCATGGGCGTGCTATCTTTGTACAGTTGATGCAAAACAATAACCGATGCACGTCATCAATCAGCTGATCCGTATGAAAAACGAGGAAATTAAATTTGGGCAAAAAGTATTAAAACTTTATGCGATATTAAATTTACTACAAACTTAAAGTATTCCTCTTTGATACGAACCCACTTATAGCAAATATTTTGTTTATTTAAGCTTGTAAAAGTTATTATAATTTAAATTTTATTGGCCGATAGTAGGCAACACAACTGGTTTGACGTTTCATGCGAAACTAACCTTAATTGTTCTGTGGCTTCGTGTTGAACGTCTATTTTGAAACAAAAACTCTAGATCTTTTCATAAATAGCATTAAAAAACTGTCCCGTTAAGAGAAACAAAAGTGCACATACATATCTCTGTCGATCACGTTGCTTACTATTTGTGAAAAATGCCGAAGCATTTAAATAGTCGGTGGAAGAAGCTGCCCTAAATTTGAATATCTCCACTGTAAGCGCAATTTCAACAACAGTTAAGGAAAATAAATTATTAGAATTACTTTAAAACACGCGTTCTACTTCAAAGATAATTGTAAATATGTGAAGATTGGATGTAAGTGCTATCCGTGACACTATTTATGGAATGTACGAAACAAGTAATTTGTATTATTTAAAAATTATAATATTTTACATCGGTTATTCAAAAGCTGTAACTTTTTTTAGAACAAGTAACTTTGACAACTTTAAATTAGAAATTAAAACATAGAGAACTGTTTGATGGTTGTCTTAACTCTTTAAGAAGCCTCTTCAAGAAAATAGGCTTCGAATGGTAAAAAGATAAACCGAGGCGAGGGCTTATGAAACTTTCCGATGTAGCTTTCAAACGACTGGTATTTTTGAAAGAACATATGAAAGAAAAAGAAGCATCTTGTACCAATTCGTTTTCTTGGATAAAACATGGATTTTTCAGAATGGTACCATTGGTCGATCTTGGCAAGATGAAAATTGTTAGATCTACCAAAGTTGATGGTAAAAGGTATTATGCAGTAAACAAATATATAAACTATGAAAAATTTGTGTATATTTATCTTGTTTTTATGAAAAAAAAACTGTGTGATTCCCTTACTCGGATATTTTGGTTACAAGCGGGCAACACTGTCCATAACTGACGTCACTCTAAGGGTATGACGTGCATCGGTTTTTGTTTTGCATTAAGTATAAACACATTCTTTAAATAGTTTTAGTAGGCACAGACTAAAACGACGCCCTATGCCTACTATTTTCTACAAACACTATTTTCACTATACAGGGTGTTTCAATAAAAACTCCCAGGCTAATTATTTCGAAAACTATAAGTGACATGTAAATTCTGTAAACGCCAGTTTTTAGCCTCTATGATTGGCTTCACAACTGTGTAAAAAATGTGTTTAAATAATACAAGATGTAGGTGGCGCCATTGTGCATAGAATTTTTTCGATGACAGGAACTTTTAAATGTTGTGGTTCTTAAAGATATTTAATTTTTGATCAAATTATGTCTTATATAAATTTTTGATAAATCCAACATGAACGGAGATATTTGGGGTTAAGTTTTTTATTAAAATAATTTTAATGAGTAGTTTAATTATAAATATTTTTAATATCCTTTAGCAGATTTTAATTTAATTTCGGTAATGATAATTTAAGTGATAAAACGCTCGTGTAGCGCTAAATTATTACGTCCAGTGACGTCTCAGGGGACGCCTTAACAAATAATATTGGCAAAAAATAGGGCGCCACTGAGTTTTTGGTAATTTTTATATTTTTTTCGGATTAAGCAACTAAAAATATCCTTTTATTGTCTGTTAAATTGTTTTCATATCTTGCTTCGTTTTCGAGAAATAAAAATGCATATCTCTGGAAAACAAAAATTATTAAATAATTAACATTATTAACACTCAGTGTCAGTGTCAGAATTTGCAATTTCTACATTTTTAAAATAAGAATGGTTCACCAGACAAATCAAGACAAATTGAACATGGTTTTAGTTTATGGCGAATGCCATCAAAATGCTTCAGAAGCTGTGCGCTGCTATCGAGCTCGTTTTCCAGATAGACCAACGCCCGATCGCAAATCTTTTGTAGCTTTGTGTACCAACTTAGCTACATATGGTAGCTTTAAAAAGGGAAAGGTTCCAAGAAGGAAGAGGGTTACGAATGACGAAAATGTAGCTATAGTCCTACAAACAGTAGAAAATAGCCCACAAACGTCATTACAAAAATTAAAAGATGAAACTAATATTACAGTAGGTTCGTGTCGCAGAATCCTAAAAGGAAATGGGTTTTTTCCATACAAGATTCATTTAGTGCATCATCTACAACCAGAAGATTACCAGCGCAGATTAAACTTTTTGGCACATTTTCATATTCTTTTTGAAGAAAATCCAAATTTATTAAACCAAATTATGTGGAGTGACGAATCCCGGGTTTCACAATAATGGAGTAATTAACAGACATAATTGTCGCTACTGGTCCCGGGAAAATCCTAACTGGATGCAACAGATTAACCTTCAAACACGATTTGGGGTAAATGTTTGGTGTGGTATTGTAAATGGTTACATAATCGGGCCCTATTTGTACCATGAACATTTAACTTCAGTTCGTTATTTACAATTTTTGCAAAACGATCTCCCTTTGCTGTTACGAAATGTAGGAATTGACGTAAATACTATGTGGTTTCATCAAGACGGTGCCTTAGCACACAATAGCAATATCGTTATGAATCATCTAAATGTGACGTTTCCAGGAAAAGTGATCAGCACAAATGGGGATCTTAGATGGTCAGCAAGGTCCCCTGATCTCACCCCGATGGACTTTTATTTATGGGGCTACTTACAAAATGAAATCTACAATGAACCAATAAAAGACATGGCTGACCTGTACAACAAAGTTTATGCTACTATAGCCGCTATTAATCGAAATACACTATTGAGAGTTTGCAGAACCGAATTATTATATCGATTTGCTATGTGTGTGTATGAAAACGGCAATAATTTTGAACACCTTATTCGACCCCATTAGTTAGTTTTCGGTATTGTTCTAATTTTCATTAATAATTTTGTATAATTTCTCATCAGTTCGTTCATAAAATTTAAAACATCTTTTAATTTTATTTTATTATGCTTTAATGTTTTAACTTTGCTTTTAAACAACAAAAAATACAACGTATTGATAATTTATGGTTTTGTTTCTTAATGCAAATGCAATAAAATTGTTTTCATTTTTATTTCTCGAAAACGAAGCAAGATATGAAAACAATTTAACAGACAATAAAAGGATATTTACGAAGGCGTAGAAAGGCCACCCGAAAGAAAGAAACATTGAAGATTAAAGTCGGAATTCCGACTTTATTCTCGGAATTCCGACTTTAATCTCGGAATTCCGACTTTATTCTCGGAATTCCGAGTTTTAAGTTTCATCTCGAAATTCCGACTTTTATCTCGGAATTCCGACTTTAATCTCGGAATTCCGACTTTGTTCTCGGAATTCCGACTTTAATCTCGGAATTCCGACTTTATTCTCGGAATTCCGAGTTTTAAGTTTAATCTCGAAATTCCGACTTTTATCTCGGAATTCCGACTTTTATCTCGGAATTCCGACTTTAATCTCGGAATTCCGACTTTATTCTCGGAATTCCGAGATTTAAGTCGGAATTCCGAGATTTAAGTCGGAATTTCGAGATTAAAATATTTTTTTCTTTCGGGTGGTCTTTCTACGCCTTCGTAGATATTTTTAGTTGCTTAATCCGAAAAAAATATAAAAATTACCAAAAACTCAGTGGCGTCTTATTTTTTGCCAATATTATTTGTTAAGGCGTCCCCTGAGACGTCACTGGACGCAATAATTTTGCGCTACACGAGCGTTTTGTCACTAAAATTATCATTACCAAAATTAAATTAAAATCTGCTAAAGGATATTAAAAATATTTATAATTAAAATACTCGTTAAAATTATTTTATTAAAAAACTTAACCCCAAATAATATCTCCGTTCATGTTGGATTTATCAACATTTTTTACGAGACATAATTTGATCAAAAATTAATTGTCTTTAAGAACCACAACATTTAAAAGTTCCTGTCATCGAAAAATTTCTTTGCACCATGGCCTCACCTACATCTTGTATTATTTAGACACTTTTTTTACTCAGTTGTGAAGCCAATCATAGAGGCTAAAAACTGGCATTTACAAAATTTACATGTCACGTATAGTTTTCGAAATAATTGGCCTGTGAGTTTTTATTGAAACACCCTGTATATTACACTTCTAACAGTAGCATTAAAAATAGTTACTTTTAAAAGTAGTGGTTCCTAGCAACAGTGTTAACAGTGTGTGACTTTTAAACGTGGGTGTCTTAACATGTCAGGCGAATTCACAAAGAGCGAAATTTGACAAAACACTGGCAGCGAGTTTTTCATTATAATTGAACATGGTTTTAGTTTATGGAGAATGCCATATTATTATTTCATTTAATTATTTCGTTTATTAAACATACAGCAAAAATTAAAGAGTTTATTCCCTGGACGATTCTAAGAATATTTTGTCACGTGATAATTTTTGAAAAGCCGCGTTGTTTCGAAGATACAGGGCAAGACATATTTTCGGCAAAACCAATTTTGATATTTTTCAAATTATTCGAAGTAATCGAAATAAAAGTATGGCGTTACATGCATTGTTATCTTTTAAGCAAATCAGTATAAACGTGGATTTTATTTGTGTGCCTGTTCTAATAATTAATCATTTTGTATGTGTCGAATTTGTTGAGACTGATTAAGGCTTTGTTGTTTGACATGTATTTTTTGTTCTTAATAGTAAAACTTTTGTTACTGAAGTCATTTATCTTGAATCGCTATACGAACGAAATGGCAATTCATTACAAGCTAGGCGGTTGTACAGGGTGATCGCGTATAATGTTACCCCTCCCCCCCCCCCACCTTAACTTCTTTGTTTCACAATTAAGAAAAAACTGTTAAATACAAAAGTCGTATATTATTTCGTAGATTGCATAAAAGCGTGACAGATCAAAGTTATATTTTTTAAAATGGAATACCCCGTATATTGTTGCATTATTGGATTCTACGGACAATTCTAAACATAATTTGTATATAATACTATATATCTAAATTGATCCATTTTCGACTTATTGATGTTTGAAAATTACTATATATAAGAAATAAGGTCATGCAAGTCAAGATGTATCGTTTCCATGGATAACAGGATGACGATACTGAACTGAATATTTTGCCCGCTATTAAAAAAAAATCCCAAATAGTATTAGATCTTAGCTTAAATCAAGCACAAAATGATGAACATGTGTAATTAAACAAACTAAATAAAACAAAGCAAAACTTTTATTACAGACTATAGAGCAGAAATATAGGTATTCTAAATATAGAGTTTTTCGACCGGACCTCCATTAACTTCAATGCACTTTATTAAGGCTCTTCGTAATTTTTCCAAGGAGTCTCTGATCGACTCAGGATAATTAGTATTTATTAGATTTATTTCATTTCTTATGAGTAGTTTAAGATGTTTAAGATTCTCTATATTATTCGCACTAATTCTATCTTTCAGTGTGCCCTACAAGAAAGCATCTAAGTGTGTGAGGTCCGGAATGTTAGGCGGCCATTTAATCGGACCATTCCGTCCGATCCAGTTTCCAAATATTTGAGTGAGATAGTTCGTTTACGTTGTGCGGCGGAGCGCCGTCTTGCTGAAACGTAAGTTGGTTTAAACCTGCTAGTGCCAAATCATCCAAAAATTCTCCTTATTCATTTTGAAGAAATCGCAAATATATATTTCCATTTAACATGCCTTCAAATAAATGTGGCCCAATGATTTTATTATCAAGTATGCCGCACCACATATTTACAGATTGACGACCCTGATACTGGGATTCTCGGTAACTGTGGGGATTTTCTGTTGCCCAATGCCTCGTATTTTTCCTGTTTATCATGTCATTGGTAGAAACGGTTACTCAACTGTCCAAAGAATTGTTTGTAAAAAGTTATTACTGTTATTTATTATTCCCAGCAGTTCACGGCAAAATTCTACTCTTTTTTCTCTTTGCCGGACAGTCAATTTTGGTGTGGGTCTAATTTTGAAAGGTTTGTAGCCAGCTAATTTCAGTGTTTTTTGAATTTTTCCATATGATATATTTCTCAGGTTATCCTGCATTTGTCTTAAGTCGGTTGAAATGCTTCCAATTGATTTATTCGGATTTTCTTGAATAGCGAGTAAAGTGTTCAGTTCAGCATCCTCGTCTTGTGGAACACGTCTTTTCTTTCTATTTAAGTTTGAATCCTCTTGAAATTGAATAAATATTTTTCTAATTGTCTGTTTACAGGAAATGTGCATACGCGCATGATTTCTTCGTAGTTCTGGCTGCGCCATTTTCACATTATTATTATTTTTAATATAAGCAATTAAAATAGTCTGCTTTTCTTGAATAGAATAAGGCATTTTTTAATAGAAATTCTTACTGCTTATCAAAATTGGCAATTCATGTTACGAAATTTACCAAGTTAACATTGTTAATATTGTTGTCCATGGAAACGATACATCTTGACTTGCATGACCTTATTTCTTATATACAGTAATTTTCAAAGATCAATAAGTCAAAAACGGATCAATTTAGATATATAGTGTTATATATAAATTATGTTTAGAATTGTCCGTAGAATCCAATAATGCAACAATATACAGGGTATTCCATTTAAAAAAATATAACTTTGATCTGTCACGCTTTTATGCAACACCCTGTATCTACGGAAATATATTTTGCAAAAATTTTACATTAAATCCTACGACTTTTGTATTTAACAGTTTTTTCTTAATTGCGAAACAAAGAAGTTAAAGGGGGGTAACATTATACGCGATCACCCTGTACATTGAACGAACAGATATAAATTTACTGCCAATGCAAGAAATTTATATATTTAACTTTTTTCTTTAACTCTTAAGGCAACGTAATATCAAATTAAAATGTGGACACGATAAGTGGATCACACGGTACTTTTGGGAACAGTATTACTAAAATCAGGTAATATATGTAGGTATAAATATAAAAACACCTGATAATGTCACAATTTAATGCAAGTACCAGTTGAATTTTTTTTATTATTCTAATTTGCAAGACAAAAGTCACTTAGTTACAGTATAAATAAACAAGTTGTCAGTTTTTTTTTCTAATCATATGTTGCCATAATGCACTGTAGTCCACCAAGATTAAATGACCCACTTTAGTCTCCAAAGTAGCTACTTTAGACCCGGAAGTACAAAGTAATATATAACCTAATCGTTTATTTTCCGGCACAGTTGGCAAAGATAGTGTTAAAAGTTAAAATGTCACTTTTAATATTGACATCATGAATTATTATCATTCTGAAAATAATGATTAAAAGTTGCACTCTAAAAATGTAAATAAACTTAATTTTGGTATAAAGTGTGTATATGTTGTATAGGTAAACAAAATAAGTCTGCTTAGAAAATTAGGTTAGATTTTTACACATGGGTGAAACTAATATGGGGAACTTCGCAACAAAAAAACCGTTACAAAACCTAGTGGGCCACCAGTCCACCAGAGGGCTCTTCGAACGGTCACTACCATGTGCTCCTTGCCAAATCAAACTTGCATATTAATTTGTCGACTATCTCTCTCTCTCTCATAATATTAACCTATAAAAAGAGACAGACCTTGTTAAAAACGCAATAAATATTACGCCAACTAACTGATTATCCGTTTTTTGGATAAAAGAAGAAGAAGAGAAGTTTTGTCAATTTTGTAAAATGTGAACTTGATTTTTTTTTTAATTTTTATATCATAATTACCGTTTTAATCCTTAACAGACCGTTTTACGAGTTTTGAAGAATTTTAGGATTGTTACGGGACCTTATATCACAGGTATGTAACCTAAATGTAAAATTGGCGCCTTGAAGGTTAGGTTTGCTGAATTTTCAAATTAAAATTGGATATTTTCTAATATTTTTAGCATACTCTTCAAAAAGGTCTACCAACCATAGTTTATAGAAGAGGTACATATCCACAGCCCAAGCGAATGCAAATAGAACTGTATGATAAGTCATGCCGAAGGAGTTTTAATGTTCAGCCTCGTGTAAGTTTTTCATTTTGTTCTTTGCCATTTAATACTTTAAGTGTTATATTTAAGTGTATGCTCCTTATTTGCCTCTATCAGTATCTATGATGGCCTGTGTCGCCCATTCAATAACCAAAATCAAGTTTTACTGTAAATATCCCGGTTGCAAGAGTGCATTTAGATCTTCATCTGCCCCTAATTGTGTCAATAACCATTTTTCTATATATTTCCCCTTACTGATTTTGAGAGACTAAGAGTGTGGAAGAATAAATGTAATATTAATCCTGACATCGAGTGCAAAAACTTCAGGATTTGTGAAAATCATTTCAATGATTGTCAATTTAAGAACTCAGTTTGAAAAAGGCTTAATTGGAAATTGGAATGCTGTTCTTAAACTGTCCCTGAGCATTTACCACCTGATGTTTTAGGATCACTTCCACATTCTCTCTAGAACTATGGTAGTTCATTTTTTTTTACTGGCAGTCTAAAACATTCTGTTTGGTCCTCTAAATGTATCCATTCTACTTTTGACACATGTACACATTCCACTTTATATTTTATCGAATTTTTTTTCACTGCTTTCAGTTTCTCAGTACTTAATTAAAAAATTATGTTTTGTTTAGTCTGTTAGTCATTTTGGTACTAATCATTAACCTTTTTTTCTGTTGCATGGACACCTTATCAAGCCCAAATACTGTGACAATTTAACTCTGGCTGCAACATGTGACCTACACCTGGCTAAGACATCATGCATCTGGCTACGAGATTGCTATTTGGTATTAATAGTCAGTAGAGTAACCAGAAGACCTGGGCTTGATATGAAGCAAACATTTTTTTTTGGGACAATGCCCAAATGTCAAGAATTCACCTATTTGCCTCGAGCAAACCCTGGTTCATTAAACACTTGGAACCATTTTAGTCACGTCGCGTCGCTGTTTTAGTTACATTTTTGGTTTATTTTTTACAGACATTTTTTATTTGTACCTATAAAGTATTTCTATTGTTTCGATACCAATTTTTGTCAGAATTTGTTCACATTATGTTTTATGGTAAAGTTTAAATACATTTTGATTTTTTCTTCATAAGCTTTGTTTGTTATTTACATCGGCATTCATAAATAACAACAATATTTGGTTTTTAATGACATTTATTGACTTCTTGGTATAATTTGATATCAAATACATACATTCATTAAATTCTGAAATTTAGTGAATACATGGTATTTTAGAGTGTATTAACTCAAAAAGCGATAAAACGTCTTTAAAAATCTCAAATATTGTTTAAACAGTAAACCAGTAATTTGAAAACGAGTTATTTAAACTACCCGCCATCCACAATAAATTTCCTACCGTAGCGCTCGGGGTGGACTGGTGGCCAACTTGAATCTTTGTTTCTCTGGTTTTCTACGTAGTTCGCATTTCTAACGTCTTATCTGTTTTGTGGATTTTTATTTGTGTGTCAATTTTAGTTTTTCTTCATTACCTAAATTTAATATTCCTGTTTTGAAGATCTTCTCCCATCCGAAAGAGATTAAGATTGACTAGTTTTTAAACAAAGGCACTGTATGTATACCTACATAAAAATCTACTGAATATAGCAATAAATATTACATATTATTTATTTGTATAATATGTTCTTAAGTACATAAAATATTATTGTGGATACTTACAAAGCATATTTTTGGTAACAAACACAGAATGCTACATTCGAGGCGTTTGTGATTTTTATTTCGTTTGGGAATCTGTACATCTTATGCAATAATTATTATGAAATCAAATAATTATCGTGTATGGCTTTGTACCAAAGAGATTAAATCAATACTTCAAACAATCAAAACAATTTTTTGTTAACACCTCTTGCAGTTTATGTACCTAGCTATTGTTACGTTTTCTAACAATTTTTATTCAATAATTATTCGTTACACCATGCTCCCAAACATTCTCTTTCCTCTGGTCAATACAAGACTAACACCCATCACAGACAACAGAAAAAACACCAGTCCCAGGAATGACGTCAGTAGTCGACAGCGGAACCGCCATTTTTTGTCCTCCCGTAGACGTTTCGACAATAATTCTGAGCGTGGCACATCTAGAGTGAAGTCGGTTTCGGGACGACCACCAGGCTGTAACAGAAAAGTACGTTTTAAATATTTTATAAGCTTTATCTTTATTTATCTTATAGCAAGCTAGAGAAGTCGTGGCAAAAAAATATGTATGACTTGTTCGTGCCACAGAAGTTGAAAAGTGTGCAGATTTAAAAATAAGAAAAGATAGAAACCATTTCTGCAATGTCGTAATCGTTGTGTTTTCGACTGAGAGTTAATTAAAAATGTAATGAAAAAATAATTTATTTGCTTCTGCCATTTGTTCTCGTCAATATAACATTGATATAAATACAGTTTGCAGAAGTGTACGTCTCTGCGTTCATTGATTGCTTTGACCAATTTATGATATACCAAAAAATATACGATGTGTTCGTCAATCAACCTTATGTGGAATTTTTTTTAAAGTAATTAGATATAATAAGCGGCTTGTATGCCCCTGCGTTTAAGAGGAACTGCACTGGAGTTACTGTGTTTCTCCATGGGTAGCTGTATACTAACTTTGTTTTTTCATAGTTTTCTTGTTGTTAGGAGCAGTTACTGAGTCGAGGCCAGGTCATAACTTTGAATTTTATGAGGATATGTCTACTTATTAAATACAAAAAAATGTCAGTTACTGTGTTTTCCTTGGGCAGTCGAAATAGGTCGTTACCAGTTGTACTGACAGAAAAATAATTTTCTATGGTGTTTAACAATATTTTTATAAATCTACCTTTTATTACGAATAAAATACCCAAAAGAACATACAATTTAATAGCTTACTTTAGTTACTTTAGCGGATTTTCACAAGAGTACCTTTTTTTTTATTCAAAATGTTCAAGAAATTAGTTACTTAACAAAGAAAGGAAAAAACTACACTGATAAAAATGTTATGGCCATTCTAAACCATAAGAAGTGCATTGTGAAGCGCCCTCTAATGGCAACAGTGAAAAGGTGTCCGTATTCGCATCCCAAGAAAACCCCCGGGTACCAAGTTTTAAAGTAATACGTTAAAAAATGTTCATTAATTTTAAAATATTCGATTTTTATTTTTTAACTTTGCCACCCTGTATCTCGGGAACGGAGCAATTTCGGACGAAGGTAAGTTGCTTTAAATCGCCTTATTTTGGCCTCGGGAATATGTGCTCAGATTTTGTACAGACCTTTTAGAGACACCCTGTATACTCTTTAATCATATTAAAAATTCACAACAATCCGTATTTTAATTATTTGGTAGAAGCGACGCCTATGGTCAGGAGTTTAATGCTTTTTTATGTCATCAACAACTATACTTACATCAGTTTAACTTTGATGAATAGTTTTACCAGCGGCCATTCTGTATGAATTCTTTATCAATATGAATAAAGAAAGCATTGTTAATAAAACGACATTCGCAATATCTTTGAGGAAATAGTTATTGAGGAGGATGAAGACTTCTTTAACAAAGCAATGAAGTCCACAAACTTGGAATAAATCTGGTTTAAACTAGGGCTCGGAGATTTTAAAATATAAGTATTCGAATAGTCGTTTGGTATGTTATTCGAATAGTCGAATATAGTCGAATAGTCGAATAATTCGAATAGTCGAATAATTCGCATAGTCGAATAACTCGAATAGTCGAATATAGTCGAATAATTCGAATATTCGAATATCTTTGAATAGTCAAATAGTCGAATATTCGAATAGTCGTCTCTTTAAATATCGAAATACAGTTGTTTAATTACGGTAGTAGTGGTTTAACTGCTTAAACATAATAAAGGAACATTTTTAAGTATTAGTCATTTTTAATATCTAAATTATCGAATAATAATAATGTGCATTTTGTCGAATAAAGTAAGATGACAAATAAATAATTCTGTTAAATTTTCAAGATATGAGAACTTGAGAACTCTGTAATAAATAAAAAACTCTTAAACAAAATGATTATTTGCTGAACACAAAAACACAAACATTTAACACAACGAAAATAAAATTTTAAAAATAAACCAGGTGTTTTATTTAACATAAAACAGAAACAACAAAAACTGGAACAAGTTCAACAAATTCATAACTAAAATAATAATAGTACCTATGTTTATTTACTTATATAAGAATATATAATTTTATTTTTGTTTTTCTTTTTTACGTTAAAATTTACAGTTTCACAGAAAACGTTTGAATTTTATTACAATTTTTTTTAAACCCCTGTCCGTGAGAGAAACAGCAGGCCATAATTATCTCATGGAATTCTCGAAGAACTGCCAATAGCTTTTTTCATTTCCTAAACTATACCTTCGCACAATATAAATTCTTTGTTCTAACGTTAGCATTTTCTAATTTCACTATTACGCAGATTTATGAGAAAATTATGACACAAATATCAACAATTTGAAAGATGCCAAGTAACTAAAACATTTCATTTATTTAGAACAGGCTACTTGATATTTTATTATTTTAATAGTAGCTTTGAAATTAACCACTTCAAAGTTTAAACTAGGGCTCGGAACTGTATTCGAATATTCGACTATTCTAAACTCGAATTTTTTGTTAGTTAAAAAATTCGACTATTCGAATATTCCACTATTCGACTATTCAAATAGTCGACTATTCAAAATTCGAATATTTGACTATTCGAATATTCGACTATTCAAGTATCTATTCGACTATTTGAATATTCGACCATTCGAATAATTAACTATTTGACTTTGTTCGGATATTTATATGTTCGACTATTCGTGTTTTCTGTAAAACTCTAAATTTTAACGTAAAAAAGAAAAACAAAAATAAAATTATATATTCTTATTTAATTAAATAAACATAGGTAACATTATTAATTTAGTTATAAATTTGTTGAACTTGTTCCAGTTTTTGTTGTTTCTGTTTTATGTTAAATAAAACACCGGGTTTATTTTTATAATTTTATTTTCGCTGTGTTAAATGTTTGAGTTTTTGTGTTCAGTAAATAATAATTTTGTTTAAGAGTTTTTTATTTATTACAGAGTTCTCAAGTTCTCATACCTTCAAAATTTAACAGAATTATTTATTTGTCATCTTACTTTATTCAACAAAATGCACATTATTATTATTCGATAATTTAGATATTAAAAATGACTAATACTTAAAAATGTTCCTTTATTATGTTTAAGCAGTTAAACCACTTCTACCGTAATTAAACAACTGTATTTCGATATTTAAAGAGACGACTATTCGAATATTCGACTATTTGACTATTCAAAGATATTCGAATATTCGAATTATTCGACTATATTCGACTATTCGAGTTATTCGACTATTCGAATGATTCGACTATTCGAATTATTCGACTATTCGAATAACATACCAAACGACTATTCGAATACTTATATTTTAAAATCTCCGAGCCCTAGTTTAAACCAGACCAGAACATAATCTTTAAATTTACTACACATTGAAAAGGTCGCCCTAACTGATATATAAAATGAATACATGCGATAAAAGTAAGTAAGAACAGATTGAACCCTGGGATTTATTGTTCCTCTTTATTGGTTTAAAACAAAGTGTGAAACATTTCTTATACCTAATGACTGTGAGGATCTTCTCAAAAAGCAGTATACAATAAATTTCATTTACTTTAGATACCTTGTTTTTGAAGTAGGTACCTACATAGTAACAGTAACAAAAAAAAATTAATAAGTTTATTAGTAAAATAATCGCAATTGCTGCAAAAAAATTTAATTAACTCAATTACCAACAAATTTAAAATAAAAGTCAAAATATTGGTTTATATTGAAAATAAATACTGTGTGTGCAAAGTCACTCATAGGGACAAGGCGACTTGGTCTCATATCATATTTATATATATTATAATGAGGACTGGATGCCCGTCAGGATTGCTAAATTAATCGCATTTGATCAAGAAAGTACATGTTTATTGTATGTTGGTACTTACGGACAAATTTTATGTTCGTCAGGTTTTTAACAATCTCTATTATTTGAAACGTCATTCATTACAAACATATAGAGTAGAAAAATTTCTCAACCAAACTGGTTTAATACGTGTATGTCAATCGAAGATTGGTCCAGAGTATAATATTTGTGTTCATATCTATAAGCATAATTTTTTAGAAGCCTAAACATCTTTGTCCTAGGCGTTTTAAGATTTAATATTTATAATATAAACTTTTTGACTAAAAATTAGCACAGGCTTCATCAATATTAATAACTACCCTGGGTAACTCTTGTAAGTGAGTACTTCTTCCGTGGTCTTATTTTTACAACTCTTGTAAACGTCTCTAAATAAAAGAGTTCCCAGTTTAAAGAATCAAATCAATTAGACGACCCATGGCAATAATTTCATTCTCCGGACATAGTAAACCTACTATACTTACGTCATCGACTGTCTGAGATAGGTTCGCGGCCTCGTCTGACGTGACACATAAATGCACCGAACCCATTAATCGACTGATTAATAAAAATAGCTGATCAATTGAGACCGTCATGGTAGTCATTAATGAAGCAGCTTTAAAAAATAGTGAAAGGCAATCATCTAAAATTATTTATGCTTTAGTCGATTAAAATATTAGCAGTATAGTTTTATAACTACTACAACTTGAGAAGTTTGATCTAGATAGAACGATGATCGGTATGGTAACGGTACCCAACCCAAGGAATAATTTTAGATTTAAAAAAGGCCTAAAGAATCAGATAAAAATTCTTATGCTTATACTTGTTAGCTGGAAAAACTACTACTAAACTCTTTAAACTATACATAAAACCTTTATGGCGCTCTGCTAGCGGTGCGTGGGTGCAGAAAACGATTCACGTTGGTCTTGAATCTTTGTGGATTATACTCGTTGGAGAACACGGCCTCAGGGAGGTCGTTCCAAAGTAATGACATTCATGACATGACATGCATATTTTAAAATTATTTTCGTCTATACAGGGTGCTCCAAAAAAGCGGCACGGTAGAAATTTTATATTTTTTAAATGGAACACCCTGTATATATCTACATATTTTAATTTGCCGTAAATTACTGTACATAGCACCGTAATTATTTATACACATTTTTGCAACGTTGCCGAATAGATGGGAAAATCCCTTAAATTTGTGAAAAAACATCGTTCAATAAAATGTGTAGTATTTTTTAACTTATTATAATTGGAAACAAAATATTTTTATATTGGAAAGAGAAGTGTTGACAGAAGTCGTCTAGGGTAAAATAGATTCATATTTTTGTACAGGGTGATTTCTACGGACATGCCAACTTTACAAACTTTAAACCTAATTTTCTCATTTTTTTTCAAATGAAACACCCTGTATTTGATTACTTTGACTTGTAGGGATTTTCATCCTCTTTAACTTTTGTTAAGGTCTTTTCATGCATATCTCTACAAATATTGGTCGTATTTCAGTTTTTGTCTAAAACTCTAGCAAAAAACTGAATGTATTTTACCATTGTCGTTTTTCTAGTTACCTATGACATAGAAAATAAAAACAAACGTTCTTGTTTAAAATGAAGCGTCAGTTTGTTTGTAATATAATGACAATTATAGTGATTTGGTGAGTTATTCTTCAAAAATTAATAAAAATGGATTTTTCAAATGTCGAAATGGTGGATATGGTTTTTATATTAGGAGCTAGCGACAAAAACTGCTTGTTAGCTATAAGGATATATCAAAAAATATATCCTAAACCGAAGGCAACCCAGTAGAAGGGCGTCTGAAAAAGTAAAGGAGCGTTTTCAAACAACGGGAGTGTAGCCTATAAAAACCAAGAAAGAATAAAAAGTGTTTTAACGGAAGAAAATCAATTAAATGTTCTTTTAACAGTCACTGAAAATCCACACATTGGCCAACGAAATATTTCCGACCAATTAGATATTCGCCGTTCATCGATTCAGAACATACTGAAAACAAACAAAATGCATCCTTACCATATCCAGTTACTGCAGGAACTAAATGAAGGAGATTTTCAAAAAAGAATAGATTTGTTTGAATGGACGGAGGAAGAAATGAGACAACAACAAAATTTTGCATATTTAGTATTCTTTTGTGATGAAGCAACATTTCATAAAAATGAAAACGTGAATAGGCATTATGCTCACTATTATGCTACAAGCAATCCCTATTTTATAAGAACCCATTCACAAAACAGATGGTCCTTAAATGTTTGGGAGGAGTTGTAGGAGACTATGTTATTGGACTGCATTTTTTTGAGGAAAGAGTAACTGGACAAGTATATTTGGACTTCTTACAAAACGATTTACCACAATTAATGGCTCAGATACCGAATGAAATTCGTAAACGTCTTTGGTTTTTACATGATGGAGCCCCCGTGAATTATACAGGACCGCTACTAACTTTTTAAATGAAACATATGGGCAGCAGTGGTTTGAAAGAGGAGCGCCCGTACCATGGCCGGCTAGATCACCAGATCTAACAAAAATGGATTTCAATATATTATGGGGATTTGTAAAGGATCAGATATATAAAATAGCCCCCACTACAAGAGATGATATGAAAATTCGTATTAAAAACTGTTTTCAAACTGTAACTCGGGAAATGTGTAGAAACATGACTCATTCTTTTGAAAAACTTATAGAATTGTGTATTCAAGTTAATGGGAGCCACTTTGAACAATTAATTAAGTAATTTTAAATTGATTAATTTAAATTTTAAAAATTGTCCTCAAGCTTGAATTGGTAAAAAACTTAATAGAAAAACTACAAAATTGACGTTTGTTTTTATTTTCTATGTCATAGGTAACTAGAAAAACGACAATGGTAAAATACATTAAGTATTTTTGCTAAAGTTTTGGACAAAAACTGAAATACGACCAGTATTTGTAGAGATAGGCATGAAAAGACCTTAACAAAAAATAAAGAAGACAAAAATCCCTACAAGTCAAAGTAATCAAATACAGGGTGTTTAATTTGAAAAAAATGAGAAAATTAGGTTTCAAATTGGCAAAGTTGGCATGTCCGTAGAAATCACCCTGTACAAAAATATGAATCTATTTTACCCTAGGCGACTTCTGTCAACACTTCTCTTTCCATTATAAAAATATTTTGTTTTTAATTATAATAAGTTAAAATATACTACACATTTATTGAACGATGTTTTTTCACAAATTTAAGGGATTTTCCCATCTATTCGGCAACGTTGCAAAAATGTGTATAAATAATTACGGCGCTATGTGTAGTAATTTACAGCAAATTAAAATATGTAAATATATACAGGGTGTTCCATATAAAAAATATAAAATTTCTACCGTGCCGCTTTTTTGGAGCACCCTGTATAGTTGGGTGGAGTGAAAACATCAAAGTTTTGCGAATGGAATGGAATACCTGGAAAAACATGTGGGGTGCTTTATAAAACCACCATACAATTTTTTTTTTCTGTCACAACGTTTCGAGGTTTCCCCAGGCCTTTTTAAATTAGAAAATTTTCGCGAAAATTGAACACTAATTTTTTTACGCAACTTCGTTACTTTTTCATTAATTTTAAGAAAATAACTAGTAAAATCCCGCAAAAGTTTCCCATTCCGCTTTAAAACGCTTTCCTCGATTTTTTTTTTATTAGATAAACTTTTTTCTAATTTTATAAAGGTAGGTACTAAAGTAGATTTTTGTTTCAGAATTAACGACATGGCTGAAGTGAAAACCAGAAAAAGTTACACCTGTCCTGTCTTTGGGGTTCCGGGGGAATTAAGTCCCATTTGCTTACCAACCTACGGAGATATGATGCGATATTTTCTTTTTGTCAAACTTGAATTGAAACCGGATCCGAAAATGAAAGATCCCACAGTATGGGAAATTTCAGAAATTGTTGCCCTCGAAATTAAAAAAATATGGCTTAAAGCATCTATCCCGACGGTCATTCATAAACGTATTTTACAAATCATTCGCGCTTACCATGATAAATACAGAAATTTACTGAAGCCTTACAAAGAACGCAAAAACAATGTAAACTATATGGAACGGGTGAAAGCATTTAATAAAGATTCCATGAAACTGTTTCATATTTGCAGTTGCAAATGTAAGGAATATGAGAAACGCTAGTGTGATAAAATTCACCGAGTATCAAAACAAGAGATAGCATTTTTGGTGAACAATGAGAAAAATGACAATAGGACCCGTTGATTTAGTCACCACCAAGAAGAATGAGAGAAGAGAAATAAGAAAGAATAAAGAAAAAGAGCTCGCTCAGCTTAATTTAGATTTTCAACAGCCTTCTTGTTCTAGTCAGTTCACGCAAGCCGGAATAATGGAACCTATCTCTTCCCCTCAACTGACTGAAGAGGAGTCAGCCATTGAAACGGAACCCGATATCCCAGAAGAATTAGCAGAAAAACCTGTAGCACAAATTGGACCAAATTTAGTACAAGCAACAGCGAAATCAAAGCGACTATTTTTACCATAACTAGCTCTAGCCTGTGACCGCACTGGCGTGTCGGATAGGTCTGCTGCGATTCTAGCCGCTGCTATACTGCAAGATGTGGGATTAATCACACCAAGCGATAATACCTTCGTTTTCGACCGTTCAAAAATAAGGCGAGAAAGAACTAAAAAACGGAAAGAATTGTCACAAGAAGATAAAGTGGATTCTTTGCTTGGCATTTACTTCGACGGTAGCAGAGACAAAACGTTGTCGCAAGAAAAGAAAGGGTCAAAATGCCACCGAAAGACTGAGGTTGAAGAACACTATGTTCTTGTATCAGAGCCTGGAAATAATTATTTTGATAATGTGGCATGCGATTCGGGATCAGCGAAAGACATTAAAAATGGCATTGTTACAACTCTGAACGATAAGTTGACTGATCTGTCTCTCTTATCAGTTCTCGGCTGCGATGGTACTGTGATCAACACCGGATCAAAAGGAGGCGTCGTTTGCCTGTTGGAAGAATACGTGAAGAAACCCTTGCACTGGTTCATTTGCCAACTTCACGCGAATGAACTTCCCTTACGCCATTTGCTCTTGCATTTAGATGGCCAAACAACAGGGCCGCGTTGCTTCTCAGGTCCAATAGGAAAGCTATTACAAAACTGTGAAAAGCTACCCGTTGTCAAGTTCGAAATAATACCTACATCATTACCTCAGATAACAAATCAAGCCGATCTCAGCACAGATCAAAAATATCTAGTGGCTATAATGACTGCTGTTGCGACAGGAATGTGTTCTCCTGATTTGGCTAACATGGTCCCAGGACAACTCAACCATTCCCGATGGCTCACAACGGCCAATAGAATTTTACGTTTGTACGTCGCAATGCAAAGGCCGAATGAAAATCTGATCATTTTAGCAACTTTTATAATGAAAGTCTACGGACCAATGTGGTTTGAAATCAAATCCAACTCTTCTTGCACCAAAGGAGGCAAACATCTGTGGCTAACAATCAATCGCAGTCGATATCTTAGTGACAATTTGAAACGAATAATAGATTCCGTTATTCAGCGGAATGGTTACTTTGGCCATCCTGAAAATATTCTCTTGTGTATGCTCGCTGACGAAAGAAAGATAATTCGAGAACTAGCCTATCGTCGTATTTTGAAAGCTAGGTCCCAACAGAAAACAGGAAGAGTTCGCAAATTCGTGTTACCTAGTTTTGATTTTAATGCTGCAGACTACGTTGACCTTATACATTGGCAAAGCTTGGATGTCACTAAGCCGCCTTTAACAACAAATTTGTCTCCAGAAATGTTAAAAGAAATTGTTGAGAATGGATTTGATCCAGAAGACAACATCCTCTTGTTTCCATGTCACACCCAGGCAGTGGAACGCTGCATTAAGTTGGTGACCGCGGCCTCATCGGTAGTCTGCGGAAAAGTAGCAAGGGATGGCTTTATCAGAGCGAGGCTGGCATCTCGCAAGAAGATGCCAGTTTTCAACACGAAACGCGATTATTCCATTTAATGCATATTTTAAATTATCATTTCTGTTTTAGTTTGTATACTTTTTTTGCCAAAAGAGTTTGTTTTATTTTTAACTTGATTATTTTACTAAAAAAATATACTAAATAAAAATCATGGTGTTTTTTTTTACATCTAAGTCCTTTGGGGCACCTCTAAATATAATGTTAGAAAAATTATCTTTCGCATATCACTTAGTTAAGTAGTGGAGCATGTTTTTGCAGCTATTCCGTTTTGAAAAACTAAAAATTTTTTTTTCATAAAAATCGATTTTTAAATTTTTTTTTTAATCCTTGGGGCACCTCAAAATATAATTTTAGAGAAACCATCTTTGGCATAGCTCTTAGTTAAGTAGTGGAGCATGTTTTTGCAGCTATTCCGATTTGAAAAACGAATTTTTTTTTTCGACACGTATAACTTTACTCCACCCTACTGTATAGACGAAAATAATTTTAAAATATGCATCTCTTACCCCTTAATAAGCTTCGTCAAAAGTTTTCCGCTATCTTTAATGGTACAGGAGATATTGACCTTTGTCGTACTAATTGGCTACCCTGTATGTAAAAGACGCTTAAGTCGACATCCTGCCTTCGATGTTTAAGGTTTTCTAGATTGTTTCTCAGGTCACAGTCACCAATTAAGCGAATAGTTCTTTTTTAAATGGAATCTAGCAATCCCAGAATATGAGAGCAGTATCCCAGCGATGGTCGAAATTGGGCTTTATATGTATTTATATGTAGGTATGTCAAACAAATTTCATGCCTAAAGATGAAATCTTAACATTTTATGAAAATAATCGTAAAGAGGGGGTTACTGACACATTTGATTTCAATCAAGTTACAGAGTACGATATTATTAATATGATTCAAAATATAAAGTCAAAAGCGATTGGCTCTGATCAGTTAAACATCGACATTATTATCTTGTCCTGCAAACTTATTATTCTTCACATAACACTCATAATTAATGAATGTATAATTAGGACCATTTTCCCAAAAGCATGGAAACATGCACTTGTAATTCCTTTACCAAATGTTAATCGGCCAACTGAATACAAACACCTGAGATCAATAAGTACTTATACTACCTACATTCTCAAAAGTTTTGGAAAGGATTATGGATATGCAAGTGAGGATTCATATAGATAGATTTAGTATTCTACCTTTAAAATAGTCCGGATTTAGATCGGGGCTTTCGTGTACCACTGCTATAACAGCAGTAGTAGTAGTAGTAGTGGGAGTAGTAGTAGTGGACGGGGAGGCTTCGACGCCAAGCAAGTAGGCCCGTTTTGATCCTTTTTGCCAACCCCGTTTTAACGTCTGGGTAATGTCAGCCAGACGGGACCTACAGTTTAACGTGGGTTCCGAACCACAATATAACCGACAGATGTTATTCTCGGCACAGTATTTTACGGTCTTGTTATTATTAACGTCTCTTTGCTCACCACAAACTTCGACGAGCCGGCCCTTAAACGTCCTTGTGTGCAGCTAAGAGAGTTATGTATGTCGCGGGGACCCTCGAACCATCCGGGACAGCATCAGACCCGTGCACTCGAGACGCCGCCGCTAATTCTCTGGTCAAGGTTCTAACCTCGACCGAATATCAGGTCGTGTCCGAGATACACCATCCGCACCACTGATCATCCTTCCTTTGGCTCAAGGGTCCCTCCTTCGACAACATGCCGTTTCTAGAATACCTACTTGACTAAAGTGCCGTTGAGAATTTGTCGGTGTGTGTTGCATACGCAACGCTACGTAGTATGGTGACCTGGGTCCTGCAAACTGAAAAAGTCTGCTGGGCCAGCCCGGGCTTGAACCAGGTACCTGTAGCATGGGAAGCGAGAATGCTACCACGCGACCAGGCCGTCACCATGACAGCAGTAACTGACGATATTCTAAAAGCATTGAATAACAGAGATTCCACCATTCTCATCTTACTAGATTACACTAAGGCCTTTGATCTATTAAATCATAAAATTTTAATTTCAATTCTTGATTTCACCGGATTAAGTGGCATTTCTAAACAACTTTTCGCTTCCTTTCTATCAGACAGATATCAGCAGGTAACATTGAACAACTGCGTGTCAAATAAATTAATATTAGAACAGGGTGTTCCACAGGGGAGTATTTTGGGTCCATTACTATACACCATATACATATGGAACTTTTATTCATATCTTAAAAACTGCAGTTATCACCTGTATGCCGATGACACGCAGCTATACTATTCCTTTAGTCCCACTAATAGTAATGATGCTGTAAATAACATTAATATAGATTTAAATAACATTTTAAAAGTATCAAAAGACCATGCCTTAAAAATTAATGCTAGTAAATCTGTGGCAGTTCTATTTGGTGACGAGTATCTAACCAATAATATTCCTCAGCTGGAAATAGATGAGGAACCCATCCCTATAAAAGATAATTGTAAAAATCTTGGCTTAGTGGTGGACAATAAATTGCGATTTAAGGATAATGTAACGTCGCTTTTTCAAAAATAATTGGAGGAACAAGATTAAATATCTTGGCCTCACGTTTGACAGAAAATTTATGTGGAACGACAACCTGACAAACAGACTTGCAAAGGCACAAGACCAATTAAGTGCAGTCTACTCATTATTAAACAAAAGAAGCAAAATAAGCATCAAGACGAAAACGTTGATCTACAAGACAATAATAAGACCTATACTTACATACGGTGTACCTACGTGGTGCACCCTAAACAAGACGAGAATGACAAAATTACAAATATTACAAAATAGAGTTTTACGCATAATAACGGGCTCTCAAAGACATGTACCGACAGACGTACTGCACAGGGACTTACGAATGGACAAATTAAATACTTTTATGATAAGATTATTAAAAAATACCACACGCGAGCAAGTACATCCACGAATCGGCTCATATTAGATACACACATACATTCATTACCAAACTCGAAACACAAATTCTCTAAAGATTGGCTCCACCCCTGATAAATAATACAGATATATATTAAAGAGAATAAGAGAAGCACGTAAGACTAAAACAGAAGAAGATGAGAAAAAAAAATCGAATACAAAATTCAAAATCAAACAAAACCTTTCAAAATTGTTATCGGCCAGATATCTACAGCAAAAAACAAGAGCAAAAGACTGATTGATGTCTGACTCAAGAATATTGATTATAAGAAGAAGAAAGCCACCCATAAACAAATTTGACCCAGAATGCCTTATGATCTAACTTTAATTAGCAGTCATGGATTTAAACTGTGATTTATCAAAATTAAGGATCTATCAGGCAGATCAAAATTATGGGCCGAAACAGATATCTAAAAGTTTACGAATTGATGTATGTCTCGACATTGGTAAAATAATAGCTTCCAAGTTGAGATTTTTTATTTGTATGAGACGAAACGTCATTCGCATGCGTTCAGATTTGGTAATACTATTTAAATATAAATCATTTAGGTTTTGAAGTAGGTATTTATAATTTTATCTTAATATGACGATGACTCGTAAGTTTATAGACATCAAGCAAAGTCCATTTATTTGTATTTATTATGTATACGTGTCTAATTTGGTATTAACCTTTTTAGTAATAATTACCTGCAGGGTAACAGGTTTTATAATAGGAAGATTTCATTCGTCTCATAATAAAATATAATTATTATGCTCCAAATTTGGTACGATTACTTAATAGAAAAAATATTAGGTGATTCTCATATTATTACTATAATTATTAAAATACCCACGATACCAGCTTCAGGCTAGTTGTTTTAGTTTTTAAGAACACACAATTAGAACAAAATGGTTTGTTTAGAATTCCTGCCAAATAGAAATTGAATTTATATGCCTAGGGTACAGACAGAGCAATCCTCAAGCACGCTCTGCACAGGTATAAAGAAACAAAATCAGATACGCTCCTAATAAAAATGGTTAGTTAGGAAACTACCTTCGAGAGGATTTATCTGGCAAAGCAAGTCAGAAGTTAGTCTTTGCACCCACAGGTGACAGGAAGGAAATAAAAGTTTCGGTACGATAACGACGGAAGTTGAAGGGGGGAAATGATAGGTTTGATGGTCAGAAAACGGAAAATTCCAACCCACAAATCATAGCTGTTCATCTAGACAAACGGTACACGATTCTTGAAATTTTTTCGATTTACACGGAAAATTCCGCCCTCTCTCTATATGTATATGCAACAGATAAAGGGGAAGTTTCTGCATAATAACAAACAGGACTTTTTTAAAGATTTTCTGTATTTTCTCAGTACTCCTCAAGTTTTTACAATAAAGAAATCAAAATCTTCATGAACATCACACATGTTTAGAAGAAAAGTCAACGACGGCTTTCTGTAGCATCATGGTGTAATTTGGATCTGACTGAACTGGACCTGAACTAACCTTATAATCCACAAATTAATGATATATTTTTTTAAATAATATATTTAGCGATTTTCCCTACATGTTTCGACCACATATATAGTCATCCTCAGGGGAACTAAAAGGAATGTATGGAAGTACAACAACAACAGACACCATAAGGGACTTACCTAAATCAAGTGTAGTTTAAGTTAAAGTAGTTGCCTCAAATTAATGAGTACAACTTTTACACAAATTTTTTTAGTTGAATATTAACTTGAGTTTAGTCAACGTTGTAGATTTGTAGAAAAGCACATTTTTAAATTATTTTAATTTTTTTTATATTAAATTAGTGGTAGCCTACATGGGAGGGAGCGCGGCCCCACCAAGACGCCAACAGAAAACACAAGGAATCGTCCATCGACCCCACAGCAGCCATAAGTGGCAGATGTAGAGACCCAAAAACGCCCCAAATGTCCACCGCGAGCGATGATAGGTCCACGCTAACCCCCAATAGGAGACACGCTCATGACGCTATCTGAAATTGAGAGAGTTGAAGAAACTTGTGCTACTATGAAAAATTTGATCATCAACATTTCTACTTAGCGTTGTTAAAATTTTTTGAAATTATTTCGACAATGTCAATAGAGAAAAGAACGTAGTAGCCTCTACGGGAGGGAGCGTGGCCCCACCAAGACACCAGCAGAAAACACAAGTTATCGTCCATCGACCCCACAGCAGCAACAGGTCGCTGATGTAGGAGACATGCTCGTGATGCTATCTTAGATTTAGAGAGTTGAAGAAATTTGTGCTGCTATGAATAGTTTGATCATTGACGCAATTTATACTAGAGTTATTAAAGATTTCGTTTATTTAGACAATTTCGAGTAGGTCAAGCTTATTACCTTTATTGCAAAAGTGTAAGAGTTTAGTGTTTAAATCTGGATTGAAAGTGTGGTTATTAGCTGATACGTGTCTCAAAAAGTTAGATTTAATATTAGATGGTGATAAATTAAGCCTTGATGCTCTTTCAATCTCCTTACAATGTTCATTTATACGAATTTTGAATTTTCTACCAGTCTGCCCATACGCAATATTTTTTACATTATTTACAATAATAGATTTATTTTCAAATGCATAAACAGTATACGTTATAAACAGAAACGAATAACAAACCATTACGAACGTATGAACAATTTCGAGATTATAGAAACTTATTTGAAAAAAATCCATCAAAATAGTTAATTTTGTTTATTACAAATATTTTTATAATACAAATTATTTCTTATATTCAAAAATTCCTCCCTCATTCTCCAAACACACCGGTAAACAACTTCTTCGATAACGTTGTTTAATACCTCTCAAGTTATTTTTCTTATTGCGGCTCGACCTTCAGCCTTCCACTTGTGAATATTTCATCTATCGGTGTAATGGATCGAGGAAGCCAATTTATGAGACCACGAGTGGCAATTAAATTATTATAAAAGGGGTCCCTCAAATATTCCATACTATTTCTGGAACTTTGAGGAGGAGCCCTCTTGTTGAAAGCACATATCGTTTGTTATTTGCTTTGCTATAGACAAGCCAGGTAAAATTGGAGTGGGTGCTGGTAGGTTTTTAACCAGGCGCAATTTTATTGTTGCAGCTCTCTCTTATTTCCTTTTAGTTCTGGACTTGAATCTGAGTAGATAGATGGAATCTCTCTGTCCAAAAAGGCGGAAACAGAAAAAGAAAAGGACTGAGCTTCTAAGCTTTAAAGCGGTACAGTTACCTATTTATATTATACGCTTTAAAAGTAACATTATGCAAATACAAGATTGTTGGGGAAACATGTATCAACACGTCAATGCGATTTCAACTTCTGCTATTTTTGGTTGTAACTTAACGCAGTGATTGGTATTCAGTCACGTAGCTAGACAAATGCTCTTCGCGACGGGACGTGTAACACGTCAACATTGGGACGCGAGCTTCCTATTGGACGAAATATATGGTCAGATTTTATCGCGCGGCGATAGAGGAACAAGAAGCACGGCGCAAGCCGCGCAAGGGTGAAGCCAGCGGTCTTTCAAGATGGCTCGGCGAAGCAAGTGCTTTTACGTACGCTTACGAATTTAAGGCCTTTTTGGGGCAATAAAGTCTGTTGCCAAGATGTCGCCATGAAGCACGCGGCACAATTTTAAGGCCTTTTGGGCAAGTAATGGTTTCCCCTTAAGTAAAGCTAAGCGCATAGCGATTCCGCGTTATCTGACGCACAAAATTGAGCCCCCTACGATACCGGGGCTGTATTGTGATGTATTTATTTATTTATTTATTTATTTATTAACGGGCAAAACCCCATATAAGTTTTACAAGACAGTCTTAATAATCAAACAGTAGTTACAAAGTTGATCAATTATTGAAAACATTAACAATTATAGCGAAAGCTGGGATACCCTACGCTTAAAAGAAGCAAAAGAACAGTTAAAAAAGCCACACTCAATCTTATTGCCGTTTTTAAGAATTCTATGAATTGGAGATGATTTTCCATAGTTATACCTATGAAAATCGACAGCGAATAGAGACTGCTCTCTGGTGTTTCTTGACGGAACACGAAAATTGATCCTGTGCAACAAATCAAGACAATCGATAATTCCGTTTACCAATTTAAACAAAAAGTAAATGTCTGATTTAATTCTACGTCCCGATAGTGAATCCAGACTCAATCTCCACTGTAAATCATCATAAGGTTGGAGAGGTAATCTGAATCTAAACGAAGCATACCTGGCATACCTTCTCTGTACTTTCTCGATGTTTTTATTACGCATTGAGTAGGAAAGATATTCCAAACATGAGCTAACAAGAGTTTTATAAACATGATTCAAACTACTAACATTCTGGAAATCTCTTGTATTTTGACATACGAAATCCAACAACTTTTAGAACTTATTAACAATTTGTTCATAGTGACAATAAAAAACCAATTTGTTATCTAGGTGAAAGCCTAAGTCGCATATTGTGTTTCCAGAACATAATCATTCAAGTTATAATCATAAATAATTGGGTGCTTTGTGCGATGAAAGGTAAAAACTTTACATTTTTTTATATTCAAGTCCATTTTGTTCCTAACACACCACTCAGTCACTCTATTCAAGTCATCTTGAAGCCTCGCAGCATCCTCAAACGAATCAATAGTTGCAAACAATTTTAAATCATCAGCAAACAGCAGGAATGCGAGAACAATATTTCTTGTTAAAGGTCATTGATGAAAATACTAAATAGATAGGGACCCAAATGGCTTCCCTTTGGATTTTCAGAAGCAACAGACATTTCCTGTAGAATAAATCCCTTCACTCTTACCAGCTGTATTCTATCACTAATATATGATATCAGTCACTTAAGCAATGATCCGGCAAAATTAAAGCATTCTAGTTTATTTCTAAGGATGTAATGATTTACAGTATCGCTAATCTATCTGCTAAAATCCGTATAGAGAGCATCAACCTGAGAACCACTATCCAAGATACAGTACGTGTGCGGGGGGGATGGGGGGTTCGAGTGTGGGGATGATGGAGGATAATCATGGTGGTATGCGAGCAGTTATCCAGCATGGTGGACTTGCTAATGAAAAATTTAATAATATTAACAATTTTATGGTCGCACATCTTAATATACGTTCATTGAATACTGACTTTGACGAGTTTGTTAATTATGTAATTGATTATGGTTTTGACTTACTAGGTTTGTCTGAAACCTGGTTGTCATCCGATTATGAGAACTGTAATTTTAAAATCCCAGGATACAATTTTGTGAGAAAAGATAGAGCTACTAGAGGAGGTGGGGTGGGTTTTTATGTTGGAAAAAAGTATAAATTTAAACTGGTTGATTTTAATATTGCCACACCTGACTGTGAGTATATAAGTATTAATCTTTCCCTTAATAATAAAAATATGCTGTTCACAAATATTTATCGGCCTCCCTCCTCCAATATCAACAATTTTACTGACTGGCTGGAAAATTTTTTTGCCTTGACTGTACCATTCTATAATCATGTTATATTTACGGGAGACCTGAACATAGATCTTTTAAAAGATTATGCTCCTAAAACTAACCTTGAAAAACTAATTGACACTTTTAATTTAAAGCAATTAATTAAAGACCCAACATGAATAAATATCTCTAGTAATAGTAGTTCTCTCATTGATATTATTATAACAAACAACAATTTGGATGTTAAGGAAAATGCTTCTATCATTATATCGGAGGAGGTGTCCGATCATAACTTAGTTTATTCGATTGTAAATTTACCCAAAAGTCAAAATAGATATAAATTAGTTCAATTTCGAGATTACAATAACATAAATTTTGCAGATTTTGAAAATGATGCCCAACAATTACAGTGGGATCAAATATATTATTCTCAAGATATCAACAATAAACTTAAGATTTTTAATGACAATATTTTGTTTTTAATTGACAAATATGCACCTATGCAGCAGAGAAGAATCAAAGAAAAACCTTTTACACCGTGGATTACTAATAATATTAAGCTTTTAATGAAATTAAGAGATAAAGCTCATAGGAAATACCTGAAGCAAAAAACAGAAGGACACAAAAAATGGAAAGGACTTTTGGACTCATGCTAATAGATTAAATTTAACTCGCGACAAAAATTTTAGCTTGCCTGAGGAGTTTTCTGATGCAACAATTCTCAATAACTATTTTGCAAGTTGTAACGCTGTATTAGACTCTACATCAGAGGAAAAAATAGAATTTTATAAATTAAGTAGGCATAAAAATGCAACATCACAACTGAATTTTAAATTGTTGGATGAGTTAGATTTCAAAAAACTCTTAAACACCATCAATACGAATGCTATCGGTGAGGACTCATTATCAATAAGAGACGTAAGATTTTGTCTACCTTTTTGTCTAAAGCCACTATTAAACATAATAAATAGTTGTATTCTAGAGAATTTTTATCCTACACTATGGAAACGGGCAATCATAAATCCATTAGGTAAAATTTCTAATCCCAAAGAACTTAAAGACTTAAGACCTATTAGTATCCTGCCAGTAGTATCCAAAATAATAGAAAAACATATATATCAAGAATTATGTGGCTTTGCTAACTCAATTAAAGTAATTCCAGATTGTCAATCAGGTTTTCGTAAGAATTTTAGTACAACTACTAGTCTTGTTCATCTCCTTAATGAAGTCCGGTTAAATATAGAAAGAAAAGAGCACACATGTTTAGGTTTACTAGATTTTAGTAAGGCTTTCGACACTATAAATCACAAAATGTTATTGGCTAAGCTTTACTACTTCGGACTGTCACCTAATGCAGTAAAATTTTTTGAATCATATCTCCATGATCGAGCTCACTGTGTTATTCTAAAATCAGAATCTACTACACAAAAGTCCAGTTACATACCAATGAGAACAGGAGTACCACAGGGTTCCATCTTAGGGCCTTTGTTATTTTCTTTATATGTTGCGGATATGATTGACATTTTAAAATACACAAAACTACAGCAATATGCTGACGATTCACAGTTATATATATCTTTTCCCACTCAAAATTTGCAGACTGCTCAAGTACAATTTAATGAGGATTTGGTGAGTGTCAACTCCTATGCAGAAGAACATAATTTAAAGTTGAATGCTGCTAAGTCTTGCATTATTTTTTTCAGTAATAATAACAATGCTCTTTCCTTCATCTCCGATAATTTTCACATAAATATTAGCAATGACCCCTTACCATTGGTTAAGGAGGCAAGGAATTTGGGTATTTATTTTGATACTGGTCTCACATTTCAGGCACATGTAAAAAATAAACTTAAAATTGCGTACATGCGCTTGAAAAAATTGTACCATCTCAAACATTGTCTTCCCTCTAAGACTAAATATTATCTGTGTAATACACTTGTTTTGTCTTTATTTGACTATGGAGATGTAGTATATGGCGACTCATTGACAGAAAAAATATCTTACTCTATACAAAAGATTCAGAATTCTTGTATGCGATATTCATTTAATATTCCTTTTAGAGAACATATAACTCCCTATCTAAATGACAATTATATTTTAAATATGAGAAACCGCAGAAAATACCATATGTGTCAATTTGTGTTTCGACTGTTAAAAAATGGAGAACCTTCATATTTAAGAACAAATTTTCAGTCATATAATCACCCTCATCAGACAAGAAATTTGAATTACTTTAGAATACCTCAGCATCGTACAGCAAATTTTCAAAAATCATTTAGTTTTAAAGCAGTTCAAACTTGGAATAGCTTACCTAATAACGTTAAAGATTTTTCCCCTATTAAATTTAGGGATTATATAAAAAAACATCTTTTAGAGACCCAGAGAAGTGAAGTTTAGCCACCTTTTACCTTTTATTTATCTATTTTTTTTTTTTTTTTGTATTCCCGCATATGCTTAGAGTATATAAATACTATGTTACTACCTTGCTGGGCTGCTTGCACCTATTTATTTATTTTTTTATATATTTGTTTTAATATCTACCCTCCTTCCCCTCTTCTCTTCCCTGCCCCTGGGTCGGTTCTCGCGTCGCCATACCAATGAACCAATGTACCAATGTACCAATAAATTATTTGATATTTTCTTTTTTTAGTTTTAGTTCAAGGGCTTTACCACACAGGCACAGTTCTTCTGTGCTTTGTGCTATCGGTTTTTATAATAGCGGTATTGCCCTATTTACCCGTAGTATTAAGAAATATGTATGAATTTGAATATCCTGTCACATATGTTTGTTGGGTAAATAAATTATTTTTGAGTTTGAGTTTGAGTTTGAGATATCCAACACTGTCTGAGTAAACAGCATCATATTCGTGGCCGTGGATCTACCTCTACAAAAGCCGTGCTGTTCCCGACCAATAGTAGACATTATCATGTCTTTAATATAATCGCATACAATTTTTTCAAATAGTTTAGGAATTGTATTTAAAATAGAGATTGGTCTGTAATTCTTAGCATCAGACTGACTTCCAGACTTAAATATGGGAGTAACAAAACTGTACTTCCACTGATCAGGGAAAATGCCACTTTCAAAAAGAAAGTAAATTGGCTTTGACAGGGAATAAACACAATTTACTAAGAACTTAGGCGGTATACCATCGGAACCGGGTCCCTTATTTTGATTAAGATTTAAAATGTTTTCAAGCACCTCTCCTAATACAATTGATATGCGACTTACAAGTACGTGAGAAGAGTTACTATTTTTATTAACAGGCAAATCATCACAACGCATGCTAGGTTTATACACACTTTGAAAATATGTCTTAAAAATATCTGCAATTGATTGCCCATGCGTTCCTGTTCCCCCATCCAAATGTACATAGCTTGGGATACAGTTGTTTCCTCTTCGCGAGTTCACAAAGTTCCAAAATTCTCTTACATTATCATTTAACTTGTTTTCGACATTATTTATATGTTCTAGGTGGGTCTAGGACTATTCAGCGCAGGCGTTTCAGCGCCGCCGTTTTAGAGCCGCCGTTTCATCGCTTGGACATTTCAGCGCCGGCCCATTTCAGCGCTAAATTATTTCTCAAGATTTTATTATTAAATATTTATAATAAAAATGATCTAAATAGAATTTATTAAATAAAATTAAAAATAGATAAAATATTGGTAATACAAACTAAAAAAAAAACAATAACTAAAATTTGTTTAATAACTTCTCCAGCTTCCGTATGAATTCGAGCCTTGCAAAGTCCCATTTTCTCGCAACGCCAAAATTTTATGTCCTCGTTAGTATTAGAGCATTTCTCAAAATTGTATAAGAAACCATCATAGGAAAATTTAGCTTTCTTTCTTGAACTAAAAATTGCAGCTTCCATTATAAAGGTTAGATAGTTAAACCTTTTTAAATAAGCTATATATAATATGTTGACGTATAAGTCAAGTACCTTTGAAATAACTTCAAGTAATAACCATGGTTATGAGAGACGGAAATATTATCATAAAATTATTAACCTTTAAAAATATTAAAAAATTTTGGCGCTTAAATGAACGGCGCTAAAAAGGGCAACGCTAAAACGTCCTGGCGGTGAAACGGCGGCGCAGAAACGGCAGTGCTGAAAAGGCTGCGCTGAATAGTCCCATTCCCATTCTAGGTAACAACTTTGTTTTACAATATTCACTTTAGATTTTAGCAATGCGAAACTTTCATAATAACTCCACTTGGTTTGTCTGTACTTTTTGTGACATTTCTTTTTTTTTCCAAAAATTAAATTTTTAAGTTCATTTGAATACCATTTCGGAAATTTCGAATTTTTCAAGCGGCAATGTTCCTTAAAGTTAGGGAAACAATGTTAAAAAGCAGTGTGTAATATGAACGTTAAGTATCGACCAGTAAACAATTCTATTAAAAGGCAGCAGAAAATTAACGAATTAACGAACTAGTGAGCAATCCTATTGGCCACGCAGTATAAATTAATGTAACCATTAGGAAATTAATCCAGTGCGCCATCAAATATATTTTATTTTCTTATAAAAAATACCAAAGGAAATTTTATATAAATTGATTATGGGTGAATTTGGCTCGAACTTTGGAAAACTGTGGTTTATTCAGAGGCGTGTGGTGAGTTAGTAGAACGAGGAAGCGCTGCCGGGAGGCTGGTCGGAGGCAAAGCGCCGCATATGAAATTTTTGGGGGCCACGCCCAAATATTGCCAAAGATTCACATAAGAACAGAATTGGGTATCTACCCACATTTTTGTATTCGACATGTAAAAAAGGTTTTCCGACGTTTTACGTTTTCGACAGTCTAGACTAGACTCACCTGAACTTATTATGAAGTCAAAACTTAAGTTTTAATTGAATGTCCAAAAAAGAATAATATCATGTACGTATTATCAAAAAATGTCAGGTTATGTATCTATGCATGATTTTCCTATTTTTTTCTGTTTTCTAAATAAGGCTATGTTTTTTAATGAAATTTTACGTAATTTGCCTGTCGAAAACCACTTTCCTACTGTAGAACACCTCAAGTTTTCTACTGACGCAACCCTGCATAAGAGTCGTTAAAAACAAGTTAACAAAATTTTATAATAGAAACTAATACAAAAAATACCGGGTAATGCATGTCTTAGTTAAACATAGGAAATCCCATATAATATTGACTCCCCTGTACATTCTAGAGAAAAATTGTATTATAATTTTTTAAGTAAACCCATGTGCCAAGTTTGAATAAATTTTATTGAGCCAATCCTAACTTATTCAATTAAATATGATGGAAAAATTACGAAATTTTCATAGTTAAGGTAATACAGCAAACTCCAGCAAATAATTTCTATGGCGCTATTGTAAAAATTGAATTGAAATCAAAAAATCTTTCGTGATTTTCAATTTTCTTTTAATTTAACTTGGAATTATCTGAAGTGGGACATAAATTAATTAAATGTTCAAACAACCCTCCATTAACAGCTAAATAATATCCTAACCGATCATAAAATTCATTTCTAACATTACTGAGTTGATATTGACAAATTCTGTCACATTCTAACGAAATACAGTTTTTTAGCTGGTCTAGGTTTTCAAATTTTACATCTTTATAAATAAAATGTTTTAAGTTACCCCACAGAAAGAAGTCGTTTGGCAAAAGATCAGGAGACCCAGCCTGATCAAAGAAGTAGATGCTATGGGCCAATAATATTTCCGTATATTTTGCAAGTATTCCCTAACCATGAAAGAATTATGGGCAGGGCAACCATCCATTTTATACCAGATCTCCTGATTCTCGCGTACAACTTCTTCTAGTGCGGGTTCAATTCGATCTTGTAGTATGTCCAAATAAGTTACTGCTGTAAGGCTGCCTTCTATAAAAAAAAGTCCAATAATGTGATGTCCTACAATTTCCACCAAAAATTTATTTTGTGTGGATATTGCGTCCGAGTATGAACAAGACGATGTTCATTTTCTTGGCTCCAATACCGGCCATTTTGAACATTTGTTTCGTTGTCGAGGGTATTCATCGGCAAAACAAATATTTCTCAAAAAATCCCTATATTTATTTGCTCTTTTCATTACCTCGAAACAGAGTACCATTCTTCGTTCTTTATCACCTTGCCATAGCTCTTGATGCTTTTCATACTTGTAAGGTACTTGTATGTTTTTTTAAAGCGCGCAACACCATGGTTTGATATTTTCCTAAGGCTTGCCCAAGAATCCTCGTGCTAATCATTTTATTTTCCTTCACGTACAGTAAAGTATTAAGATCTCTATTATCATTTTCTTTAGCTCTGTTGACATTCTGAGTTCAACACTTACAGTTATTTATTACAGTGCCTTTGGACTCAAATTTACTAATGATAAGTTTAATAATTAATCAAATGGAAGATATAGACTTATCAGGGAATTGAACTAAAAACATTTCAGACACTGCTCTTAAACTCTTTTCTGTATAATACCACTTAATCATAGGTACTTTTTTCTTAATGGAATAGCTCATATTTAGCTATAATCAAAGCGCATTAATTGAAAATATTGTCACTGACGCTACTTTTCGATTTGTCAGTGCCAAATAATAATTTGCCCAACTGCCTAACCTGAACTAACCTAAACTATGAAAATTTCGTAATTTTGCCATCATATGTAATTGATTGAGTTAGGATTGACTCATGGAAATTTATTCAAACTTTACACATGGCTTAATTATATCGGCCTTTTCAAAAAATTACAATACAATTTTTCTCTAAAATGTACAGGGGAGCCAATATTTAGCCACCTTAAAATTTACATAGGATTTCCTATGTTCAACTAAGCCATACATCGCCCGGTATATATTTTTCATAAATTAGTTTCTTACAAATAAAATACATTAGTTACTAAACAGTTAAGGTTGTAGCCTGTTTTTTTCTTGTATTTTACCGATCATTATAACCACGGAATAAAATTTTATTAGGTAGTTGCTTTATGTCCCTGGAAGGCAAGCAAGGGTACAATCTTGGACACAGCGCTGGATTAAGGGTTGGGCTAGGGGGGCTATAACCCCGGGCCCCTTCATTCAAAGGGCCCCATAAACCAATCGAAAAGCCTTTACCGTTTATTTAAAGCCCCCCGAGTTTGAATGACCTCCAAGATTGAAACAATCTAAGTATTCGTTAACGTTCAAATTAGATAGTTACATAGTAGCGCCACCGTACACGAACAACGTACACGGTGATAGCGGACACCTATAATTTATTTATAAAGGGTTACCGCCAAACGACAAAAAATTGGGTAATTCTAATTCTAATTCTAATTCTAATTCTAATTCTAATTCTAATTCTACTTCTAATTCTAATTCTAATTCTAATTCTAATTCTTACTCTAATTCTAATTTAGTAAAAATTGAAAACTGTAGGGGACAAACTTACGACAATGCTAGTAATATGTCTGGTAAATACGTTCAAGTCGAAATTAAAAAACGTAATAAGTTAGCACACTACGTCCCTTGTGCAGCTCATTCATTAAATCTAGTTGGATAATCTAGCGTAGACGAATGTGTAGAGGCTACAAGTTTTTTCGGATTTTTACAGAAATTATATGCATTTTTTGTTGCATCCACCCATCGTTGTGAAATTTTAATTAAAAACATCAAGAAACAAAATGAGGAATGTGGGGACCATAAACGATTGTTAATTGTAAAGCAACTTTCTGCAACAAGATGGTCGTCTCGCGAACAAGCAGTAAAATCCATTGTCATCAATTATAATGGAATTTTTAATGCCTTAAAATAATTAGCCGAAGACACGTCAGAAAAAAAAGATACTAGAAACAATGCATTTTTTTAAGGAAACATATGGTGAAACTTGAAACTGCTTTTATGGCTACAAGGTCAAGATCAATTTCGCATAGAATCGTTCCTTCCAATGATAGATAAAATAATATCTGAGTTTAAAAAGCGAAATGAAGCTTACAAAGAAATAAGTGAGCTTTTTGGATTCTTTAGCCAGTTAACAATTCTTTCTTCAGAAGAAATATCTGCCCATACCAAAACTTTAATTTCTCAATACCCCAACGATTTAGAAGACAACTTGGCTTACGAACTAATTCAGTTTTCTTCATATTTAATAACTCTAAATATTGAAAGTGTTACTAGTGTTTCCTTCCTTCTAAGTCATTTAATTGAGAAAGATTTGTTAGAAATATTTCCAAACACATATAATATAACATTAAGAATTTATTAATGCATCACAATTACTAACTGCGAAAGCGAAAGATCATTTTTAAAACTAACTCTTATAAAAAAACAAATACAGGGCCACCATAGGCGAAGTTAGACTGTCCAGTTTAGCTTTAATGAGTATTGAAAGTGATTTTTTGTCTTCAATAGATTTTAACGATATTACTGATATATTTTGAACTTTAAAAGCACCTAAAAAAGCATTTTAAAGATGATTATTTTTTGTTACAGTAAAAGTTTACATAATTTTTGTTTGTTCTTTGTTATGTCTTTGTCTTCGTTTGCATTCTTATATAAAATATAATACTATAAATATGTTATTTATCTTCATTAAGGGCCTCTCCAGGTTTTTTAGCCCCGGGCCCACATCTTCCCTAATCCGGCGCTGCTTAGACACACCTTTTTTGACATAAGTTTAATAAAATTTAATAAAAGAAGAAATTCGTTCTTGACTTAAAATAAACTCAATATTATTAATAGTTCGGCAACTTACGAAACTTAAAAAGTCTGTTTTCCGGATTTCTTTTTCAATTTTGTATTTAGACAATAATATTAATAAAATTAAACTCTAGTGCAGCAAAATATCGATGACACCTATAAACCTCCCGGAAAGTGCAGATAGTTCGATATCGCACCAAAATCTTACCATGCACTTTAAACAACCGTATAAGTGAACTTTGAGCATAATATTCCTGAGCTATGGAAATAAATCCGAAATATTATTTTTCAATATTGAAATTTCAAAATGGCGCAAAAATTATGAGAATAATTTTCAATGTTCAATGCGGTCTTTCGAACAAAGTAGGTTACCGTCTTGGCAATCGCGTACAGCTCACCTATTATAGAACTTGACGCTATCTTCCGACTGGTATACGGATCATATTGATAATATCTTTATAAGTAAAAAAAACTATACCTACTTGTTTAAACTTTAAATACCTAGACAGAACGGGCGCAAGTATTTTTAAGTGTGTGCCTATTATTGCATTTAATAAATATTTTTACTTTCATAACTGACGTCAAAATTAATAATAATTTTGTGGGTGGATTTTTTACGTGAACAGAACAAACATTGCATTAAGAGTTGTGTAATAAATGGTATAGTTGACATAAACAGAAAACAGATTAGTGGCTGGTTGCGGTCAGTTGTATTGCAAGAAAGTGTTAACAGATAAAATATTATTTGTTCATTTGGTAATGGGTTAAGCAAATTCGTTAAGGTATTTGGAAAATCCGTTGACATACAACAAGCAATGCTAATTATTTCGACAAGAAAGGAAATTTATCATTATTACCTACATTGGCAATAATTTATAAGAATGAGAAGACCATCAGTATGTTAGGTTGCACAAGAAAAACATTTTAATTATTTTTAGGAGATTTCTTACTGGTCTATCATAATCATTTTTATCCTAGTTCTTATTTACCTTGATGAAGGCCAAGTTGTTCTAAAAGAGTGCGGTATGGTGACGGTAATTTCGAAGAAACGTTGCAAGACTGGTATGATGACACTAGTGGTAGTGAGGCGAAAGTGTCTAGTGATGAATATGTTTTGTCAGAATATGATTCCGACTAAGAAATTGAGTTAGAGCAGGAAAATTGGGAAAATAATGAGGTTGAAGAGGCTGAGGACGATACGGTCGAAGTTGAAGATAAACAAGAACCAGATGATGATGATGATATAGGTACTACCTAACAAAACTAAAAATTATTTTGGTAAAAATTGCTTTAAATGGTCTAAGCAGGATGATAGGACTTCTTGGAAACTTGCGAAACGAAAATGTATCTCCCAGCGCTGTGTGGAGCTATTTAGTAGATGACGTAACTTTAAATGAAATTGTACGTTGGACAAATGAAAAACTTGCTTAACAAAGGCCGAACTACAAGGACAAATCTGGGGTAAAAGAGTTAGATATTACTGAATTGAAGGCATTTATTGGGCTTTTATTTTATTCGGCCATTTTTAAATCAAATCACAAAGATTTAGATTTTCTCTTTGCTACAGATGGAACTGGTCGCGATATATTTAGATGCGTAATGGGAAAAAATAGATTTGCAATACTCTTATTCAGTCTTAGATTTGACAACTCACAAACCCGAGATGAACGTAAGAAAGAAAGTCCTGCCGCTGCCATTTGTGGCATTTTAGATGTATTTATACAAAATTGTAAAGAAATATATTCTGTAGGACAAACGATATGCATCGATGAAATGTTAGTAGCCTTTAGAGGACGCTCAAAATTTAAAATGTATATGTTAAATAAGCCTGCAAAATATGGGCTAAAAATGATGTGCATAACTGACGCAAGGAACGGTTATCTTCATAATGCCTATCTTTATACTGGAAAAGACAGTGATGGCTTTTCATTAAACGCCGAAGAAAGAAAAATGTCAAAACCTACTCAAGCCGTGATTCGTTTGACAAAAAACATATGTAACACAAATCGTAATGTGACTGCCGATAACTGGTTCAGTTCCATCGAAGTGGTCAACGTACTAGCTGCAAAGGGACTTACATAATAATTTACCTGAAATTTTAGGAAGCAATTTTATCAAAACTAATTAGAGTCTAGGTACTTATTCCGTTTCTGCTCTAATCATTTTATTCCTTTTTTTGTACCTAATCCTGGTTACCTGTTTGCCAATTATGTGATTATTATGCCTTTATGGGTGCCTCCATTGGAATAATGCACCTATACATACCTACCTTGGGTGTTTGTTTCTCAGTGAAACTAGTGAAAGTGTGAAGTGTCGTATTTTTTAATTAAATATGGAGAATTTTCAACAATTGCCTAAACTGCCTAGAGTCGGTCCATGTACAGAGTGTCCAGTTTTCGTCGGTTTTACGGGGTATCTCCGTTATTAGTAAAGATAGAAAGATACGGTTTTTGCAGCACTATGCTACTTTTTTGTGAAACAAGTGATGCCGCAATTAGAACTTTTCTAATCTTCTTTGTTTTTGATATACGGCATGTTTTTGAAAATTCTACATTTTGGGACACCCCTCCCCCCCCCCCCCCCCATATTTAGGTTACCCTGTAGCTTATCAAAGAGAAAACAAATGTTCTTTTAGTAGTTCTTTACGTGGAATCCAGTGACGTACTCAGATTTTTTCTGCGTTCAATAGTTTCCGAGAAAAAAAACTTGCTTTTTTTAAATGGGTCACTCTCAGTGGCGTATATAGGGGGGGGGCCCAGGGGGCCTGGCCCCCCCCCGAAATACGAAGAGAAATGTAATATATTATGCTTAAGCAAGCACTATATTCAAAATTAAAAAAATACTATTGTTGTTGTTTAAGTGTTAAATATATTTTTGTTCAGCTATAACCAAAAAGTTTTAACAAATTAACATTGTAATATAGTAGTGATTATAGTTTCTAAATTTTTTAAATTTAGGCCCCCCCCGAAACAAATTTCTATATACGCCACTGGTCACTCTATATATTTTTTAATAATATAATTTAGTTTATAACAAGCTTCTCAGAAATATATAATACCTTATTTTTATTTTTAATATTAAGCACTAAGATTACGTTTTATTAAAAAATATACATTTTTTGTTAGTAGGCCGCATGACGGGTATTTAAAGAAAACTATTACTGATATGATAATTACTGTAGAAGAAATATATTTTGGACTCTAATTAATAGTTATATTTCAGTACAAAAAAATTGAGTTGTGTTTTACTGCGTAAAACATTAGGAACTTATTATAGAACTTTCTCATAAATATTGCTCAAATTGTTCTCCATTATGCCTTACCAATGTTTCACACATAGTTATTATTCGCCTTGATGAATTTAAAGTAATAAAAGGCCGCTTCTGTAACTTTCTAAATGGTCTTTCAGTAGCATTTCTTAAATCTGCAATTGTTTGGTAATTAATAGAATAAATTTTATTTTCAAGGTATCCCCACAAGAAGAAATCCAAAACCTACAAGTCGGGTGACCTTGGTGGCCATCTTACAGGTCCATTAGTTTCAATGCAGTGGCCTGGGAAATTATTATTTAAATAGGCCCTGATAATTAGCGCATGGTGAGCGGATGCTCCATCTTGTTGCAGATGCAAGTTAAGGCTCGCTAAGGCCAAGTCATCTATTATTTCCGGCACAACGTTTTTCAGAATTTACAAATATTTATTTGCATTAAGGCTGCCTTCAAATACATTATAAATTATTTGGCTTCCTAATATAAAACATGAAACGTTAAAGCCAAACCTGCCTTGCCGTTCGAGTGAAAATATTACATGCTGATTTTCCTAAGACCAAAACCTTGTATTGTGCCGGTTAAATATAACAGCAGTAGTAAAATGAGCCTCATCGGACCAAATAACGGTTCTTTCAAAATTATTTTCCCTGTTGATATTTTGTAAATACCAATTACAGATCTATACACCAGAATGTAAGTTTTGTACCAGGTGGAATTTATATGGCTTAAAATTGTGTTATTTTAAGAATGTTTGAACTCTTCATTTAACTAATGCGACCGAACCTTTAACCATTCTGCAAGAGCTAGCTGGATTTGTTTGAATTGAAGCTAAAGCTTTAATTTCATCAGTCTTGCGGTTTTCCTTGTAGATTTTAGGCCGAGGTTTAGAAAGTGAACTCTGTTCAATTAAATTTGATTTCATCTTAGAATTTTTTTTTTATCTGGCTGTCGTCTTTCGGGATATTTACAAGTAATTCAAAAAATTTAATAAATCTCCATAGAGACACTACAAAAAGGCGTATATTTATCTATTGAAATACACTTCTAATGCTTCATCTGCATTTTCATTACAATGGACATAACAAACGAGCATGTCGTATTTTTCGTTATTTTCAAAGTTTACATTTCAGAGAACCTAAGTACTCTGACAGAAACTAAAGAAGTTTTTAATATGACATAAATGACTGTGTTCTTTTCTTTTTTCAAATACCCGTCATGGCCTACTAACCAAGAATGTATATTTTTTAATAAGACGTAAGTTTCGTGCTTAATATTAAAAATAAAAATAAGGTATTGTATATTTTTGCGAAGCTTATTATAAACTAAATTATATTATTAAAAAATATATAGGGTGGCCCATTTAAAAAGAGCAAGTGTGTTTTCTTTCTCGGAAACTATTGAACATAGAAAAAATCTGAGTACGTCACAAAAGAACATTTGTCTTCTTTTGTCTTGATGAACTACAGGGTAACCTAAATATGGGGGTGTCCCAAAAACATCCCGTATATCAAAAACAAGGAGAACTAGAAAAACTCTGATTGCGGCATCTTTTGTTTCACAGTGATGCAAAAACCGGATCCTTCTATCTTTACTAATAACGGAGATACCCCGTAAAATCATCGAAAACTGGACACCGTGTACAGTAAATGAAAAAAAAATAATTCCTAACTGTTACGATTCTATTAAAAGGAAGAATGCGGATTTGAGTGTTGACAATGCAGTGCAATTTACAGGAGATATGCTTAACGTTGGGAAAACCACAATATATAAACTTTTTAAAGAAGAAAAAAGTGTTGGCGTCAAACCTCCAAAAACTTCTTCAGGACGACCAAAACTTGAGCTGGTTGAGGTTTCAATGCAGAGAATACGGCGAAAAGTTCATAGTTTCTTAAAAAAAAAAGAAATTCCCACGCTGGACAAAATTCTGTCCTCAATCCGAGAAGACCAGGAGTACCCATTTATGTGTAGAAATATGCTATGGAAATTATTAAACAAAAAATTTGTTTTCGGTGGAAAAAACATAATAGGCAATTGATATTAATAAACAGTAGCGATATCGTCTGTTGGAGAAGAAATTGCTTAAGAAGCATCCGAAAAGCCAGAGAAGGAAACAAAGAAATATTTTAGCTGGACAGAACATGGAACATGTGCTCAGACTCCCTTCTTACCACTTCGAATTAAACCCGATCGAACTTATATGCATATACAGGACTTGAAATGGTGAATTTAAAAAGACTCTTTAATGAAGCTATGGTAAAGTCAGTACGGAAAAGTGGAAAAAGTGTATCGATCATGTAATAGAAGAAGAAGCCAAAATGTGGCAGGTAGATACAGGGTGTTTCATTAAGGTCGAAGAGCGGCCATATCTCGGAAACTATTGGGCATAGAAATTCAGGAAAAAAAAATTTATAACTAAAGTGGCCATGGGAAAATCCTGGAAATAATTTTTAAGTTCCGCATTTTGCCGCAAGGGGGCGCAATTGAAAAGTAATTTTTAAATTTTAGATATCTCCGAAAATTGCACGTTAAGGTATATTTTTGATAACACCATTAGAAAGCTTGGACAATTTTGCATAATTTTGGTCCCATGCTTATTGGCGTACCGACTTTAGTAAGAGTGGGGGAAGCTGTTGAATGTGTAATCATTTAAATCGCTGTAACTTATAAACCACTTATCCGATTTTAGCAAACTAAAACTTGTTTGGAAGAGAAATGTAAGTACTTTTAACTATCGTCTTGAGTGGTCCATGATACTTCTCAATAAAAATACAAGAGGGCGCAATTTGCAATAATAACACATTTCTTAACTTTATTCATTTATTTCAAATCATACGGTATAATTATGATACCATAATCGAAAAGTAGATGAAATTTGCTACAAAAAATGTCAAAACCGCAGTTCGATATCTCCATCCGTTTCAGAGTTATTGCCAATAGAATAATAATAAGCATTCCATGACAAAAAATATTTTTAAACTTTATGGTTAGGTAGGTTTGTTTCTCATTATTCCAATCTCAAACTCTGTGCCTTCCTTCACACTTTATCTAGGCTTAGGACTAGTCCAAATCATGTAAAATACAAAATTTGGAGCGTGTTTCAAGGCCAACGGGCCATAAAACAGTATTGAAATAATTATCGGAAACTATTGAAGGAAACAATATTCATGGAAAGCTTCTTAGGAAAACAATTGAGAGACTTTATAAATGTTCAAAATGACCTCCGTTGTGCAAAATACAACGATTAATTCTTTTTCTAGAACTAGAGACAGCTGTTTCAATTTCAGCTCGTGAAATCGAATTTAGTGCATTTTCAATTCGCTCAATCATGTTGTCTCGTGTGGTTGGTCGCGTTTTATATACAAAGTCTTTTATTCGCCCCCACAAGTAAAAATCTAACACAGTTAAATCCGGGGATCTAGGTGGCCAAGCAAACAAACTACCCCTTCCAATCGAGCGATTTGGGTATCCAATATCTAAAAAATCACGGACCATATGCGAAAAGTGTGCCGGGCATCCATCATGTTGATACCACATGGATGTTCTTAGGCCAATAGGAACATCTTCTAAAAGGATAGGCAAGTCATTTTGTAAAAAGTTTAAATACGATTCACCATTTAGATAATCATTAAAAATAAACGGTCCGATAATTCTGTGTCCTAATACTCCGCACCACACGTTAACACTCCATCTGTTTTGGTGATCCACCTCGCGCATCCAGTGAGGATTTGTCTGTGACCAATTGTGCATATTGTGTAAATTAACTTTGCCACAGCTACTGAAAGTGGCTTCATCAGTCCATAACACGTGGGAGAGGAATTGAGGATTCTCGTTACACATCTCTCTTAGCCAATAGCAATAGTCGAGCCGTCTGTCATAATCACTTTCTGATAGCGCCTGATGTAAAACTATAATATGATAGGGATGCAGCTTAAAATCCCTTAGAATTCGGAACACTGCAGTACAACTTATACCTAGGTCTAAAGAAATTGCTCTTATGCTTAAATGCGGATCGGCCTCTACGTACGCAAGAACGTTTGTAATGTTAACTTCATTTCTTACTGGACGTCTTCTAAAAGCAACTGAAATGCGTCGTACACTTCCCGTTTGCCTTACGCATATTGCCAGTCGCTGAAATACTGCTCTGCCATAGTGCCTTCGTTTAGGATATCTGAGAGCATATTCGCGTTCTGCTATAGGTGCATTTTGAAAACATTCAAAATATACGGCCAGCATATCGTAAGCTTCGGCATTGGTATAAGCCATTTTTGAAAGGTACGTATCACAATTTTCTATCAAGAAGTTTAAGATGAATTACGGATAAACTTTTGTCAACACCTTTCAAAATGAAACTAGTTGACAACTATTTGCATTATTTGTCTTATCTCCATGGAAACTTTCAGATTTTATTTCACAGCTATCTAGATTTATTTTTTAAAACACATCATATTGTTAGAGTTACGCCTAAATGACACGTTTTCCATGATTGCCATTAATTCTAGAGTGGTTTCTGGGCCATTGGAATAATGAGAAACAAACCTACCTAACCATAAAGTTTAAAAATATTTTTTGTCATGGAATGCTTGATCACAAAACTATGAAAACAACCGCTTCTTCATTTAAAGTTTTAAAATTATTCTATTGGCAATAACTCTGAAACGGATGGAGATATCGAACTGCGGTTTTGACATTTTTTGTAGCAAATTTCATCTACTTTCCGATTATGGTATCATAATTATACCGTATGATTTGAAATAAATGAATAAAGTTAAGAAATGTGTTATTATTGCAAATTGCGCCCTCTTGCATTTTTATTGAGAAGTATCATGGACCACTCAAGACGATAGTTAAAAATACTTACATTTCTCTTCCAAACAAGTTTTAGTTTGCTAAAATCGGATAAGTGGTTTATAAGTTACAGCGATTTAAATGATTACACATTCAACAGCTTCCCCACTCTTACTAAAGTCGATACGCCAATAAGCATGGAACCAAAATTATGCAAAATTGACCAAGCTTTTTAATGGTGTTATCAAAAATATACCTTAACGTGCAATTTTCGGAGATATCTAAAATTTAAAAATTTACTTTTCAATTGCGCCCCCTTGCGGCAAAATGCGGAACTTAAAAATTATTTCCAGGATTTTCTCATGGCCACTTTAGTCATTAATTTTTTTTTCCTGAATTTCTATGCCCAGTAGTTTTCGAGATATGGCCGCTCTTCGACCTTAATGAAACACCCTGTATAATAATCGAAGAAATGGTTGAACCGCTTATTATAAACGATGTTAATAAAATTTTATCTTCCGAGTCGGATTATGATTATGCCATAACGACAAAGTATTATTCGATTTTTGAAAATGCTTTGTCTGTAAGATTATCTATTATATCTTGTTTTTGTAATTATATTATGTAAAATAGTACCATCCATTGTTATTTATTAGTTAATACGATATAGTTTTAAATGTTTTTATATGTTATAAATACCTACGAATATAATATAATACAATTTTAGGAGAATAGGCATGTTTAACATTTTTAATTTAAAAACTTCCCCAATACACGTTTCTGGCAAAGGGATTTTCCCAATAACAATGGTAAATCCTCAAATATAACAATAGTTTGCGATGAATTCAGGTGGACCTACCTAAAGAATGCTCATTATTTGGATCCTTTAATGTAAACACAATAGATTTTAAGGGATGGTGTTTAAATTGTTCTTGATACCCCGGTATGCGTTTTGCATAGTTAATGAGCATTCGCGCCATTAAAAGACAGACTCTAGAGAAAGGTCCTCTGCTCCTTACTTTTAGATTATTCTTAACATTTTTTGCTTATACTTATTGCGTTTCTAGTTCTTGAATTTTTGCTAATCCCTTGAAAACCAATTATTACTTTTACACAAATTGATATTAAGAGAATTCACCCAACTTGACCTAATTAATAGTTTTGTCCACTAACAAATTTTGTGCATTTTATTAATCGATTTTTTAATTTTATATTAAAAAAAAATGGATATAGAAAAATTGAACTGAAAATTGTCTTTATCTGGGTTAAAGGTCATTCTGGACTGGTAGGAAATGACTTGGGGATGCAGCGATAAAGGATGGCCAAATATTTTATATACTTACTACAGGTCCATAGCATTTTGTTATTTGAGCATGGCAGCTTCAATAAGCACCTTTCTAAACTTGAAATAAGTGAGTCAATACATTGTCGCTGTGACAACCTGTGCATAAAATTAAATGACCTCAGTCATAGACTGTTTGACTGCAGCCTGAACAGATAGGCCAGAACAGTTCTTTGGACAGAGCCCAGTAAAAAGCATGCTTCCCATAAACGCGTAATCTCTTTTATCCCTTTTTACTGGACCAAATATTGAAAACATTTTTAAACTCTGCACTCAAAAAAGTTTGCAAGCAAAATTTTATTGTATTTACCTATGGTTACTGCAAAACAAAAACCGATGCTTGTCCTCAATCAATACATCAATATAATTGTAAGTCCGTAAGAAAACACGAGGAAATTAAATTTGGGCAAAAAGTATTAAAACTTTATGCGATATTAAATTTACTACAAACTTAAAGTATTCTTCTTTGATACGAACCCACTTATAGCAAATGTTTTGTTTATTTAGGCTTGTAAAAATTAATATAATTTGAATTTTATTTTCCGATAGTTGGCAACACAACTGTAAACGGTGCGGTGGCGCCAGCTTGATCGTTGGCTTTGTTTGACGTTTCATGGAAAACTAACCTTAATTGTTTTGTGCTTCTGTGTTGCTATGTCGTCTATTTCTTAACAAAAACTCCAGATCTTTTCATAAATAGCATTAAAAACCGGTTCTTTTAAGAACAACAAAAGTGCACATACATATCTTTGCCGATTATGTTGTTTACTATTTGTGAAAAATACCGAAACATTTAAATAGCCGGTGCAAGAACTTATAGTTTCTTTTATAAGCTATTTTCAGGAATAACTTAACAACAATGGTCCATTGTTACCGTTAACAGCAGTTAGAGAAGTAAATTTAAAGTGTGTTAAGGTATATCTATTTTATATCTACTTTACTAATTTTTAGCGTGTAGCAGCTGCCCTAAATTTAAATATGACTACTGTAAGCGCCGTTTCAACAACAGTTAAACGAAATAAATTATTGGAGTCACTTAAAAGGAAACGTTCTTATTTAAAGAGAGTTGTAAATGTGTCAAGATTGGATACAAGTTTTATCCGTGATACTTATGGAATGTATGAAACAAGTTGTATTATTCAAAAACTAATATTTTACATTGGTTATTCATAAGCTGTAACTTTTTTTAGAACATCATGTAACTTTGACAACTTTAAGTTGAAAACTAAAAGACAGTGAACTGTTTGATGGTTATCTTAACTCTTTAAGAAGCCTCTTCAAGAAAATAGGCTTCGGATGGTAAAAACTGAACTGAGGCGAGGGCTTATGGAACCTTCCCATGCAGCTTTCAAACAACTGGTATTTTTAAAAGAATGTGTTAAAGAAAAAGAAGCATTCTTGTACCAATTTGTTTTCTTGGATGAAACATGGATTTTTCAGAATGGTAGATACCATTGGTCGATATTGGCAAGATGAAAATAAAAGAAGTGTTAGATCTACTAAAGTTGATGGTAAAAGGTATTATGCAGTAAAGAAATATACAAACTATGGGAAATTTTTGTATATTGTATAAAAGAATATTAAATAAAATTGTAATAATTTTTTTGGTTTAATTTATTTAATCTATACGTTTGTGGAGGTGTGAATTTGGTCAAGGCATTTATATATAAATAAATTCTCTAGAAATCCTCCCTTTAGTTTCTTACGTCCCATCCGCGAGCGTGCCTGTTTACGGTCACTTATGGTATTATTGTATACATTACCCTTGTACATTACCTTTCTCCAATGATTCCAGGTTTTTTTTACCCTTCAGGAACAGCGTTTAAAAGAATTGTAACCTCATCCCATAATTTTTAAACAGTTTGTTTTGTAAATCTTGTTAAAAACTTACAACTGACCAGCTCTTCGTGGCTTCGCATAAAGTCTATTAAAATATTTTCTTGTTGTTGAGTGAGGATATTTATTTTGGTAACAAGCTGGCAACACTGTCGATAACTGACGTCACTCGAAGGGTATGACGTGCATCGGTTTTTGTTTTGCAAAGAGTATTGTTTGTTTGAATCTTATCTCTCCTTTGAATGATGTGTGTGTAATTATCTTTATGTTACGTGGCTAAATGAGCAATGATCGATACAAAAAAGGAAGAAAAAACATTGAATCAGTGCCTATTTCAACAATTTCTGAAATACGTTTCTTCAATTCTCTTTGCGGACTTTTGGTGTTTCTTTAAAATATTTAATTATATTATTAAAATTCTTTAACTCTTGCCATTCTCAATGGTATATAGGGTCCATCACTGTAAAGCTGACAGGATTAGTTAGGTTAGGATTACAGAAGCACTATATCGCATATCTTAACAAATAGAGAATAAAAACGAGCTGCAAGTATCTACTAAGTAAAAAAAAATAGATTTTATTGAAAAAAAGTCCTATTTATAAACTGTATAATATGTTCGAGAGGAACGTCGCCAGTTTTTAAGCTTTAAATTAAATTGTTTTCCCGTTTAAGAAAACTTTGATAGGAAAATCCTACGTATTTTCGTATTTATACCCCATTATGAAATTAATAGGTTTAACCTTTCTATATAACATTTCTTCTAAAGATCATTGTCATTGTCTTTTACCTAATACCCATATTTTTCAATAACTTAATTCTAAAATATTTTGAATTGCCTTTTTGATATTTAAATTTAAATCGCCAGCGACATTGTAAAATGAAACCTTGCTTGTTATTAATTTAAATTCATTCTTATTTAATTTCATTCTTATTTAAAAAAATCATCAGAGGTCAAACTTCTTCTCATTTGCAGCATTATGTATGTTTAATGATGACCCAATGACCCTGTTTTTTGTAAATTTTAGCATATTACATAGTATTTAATGCGCAGATTATGTCCAACCTTAATCTATTATCATTTACCAATAATATATGCTTTTTTATTTCTTTTAGGAAAAATTATTTTCAAGAAAAATTGTACACCCAACATCTGGCGCTTTGTACATGCCTATCTATTACTACAAATAAGTATTATAGATTTCACGTGAGCTTTCACACGGTATTTATTGGGAAGTAATTTGTTGATAGAGAAAACAAAGTAAAAAAAAAGGAAAACGAACGAAGATGGTCGTTTCGTAGAGATATTCATGTCCACTCAGTAGGACTTTTAAGAGAACTCGCACAAAAAGATCAAAGTGAAAATAGAAGTTCTAGGAGAATGTCGTATAACTTCCTATAATTCAACATAATAATATGCCAATATGAAAAAATTTAGCATTACCAGCGAAAATCAAATTAGAATTAACTAGGTAATTTATTAGCTACGGATAATAGCTATCGCAGTTTATCACACTTCTTTAAGCTGTCTAAACCAGCTATTTTATTTTTTATCCCTAAAGTTCTAGATTTTGGCTCCAATCTATGAATTAATTAGGTTTTGTCTGGATAAAAATTGTTGTTATATAGAATCCTCCATGAAGAGCTTATGAAAACACAAGTATTTTCTTTGATTTTGGCTACTGAAATTTTAAGAGTATCAACTTGCTGTAAAGGGGGGTATAATATTATTATCATCATTTGTAGCAATTCTCCTTCTTCTCTATTCGGTTTTACAAAGCAGCTATACTCTCTTAGATTTCCTTTTCATGTAGCTCCTTTTTCAGCATATGTTTATAAAATAGCTTTTTGTTTACAGTAAGCCAATGATGTCATTTTTATTTCAAGTAGACGTTGGTATTTCCTCGGATTTTCTTGAGTGGTAGCTGGCATTATCCGTGACTATACAGACCCAGGAGGAATAAGATCTAGCATTTGCTGGAAGTATTCTTCAAAAACATCAGCGTTCATGTCTTTATGATAGTCTCCAGTCTGTTTTGATTTAAATGCTAGTAAGCCGCCTTCGACAAATCCATTTTTGCTATCAATGTGAGTAATTATTGATCTTTTACCTTTTCCCGAGGGTGTTTTTATTCCAGTGGACCATCCTTCCATGATCCTTTCTCGCGCTTTTTATATGTTTATCCTGACATATTTTACCAACGGTATATCCTTCATTCAACCAAGTTTCGTCCATATAATAGATACTCCTGTTTTTCCTGTCTAACTGCCCTCAAATATCGTCGTCGCCAGCAGATGATTTCGTCTTTCTTTATTAAAAGTGATTTTCTGTTTTGAATTTTTTCAATGCAAGAATAATAATAATAATTAGACTACACCTATGGAATACGGCGAAGACCACTGGGTTTTATAGTTCAATAATGATTTATTACTCTGTCGCATTAAGCACCAGACAATAATAACACATTAAAGGTGAATATATTATCTTCGACCAAACCACCATAATTTCTAATGCATTATTCATTCTTGACGGGAAATTTCTGCACATCCTTGTCTTATACGATCCTTCAAAGCTTGTAAAGTCGCTGGACGAGTTTTATGAACTTTATTTTTTATAGTTCATAGATAAAAATGCAGCGGGATCAAGTCTGGAGCCCTAGGAGGCCAAGCTACAAAAGAACTATTTATTATTCCATTTATCTTCAAACTTTTCACTAAGCCATCCTGTAACAGAGCAAACCAGTGAATTGGCGTGCAATCTTACTGAACATACAACTTATCTCTATATTATACCAGCAAACATTAACAGGTTAATGCCGCGCACATTTTAAAAACTATTTTAGGTTAACTCAATAATCCAGGGTGGGCCAAACATATCTTTTTTTTAAATGGGATACCATATATTTTTTCTATTATATTGAAGCTTTTAGAAGTCCTCTTTCCTACTTTAAAAAATTTTGATCATCAAATGCAACGTTGTCAAGATTTTCTTAATGGATTTTTGGCTAAAAACGATTTTACATAAAAATCGTTGGAATTTAACTATTTTTACAATTTTTTTTACTAAAATTTAGGAAAGAAAAGTCATATCATGTAAATTCACCTAACGTTATTAGAATTGGTATAAGTACTACAGAGTGTTCAACATTTTGGTCCAAGCTTAATGAATTTAAAACCAAGTTTTCGTTTCTTTTTTTAATTGAAACACCCCGTAGTTTACATCTTTTTCGAGAAGATATTCTAATTCCCTTCAATTTGATACCAATATCTGATACCTTCTTTCGAAAAGTTGTTGAAGGAATAAATTAGTCTGTAATTCACATCTAAGTAGATATAAACAATTTTACAGAAGAAAATAAATTATTACCTATCGCAAAGTATGTAAATCTACAATTTTGAAAATATCTTTCAACAATTTAAAATGAATACATATTAACGCATTAAGTGTTCGAAGTGTCTACCATTTTGCAAAATGGAAGCGTCAATTCGTTTGAAGAACGAGTCCCTCACATTTCTCAACAATAATGGGGTAATTCTACCAAATGATTTTCGGATTCGTTCCATCATGTCCTCCCTTGTTGTTGCTGGTGTGCTGTAAACATCGACCTTCACAGTGCCCCACAAAAAGAAATCAATGGCCGTTAGGTCAGGTGACCTTGCTGGCCCACTGATCGGACCTTAAAATTATAAAAATATTAGGTAAAAAAGAAAATTCATACTATTCGGTTTTCGAAAACCATTCCTCCCTATCCACCGTTCTGGAAACTGTGCATTTAAATGTTCACGAACATATCTGCTGTAGTGAGGGAGTGCCCCATCGAGCTGAACCTACATCCTGATCCTTATGAACTCCGGGAGATTATCAGTCAGCCTAACAAAGTCATGTTGCAAAATTCCAAAAACAAACGACCACTCAAGTGCTCTTCAAAGAAATAAGGTCCAATGACATACTCGTGGATAACACCATCCCAAACGTTTAAGCTATACTGATGTTGAAAATTATTTACTAGCAAGGCATGTGGATTTTGGTTATCATAAAAGTGAAAATTATGTCTATTGACGAACCCATTTCTATGAAATGTCGATTCGTCGGTGAACATGACATATTTAAAAAAATCTTCATCTTCAGCACTCAGCAGTGATATTTTGTGCCCATTGATAAAATAATGTTCTTCTTTCAAAATCATTGCCGCTTAATTCTTGATGTAATTAAACCTTATAGGAATAAAATTTGCTTGCCAATAAACAATTATTCACTGAAGATTTTCTTATTTCTAAATTGGAACTAATTTTTCTGATACTTATTTCTGGATTCTCCACCACCGCCAATGCAATGCCTAGCTGGTTATCTTCATAAAGCACTGTTTTGGACCTATAGATGTTTTTTCATACTCTACGCTCCCCGTTCTCTCAAATCGATCTTTTAGTTTAATTATTGATCCTTCTTCCGGACATCGAGCTTCTGGAAACTTCTGAGCACATAAACGTGATGCCATAAAACAATTTCCATCACTTTTTCCAATTGCGTAATTCATATTTACTAATTCTACTCGAGTGTAATTAAAATTTATTTCGAAAATTAACGTAGACAAGGCCACTGTGAAACGTCAAATAATTAATAATTATTATGTCTGCCATTTAGCAGAAAAGTTGAATTTGATAGAAATGCATGACCAACTAGTTATTAAATTTAAAGCATCACGAAATTACACTTGCTTTTAAGACACAATTTTTTGAAATCATGTTTCCTTCAACAACTTTTTAAAATAAGGTATCAGATATTGGTATCAAATTAAAAGGAATTAAAATATCTTTTCGAAAAAAATGTAAAATACAGGGTCAAAACATTCATTGAAAAATTCATATCTTGACAACGTCGCATTTGATGATCAAAATTTTGTAAGGCTTCAATATAATAAAAAAAAAATATATGGTGTTCCATTTAAGAAAAGATACGTTTGGCCCACCCTGGATTTTTGAGCCAACCTGTATATTTAAAATTATTTTTAAAAGGTGCGCGGCGCTAACCTGTACAACTTTTGTATGAGGTTTTTTTTTTAAGTCGACTGTTAACGAGATATCGTCCACCAGCACACTAAATGGACACCCTGTATACTGTTTCTTCTGCTATAAAATTAACATTTGTATAGAAGATTTTGTATTCCAAAAAGTCACGGACTATATCAGTGGCTTTTATACCGCAATTCACGTGCTGCAACAAGTTGCAAATGATGCGAAAAATGTAGACTGAGATCATGGTGCGGGTACATCTAAATATTATTAGTAAATAGAAAGAGTTTCTATTCACTATTCACTTGCACTTGCAGTAATGTTTAGAAATAATACTGCCTGTCTACATTCAACATATTAGTGCAAGTAAGTATACCCAGGCTTAGACATTAAACCCGTGTACACTAGGGAAAAAAGAAAATAAAGCTGGTATTTTTGAAAAATTACATTGTTGAACTTTGACAACTTCTAGCTCTTTATCGGTAAGTCTTAGAGCAAAACGGCTTACATGTCCCTATCTTACTTTTTTATTATGTCCCCAAAAATGTAAACTGTTGTTAAACCGGATATAATTCGAAAGCCGGAAATATGGTACTTACAGTTTAACCGGAAATTTATATCTTTAGGAAGATAATAAAGAAGTAAGATAGGGACATGTGAGCCGTTTTGCTCTAAGACATACCGTTAGAAGCTGGCAAAGTTTAAAAATGCTACTTTCCAAAAGTCGATATCTCGGAAAGTATTCTGCTTAGACTCATAATGCACTTATTAAAACATAATTGCTATTTTATGTAGAATTCAAAAATAGTCTAAGATATAGGGTGTTTAAAATATAAGTATTGTTCGCCTCACTTTTTTGAGCAACCCTGTATAATGTAAAATATTTTCAAAATATGCGACTTTTAATTCCAGACCTCATGCTGTTTCAGTATTTTTGATAAGTTCTTCGATAAGGATGTCATCTTCCGTCCCCGCTTCGTTGGCGGACCCGGTATATGAATTAACTCCACTATTTTTTAAATAAAGGTTATTTTTATCAAATTGTGCTATGTCCAGAGTCGTTTATGTCAATATATTCCAAGTACGCCTATACATGTACTTTCTATACAGGTTCGTTGGTATGTATGGAAACGGTCGATTATTTCTTAAAGTAAAACAGGTAGCAAAAAATATTTAAGACAAAAGTTTTATGATTTTGCAAAGCCTATTAGAATAAAAAAAAAAGATTACTATACAGGACGAGTCAGAAAGCCGTAGAGGAATAAAGTTACCTTTTTTTTAATAGAACACCCTATATATTAGAATATTTTTGGATTTTACATAAAATTATAATTATTTTTTATAAAGTTCATTATAGGTCTAAACCTAATAGCTTCCGAGATATCGACTTTTGAAAAATTACATTTTTGAACTTTGACAGCTTCTAGCTCCCTAACCGTACGCTATAGACCAAAACGGCTTACATATCCCTATCTTACTTTTTTATTATCTTCCCGAAAATATCAACTCCGGTTAATCGGGAAGTACTATTTTTCCGGCTTTTAAGCTACATCCGGTTTAACCGGAATGACACTATTAGAAAGAAAGTTAAAAACTAAGATAGGGACATGTAAGCCGTTTTACTCTAAGACGTACCGTTAGAAAGCTAGAAGCTGTCAAAATTCAAAAGTGTAATTTTTCAAAACTCAGTTTCTCGGAAACTATTAGGTTTAGACTTACAATGCGCTTAATAAAAAATAATTGTAATTTTATGCAAAATCCAAAAATATTCTAAGATATAGGATATTCCATTGGAAAGAAAGTATAGTAGATTCTGTAACGAGGTTGGAATGAAAATTCGATCCGAGTGGAAGATTCCGAACGCGAGCGTAGCGAGCGTGAGGAACCACGAGTATCTAATTTTCATTCTAACCGAGTAGCAGACTATATTTTCTCCACGACCAAAAAGTACGAATAAAACAAATAAAATCTGTATAAAGCAATTAAGTTATTTATTCGCAATATTCGTAATTTCAGGTGGAGTATTATCCAGTTCCATATCTGATTCATCCGATTTTTCACTCATTTTTTGACTTGCACTAAAATTTGTCTGAAAATAATTATTACAACGCGGCCATTTTTATCTGACACTGACAGTTTCGAAATTCATGGCAACCTATGTCGTTTAGATCAATTACAGAATATTCATTCCGTATCTTGTTATGGAATGAAAATACACGCAAAACGCATAAGAAGCAAGTGTTTCATAACAAATATTCCAACTCAAGAGCGAGAATTTTTACATTCTATTATCAAAAATGATTTTGGAATTATTGCATTCAGTAATGGTCGTGGAGAAACATTATTTCTCTACGGTTTTCTGACTCATCCTGTATACTTAACTTTTTAAAATTTTAATAGACTACAAAAAACCCTAAATCGTTCGTCTTAAATATTTTTTGCTAGCTGTTGTACTTCAAGAAATAATCGATACCAACGACCCTGTAAACACAAAGATATTTTTGTTTTATACCCATTTAACTCACATCAATATATCCTGTGTCCTCTTGCCCAATAAGGTTTAAGGAATGGACATCACGTGGGGACAGAATAAATTGGCGCAAATAATTATTATGATTTCAGTATGACCTACAGTATTGCAGTGGTCGTGTGTTTCATGTTTTAACAACAAATATTTAAATTTCAATGCACAGTGTTCTTACAGCAATTTATGGTTGTTTTAACAAATAGTGATTATTAAACACAGAAAAAAAAAAGGGGGTGGTATTATTAATTAATTAGCAAAGTATTGATTGACTAATTAGTTATTCTTTTACAAAGAGAAAAAAAGGAGAGAGAAGATCAGGTGGCTCTTACATGAGCAAGTGCTGTTGTCTTCAGGGCTGCGGCCGACTCGTGACTAGCTCATATGGCCGGAGAGTGGTGTGGGTAAAACTAAAGGGGTGCGCCACCTGTTTTGGAGCCCTCGAGTCGAGACAACAACACTGATTAACTAAATAAAACAGGAAACGACACGGATCTTAAGAAAACACCAGACTGAACTCTAAAATCTATTTAGAAAATAATACTTATATACAATTTATTCTGACAATACCGATTGAATCACCGAATTGACCATAAATAAAATAAATGAAAAGGCTTCAGCATGAACCAAATAAACGGGGTAATCGTAATACTAAAAAAATATTAACTAAAACAGGGTTCTAAATAATATAATTACACCTTATTACCAGTCGAACCGAAGAAAACAGGATTAGAACGACTGAAATTAAATATGTATGGTACTGCTCCAAACAGCTGACTTTTAAAAGTTGAAAGTTACAGAATTTGAGGTTATACTAAAATGAAAAGTAAAAATGCGTTGTTAAATTAAGCCGGTACATGTAAAATACTGAATTTAGAAAGCCAATGACATTATGGTGATAATTGCGGGTGAAAGGTGGAGTTCCAGAGTGGATTTCCACGACCTAAGCACGTTTTGGAAATGCTTTACAAGAGTTAGACAGCACAGACAAATAGAAAAACCTGATATGAGGCTCGCCAAACTCCATTCCACTGGCACTGCTACTGGAGAGACGGGCTCAAGTTAGCCTCTATGTATCGCCAGGCCTTCGAGGACTCCTCGGCGGATGAAGGGGTGCTAAGCTCGGGTATTCAGCAAAGTGACCGCAGGCACCAGCGGTATGCCACAAGCAGCAGGGTGGAAAGCAGGATGATGCAGTCCAAAGCGACATAAACGTATGCCAAACGCAGGCCGGACAGCAGGACAAGAATAGGCAGACAAAAGGGTGTGCAGAAAACAAAAAGATGAGAAGCAAAAAAAAGAAAAAGGCCTGAAACAAAAGCAAAGCATGCAATGGCTGGCTGCAATATGACGTGAATGGTAAGAAATAAATGATACGTGAAACCTATTTAACATTATAAAAAGTAAAGCTGCTTATTTCTTGCAGAAGTAATGATCTAAAACTCACCTGAGGTGGTAGTTGGCCTTTCTCGTAGAAAAATAAATTGAAATTTGAGGAGAAACCCGAAGCAATTAAAACAGCAAAATAGCTTTCGGCGCTGAATATACTTGGCCACCGATAAAATGCTTGGGCCCCCAAATTTCTCACTAAGTGGCGAAAATAGCGCCAATGGTCTAAATCGCACCACTGCAGGAACCAAAGTGATTCTAGAAAAAGGGTTTTCTCCTTCCAAAAAGGCGGGTAAGTTTGACAGTCAGAGTTTTAGGGAATTTTTGCTTTACTTGGCAGCTTTGACATATGACACAATAATAACAATAATAAACTAAGGACGGTTAATTAATTATCTTTAATTAAGAAAATATGAAGAAAGTTAGCCTTCCACACAACGCTTCTGATTTAATAAGGGTAAATTTAAGGGACTGAAGAAGCTTCTCTAACTTTAATATGTCATATCGTCAAAGTGTCTGTTACCATTGGTTTCGTGTTTTTAGCCTTCAAGCATGAAACTAATGCTTTTAAAATGGATGGGGTTCTAGTAGAAAGACCCTTATGGTTTAATAATTAACTCAGAAACAGCCTGAAGAACCGGTAGGACTAAGAAAAATATATTTGTTAATGAGAAAACTGAAAGTGTCAACTGTATATTTATTGTTTGAACAAGGAGGCTTTGAAGGAAGTATCTGTCTTGATTTTTATCATTAAATCAATTAATTTTATGAAGAAGGGGGTGAGTTTAAAAATAAATTACTATTATTCTAATAGCCGTAAATTTGACCTGTAACAGTGTGTTGGATCCATATTTGAATTAATTACTTGCCATTTTCAAGGCTCAAAAATGTCAGAACTAAATGAATCCAAATTCCAAATAGACTTATTCAGGTGGGCAAAGAAACAATTTGGACTTTTAGGATTTATCAAAATATATGACCCTTTCTAATGTTTCATATAAAAATATAGTTTAGATTTCTTATGAAAATAATTTAAATACCGTAAAGTATAAACTGAAGTTTATTATTTTTGAAAGGCAGTAACAGACAAAATGCATCCAAATCATTTTTACAAGATATTCCAGATCCTGATGCAGTACAGCATTCTCGTGCAGACCTTACCGAAAAGAAAATCGCTCATGTCAAAAGCTTGGCAAATCATTTTTTTTTCTGTCAACTTAGAGTTTTGAAAATGAACCATTAAAAAGTTTTAGACAATAGTTCTGTTAACTATGTTTATTATGCTATAATTTAAATATAAGTTGTTCATAAAATTTACAGTTTAAGACTATTACGTAAAATGAGAATTATTATAATATAATAGCGACACAAACATTATTCTATTAAATTTGCTTTGTTTCCAGTCTTTAAAACTAAGTAACAGAAAATTGACATATATTTCAGCATAGTAACCAACTAGTCTAAATGTAGAAGACATAATTTTTTCGTTATATATTTTTTCATAAGTTTTATTAAAAACAATAAACTACATAATTACTTTTGAAGTGATCAATTTATAAATCTAATTAAAATATATTTACAGGAAATATCATTGACCATTCAATTCCTACATTTTCAGATTTAGCTCCTGTAAAATTAAAAAAAAATATGGACATAGAATAGTCTGGTTCTCAGGCGACGATATTTTTTAAAGATTAGCTACAGCTACACTAAATGCGGTTTTAGAACTTATTTCTAAATGTTATCGACCGCAATCCACAATAAGAAGACTAACTAGCACGTTTCAGATGTGAGAAATATTACAAAACAGTTAAGTAATCGGCATCGCTATGCATGAAAGAAATTTGCCACTGAATGGATTGATTAAAAATGTCATCGCTTGAGCGCTGTTGCCTGATTTTTCTGCGTATAGCAGAAAATTGTTAAAGTGTATAATTATTATTTATAACAATAATGTTATACTACATCAGTTGACAGTTGATAATATGACATATAAATATGTATATATGTGAGAACTTTGTTCTCTAGCCACTTGCTGAGACCTTATACAATAAGGATAAACCAAATTATGTTAAAACAGCTATTCTTTGGGCTACATGCCCCAACGAGCGCTAAATTATATAGCAAAATTTGGCGTATTTTGACTATAACCGTTAAGGGGGCATTCCGATACGGGAGACCGCGACAACCGACCGAGACCGAGAGACCGCGACGTGCGACCGCGACGTACCGCTTTAACGGATTTGTATGTGGTGCTTTCCGATGCAAGCGACAGCGACGCGAGACGGTAGGCGTGGCCATCGTGCGACCAACGGTCGCGCGACCACACTGCTCTGGAAGCAGTGATACGCTGCGACCTGCATAGTTTATTTCAATTATTTTATACCTAGAGAGGGTTGAATGGCGACGGCGACGTTTTCTACTCAGGAAGATGAATCGTTCATCGATTTAGTGTCCAATCACCCACCATTATATGACAGCACTCTCCAGGCTTATAAGGATAGTATTTTATTTAATTTTTTGTCTTTTTTCTTGCGGTAAAGCCAACACAATTATATCTTCGTCCTCGTCTTCCAATAAACGTTTTAGTGAATGTTTTCTTACTTTAAGATTGTTAGGCATGGTTTTCTAAAACGTACATGATTACTAAATTAAACAAAATGGACCTAGCCAAAGTCGCCACGTCGCGCGTCGCGTCGTCTGTATTTGTATGCTACTGGTCGCCGCAGCGACATGCGACCTTTGGTCGCTTGTCGCTCGGTCTCGGTCGCTTGTCGCGGTCTCCCGTATCCCGGTGTACAACGTTTGACGATAGACTCCTGACGATCTAAGCCGACTTAGTTCTATCCAAAATTGTCTCGTTTAGCAGGTAAAAGACGTCAAAAATTTGTAAAAATATTGGTTTTTCCTAAATTATGAGAAAACTTGCCAATCGATTTTAATGATTTTTAGTATGTGGACTAATACTGTAAAATGACGTTTTCTAGTAGTATAGTCACCGGCTGTAAATAAGTGGAAGTGTTATAAAAGTGATATAATACGTCAACATTTCTCCTGATTTTTTATATCAACGGCGTTATGACAACCCAGATATTTTTGTCGAGTGACTGGATATATTTGGAAGCTATTTTACCTCTTCAATATTTTTCGTCGGATGAGCTGTTTTGCGAGCAAAAAAATATTTTCAATTACCTGCATACATCAATTATTAATTCGTGTTTTTTAACAACTTGTTTAATTTTTATTAATTGTGACGTGTTAAATATTTTTGTATGATGTAAGATAGTTTTTTAAGAAGTTTTAAATTTACATTTTTGTTCTGTGTAATTGTTAGTTTTGTGCTGTTATTTCTCATGTAATGTTGTTATATTTGGTCTGAAGATGCTCCTTCATGAGCGAAACATGTAACCAAATGTTAATATAAATCAATTTGAGGCCGAGACTTTGTGGTTTTTTAACGTTTTTTAACGTATCAATTAATTATCAGGCCTCTTGAAGAAAAATGGACGATTTCTTTCAAGAATAAATGTAGTCTACCTCGTAATTACAATTTTTACAAAGGTTTTTATAATGTTTTCAATTCTAAGAATGAAATAAAGTTTAGCAACTTTTTTGCAATAGTAGCAGTGTTTTATTTTCCATTTACGTACCTACCCATATTTTGTGATAAATTTCCAACTGAAACAAATTCAAAATAGGAATTTTCCAAATAACCTCTTTCATACTGAAATTCAGAAATTTCGGAATCTTATAAAGGTGAATTTGTGATTCTGAAATTCAAGATTCGGAATTAATCCAATATGTTAAAAGGATTTCAGACGAAAAACAATTAAATCAAACAAGCAATGTGATTAATTTTTTTTTACTGTAGTATATTTCTTGTAGCCTATTATTTCCATTCCTAGGAAAAAATTCTGATACAAAAAAAATTATTGTATTATTTTCATACATTGTTGTTAGGTTTTACACCACTGCCGATCAAAACCAAGGGACGGCTTACAATGTTGCCGATCGGGCCAAAGAGATCTGCGTTTCTCTCTCGCACTCGCCAATTATTTTAAAACAATAATAGTCGATACTCTTATATAGGAATTATGAATGAATCGTTTCGTCTAGTAGTTCTAATGTCTTTGGTAGGTATGCTCGCTTGTCATGCTTGCCCTGTACTTCGAAACCGGTCTACAGGTAGCAGCAGTGAAAATAAAGATTCATTCCTTTCTTTTCCGGTAGTTTCTGCAATCTAAGTTTGTATTTTAGTACTAACAGTGTTAGTCATCCTTATTGTATAAGGTCTCAGCAAGTGGCCAGAGAACAAGGTTCCCACATATTTATATGTGATATATGTGATATTTATATGTCATATTATGATTACCACTTGCCAAGTAGAATTTTTTACTATTTATTGTATTTTATTTACTTCACTATTTGTTTCTTTGTCAGTTTGAGTTTATAGGATGATACCGGCCTTAACGTGGCATTCCGATACGGGAGACCGCGACAAGCGACCGAGACCGAGAGACCGCGACGTGCGACCGCGACGTACCGCTTTAACGGATTTGTATTGATACGCTGGGATAGCGGTCCGTCTCCGGGTAGCTCGGACGCATGCGCACAACGTATTCTATTATGCTGTCGTTCAGCTAGTTCAACATAAACTTGTTTGAACTCTTCTTCTTCACCCAGTATTCCCCACGGCTGTATTTCTTCGCACCACGACCAGAGATCCTCTTCTTCAGGCTTAGTTGTTATTGCCTGCGGTGAGTCACCCACGGGGTTTGGGTCGCTTGCCACTTCCTTGCCACTCGGCCGGCAGTCGGACGGAGGTTTAGAGAACCCTAACAGGTCCTGGACACCAGGTGCAGATGTGGCATCTCGGTCTGGGCCCTTCGCCACCTCCGTAACGTTGACGGAAAAGTCGTAGCTAACTTCCTGGAGCTCTGCTTGTCCATTGGGCGAGTATGCGGCCATGGCATCATTGATCCAGGCCTCCAGGAAGCCGCTCGGCGAAGACGGTAGCAGCACGTCTTGCATTCTGTCAAAGACTGCTGCGTAATTTAAGGCCATGTGTCTAAATCACAACAGTCTTGTTAAAACGTAATAAAATTGTTTTAAAACTTTTCTCCTAACTCTGTATATTATATAGGACTTATTCTGACTCTATATAATGTCTGACTAATAACACTTTTTATGCCTAAGTATTTATTCAACTTAAAAACACAAAATTAAACGACTTCGTAACTTTACTGAAATATTTATTGGTCCGATAATTGTTTGGACAACTCCCAAGAAAGTCCCAGATTATGCTTTAGGAACTTTCCGTTAAACTACGTATTACAAATTTAATTCTTGTGAAAATAACTCATCATCTCGAGTTATGACGTCATATGATGACTGCAGCTAATTTGATCTTTCTTACTTGAACCCCCGTGAATGACTGAATAGCATACGAATTTGTCGGCTATTTATAGTAAAATCCAATACCAGAACACCACCCCCCTGAAGAGATCCAATTAGCTGTTGTCGAATGAACAACAACAATAAAATATTTACAGTTACAATTTACCTAACTAATATGTACACTTTTCTTCATCTGTTTCATAGAGGATTGTCCTGGTGTTGATCGCCATCCCTCTGGCCGTAGCTCCATTTCTACTCTATGCTACGCTTTAGAACGTTCGGGTCTGGAGGATCGTCTTGGTGTTCATCACCATCTCTCTGGCTGTGGCTCCGTTGAAGTCATCTCTGCGGCTCCTGGCTTGGTTCAGCAAGGACTGCAGCTGTAGAGGCCATTCTTCTCTGGTCATACTTAAAATTCTAGTCTTCATTCGTTGGAATGGTATCATCGTGGCGGCTACTAAGCTTTCTGCCGTGCCAACTGTTGTTATGTTGGTTGCATGGGCTATCTTTTCTCTGTACTTTGCCACATCTGGTGCTAGCATCAACAAACTGGGTGTTCCCCATCTGCTAATCACTTCGGCTTGTACAAATTCTATTAACGAGGCTGGGTGAATACTTCTATGTGGTCTTGCTTCTATAAATCCACTAAATACATCAACAGCACAGTACAGTGTTGTAAATCTACTGTGTCTGGTCCTTGGCAAATCTTCAATGATTGTAATTAAAACTGCGCCCCACGGTTTTAACATTCCGTGGCACAGGTCATCTTGTTTGAAGTGCTGACAACACAAACACTGACTAAAGTGCGTGTCCACATCCTTCTCTATCGTCGGCCACCATAACCATTTCGTGATAATCTCCTTCATTCCTTGTCTCGTGTTGTGGCGTATCCCATGTGCTAAGTTGAGAATATTACTTCTGTAGTTCCTTGGACACCAAACCGCTACTGCTCCGTCGTCCTCCTGACGCCCCACAACTCCAAAGCGGTCTCCAGCGGTACATCAGCTCCTCTTCGGATACTGGTCCCTGGCAGCCGGGTCCATTGCTTGCGTTTCAACGATCCCTAGGAGTGCGGTGATTCCTCGCCCATCACTTGGGGCCTCAGCCTTCAACTTGCCATGTAGCCACAAGACGGTTTCCTCATCTATTCCTGTTTGATGGGACACCACTTCAGGCACGTCATATTTCAAAACTTCTTTAAATTCTTTAAACTTCAAAACTTCTTCGACTTCCTTAAACTTCAATACTTCTTCAACTTCTTTAACTTCTTTAAACTTTAAAACTTCTTTAACTTCTTGAAAATGGGTCTTTGACCTAGGCGGATCGAAGGGCTTTAAGTCTTCCTCGCCTTCAACGGTCTTTTGCTCGGGCGCCATGATACGCTGGGATAGCGGTCCGTCTCCGGGTAGCTCGGACGCATGCGCACAACGTATTCTATTATGCTGTCGTTCAGCTAGTTCAACATAAACTTGTTTGAACTCTTCTTCTTCACCCAGTATTCCCCACGGCTGTATTTCTTCGCACCACGACCAGAGATCCTCTTCTTCAGGCTTAGTTGTTATTGCCTGCGGTGAGTCACCCACGGGGTTTGGGTCGCTTGCCACTTCCTTGCCACTCGGCCGGCAGTCGGACGGAGGTTTAGAGAACCCTAACAGGTCCTGGACACCAGGTGCAGATGTGGCATCTCGGTCTGGGCCCTTCGCCATCTCCGTAACGTTGACGGAAAAGTCGTAGCTAACTTCCTGGAGCTCTGCTTGTCCATTGGGCGAGTATGCGGCCATGGCATCATTGATCCAGGCCTCCAGGAAGCCGCTCGGCGAAGACGGTAGCAGCACGTCTTGCATTCTGTCAAAGACTGCTGCGTAATTTAAGGCCATGTGTCTAAATCACAACAGTCTTGTTAAAACGTAATAAAATTGTTTTAAAACTTTTCTCCTAACTCTGTATATTATATAGGACTTATTCTGACTCTATATAATGTCTGACTAATAACACTTTTTATGCCTAAGTATTTATTCAACTTAAAAACACAAAATTAAACGACTTCGTAACTTTACTGAAATATTTATTGGTCCGATAATTGTTTGGACAACTCCCAAGAAAGTCCCAGATTATGCTTTAGGAACTTTCCGTTAAACTACGTATTACAAATTTAATTCTTTTGAAAATAACTCATCATCTCGAGTTATGACGTCATATGATGACTGCAGCTAATTTGATCTTTCTTACTTGAACCCCCGTGAATGACTGAATAGCATACGAATTTGTCGGCTATTTATAGTAAAATCCAATACCAGAACAGTATGTGGTGCTTTCCGATGCAAGCGACAGCGACGCGAGACGGTAGGCGTGGCCATCGTGCGACCAACGGTCGCGCGACCACACTGCTCTGGAAGCAGTGATACGCTGCGACCTGCATAGTTTATTTCAATTATTTTATACCTAGAGAGGGTTGACTGGCGACGTTTTCTACTCAGGAAGATGAATTGTTTATCGATTTAGTGTCTAATCACCCACCATTATATGACAGCACTCTCCAGGCTTATAAGGATAGTATTTTATTTAATTTTTTTCTTGCGGTAAAGCCAACACAATTATATCTTCGTCCTCGTTTTCCAATAAACGTTTTAGTGAATGTTTTCTTACTTTAAGATTGTTAGACATGGTTTTCTGAAACGTACACAATTACAAAATTAAACAAAATGGACCTAGCCAAAGTCGCCACGTCGCGCGTCGCGTCGTCTGTATTTGTATGCTACTGGTCGCCGCAGCGACATGCGACCTTGGGTCGCTTGTCGCTCGGTCTCGGTCGCTTGTCGCGGTCTCCCGTATCGGAATGCCCCCTTTACCCGTTCATCGCACGTAGTACCGTTTTGCCCTGGGTTAATGTGTTGGGCTTTATTTTGACAGTACCTAAATACGCACAACAATCAATTCTCCTAACAATCAGCATTTATTCATATTATTAAATGTCGGGATTTTACTATTTTAAGTATAAATTTTAATCGTTCCAATTTCTAAAGGTTTCTTGCATTTTATGATTTGTTTTAAACGTAGAATAAAAATTTCGAGCTATTTCTATTCTTAGTTAAATTTCTTCCGGATTCACCAGTTTTTAATCAGTTCATTTAGTACCTACATTACGTTTTTATTTTAACTTTTATTATATTGAATTAAAATGTATTATCCTTAAAACTGCTTTTTTCTACAAACGTGTTAAAAATGGAACTTTTAACACTGTCTACTAGCCTTAAAAATGTTACTTTAAGGCACTAGTGCCTTAAAATACCTACTTTAAGGCACTAGTGTTAAAAGTAAAATATAAATTTTTTCGAAAAAACGTCAAAAATCATTTATATTTTATTTATTTACACATACCTATATTAATAGTACAATTTAAAAAATTTTAAAAATTTGAAAAATTTGAAAAATTAATTCCTTCCTCAGTTCTGCTGTTCTTTGCGGTTGAGGAGGATTGAACAGAAACAGCAGCATGTTCAGTTGATGTTGAAGCATCATCGGCTGATGTCGTTTGTACTGTAAGCAATTTTCGAGCAATAGAAATTTTATTTTCCAAGGAATCCACGATATAACCTTCCGCAACGCTTGAGGATTTCCATCCCCCATGCCGCTTAATAATTGTCGTCAAATTTGCTCCAGCATCGGCAAGTAAGCTCGAATAGGATCGGCGAAAGCAATGCCCCATATAGAGTGTTGAATTTGAAAGTTGCAGAAATCTTGCTATGGCAGCAGGAAATTTTCCGAACATTTTAATTCCGACCGGATTTCTGGTACATTTACCTGTTACATATTTTAAGAAGAGCCGCCGATGTACGACATCTGCTGGACGAAGATCAGTATATTTTCGATAAAAATCCAAATAAAATTATTCAACCATAGTGAAATTTAGTGGTACCTTGCTTTTGGTATCTGATATTTTAATAACTAATGAAGTCTCCATATCTTCCACGTTGTCAAAAGTCAACTGACAAAGCTCCTCCCTGCGGCAGGCACCAAATACCCCTGCAATCATAGCTACTTTCATCAGAAGGTACTCATCATCCGGTGCGCACTTCAGAAACTGTTCAATTTGGTCTATAGTAAATATTTTTGATTTTTTGGCCTGGTAACCCTCGCCTTGACGCTTCAAGTAGGCAATCAATTTAAGGTGTTTGCTGATATCTACGTCGTTATTTACACGTAGCATAGCTTTGAATATTGAATAATGGGACCAAAGCAAAGATGACTTCCATACCTTCGCCTTTCCCTCAAAATAGGCGAAGAATATGTTTTTCGGAATACTTTTCAGAAACGCCTTTGTTTTCACCCCATTTTATAAATTTATTATGAGCAATCTTATATTGAATTCTTGATTTTCGTGGCAGTAAATCCAAGGTAGCCCTGTTAGCAGCTTCTTCTATGTCATTAAGTAGATCGATTTCTTGCATTTTTGGCAAATCACAACCGCCAGCGCTAGCGTTTTAATAAAACTGACAGGACCTTTCAAATTTTCAATTTTTGTGTAAACAAATCAGCCAACAATGATGGTTGCTAGGTTTTATTGACAAATGTAAACTAATTTAATATAAATATACGATGCCATTAGAAACTACCTGGATGTAAGAGATTCTAAACATTTAATTTTCAATTATTGTATGCTTTTTATTGCCGTTTGTAGAAAAAATATTGTATGATATTTGTGTTAAAAGTATTTTTAAGGCACTCTTGTGGTTAACACTTATATCATTAATAACTATTTATCAGCACAATTTGGCACCGTCGCACCTGCAAAGATATTTCAAGGCCCGCTGGATCCTGCGGCATTTTCGGAGAAAGTGGAAAAAGCAAAAAGATCAAGTATTGCTGCTGTGGTATGCAATAAGGTTATATTAACAAATAAATATAGTAATAATGGCAATTGGCATAAATGGAGCTATTAACAAACAAGATAGAAAGGAGATCACAATAATATCATTCACCAAATACTAGTCAATGTTTAGGAAGGAATGCATCGGCAGATAGACAAAATAATGACCAAATTATTATTCACCAGTGCAGCCGTCGTGACCGAATTTTTAAACAATGCGTCTGATAGAAATAAAACCTTTAAACATTTGTATCCATTTTATTTTCGAAATCTTGTAACAGAGCATGCATAAGGCATCATAGGGCGTTACAACAGGTTATAACTCATGAGTTGGCTAAATAATAGTTATTTATGTACCAAGAGCGTTAAGTAGACTATAATGCCTGGAAGGCGAAAGCAATGGGCATTATAGTCTAGTAATGCCTGTGGTGTATACAATACTTTATTTTTCATTACTTTTAAAATATAAATAGTTAAACCCCTAATTTTTTTTTTACTGTTTTCGCAAATTTTTAGTATTTAGTGAGCTTTGATCGGTTGTCATAGGATAAGTTTGACGGTTGCTAAGGGTTACTTATTTTAAGCGTCTTTCACTTTTTATAAACGAAAATATGGAAATTCCACAAAATATTTTAGAAAATGCTGAAAAAGCTAAGAAAAACTTATTACCGGCAAAGTCTTAAGCCCTGTACGACAAGGAGTATAAAAATTTTCTACAATGGAAAGTAAAAAATTAAATTACGGTGAATATTTCCCTCATATTATTATGTTAAAGTTACCATAAGAGAAATGCAATTTTCGCAAAATTACAGCGATTATTTACCTCATCCATTATAAAAGCGGGTTAATTTTCACCTGATTATTTAGCGATAATCTCCCGCTCTCCGGTGAAAATCACCCTTGTCAAAAGTGAAAATCTCACCCGTCAGAAATCGTTAGTTTTTTATTTGGTAAATAATCTTCAAAATACATTTCGGGATTGGGAAATAATCAGAAAATCATTCTCAGATTTTTTGCCATCCACGGCAAAAAATCTTCGGGATGATTTTCGATAATTTCCCTATCCCTTAATATATTACTACAGAATATTTCCCTCATATGTTAAAGTTCCCATAAGAGAAATGCAATTTTCGCAAAATTACAGCGAAAACAGCACTGCCAGAAATCGAAAATGGCATCGCAAGTTTATATTGTTGACGAAACGTCAAAGCGGGATTTTATTGTTAACAAACGTCAAAAAATGTAATATTCTGACAATTAACGTCATCTTATTAAGTGACAGCAGACAAAAAAGTCAATGTCAACGAATGTTTTCCTTTCATTTTGTCAAGAATTATTTGCTTGATTCGAGTTCTTAATTAATTTGGGAAATATTCAAATAAATTACACTCGTGCATAAAAATAACCAGATAATTTTTTTATTCAATGTGTTTTTTTTACAAATTGCAATCGTTTGTTTTCATATTTTACGAAAATGCCCTCCTCCTGCGGAGTCGGGCTTTTTCGCGAAAATATGAAAACAAACTCTTGCAATTATAAAAAAACACATTTCATTCAAAAATTATCGGTAATTTTGATGCACTTGTGCACTTACCCCCGAAAACAGCACTGCCAGAAATCGAAAATTGCATCGCAAGTTTATATTGTTGACGAAACGTCAAAGCGGGATTTTATTGTTAACAAACGTCAAAAAATGTAATATTCTGACAATTAACGTCATCTTATTGAGTGACAGCAGACAAAAAAGTCATTTTAATTTTATTGTTAGTATTTTCTGTTAAATAAAATATTTAAATTTACTTGATTCGAGTTCTTAATTAATTTGGGAAATATTCAAATAAATTACACTCGTGCATAAAAATAACCAGATAATAATAATAATAATAATAATAATAATAATAATAATAATAATAACCTGCGGAGTCGGGCTTTTTCGCGAAAATATGAAAACAAACTCTTGCAATTATAAAAAAACACATTTCATTCAAAAATTATCGGTAATTTTGATGCACTTGTGCACTTACCCCCGATAACTGAAACAGTAATGATGGCTTACTTTCAGGAATTGGTATGTAACCCTTTTGCTTATTGGTAATAACAATTTTTAATTATTTTTACTGTATTTTAGTCGTAAAAATATACCCCAAATAGCCTTTGGACAAAATATTCCCAGCTGAAGTCTGAACTTATAGTAAAGGAAAACATTAATAGGTATTTCAAGACATTGTCAATTAACAGCATTTTTAAAAATTACCTAAATCAAAGAGATATCCTCCCAAAAAGTCAAAAGTCTTGGAAGGTGAACAAGTTTTAACTTTTATCCAAAAAAAGCGCCGAATGATACATTCCTGCTGCATAAAGTGATACTCGAAATGGGAGTTCTTGGCAGCCTAAGACGGGATGAGATGGTAAAAATGACCATTGATGATATTGAGGATAAGGGGCCCGTTATGCTTGTCAAGGTACCAGAAACTAAAACTGCTACGCCAAAAAGTTTTAATATAATCGAAGGAGACCAAACAGATGCCGTAAAATTGGTTAGACAGTACCTTGCATTAAGGCCAAAACGAATTCAGGAACGCAGATTTTTCCTTACATATCCAAATGGTAAATGCATAGCTATGCCTGTGGGTGAAAATATACTAGGACGTGTTCCTTCAATCATAGCAAAATTTCTTAATTAAGAAAACGCCAAGGAATATACAGGACATTGCTACGTCGGACCTCATCCACACTTCTTATCGAGGGTGTTGCTTCCCTTGCAACCCTTAAGCTACACGGAAAGTGGAAGAGTACTAATGTAGCGGAGGGTTATATAGAGGAAAGCATCACGTCGAAAAACTAAATAGCAAAAATGATAGCTTGCTCTATTACTGAAAAAGAAAATATGTTAATTAATGTTGAAATGGAGCAGGAATCCGCATGCACATCGAGAAACTCAATAATCGAGTAGCAACATTTCATAGTTAGTCCAGCTTCTTTCTCCGGAAAATTCAAAAATTGTACATTTAACATAGGGAAAACAGAATAATGTCATGTAAAAGAATTATTAAAAATATATACAAATTTTGTTCAATATTTTCTTTAATAATAATTACCGGGGATTACGAAAATCACCGGGCATTATGAACTTTATCGCCCGCTTATATTTCCTATGATATTATGATGATGTTTATAGCAACCGTTTCTAAGGTATTATAAGTAAATAATTGATATATGAAAAATAAGTTTATTTTAACAGAAATAAGTAATTATTTAGGTACGGAAAACTTTGGAAATTGGAATATTAATTGTACTCTTGAACGAAATTCGCATGTTTATGATATTTGGACATCCCGTAGTGAACACCTATCCTATTTTTTCAATAAGCAATCATTTTTACTGAGTTAGGTACTAACAACTGAGAAAAACAAATTCCTGGTTAATTTGTCCCATCAGAGGGATAACTAACCTAAAGTAACCGAATAAATCTAATCTCGAAAATAAAAATAAATATTAAAATAGTGTATACATATTATTAATATCAATATTATCTATATTCATAAGTTTTTTGCAGTGTTACACCATAGTTTTATATTTATTCCTAATTATATAATGGATATATTAGAAAATACAATTAATTTCTCCTATCCAACCATCATTACTAACTTATTAATCTAACATTTATCTTGACTATTGTTATTTATCTCAAAAGATACCTTTGGGTGCCACCAATTATTTTATTTGTTACGTTGACTTCATGAGGCATGTTTTCAGTATGATATGTGTATTGTGTAATAGTTCAATATGTCAACGGTAAATGTCACAATAGCTATTTATGTATCAAGGGCGTTACGGGGACTATAATGCCCTGAAGGTAGAAATAGCCCGAGGGCCTCTGGCCCGAGGGATAGGTTTCTGCCTGATGGGCATTATAGTCCAGTAAAGCCCGTGGTGCATACAATGCTTTATGTTTTACCTAAAAAAGAGTTTTTCAATGACTAATTACATTATTTATTCGCAATATAAAAAATAAGTTGCACCTGTACCTGTATACGTAAGTAGATAATGACTGGTGTTAAGTTTGACTTTGATGTTTCTGTCAGTTAGTCAGTTGGCATTTTTTATTTAACGATTTGCTCAAAATGGAAGAAATTCCACAAAATATAAGAGAAAAGGTCATAAAAGCGACCGAAAATCTTTTGCCAGTTAAATCAAGGCAACAGTATGATCGGGAGTATGGCATATTTGGTATTTGGAAAGATACGAACACAATTCTTCAAATAACCGAAAACGTTTTAATGGCATATTTCCAGGAACTGGTAAGTTATTGATTTTATTTTAATACATATGTTTAACAAACTTTATTATTTTTAGTCGGAAAAATACAGTCCGAACTCTCTCTGGACCAAGTATTCTACCCTAAGGTCTACGTTGATGGTCTATGAAAATATAGACATTTCGCAATACCATCGTCTCATATCTTTTTTAAAAGTTAAGTCGAAAGGATACGTCCCGAAGAAGTCTAAAGTTTTGGAAGGAGAACAAATATTAAAATTTATTAAGAAGGCTCCTGATGATATCTACTTGGTACACAAAGTCATATTGGTAATGGGTGTTTTTGGAGGTTTAAGACGAGATGAGTTGGTCAAAATGACCATTGATGACATTGAAGATAGAGGAACAGTCTTGGTTATAAAGGTACCAGAAACTAAAACTTCAACTTCAAAAAGTTTTACTATCATCGAAGAAGATTTAGGCGCTTTAAATTTAATAAAAAAGTATACAACATTAAGACCAGCTGGAATAAAGGAGCGAAGATTCTTTCTTACCTATAGAAAGGGTCGATGTACAGTACAACCCATTGGAAAAAATACCATAGGAAGCGTCCCAACATTGATCGCAAAATTTTTAAAACTGGATAATGCAGAAGCTTACACCGGCCACTGTTTGCGTCGCACATCGTCAACTTTACTTGTTGAGGCAGGTGCTTCGTTTGAAACGCTAAAACAACATGGGAAATGGAAAAGCTCTTCAGTAGCTGAAGGATATATAGAAGAAAGTATTTCATCCAAAAACAAAATAGCCAAAATGATTGCCAATTCAGTTAATTCCGAGGTTAATTCCGTAGCGACTATTGAAAATTCTTTAATAGACTGTTCTTCTATACAAAATAGCGTTAGTGCTACCACCGCTGCTACCATCACAAAAAACACCGACCATTCTATAGTGGGATCAGCTACATTTTCCGGGACATTTCAAAATTGTAATTTTTATTTTGGAAATAAAGTTTAATTTTTAGTATTGTTTAAAGAAAAAATTATTTTTTGTATAAACTTGATCTTTATTGTGAGAGAAATAAAATTGGATAAGCAATAAAATTTCCATATTAGCGCATTAGGGTAATATAAGCGGGCATTATCATAATGCCCGCTTATAATGCCCTAGGTGTGATAGCAGGTATTATTGCTATCATAACATATTCCGTTTCTAAGGTATTATAGATCAATAATAGATAGGTAAAACATAAAAGGTATTTATTTACAATGGGCTGTGTTTTATAATTTTTTTAGTCAACACAAACATAAGTAGTGTAACTTATGCCAATCGCATTAAAGTTGAACCAAACGATTTTTTATAATCAACAAAAGCCCATTAGATTTCTTGTTAATGAGGCGTTAACTAAAAATCGAAATATACACTTCTCCAAGAAATTAACGCACCACCAAAAAATAACCAAAAGCTTAAAGTAAATTTTTGTCAAAACTCCTTGTCCGATTTAAATGAATTTTTTTTTTTGAATGACAGGTTGACTCTTCCAGAAAATAAGTGTACTACTGTACTTGCATGCAAACTTATTTTTGTATAAATACGTGGTGTTGCAATGATAAGTTGATTTTTTCATAAAATTTGTAACACCCTGTGGAGTTCAACAGTTACAATATCAACTTAAAATTAAAATCAAGCTGAGAGAGACCCTCATAGTTCCCTTCGCAAAGTGAGGAAAAGAAGAGGGATTAGGACTTCTAATCTTCCAAGGAGAAACGGTACAGCAGCTGGCTAGGGAAGTAAATTATCCGTAAATCTGAAATTACTCTTGCAGTAACAAGGAAAATGTACGAAAAGAAATGGGGTTTATCGCCCAGGAAGGTGCACTGAATATACACTACAGTAGTGATACCCTCAATACCTTACGCATCCGTGCCCAAACTAACCTGACCTAACCTCTATACTGAAGCTAGGAAGTCTTTAGAGACTGCCCTGTTTAGGTTTTACTGGGGCAATGAAATCGACCCTTTCTGCAGCGATGGAGCGCCTTCTTGACCTCCCTCCTCTTCACTTGATGATAGGAAGAGGCGAGAATGCACCCTCAGATGATGCTGCCGACCTCCAGAAAATAAAGGTAGGTCACGAGCTTATAGAAGAAATAGCACATGTACCGGAGATGAAGATGAGATCAGACCACATGAGACCAAAATTTGTTTATGACACACCCTTTAGAATTATTGGGAAAACTACTAACAGTACTCTAGGCAGAAACCTATGCCATACTACAATGTGCATTGGAAAACAATAGAAGAGCCTACCAAAATAGACGAGTCTATATATGTTGTGTAGTGGATCCAAACAGATCGCGTTACTTTTGTAATAAATTAAAAACTCTGTATAAGTGTAATCATTTTATTAGTTTAACAAAATGGTGGGCGAGTGTTTGCCTCTTCCGACGCGTTGTCTATGAAGGTTTTTTTAAAACATACAACATAATCTTATTCTCTGCCTAAAAACTAACTTCGACCGTTTTCCACTTTAAAAAGGTCTCGGGTCACACGCTTATCGCGTCTAAAGTGTCACTGTTAATGTCTTTCAATAACTCGACCCTGTGGGTTCTTTACGTAATAATTTTTAAGTGACAAAATATAATCACCTAATAAATACATTGTACATCCCGCCCACCTTGAAAGAGTAATTTCAATGATATAGGTTACAAGATGTATACCAACATACAAAATATATAAAATTAATGTATAAAAAAAATGTAAACATAAAGTAAAAAATAAAATAGAGTCCTTTAATCCATCTCAATCGGTAAAACACTTATTTTAGTAACCGCACGTTTAAAAACTCCCGTCTTGGTTTTTACGGACACTACGCGGATGACATTGTCTTTTCCGGGATGAACTTTAATGATTCTGCCTAATGACCATTGCTGAGGGGGAAGGTTTTTCTCACGTAAAAGCACTAGGGATCCGATCTTGATAGGTGGCCCCTTGTTGCGTCCACACTTTGCTCTTGACTGCAAAGATGTTAAGTATTCGGATGACCATCGTCTCCAGAAATGCTGAACTAATTGCTGAAGACGTTCGTACAGAACCAATCTGTTAGTAGGTACCTCGGTGACATCTCGCTGTGGAATGGAGGTAAGTAGGTCGCCAATTAGGAAATGGCTAGGGGTTAGGACATGAAGATCATCGGGATCATTGGATAATGGGGTCAGAGGTCGAGAATTTAAAATAGCCTCTACCTGACACAATACTGTATAAAGAGATTCATAAGATAAGTAAGCCTCTTTTAAGACTCTGGTTAAGTGAAATTTGGTAGACTTTACCGCAGCCTCCCAAAGACCTCCAAATGAAGGTGATCGTGGTGGTATAAAATGCCACTTAATATAGTTTTCGAGTAGAAATGTTGATATTTTATGACCCTTTGAAACGTCCTGTAAGAATTTACTAAGTTTTTGTAGTGCAAAGTTAGCTCCTACAAAATTTTTTCCGTTATCAGAGTAAATATTTTTGCATAGTCCTCTTCGAGAGACAAATCGCTTTAATGCATTTAAAAATGAATCGGTACTTAGATCTCCAACGAGCTCAATATGAATAGCTCGTGTAACAAAACAAATGAAAATACAAATGTAAGCCTTTATTATCTTGCGAGAACGTAGTTTACCATCCTTTATCATTATAGGACCAGCAAAATCGCAGCCTACAGTTAAAAATGGACGTGAAGGCATTAGTCTTGATTAAGGAAGATCACCCATCATCGGAGTGCTCACATAAGGTTTAGATTTGAAACAAACAAGACATTCATTGATAGCACGCTTTACTGCATTTTTGCCATGAATAATCCAATATTTATTTCGCAAAATTACCAAAAGAGCTTGAGTTGCTGCATGTAAGTTTCGTTTGTGCTCATGCTCAATTAGAAGTATAGTAAAATCATGATAAGGAGGTAATAAAATTGGATGTTTCATATCAGGAGTCAAGGTCGAGTGTCGAATTCTTCCACCCACGCGTAATATACCCTGCTCGTCAATAAATGGATTCAATGAAAACAGTTTACTGTCCCTAGAAATTTGTTTGTGTTTCCGCAAATCGTTAATTTCTTTTGAATATTCATAATATTGAACCATTTTTATTAAAGTGTTTAATGATTGATCTAACTCATTTTGAGATATTTCCGCAAAAATTCTGCTGGTTTTATGTTTTGTTTTAATATTTAGCATAAATCTTAATATATATGCAAAAATTCGAAGCAGTTTATTGAAATTTGAATATCTTCTAAAAATATCCTGATCCTGATAAGTTGTGTTAGTCATAAACGATAGTTGAATTGTCCGTTTTCTGTCCGGTATGTTGTCAATATTAATTTGATCTAAAACGGGCCAGAAGTTTTCATGTTTTGTCAGAAATTCTGGTCCGTGCCACCACAAGTGACAATCAAGTAATTGTTGCGGATTTAATCCGCGGGAAAGTACGTCTGCTAAATTTTCTTTGGAGCCAACGTGTCTCCATTGGAATTTGTCAGTCAATTCATGTATTTGTGTTACCCTGTTAGCTACAAAGGTATTCCAGTTACTCGGTTCACCCGCGATCCACGACAGTGCAATAGTGGAATCGCACCAAAAAAATTTATTTTTTATGTCAATTTCGAGAGACCTTTCTACATTTTTTGCCAAGCACGCTAAAAGTAGAGCCCCACAAAGTTCCAACCGAGGCAATGAGATTGTTTTTAAAGGAGCAACTCGACCTTTAGCGCATAATAACTTTGAATGACGTAACCCGTTAATATCTGTCGTAACTAAATATATACAAGAACCGTACGCGGCTTCGCTTGCGTCGCAAAAACCATGCAATTCTATAGTTATATAATTTGGAGTGACTACTTGACGCGGTATTTTTATTTTGTCAAGGATTGGTAGTTGTTCAAAAAATGAAGTCCAAAGCGTATAAATATCTAAGGGCACCGATTCGTCCCAGCCTAACTTACACTGCCAAAGACGTTGCATAATTATTTTTGCACGTACAGTAATCGGGCCTGCCAGACCTAAAGGGTCAAATATTTTTGCGATAACCGATAAAATCTGACGTTTTGTTACCGTTGCGTAGTTCTCAAAGTTAATTGAATAACCTAAAGTATCTTTATTTGGTTGCCAAAATAATCCAAGTGTTTTGCGAGTTTTATCTTCAGATAAATCATAATTTTCTAACTGACCCTGATCGCAATCAGCTAACACTTCCGGCTTGTTCGAATAAAATTTTCGTAATGGAAAGCATGCACCATTTAGAATCTGAATTATTTGGTTTTTTAATGTGATAGCATTTTTAACAGAGTCGGATCCAGTTAGCAAATCATCAACATAAAAACAATTCAAAATTGCGTTACTAGCATTCTGCAAATTTTTAGCGTTATCAATAGCGGCTTGATTTAAAGATCTAATCGCTAAAAATGAAGCAGGTGCAGTTCCATATGTTACAGTGTTTAAAGTATAAAACTTAAGATCCTCATTCGGACTTGAACGCCATACAATACGCTGCAAATGTCGATCACATTCCCTTAATTGGACCTGTCGATACATTTTTTCAATGTCCCCGGTAAAAACTACATTATGAAGTCTAAAGTTTAAAATAATAGTTAATAAATCTGGTTGTATGACAGGACCCGTCATTAGGATGTCGTTTAAAGACACTCCGCTATCGCTTTTTGCCGAAGCATCATACACGACGCGTAATTTTGTTGTAGTACTGTCAACCTTGCCAACACCGTGATGTGGTAAGTAATATGTCGTGTCAATCGTGTCTATATTCGAACTGATTTGTGACATATGTCCCAATTTTTCATATTCCGACATAAAATTAATATAATCGCGTTTTAAATTTTCGTCCCTTTGTAATCTTCTTTCGAGACTGTAAAATCGATTGATAGCTGCATTTTTCGAATCACCCAATTCGAAAGAATTATTTGATAAGGGTAAACTTACTTCAAAACGACCTTGCGATACGCGTCTATAGTTTTCAGTGAAATGTTTTTCGCATGCCAAATCTTGTGGTAAAATGTCCCGTTTTTTAGTGTCGCAATTTTCTACAGTCCAAAATTTTTCGATTTGCCTATGCAACTCATTATTTGTTATTGAAAGGTTACAAATGGTGGAGTCATTATTTTTATATGATGCATTGTAATCAAAAAATAAGGTTCCTGCAAAAATCCAACCCAGTTTAGTTTTGTTTAAGATTAGTTTGCCTTTGCCCAATTTAATTTGTCCTACACATAGTATGTCATAGAATATGTTTACTCCTAACAAAACATCTACAGGGCGCGACAAATTAAAATTTTTATCGGCAAATTCAATATTGTTTGGTAGGTCTATGTTAGACAAGTCAAAAGAGGTTTGCGGAAGATTTTCGGTAATTTTGTTTACAATTAAAAATGAATCTTTCATTTGATATTTTTCGCTGACAGAATAAAATGTGGCGTCAACCTTTTTTGAAATTTTGCTAAGAGAGTTATTTATCCCAGCCACGGGAATACTAAAATTTTTAGTTTTTAGATTGAGTTGCCTAGCCAATGAATCGGTAATAAAATTACTTTGAGATGCACTGTCTAGAATGGCCCTAGCTTCTATTATTTTTCCATTGCAATCTAAAATTTTAATCATGGCTGTTGCCAAAAGTATTTGTTTGTTGTTTCCAGTCGATAAACAATGCATTGTTATGTTTTGATTAGAAAAATCTTGGATCTTGGAAGTTGAGGCATCATTTGAGGTTTGTTTATTTTCTCGACTAATTTCCGTTGAGAGTAAAGTTTGAGTATTATGGGTACTTTGTGACCCGCCATGGGATTTGTTATTATTGTCGCGATCGACAGTGTTTGGGTTATTAACAGAGCTATTGACGCCGACAACGTTACCGCTGTTATTAAAGAATAAATGTAATAATGAATTATGTTTTCGACCGCAGTTTTTACAGCCTGCTGAATTGCAGGAATTGTGATCATGAAAAGGTCTTAGACAGTTGATGCATAGTTTATGTTTTTTAATTTCTGTGTAAAGATCCCTTTTCGACATTGTATGTATTTTTTCGCATTGAAAGTTTAAATGATTTTTATGACAAAAGGCACAAGAAATCTTTCCTGTCGTCACGTGTGTTAGAATTTTGTTGTGTTGTTGTCCTCTGTCTGTCTTATTTTTGCTTTCCAGGGTCTCTAAGAAATTGCAACGCTTGGTTAGAAATTCCGTTAGTTGAGAAACCGTAGGAAAGTCAATTCCTTGTTTATTTAAATGTTCCTCCCATTCCCGTTTAGTTACAATGTCAAGTTTGTTACCCAATATGTATATGAGAAGTGTATCCCACATATCTATGGGCTGCCCAAGTGCCTTTAACGCACGTAAATTTTTGTTGAAATTATCCAATAAACTTCTTAGTTGAGAATGTGACTCGTTTTTCATTGTGAAACCATCCAAAATATGTTTTATGTGAGTGTGTACAATCAATCTCTTGTTTTCAAACCTATCCCTTAACATATCCCAAGCAATTTGATAGTTTTGATTTGAAATTTCAAGTGACTGAATTAAATGAGCAGCTTCGCCTTTCAGGCATGATTTTAAGTACCAGAATTTTTGTACATCATTTAACTGCGCATTTGAATGTACTAAAGAATTAAAAATGTCATAGAATGTCATCCATTGACTGTAGGCCCCATAAAATTCTGGTAAGCTAATCGGTGGTAATCTTACCGGACCTTGTAAATTAACATTTGTATTTCCAATTGCATTATTAACACTAAAAATGCTTGCACCAGGATTTGGTGGTGTATCTTGCGTTTTTAAAAAATCTGAAAGCATTTTCTTGGCTTGACCGATAGCCTTAAAGAATTTTGATTCGAAATCATCTCGCTCGGCGTCCTGAGAAATATTTCCCGATAAGTATTCAATTTCGGTTTGGATGTCATTAAATTGATCCAAAAGAAACGTTGTTCTCTCTACGCGAGCACTAACTTCTTCATAATTTCCCGAAAAAGATTCAAAATTATCTAGGTATGTAATAAATCTAGTTAATTGGGATTTGACTTGTCCCCGTTTTAACTTTAATTTGGCTAACATATCAGCTAAATCGAGTGCATTGTTAGTATTTTCAGAAGCCATATTTTTTTCAAAATCTCTAAACACACTAAAGTATCAGATAATGCAATTGAATATGTAAAGGAAATGGTAAAAAGGAATATTGACGACTTACCAATCGACGCTATTTTCCTTGGTTGTGGTTTTCTTTCAGCTGTGTTGCCAAACAAACTGTTGTAGGTATTTGGTTTTCCGACTGTGTTGCCGAAAAGTCCCTTTAACGACCGTTTTGTCGCACTTGTATATTAGCTTTCCCGGTTGTGTTGCCGAACAAAGCCGTTTTTACCGACCGTTTTGCCGATTTAACTATCCAGGCTCGAAGGACCAATGTTGTGTAGTGGATCCAAACAGATCGCGTTACTTTTGTAATAAATTAAAAACTCTGTATAAGTGTAATCATTTTATTAGTTTAATAAAATGGTGGGCGAGTGTTTGCCTCTTCCGACGCGTTGTCTATGAAGGTTTTTTTTAAAACATACAACATAATCTTATTCTCTGCCTAAAAACTAACTTCGACCGTTTTCCACTTAAAAAAGGTCTCGGGTCACACGCTTATCGCGTCTAAAGTGTCACTGTTAATGTCTTTCAATAACTCGACCCTGTGGGTTCTTTACGTAATAATTTTTAAGTGACAAAATATAATCACCTAATAAATACAAAATTGTACAATATATACTTAGACAGTCAAGCAGTCCTCAAGGCTCTCATGAGCCAGAGGGTAGGTTAGGTTAGGGTGGCAGACTTCTGGTCTATCCAGACAGTCTCACGTAGTCCTATAAGAACCTTTGTGTTACCACACATGTTCTGCGGAACCTATCAGCATCAGCTCCCTGATGGCTAGTGCGAAGTACGGCGTAGAAGAATCTTGGTAGCTCACTCATGACTCAAACCAGCCACTACTGTTAATGAACCTAGTAAGTCGACCCAGTTGTAAGCTGCTTACTTCCTTCAGATTATTGAAGAATGGTTCACCCAAGGCATTAAACCTTCTTCTTGCAAGGCCAGGGCATTCACACAAGAAATGTTGAATACTTTCTTCCTCTTCTTCGTCTCTACAACTTCTGCAGAAGTCGTTAGCTATTATTTGCATACGTTCGGCATGTCTACCGTAAAGACAGTGTCTGGTAACCACGGCAGTGATATTTCTCAGGTCCTTTCGACTGTGTCGTAATAACGCTGCAGTTTTCCTGTTATCAAGTAGGGGCCACAATTGCTTGGAGATCCTACAGGCATTTAGCTTTGTCCATCTGCTTGTTGCAAGTTGTTTGGCTGTACGATCTATCTCTTATTTGACCGATCCCAATGGTCTAGCCACGGTATTCGCTACTTAATCGGCTAACATGCCCGCTCCCTCCTTGGCGAGCGCATCAGCAGACTCATTGCCATCTATGCTTTGATCACCAGGAACCCAACACAGAGTGACTCGATGCCGGGCACCAACTATGCGAGGATTGTTGCGGCATCGCCTTACTAGTTTTGATTTAATGTTGTTGGAACGAATTGCCTTTATCGCTGCCTGACTATTTATATAGATAGCTATTGACGCAGCCTTAGGTATTGACGTTCCTGCAGGATTTTTACTGCTTTATCTACTGCCATCACTTCTGCTTGAAAAATGCTGCAGTAGTGTGGAAGTCTATGTGACCTCTGTATTTTCATGCTCTCAGAGAAGATACCAACTCACACACCGACGTCCATTTTTGAACCGTGTGTAAAAATTGAGTGGTCCGTCTCTATTGTTAACTGATTACCCTTCCACTCTTCCCTAGTCGGAATGAGCACAGAAAATCCCTCTCCGAAGTCTGTTAGTGGGACGATGTAATCGCTGGTGTCGTTCCAGCATCTCGACTCTTTTAGTCGTAAAGCACTTTTTGCAGCCATACTTTTTCCATAAATGTCCACGGGCAGCAGATGTAACATCGATTCTAAAGCCGCCGTCGGTGTGGCGTGAGGGGCACTAGTTACTCATAAACAACCTGCCAGTTGTATCTTTGTTAGTTTCTCTGTGTGTACTGCTTTTTCCATGGCTTTTTTTTGCAGGCATAGAACGCAACTGACGCCTTATTGACTCGATCTTGTAAGTTAATGCCCCAGTTTAGCTTGGAATAAAGTAACATCAAGGCTAGTTTGGGAATGTGATAGTGAACTGAGAACCCTGGTGGACAGCAATACTGTGAAACTATTCTGGATACCGGGTTACAGAGGCATTTTTGGCAACGAAAGAGCAGACTAGCTTGCGAGGCAAGCATCAGCTGCATCATACATTGGTCCTGAACCAGCCCTAGGAGTGCCCAAATGCACAGCATGAGAAGCTATTAAGCGATGGACCAAAAATGAAAATAAACTTTACTGGAACAGCAGACAGGGACTCAATTATAGCAAGAGAGCTATAGGGAGTATTTGTCCTAAATTCTCAAAGCAGTTGTTTAACCTTAGCAGGAAACAACTAAGAATAACAACGCTTTAGGCACTGGCCAAGGATAGGGAAACTGTCTATCATGTAGTCTGTGAATGCGAATCCGTGGATCGCAGGCGATATGTCATATTCGGAGGGTAAAACTGGAACTAAATAAAATAACCACTAAATCAGTAGTTGACGTGTATAAACTGATACACGGAACGAAGATAACTGAGTGGATACAATAAAATGAAGGTTCGCACAATAGGCCTACTTATGGCCGCAGGCTCCGGTTAAGGACGGGCCTAAGGAAAAAAAATGGGCGTAGCCAGATCCACTGACCCGCTGCTACGCGCTGAGTACATAGTGCTCAATTTATTTTTTTGATTTTTGACAAAATTCTCGAAAATGTCCAAGCACAAGATAGATACGCCCTCTTAAAGAAGATGCAAAATGGTTCGTTAGCAACGAACAACATAGCCACCTTGGTCTCATTTAAACAATTTTGGAGAGTATATTAAAAAATCTTTTTAAATTATTATTATCATACTTATTATGTTCTTCCTAACGATAAATTTTACGGCAAATATAAAAAAAAAATTTTTGTTTCAAATTACCTATTGACTAATTAGTAAAATAGTTGTTCTGAAAAAATTAGTGTCGTAATATTTTGTTGGTTAAAATTTTATAAAGGTGTAGCAATTTCCAAGCTACTGTTTGGCGAAAACAAAAATTTAACCGTTTAACTTGTTGGTTTTATAATTAATTATCTATGAAAAATTAAGTTTAATATCTATTTATCCAACTAGTTTCCGAGAGTTTTGCTAAAAATTGAAAAAAAAAATTAACACCCTGTAGGTACATCCAAAACTAGGCATTTTAAGATATAATATGTTAAACTTATCTAGGAATTACCCTGGAATTTTTGCTGTGTGTTTAGAAAACACACTGGAGCTAAAGGATGCCACACTAGCAGTCATACGGACGGAATTTTAAATCTAAAGAAAATTGTAACTATAATGTACAGTTGAAGCAAAACAAAAACCGATGCACGTCATCAATCAGCTGATAATTGTAAGTCCGTGAGAAAACACGCGGAAATTAATTTGGGCAAAAAGTATTAAATCTTTATCCGATATTAAATTTATTACAAACTTAAAGTATTTTTCTTTGATACGAACAGTGGCGGCTCGTGGGCATTTGAAGTAGAAGGTCATTAAAAAAAAATAGCGCCGCAGGCGAAAATTTTTTGGGTGCCACGCCCTTTTTTCAATGATGTTAATTTACCTGCTTTTCAATTAGGAAAAGTAAAAAACACAACACCAATCCTCAAGAAATTAACAAAAACAATCAGGTTCATTATATTATAGGTTAGGTTTTTGTCAGAACGACAGAGAGACAGGATATAAACTGCTGGCCACTCGAACTTACCGATAGAGATTTTTAGGCAAAATTTAAAGTTTAATATTTTCAACAGGAATGTAAATTTTTCAACGCCGATTGCAGATTTTGAAAGCTGGTTTTTTTCGGATTAAGCTGCATGACGTATATTTATTGTAGGACCATAGGTTTATTATATACGGGGTGATCAATAATGTCATGCAAAAAATCAAAAAGTTTGTATGAGTGAAATTTCCAAAATAAATTTTTTTGGTCGTTGCAATAGGGTCCGTTACTTAGGTAACATCAATATCTCTAGACGTTTTTGTCAGTTTTTGGATTAAGGACGTTAGGTCTTGTACACACTACTAAACATAAAATGTGGGTAGCAAAATTTTTAAAATGCTATAACTTGACATTGGATGGACGGTTCTTGATGATTTTTGCGGATTTGGAATCCTTATTTCACGTAGATTTTCTACGATCTAAATATTTTATTTGAGGGTGGAAATTTACACATTATACCGGGTCGAAAATATGTACCCCGATGCCCATATTTATGATCGACTGTAATTTCTACGCGACGCGTCAATTTCAAAGTAGGCATTGCAAAAACAAATTTGTTGCTATGGAATTAAAAATAGTTAACATTATTTTAAAAATAACCTGACACATTTCAATGTTATAATTTTGTAAATTTTAATTAATATGAGGCGTTTAACCACGACAGAAAGAGAAAATTGCATTCGACTTCTCAACGAAGGAATGCTAAAAAAGCAAATTGCGCGCATTTACAATGTCAGCCAAAAGACAATTTATAATTTAAACCGTCGCGTCGAAACTACTGGTGATCATAATTATGGGCATGGGGGTGGACATACAAAAAAAATAAACCAAAGAACCCAAAGAATTTTAATTCGAGAAGCTATGGTGAATAGAACAAAGAACTCTAGGAAACTAAATGACTCTTTAAGGCAACAAACTGGGGTGAGAGTTTCGAACAGAACAGTAAGAAGAACATTGAATAAAAACAACTTAAGGTGAGAATTTATTTTTACAAAAACAACATAATGCCAAACATTTTAAATTTTAGAGCCCGTCGCAGAGCAAAATGTGTGTTGTTATTACGACACCATAGAGCGAATAGGCGGGCATGGGCAAATCGGCATGCGAATTGGGGTAATGCAGAGTGGAGCCATTGTTTATTTTCTGACGAAACAAGATTTAATTTGATTCACTCCGATGGCCGAATATTAGTTTGGAGAGGGCCAAATCAGCGGTATTTGGAGGAAAACATGGCCCCTCAAGAGGCATTTGGTGGCGGAGGTGTAACAGTATGGGGAGGTATCATAAGAAATGGTAAAACCGAGCTATTCATTACCAACCAAACTGTTAACGCTAATGTTTATCAGGAGGAAATTTTGCAACCTATTGTTGTTCCTTTTGCTCGAAATTACGGTCCAGAATTTCTATTGGTGGATGACAACGCTCCACCTCATAGAGCGCGAAGGATCACAGAGTTTTTGCAGGCACAGAACATCAATAGGATGGACTGGCCTGCAAAGTCTCCGGATCTTAATGTCATCGAACACGTTTGGTCTTATTTAAAACTTAAAGTAAGATCGCGTGATGTACCCCCTGCAACCTTTGCAACGCTTAATGAGGCCATTCGTGAAGAATGGGAGAATATTCCACAAGATTTTATAAATAATCTTGTGGATACTCTACCAAACAGATGTCGGGAAGTAATACGTCGAGCAGGAGGACCAACAAAATATTAGTTCCTTTTTTTTATAATGCACCTACTTAATTTCGGGTAAATTATTACCAAAGATTAGGTATTTAAAGATAGGACACTTGGCATTTTTCCATTGATATTTGCCGGTTGCTTTTAATGACCTCGTCCTTTTAACACGCTATTGCCAACAAATACCCAATTTCATTTTAAACTCCAAAAATGCAAGGCTGTAATTCCCATCTTTGACGCAGTGGGTTGAAAACAAAAATTAATGGACAAACAATTTATGTTTTTCAGGCCATTTTTTTTTATTAACTAAAAATTACCAATATCAATTATCACTAGGTATCCTTTTCCATACATACCTAATCTTTGTTATTACAGTATATCAGATTTTTTTAGGGATTGCAGTAACCTTTAAATTAGGCTTAGAATTAGAAATTTTGTAAGGATTGACTTTGGGCCGTTGTTAACCAATCTTGTATATTGTAGAATATAATGTAATAAACTTGTTCTTGTCGCTATGTTTTTGTCTATTATCGACCCGGTATAATGTGTAAATTTCCACCCTCAAATAAAATATTTAGATCGTAGAAAATCTACGTGAAATAAGGATTCCAAATCCGCAAAAATCATCAAGAACCGTCCATCCAATGTCAAGTTATAGCATTTTAAAAATTTTGCTACCCACATTTTATGTTTAGTAGTGTGTACAAGACCTAACGTCCTTAATCCAAAAACTGACAAAAACGTCTAGAGATATTGATGTTACCTAAGTAACGGACCCTATTGCAACGACCAAAAAAATTTATTTTGAAAATTTCACTCATACAAACTTTTTGATTTTTTGCATGACATTATTGATCACCCCGTATATAATAAACCTATGGTCCTACAATAAATATACGTCATGCAGCTTAATCCGAAAAAAACCAGCTTTCAAAATCTGCAATCGGCTTTGAAAAATTTACATTCCTGTTGAAAATATTAAACTTTAAATTTTGCCTAAAAATCTCTTTCGGTAAGTTCGAGTGGCCAGCAGTTTATATATATAGGGATGTATCGTAATATCAATAGTATCAAATGGATGATATTTTTCTATAGACATGTTTTTAAATTTTTTAATTTTTATTCCGATATATCAGAGTATCAATAAAAAAAAGTAACTATACAGGTTAGAGGGGTACAACTGGCAACGCCGCATTTTTAAAACTATTTTTAAAGGCTAGAATTTTATGTCTTATAATTAATTTCAAAAATATATTTCTATTAGTTCTCAAAATATTTCTAATGTGCCATCGAGTTTGGGAGACCCTGTATATAGCGATATATTTTTAACGATGAATGTATACATACAACCACAGTATAACGGAATACAACTAACCCGAACATATTATGTTCGTCAACGGCACCGCTCGCGCAGTGGTAGCATGACGAAAAATCTGTAACGATATAATATTTTTTCGATATCAGAATCAACATCCCTATAAAGAACTACAGACTGCCGACTGCAGAAATCAACGGTCTTCTGTCTTCTTCCCATTTTCCGATTCATTCTAAAAATTGCAACGTGCGTCTAAGCTCAATCGAAAAAAAAAACGGCTGACAGCCGACAAAACTTCTTTTTCTTCGAATTTAATACAAGTGCGAGAGTGATAACATGCTATTTATTCCTCTCTTTACCCCCACAGGCTTTGTTGGGTGACGCTATTTTTCGTGGGCAAGCTCGATTTTGACCTGAAATTTTTGCGGGGACGCATAACAAGTAACGTTACGTCTAGTTTGTTTTGCTGCGTGTGCATTGCATTAACAAATACGGGGGATATTTTAGAGGTAATAGTATCCGAGCAGTAAAGTTTGGTTGATTGAATCAATTTTAATTTTAAAGTTAAATATTAATATGTTAGGTGGTTGGTGACTTGGCGTGGAAGGTCATTGCCCAAATGACCTTTTGGTAGAGCCGCCACTGACGAACCAACGTATAGCAAATATTTTGTGTATTTAAGCTTGTAAAAATTACATATTTTAAATTTGATTTTCCGATAGTTGGCAACCCAACTGTAAATGGTGCGGTGGCACCAGCTCGTTCGTTGGCTTTGTTTGACGTTTCATGGAAAACTAACCTTAATTGTTTTGTTCTTCTGTGTTGCTGTGCCGTCTATTTTTTAAGAAAAACTTCAGATTTTTTCATAAATAGCATTAAAAAACTGTTCTTTTAAGAGCAACAAAAGTGCACATACATATCTGTCGATTACGTCGTTTACTATTTGTGAAAAATTCCGAAGCATTTAAATAGCCGGTGCAAAGCCTTTTTAGCCTTTTTATAGCCCCTTTTATACGCTATTTTCAGGAAGAACTTAACAACAATGGCCCATTGTTACCGTTGACAGCAGTTAGAGAGGTAAATATAAAGAGTGTGTTAAGGGGTATCTATTTTATAACTACTTTACTAATTTTTAGCGTGCAGCAGCTACCCTAAATTTGAATATGTCTACTGTTAGCGTGCGCCGCAACAACAGTTAAGCAAAATAAATTATTGGAGTCACCTAGAAGAAAACGTTCTTATTTAAAGAGAGTTGTAAATGTGTCAAGATTGGATGTAAGCTCTGGATGGAAAAAAACTTTCCCATTTCAAACGGTTGGTATTTTGGAAAGAATATATTAAAGGAAGAGAAGCATCCTTGTACCAAGTTATTTGCTTGGTTGAAACATGGATTTTTCAGAATGGTATCATTGGTCGATCTTGGCAAGATGAAAATAAAAGAAGTGTTATAAATTATAGGAAATTCTTGTATATTCATCTTGTTTTTATGAAAACAAACTGTAATTCCCTCACTCGGATATTTTGGTTACAAGTTGGCAACATTGTCGATATCTGACGTCACTCGAAGGGTATGACGTGCATCGGTTTCTGTTTTGCATTAACTATATAATAAATTAAATACACGAAATATGTAGGTAAGATTTAAAGAGTTTTTTGTAAATTTAGAACAGTATGTACAATGCACTATTAATAATTATTTAGGAGTTGTTTCACGGTTGTGCCTGTCAGTATAAAGAATAAATAGATCAAAAAATAACTAGGAATAATATATTTGCTTGATTACTGTTGCATGCGCTTAATGGGCATGATACACCAATGAATAAATAAATATACCTGATTTTACGTTTCAGTTAAGAGTTTAATGACAGAAAATTATAGTTTTCGAGTTATGGCAGGCAACTCTTAATTCCAAAGTCACTATACTCTTGATCATGACTCTTTCTGTACTGCTGGCTTCTTAAGTTAGCCTTTCTTGGCTTTTACTTCTATTTGCTGCAGACTTTTCTTTTCGAATACTTTTTTGAAGCTTTTTTGTTTGTTCTTTTTTCATTCTTTTTTGTCTTGAAAGTCGTTGTTCTTTTCCAGTTTTTTTATGTTAATTTTTTACTATTTTTCATGATAATTTAGCATTCAGGGTGGGGGCCAGTCTTTCGGCATTTTGTATGTGTGCTGTGGCTGTGATCTTATGTGTAAATTTGTTATTAGATTATTTGGTGATACGTCTGTCCATCTGTGGTAGTTCGTAATTGTCTTTGTTATGTATTGTTCAATCATTTCTATTTTCATTTCGTCATTTCCTGATCAAGATTTCTTTTAATATTCTGACATAATTTCTGTGCCGCCCAATTCTAGACTTAAGCTCTTTTAGTTTCTGATAATTCCGCTACCTACTTTTTAAAATCCATTATACAGGGTGAGGATTTTAAAGTGTTACAACGCAATATCTGAAAAACGGCTATAAATATTTTAGTCAAATTTTGGGACGTGGATAGGGAGGTTGGGGGACAAATTTTAAAATATTTTTGATATTTACCCCCCCTCCAGATTTGATGTGGCTAGTGACAAATTTGAAATGTCAAATGGAAAGGTATTTTTTTTTTTTGATAATTCGATTCCTCGTCAATAACTACGTAAGTGAGCAGAAAATTGTTACATTTGCTCTACTAGTTGCTTAGTTACGAATTTTTCAATAAATAAAATAGGAATACTTAAAACTACACATTTTAAATCATGACACCTATGATTATTGTTTATCCAAACCTTTAATTATGTTGTATCCTAGGAAACCACTTTTGACTTTGACAAGTAGTGATAATCTGATAAAGTTCATTATTCAGTGCAATTATGGAACAATCTTATGACATTGAAATAGACATGTTAATTCTGGGAGAATGTAGAAAAAACTACCGGGAAGCGGCGCAATTGTGGACTGTTAGGTTTCCCGCCATTCAAAAATCTCATATGGCATTTAAGCGATTAGAAGATCGAGGCCGCAGCACGGGAATCCTAAAAAATAAGAACAGAGTTAGAAGACAAACAAAAACTAATGACGATATGGCCGTTGGAGTGTTGGGTGTAATAGCTGTAAATCCTCATGTTGGTTCAAGGGAACTTGCTCGTGATTCAGGAATGTGCCAAAAATCGGTACTGGCTATTTTACACAAGCACAATTTTCACCCTTACCACATAACTATTCATCAGGAATTGTATGGCCAAGACTTTCAAAATAGGATTACATTTTGTACGTGGTTACAAACTTTAATTCACGAAAACAATGCATTTTTAAGAAAGATAGTATTTTCTGACGAAGCTACATTTACCAATTGTGGTCAGGTAATTATTTAAATCAATATGGATTAATGTAACTTTTAATAATCAAAAATATGTAATCCACTACTTGATGGGTGTACATAAATAAATACATATCTAAACACCCGTTAACGGGTGTTTAGAGAATATTCACATACATTTAGATTTATTTTTAATTTTATACTGATTCAATCAATTTTGGTTTTCTTAATTTAAGGTCAACCGGCACAATTTACACTATTGGGCACCTCAAAATCCTCACTGGATGAGATTTCTGCCAAACCAACATCCTTGGTCGGTTAATACCTGGTGTGGCATAGTCGGAGATAGAGTCATTGGACCACATTTTTTTGACCGTCACCTAAATGGAGAAATGTATAATAATTTTTTACAAACCGATTTGCCACAACTTCTGAATAATAATGGAAATCAACAAGAACTATGGTTTCAGCAAGATGGTGCTCCGCCACATTTTGCCCGACAAGCTCGAGATACACTAAATGAAATGTTTGGAAACAGATGGATTGGTCGTGGTGGTCCTGTAAATTGGCCTGCAAGGTCACCAGATTTAACCCCATTAGATTTTTTCTTGTGGGGATTTATAAAAGAGAAAGTTATGGCTACACCACCGACCACACCAGAAAACATGAAAGATCGTATTCAACAAGCATGTAATTTAGTAACGCCTCAAATGTTAACTCGCGTGCGCAACTCATGTCAAAAAAGAATTGCAAAATGTTTAGAAATGGATGGGGGTCATTTCGAACACCTTTTGAAGCATGATCGTCGTTAGATTTTTTAAGGAATTATCATTTTTAAGTATTCCTATTTTATTTATTGAAAAATTCGTAACTAAGCAACTAGTAGAGCAAATGTAACAATTTTCTGCTCACTTACGTAGTTATTGACGAGGAATCGAATTATCAAAAAAAAAAAAATACCTTTCCATTTGACATTTCAAATTTGTCACTAGCCACATCAAATCTGGAGGGGGGGTAAATATCAAAAATATTTTAAAATTTGTCCCCCAACCTCCCTATCCACGTCCCAAAATTTGACTAAAATATTTATAGCCGTTTTTCAGATATTGCGTTGTAACACTTTAAAATCCTCACCCTGTATAGCTCAAAAACAAGGTTCCTACACATTTGTAAAATAACTTCTTCTTCAATTCTTCGAACCAACAACATGATAACACCTATACTAACAACCGAATTTGACGCCATATCAAAACAAACTGTTAATCGATTTATGTTGAAATGTGTGATCAAAAATTTTTTCAGTTCAGGTTCAACTTTTATTGATCAATAAAAGTTGAACCTAAGCTTTAGATGAGGAGTTAAATAAATGTCATATTTTTGTTAAGATCAACTAATAATTTGTCAGGTAGGTCAATAATAGAGAGCAGTTTTTGGAAATGAACTAAAGTCGTTACATAGACTAGACTATGGTAAGACAATGTTAGCGAAGGAAAAAATATATGTATCCGTGAATACCATTCGACGAAGATTAGAAGAGCACGCCATCAAAAATCGACCTGTGCATAGTAAACTTTTGCTGTCAGGTCAGTAAGACAGTCTTTAAAGGTTCATATTTGAGGCCGCGTCTATGCACGAGGTTGTGGAAAATTGATCACTGCACAGTAAAAAATATCCACCTGGTAAAAATCATTTCATGAGTGGTAAAAAAAAGTAGTGTTAATGTTAACACCCGGATCAACATAATTTACCACATTTTTACACTCATATGGGACCAAAGTTGTTGTATTAAATTTGCCTATGAATTTAACTCTCTAAAAAGTTAAATTTGTTGAATGGGTGTTATTTATTCCATTTTACACTCTTTCAGGAAAATTAAATACAATGACAATTATTAACACCATATTAGCGTGTAAATAAACCCCGCTAGAAGGTTATTTTAACACATTCAGTGTAAAACTTATTCTTTAATCGTTTTACTACACGGCCCCGGGTAAAAATATCTTAACCCGTGTTACCGAAAAGACAGGCGGGAGCAAGTGGTGTGAAATTCTAGGTTGACACATGGCGCCGACACTACATGCAAATTCGACTTTCAAGTCAGTCTGATTGTGCTCTTTGAACATGATATAGAATAATGTTATATTTAAATTAAAATATAGAAACAAAGCAAAGTTCTGTGAAGTGCCAAATGAGAGTGCCTCTTATGAGGATTTTGTTAAATTGGGTAAGCATATTAACGAAATTTAATAGAACCTTACTAATAAGTACGTCATTTTTAATAAACTAAGTAGGTATTTACATTGTTACAGTTTTTCCTTTAGCTTTTCAATTATTCCGATATAAGTTTATAATATAAATGTATTCCTTTTTTATATAAATACTACCTACATATTTTACTTCATAGATCTCTAAATAAATATACGATTAATATAATACTCGTCAATTATCATTCTTTTATATTGTTCCAAAGCATACTTTTATTTAGTCGTTTAGTGTCCTAAGTATACATATATTTATTATGTTATTTGTTTTATTAAGCTTAACAATGAGGTACATTAAACGTAGATATACAGGGTGTTACAAATTCGAGGCTAAGTACAGGGATCTCCGAAACTATAAGAGATACAAAGTCGGTTAAATGGGGGCAAAGTTCCGGAATAAGGAGCTCAAGAAAATGCCGCAATAAAAATTTAAAATTTCCGACTACCTTCGGAGATATCCGAAAATAAACGAAAATTAGCAAATTCGTTTTTATTTTTTCCTGATTACATTTGTTGAAATAATTTCAAACAAATGTCACATTTCCATTGCCACTTTTTCTCTTCTACAAGATGACATAATTAGTTTTTAATTCCGACGTTTCGTTGGCGGGCCACCATCATCAACTTCATTTTTTCAAATACGGACCTGGAATTTAAATTGCATATTTTTGATCCCTATACCTCTAAAACCTAATATTTGATGTCTTCTAAATGTTATGCTGACGTTTCGTTTCCCAAAAACGCATCAGAAGGGTTTTTGGATTTTTAAAAAATACTATCCTTATAAAAATCAGAACAAAAACAAATACAAACTAGACAAACTTACTTAAATAAAGGAATTAACGAAATTGCAAATATTGCTGAGGTGTATTCATACACTGACTGAATAATTTTGGCGTTGAACCATATTTATTTTATCTTTTATCATTATTAAATTCCAACATTTGAAACAGCAAGTATGTGTAAAACAAACAAGAGTGCCACGAAAAATAAAAAACTAATGACATTTGCGCCACTGCGGTGATAAGGTTTGTGGATTTTTTATTTTAATGCCACAAAATGCCATTCTCCAACCAAGAAAAAAGTGATATGCTTCGCATTTACTTTTTATGCCAAAGAAATTGTTATAGATCCACTCAGATGTATTTTGAGCAATATCCGGAAAAACCTCAACCACACTACACATACTTTAAAAGGCTGGAGTATAATATGAAAGAATATGGGTCATTCATACAACCACGAAAAAAATATGGCCATACATTCACAAATGGGGAAATTGATACAGTTCTAAACCAAGTTAGTATTTTTTATAAATTATAATAATATGCTTTTTAATAAAAACTGTCTATTGTACCTATAGGTAAACCAAAACCCTTCTGTGTCCACCAGACAAATTAAGTCGGAAGCAAACTTGCACACTTTACATCATGTTAAATGTTGGCGAATATTAAAATGAAATAACTTCAAGCCCTTCAAAATTCATATTTCTCAAACATTACATCCTGGAGATGCCGAGAAAAGAGTTACTTTTTGCCAATGGATAAGAGATCAAGCTACAATAAATCCAAATTTTTTAAATCGCATTATCTGGACGGATGAGTCAAAGTTCACAAACTGTGGTTTATTTAATAGAAATAACGAACATGTTTGGGCTGTAGAAAACCCCAGAGAAAATAGAGAACTTCGTCCTCAAATCAGGTTTTCCATTAATGTTTGGGCAGGATTGTGTGGGGACAAAATCTTGGGTCCATTTTTATATGACCATAATTTAAATGCAGATATGTATCTCAATTTTTTAAACAACCGATTTGAAGATTTTTTAATGGATGTCCCGTTGGCAACCCTTCCACATCTCTGGTTTCAACATGACGGAGCACCTCCCCATAATGGTCGAGATGTGCGTGCATTTTTACATCGAAATTTCCCAGAAAAGTGGATAGGAAACAGAGGTGTGGTGGAGTGGCCAGCGAGATCGCCCGATCTGACACCGCTAGATTTTTTTCTATGGGGTGCAATAAAAAATAAAGTATATAAAAATGGCCCTGTTGAAAACTTGGCAGAGTTACGTCAAAAAATTTTAACTTCATGCCGATCTTTACGCAAAAGATCAATTTTAAGGGCAGTAAGAAAAGTAAATACCAAAGCATTAAAGTGTTTAAACGTAAACGGCAATCTGTTCGAACATTTGAGATAAGTTTAAAGGATATTCTTACCTTTTCTTAATTTTTTTATGATAGTATCAGTGCCTTAATCCTGTTTTAATGTGGCGTGTAGGTTATTTAAGTAAGTTTATCTAATATGAATTTGTTTTTGTTCTGTTTCCTTTACCCATAATTTATTACATTTATTATTATTAAATAAGTATTTTAAAGACAAAAATATTTTAATTTTCTCTTATACACCGCATCTGCTCAATTTCAAATAAATATGTACTGTTATTTTCATCAGGATAGTATTTTTTAAAAATCCAAAACCCCTTCTGATGCGTTTTTGGGAAACGAAACGTCTGCATAACATTTAGAAGACATTAAATATTAGGTTTTAGAGGTATAAGGATGAAAAATATGCAATTTAAATTCCAGGTCCGTATTTGAAAAAATTAAGTTGATGATGGTGGCCCGCCAACTAAACATCGGAATTAAAAACTAATTATGTCATCTTGTAGAAAAAAAAAAGTGGCAATGGAAATGTGACATTTGTTTGAAATTATTTCAACAAATGTAATCAGGAAAAAATAAAAACGAATTTGCTAATTTTCGATTATTTTCGGATATCTCCGAAGGTAGTCGGAAATTTTAAATTTTTATTGCGGCATTTTCTTGAAGTTCTTATTCTGGAACTTTGCCCCCATTTAACCGACTTTGTATCTCTTATAGTTTCGGAGATCCCTGTACTTAGCCTCGAATTTGTAACACCCTGTATATGTATATATGTTTAATTTACTAAATTGTTAAACTATATAATAGGTGTGTCATTTTGTTCAACTACTTATAATAATAAGTGTAAAAAAAAATCACAGGGTTTTCCAGTTCTGTTGAAACCATCATTTTGTTTATAAATAAACGATAAATAATACTCAATATTTTCAGTCATTTATTTTCCAAGCGATCTGAATATTTATATATATTAGGGGCTACTACTTTCGGCTTTGATTAAGTAATTTAATCATATATCCAACTAAGCAGAGGTTAATAATGTAAAACATCTTGAATGCATAATTCTTTACATTTTAATTATAAACGCCCGGTTAGTTTGATACAGGATTAAATGACTTAAACAAAGTGAAAAGTATTCTAGCCCTGGGTAGAATGTTTTATTACACTCACTATAGTCACATCCAAATAAAATAAAATGTACACTACAATAATATGATATTTATACTAATTAATCACAAATTACCATTAAAAATGGTTTACTTACACCTCTCATTATTTCTTTTACACCCTAGACCTAGAAGGATAGGTTTACAATCTGTGAGTTTAATTTACACACGATAGTGTAAATGTACCTACCCATAAATTAGAAGAATTAGCACTCATCAAAAAGTAAAAAAACCATTCAAAAATATATTTTTTACAATTTTTACTGATTGGTTAATATACCCTATTGAGTGTGGTCCTATATGTACCACCCTTGAGTGTTTAACTTAACAGTCAATTTTTTACTGTGTGAGAGTTTAACAGTTGCCAAGTTAATTACACTTTAAAAGTAGGGACCGGTAAAGTCGCATTAGTCATATTATGACCACAATTGGTTGGTATGCTCCATTCTACAATAATTCGTTGATTTCCCGACCGCAATAAAATTTAAACCCAGCCATAAATAAGTGCCTTTTGAAAGGGTACAGGTCCTGATTACCTACTAATTTCAATAGTTTAGGTTAGCTATTTTCAACAAAACAACAAATATAAAATAATACGTAAGTATCTTTATTTTAATCATGTAAATAAATAGCTATTAATATTTATACAAAAATACTAATCTACAATATTATAATATCATCTATGCCTAAACTGATTATTAAGGGCTTTACGTTACTATTAATTATGTTATTATATTGGTATATTAGGTAGGTTTATGGCAAATTGCAGGTGTTCAATATAAAGCAGTTTTTTCATCTTAGTTCATCAGTCGTTTGGTGTTTGTCAAGCTGTGCGTTAAAGGTATTTTCGTGTGTGTTATCGAGCATCCAAAATATGTCAAATCTGTGTGAAACTTCAGATAATATTGCTTCCGGAAGTTATGGTGTAACGAAGAAAAAATATTTATCACTTGATGCCAAAAACATCATAAACAACGTTTACTGTACCCTTTTAGAAAAAGGGTATGACCGGAGTGCAAGTTTTAGTGAAACGAGTATCTTGACCAAAGTTGCATTAACGACAGTAAAAGATATAGTGACCAAACCCAAAGTAGTTATGTTATAGATTTAATTAAAAAATGTGTAAATAATATCCCAGTAGAAAGTTGGAAAAATTCTGTGAGACACGTGATTCAAGTCGAAGATTCCTATTACATAATTAATAGTAACGTAATTAGTTTAGGCATACATGAAGACGATAGTGATAGTGAAACAGAGCTAAATATACGGTAGGTTAAGTTAAATATTGTATTATTATAATATTGTAGATTAGTATTTTTGTATAAATATTAATAGCTATTTAATTACATGATTAAAATAAAGATACTTACCTATTATGTTATGTTTGTTGTTTAGTTGAAAATAGCTAACTTAAACTATTGAAATTAATAGGTAATCAGGACCTGTACTCTTTCAAAAGGTCCGGTGCCTACACAATAGATATTTGTCAGGCAACTTATTTATGGTTGGGATTACGACTGAGGGTTGTCATTTAAATTTTATTGCGGTCGAGAAATCAACGAATTATTGTGAAATGGAGCATACTCGTGAATCTGAAGGACCGCAACTGCCTGTGCACAGCAGCTTGGAAAACCGAGCGCTATAAACAATAGTAAACTACCCGGATGAAAATTAGATATTAGATGTGTGGAAATTGTTGATGAATAACAAATTTTAGAGAAAATAACTGAATATAGCAATAACATTGATCACTTTGGATAATTTAGGAGGGTTTAACTGCAGACTATGCTGGAAAATCAGTTTAGTGCCTACGTATTTAATAATAATGGAGAATTAGCTGATGCTTCTTCAATGAACTTTCAATAAATTGGATAATTGGTTAGATTCAAACTATTGTTTTTAGTTATATCATACACATTCTTGTGGAGAAATTACTGTATTATAGGGCCTTGCGAACATGTATATTTTATATTCTACATTTAGAGTCCCGAGTTACATAATGTGAATCTACAGTGACTACTGACGTTGACCCAAATTGGCACGAACAGTGGCTGTGGTACGTGGAATGTCTAGGTTTGCTGATTTATCACTTTATTATGCAGTCATAAAAATGGTAATGTCAAGTTTAGATAGGTAGCTTTGAGTTTAAGCGTAGAAGCGAATCCAGTATGCATATTAAACTAGTTAGAACATAAAGGTAACCACGTAATAAATTAAACGATAGGTAACTTACGTACCACATTACATAAACTTTAAATTACCAAATAATAGAAGATAAGTATCTCATCCCTTATTTATTTTTTTAACGAAAGTTAGTTTAATCTTACACTAAGTGCCTTTAATGTTATAATTTTTTTCATGGATCATCAAGAAACTAAAATTTAAAATGAATGTACTAATATGATTATTATGAAAGTAATTTACTAGAACCACATAGTGCATGAAATAAATGGACTAACTGGAAGTAATTTTATCTCAAGCAACAAAAAGTTATAAGCTAATAGGGGCTGGAACGAAACTATAAATTAATGTATCACTTGCCCTGCGTGCTTCCCTAAAAACAGTTAATGCCCAAATGCGTCTGACTAGGGCAACCACCATCTTTTGCTAAATAAAATAATTTTACATCAACTCTTTACCTTTCAAATTTAAATGTTATATTTCGAGTCATTCGAAAGTAAGCATTAGCAAGCTTCCTCCAATAAGCACTATTACAGAAACCCAGACCCTTTTAAATTATTTTTTCATTTATTTATTAATGTTATAATAATTTGTTTAATATTTCAGAAATATTATTTACACAAAATTAATTTAAATCAAACTAAAAAGGAATTTTACTGTTGTTAAACAAGAAAAGTAAACAAATAAGAATCCCTTACGTTCCTCCTACACGTACGAAAACTTTGTAGAACTGGCAAAACACTGGCGATAGACCGTTGACGCCCACACGCAATTTAAAGCAGATTTAATGTGCGAACTATTTCTCCGGATGGGAAAATTAATAAAGCAGCATATAAATACAAATTTATATGCTATAAACAAGAACAGCAAATAGTTAAAGGTTCTTCCAATTAGGTGATCCCTTATCAGCTTTAAAATGACTCGATGCTTGAGGTATGCGATATTGGGAATCGGACAGCGGCGTGACTGGTTGACACGATTTACTGTAATTTACATATTTCATTTTCTGATATAACTGTGTGATTTCAAACAAGTATGTTTTTACTTGATAGGTACCTATATTTTATTATCAGTATGGCTTTTTGGCGACAATTTGGAACATAAGGTCAAGGTAAATTATCACAGTCGGTGACAGAGTTGGCCATCGAAAGCGAAATGAGTCCGGAATTAGGAAACAAAGATTTCGATGCTTAATGTCAACGCATTATTTTAAATATATACGCGTGTTTAAAAAAAGAAAATCCGGGAAAACCTGAAAATGCGCTTTGTACAAGAATGTACTTGTAATAAGTTAACACAACTTGGGTTTTATGAAAATTAATAACGTAATTAACTTGCGGCTGTAACCGGTTATTCCATTAAGCGTAAACGAATAAACAAAAGATCAAAACGGCTGACAATACTACAAGGGATTTTATTTTGCGCACTATTTACAACTTTTACGAGAATAATATAGTGCCAACTTTAGAATTGGTTCGTGATAAATTGCGAGGTTACCCTGATTATAAGTACCCATCTTTAGAAACATTGCGTGGTGTTTTATTAAAATGTGACTTTAAACATAAAAAATTAGATAATCTAATGGTTATAATGGAATCCCCGTGTATCATTGAACTACGGCAAGACTATTTGCGCAAAATAAAGGAGTAAAATGAATCCGATAAAAGGATAATTTATTCAGACGAAACTTGGTTCGATGTTTGTGATGTTATTAAGTATGGTTGGGTAGATAGTACAAATTGTACTTTTGGTATGCTTCATTCCACAATAATTCGTTTATTTCCCGACCGCAATAAAATTTAAACCCATCCATAAATAAGTGCCTTTTGAAAGGGTACAGGTCCTGATTACCTACTTATTTCAATAGTTTCGGTTAGCTATTTTCAACAAAACAACAAATATAAAATTATAGGTAAGTATCTTTATTTTAATCATGTAATTAAATAGCTATTAACATTTATACAAAGATACTAATCTACAATATTATAATATCATCTATGCCTAAACAAATTATTAAGGGTCTTACGTTACTATTAATTATGTTATTATATTGGTATATTAGGTAGGTTAATGGCAAATTTCAGTTGTTTAATATAAAGCAGAGTCTTTTCATCTTAGTTCATCAGTCGTTTGGTGTTTGTCAAGCTGTGCGTTAAAGGTATTTTCGTGTGTGTTATCGAGCATCCAAAATATGTCAGATCTGTGTGAAACTTCAGATAATATTGCTTCCGGAAGTTATGGTGTAACGAAGAAAAAACATTTATCACAACCCCTACACTAAGTAGTTCTGTTATATAATTATTTAAAAAATGTGTAAATAATATCCCAGTAGGAAGTTGGAAAAATTCTGTGAGACACGTGATCCAAGTCGAAGATTCCTATAACATAATTAATAGTAACGTACTAAGGCCCTTAATAATTAGTTTAGGCATAGATGAAGACGATAGTGATAGCGAAATAGAGCTAAATATAGAGTAGGTTAAGTTAAATATTGTATTATTATAATATTGTAGTTTAGTGTTTTTGTATAAATATTAATAGCTATTTAATTACATGGTTAAAATAAAGATACTTACCTATTATTTCATATTTGTTGTTTTGTTGAAAATAGCTAACCTAAACTATTTAAATTAGTGGGTAATCAGGACCTGTACCTTTCAAAAGGTCCGGTGCCTAGACAATAGATATTTGTCAGGCAACTGATTTATGGTTGGGATAACGACTGAGGGTTCTCCTTTAAATTTTATTGCGGTCGAGAAATCAACGAATTATTGTGGAATGAAGCATACACCGTGTTCGAGAGGAAAACGGGTTATCTTGCCGGAAGTAAACATGGCTTTGTATCTAATGTGTTGCTCTTGTCAGCAAAGAATATCACTCAATAATCAATTTCCAACTTTAAGCGCAGTTGTCCTTGATAATATTCGGCAGGTAATAACGAAATGAGTAGCGATGTATGGAAAAATTGCGTAGCTCATGTTATAAAAACAGAAAATGAATATTCTGTTTCACCGCCCATAGCGCCAGTAGTAATCCAACCTGGAAACGATTCTACTTCTGAAAGTTCTGATGATTCCAGTCATTAATTTGTTTATGAATTTGAAATTAATTATGTTTCTTTAACACGTATCTTAAAAACTTGTTATATTACAGAACGTTTACTGTGATTCTGCTTATGCGATCCGCAACTTGTTGTTAAAATAACTGTATATTCCAACTAACACAGTACCTGCCCCAATCCTTTCTTGGCAAGGAAAACTCATACCTCCTCGCGGTCCTGGCTGGACAAAGACAATTTTTTTTTAATTATTCTCGGCAAAAGGATGATTTTTTTTCACCGAAAGACCATTTTAAAAATATTAAATTCATGTGTTCTTTGCAGGCAAAGTCACGGGTATAAACCTCTTATCGATGTTACCTATAATTTTAAATTGTTTTTGGCAAAATCAGCAGTTTTCTGCTGTAATATATACTATTTAATCATATTAAAAATTTTCAGCAATCAGCATTTTATTATTTGGTAAAAGCGGCGCCTATGGTCATCAGTTTAATGCTTTTTTATGTCATCAAATTAAGCTTGGAACAACTATACCGTCAAATTGCGCGAAATCCAGTAAAGTTGACGCGAAGTACGATAATACTTCTACCGAATTCCCGCAATAGGTACCTACCCTTATTCTTGATTGGAGAATATTTCTTATATTTCATTTCATTCATATATACCTATATACCTACTAAATACTTTTTGGCACAAATTTTATAAGAAAAAAACTTTCAAAAATAGATTTGACATCAAAAAAGTTAAACAGCTAATTTTGTTAAGTTTATTTAATGTTATTTTGGGATGCACTCGGTAAAAACGTCAAAATATTGAATTATTTTGTTACTTATATGTCACGTTTTTTACATCATACATCTTCAAGACACTTATAAACTGAGACTTATGATGGAGGAAGGTATTTATACAGGGTGTTTCATAATCGCATGCTAATACTTAAGGGTAATAATCCTTGGATGATTTTAAGAAAAATATGACTAAAAACATTCATTGAATAAGAATAAGAAATTACAGAAACTGAAAATTGTTATTCAGATACTCAATCGGAACCATATTATGAGTGTAATGACAAAAACGAGAACGAAAACCATACCAGACTAAATAATAAATAAATTAAAATTTAATATAACCTCGGATATGAATATAAGAATAATTATGTGGTATATTTTCATCACTAGTCAATGTGGTACATTGGTAAATTAACAGAAAATATTGCCTGCAACAAATTCCAAATGATTTCTGAAATACGACATGTATGACCCAGGACTAAAACATTCAGACTGTAAAACGTTAATTAATTTGTTATGGACATGTAGGAACGGCCTTGCTTACAAACACTCAAGAGGGTGGCTCCTACCTAGGTCCTAATAAGATATGATAAACCCAATATCAAAATTTTAAGTAACAACTTGAACAAAGACCCCAATTATGTACAAATAAAGAAGCAATTCCGAATCAAACCGAGTCTAAAGAAGATCTACTGAACAGTATCACTATGAAGGAAAAGAAGTTAAAGACCATTGTCCAACTTACCAAGTCGCATATAATATGATCATAGTCTGTCTCATCCCCGGGCTATTGACTATATGTATAAAACAATGCAATACTAAATACATAGTGTAAAGTACTTCCCAACATATTTCTTTTGGATTAATGACTGCAATAAAACCCCTCATAAACTCGGCTTTCGCTTTCGCAAAGACGTATTAACCCACATTTATTTTTAATGCCAGTTTATAATAACAATAGATAGGTACATTACTTGATTTGTTATTAAAATTAATAAACTGTCTAATTAGGGTTTTCTAGAAAGAACTTAATTATTAGAATATTTCTCAAAACTTTTTACTTACAGTTTATAAAGCTTATATAAATAGTAAACATAATATTCGGAATAGATTAGTAGCTATCTATTTTACTTTGAAACAGTGTGCAACAAGTTAATATTAAAAGTATGTGGGGACCTTGAGAATCTTCAGCTAATGCGATATCTAGCTACCCTACACATTCCAGGAAGCATTTATCTTCTGACGCCAAAGTAATCGTGAAAAACGTATGTGAATCGTTATTAAAAAGCGGCCACCCTCAAGTAATTGCCAATAAAAATATCAGTGAAATGACGAAAGTTCCATTGTCGAGGTACGACATATTATGCTAAAAGGACATTTTAAAAGAAAAGTTCGCAAAGATACCGAAAAAATGAAGTGCGTAGATGATTGTGATAAAGATGTTGTTTGCAGGAAAATATACCAAATGTATTGAGAAAATGTTGTGCCCACGTTAGATTCTTTAAAAACACGGTTAACAACTGACGATACAACGATATCATGTAGCAGGACAAGTCTTCACCGCGCTTTGCAAGAGATTGATTTAAGTATAAGACAATAAACAAGAGACAAATTATTATGGAGTCCGAAAGATTAAGAAAAATTAGATTTCTGTACCTAAGGGAAATAAAAAAGTTTAGATCCGAAAAACGTTCAATAGTTTACCTGGATGAAACGTGGTTTGACACTCATGAGACTGTCAAAAAGGGATGTGTTGATTTAACTGAAAAATGCCAAAATAAAGCCCCTTCAAATAAAGTAAAACGAATAACAATAGTTCTTGCAGGTTGGGAGAATGGATAGATCCCTAATTGTTTATTACTGTCGGCAAAAAATATAAAGGATTCAAGTCTGGACTATCATGAAGATACCAACGCCGCTATTTTTGAAAGCTGGTTTAAAGACAGTTGCTTTTAAATGTACCAGAACACAGTGTTATTGTGATGGACAATGCAAGCTACCACAACCGGCAACTGGAAAAAGTACCGAATGTGTCTTAAAAATTGAAGACTCAATAATACGAATAAGAATAACTACACAACAAAACGAAATACATAATTTTATTATAAATGTGGATAATAGTGATAGCGAGACTGAATTACATTAGGTACATTTACATCAGAACTGCAAAAATGCAGTTTTTGAGGATACGACTCTTTTTTTTTGCTTTCTTACTAAGTAGTCCAATATTTCTAATGTCCTTAGCATTTAAAATATATGCCGAATTTGTCATAGCATAGAATTGTTTAACTTAACTAAGACTCTTGCAAAACTTATTTAAAAAATATATTAAGTGTGTAATATAGTAGTGTGACGTCTACAGCTAATTTGCAAGAATCTCGCAAGACAAGACCCAACCTTGCAAGGGTCTCGCAAGAACAAAATACGAATAAAAGTATTTTCTTTTTACAAGACGAGACAATTCTTGTTAGATTTCCATCTCAGTCGTCACTAATAGAAAATGCTATATTAAAAGCTAACTTTCACCAATACAATCACGACATTTACAGTTTCATCCTGATCAAAATTGATTCACCATTTTCACAACACAGACCCATTTTTTTTAATGCATATGTGAGAAATAAGGTTAAGTATATAGACTTGCACTTAATAAAAGAATGTTAATTACAAAAATTCCACAAGAAAGCCGGTTAATCCAAGGTGCAGCACAGAACCAAAACACATACCTATCGAAAAAGTACCAAAACAACAACTCGCGAACCGGCGGTTCTCAGGGTCGAATTGCGTTAATTTTGGGCGCCAATTTGACCACATGAACAACAAAGTGTTGCGTAAACGAACCCGCTGAAGCCAGTCCGTTCCACTGCAAAGGCGAAAGAACGTCCTTTAGAGGTCGCCGCTGTTCGATAAAAGACCAGCACTTTTTCGCAACGTTCTATACCTATTATTAATTGCATGTTTGCCGTCTTTGGCGATATTTATTAAAATGAAATTTAGGTTGAAGGCTGTCGAGTTTGGAAAATTGATTTTCTTGTTTATTGCAAATCAGATTGATTAAAAATGTTTATACAGTTGTTGTCATTAAGTTTGAAGGCATCAGTGATGCTGTTAAATATCCGCTAATATAAAAATTCGCTTTCTCATCGCTTATAGTTCAACTGATCAATGTTGAGGAGCACATAAGGTTGTTTTACATAATTTGAAAGTAATCCTTATTTTGCGTGTGGTAAAAAATATAGCAAATTATTTTTATAATCACTTATGTTTAAGTTACAAAATGAAGATTTTCTAGTTAATTATTATAAAGAATGATCACCAGTATACCGCTATTTGTCAAGGATTGCATAGTCATAGGTCAGCAATAATGGTGACAGCGAAACGAGGCAAGCGGTAAGATATTGTTTGACTTTATATGAATTTAAACCATATTGTTGTTTTGGAGTTTAAATATAGAGATATCTGAATAAAACGGTATTAATAATTTCCTTTACTCTCTATTTTGTACTAGGTTTGTACAGTGAGGACCTAAAGTCTGTCCCCGCCCCCCCCCCCCTTGTCAGAAATTACCTGGACGAATCTTATGAAAATAGGTGGATTGGTCGTCGAGGTCCGACAGAATGGCCAGCTAGATCGCCAGACCTAACGCCTCTAGATTTTTTTCTTTGGGGATACGTTAAAACTGAGGTTTATAAAACGGCTCCAGGCTCATTAGATGAACTTAGGCAACGAATTACAGATGTTTGTTCAAGAATAACGCCACAGGTGCTTCATAATGTCCGAAAGGAATTTACCAATAGAATATTTATTTGTCAGGAGGTCCATGGTGGTCATTTTCAACAATTGTTGAAGTAACCACTGTTTTGTAGATGTGTGCCTTTATCTTTTATTTAAAATACTTATAATTAATAAATTTCATTTAATACTAAACCAAATGTTTTTTAAATTGGAGAATGTTTTAAGCATTAAGAGACCTTCAAAATGAGGTGTCATTGGAAACCCCTTTCCATTTAAAAAAATATTCCAAAAGCGGACCCAGCTGTCATTTTGACATTTAAAGCTGTCATTGGTATGTCAAAAAATGCAAGACTTACTCAAATATTATCGTTTAAAATTTCATTAAAATATACCGAACGGTTTAGAAGTTAGAGGGGGGGGGGGGACAGACTTTAGGTCCTCACTGTATACAGTGTGTCAAACATTCGGCTGCATTGAGTTAGAAGAAGCGTAGGTATATTTTTTACTGGACTATGAGACTGTAAACCTTAGCATTACACATTAATTCCAACTTAGCATCCCTAACCATTCCCAATAGAAAAGCAGATTCTATACAGGGTGTTTTAAAATTTCCTAAATAGGTTTTAAGTGCGTATTTTTGAGGTGAAAATAACAAAAATCTTCCTATAAATGTGTGGCCAAAACGTGGTTTTTGATGTTTTAGGTAGTAAAGTAAGGAAGAAAAAGTGAAAATGAAAATACAATAGGTAGGTAATGATGATTGATTAGTGCATAAGTTAAAAACCATAGGCAAATTATCGGGCTCTTACTTAAATCTTCGGAAATACTCGAAATCTTTATAATGTTTCAATGATATTGAGTACTACGTTGCTCAACTTTAATATACTTATAATAATACGTTACCTATATGGCTTTTAATATTTTAGGTAATAGAGATACCGTTTACTTTGTAAAGGAGAATAAGTGGCAATAAAAACACAATAGGTAGGTAATGATGATTTATGAGGGTATAAGTTAAACACTGTAAGCCAAATATCAAGACAGTAGAAATTAATAACATAATTAAATTATGAAATAGTCAACGTGTTTATTACCTAGAGCTTTTATCCGCCAACACAAGGTATGGAGAGTTAAACAAATTACGACAACAAATACAACTCTTATTCGATCTTTGCTGTTCTCCATATTTCACACAGACCTGGGTCTTGCGCCATAATAGTTGCTGATAAATTCCGTCTATCTATCTTACAAACTCATTAAAAATGCTAATCCCTAATGCCGATAAGACCCAGCGGGTGATCGAATCACACTTCTGTGGAAATAGGAAGTTATAAACAATGTTTATTTAACTCTCATTGAACGTGCGGTTAGCAAGCAAGCAGCGTTAGAAGAAACGGACACATTAACAAAAATTCCAACAACAACTGTATGGAAAATTGTGAATAATCCTATTTTAGCGAGGTAGAAAAGAACCGATACTGGCATTTTCTCGAAGGTGGATGGAAGTGATCAAGATATAATACGACGTAAAATTTACAAGTTATACGAGGAACAAAGCGTGCCTACATTAAATAATTTATTTAAGATGCTTGAAAAAGATGAAATCGGCGTTAAATGTAACAGAACAACATTATGGAAGTGTATCCAACACATGGATTTTAGATTTAAACAAATTAACAAAAGAAAAGTTTTAATGGAATCCAGTAAAATTCGGGAATGGCGATCCGAATATCTACAAAAAATTAGGATTTACAGAGATCAGCAAAGGCCGATTATTTACTTGGATGCAGCCTGGTTCGACACATATGATACCCCGGTTGACTCAAGCGGCAAGTGTAAAACAAGCGCGCTATCAAGAAGAGGTAAACGAATTACGATTTTGCATGCTCGATCTAAAGACGGATGGATTCCAAATTGACTTTCTCTGTCTGCAAAAAATATTAAAAATTCTTCTCTGGATTACCATGAGGACACTACTGCTGATTTATTTGAAGATTGGTTTAAAAACAAGCTAATTCTCAATATACCTCCGAATAGCCCAATTGTAATGGGCAATACAAGCTACCATAGTAGGCAGTTGACCAAGACTTCCTCCTCAAATGACACAAAAGCAACAATCCAAAACTACATGTATGACAATGACATTTATTTTCAGGAAGATTACACCAAAAGGCAATTAATTGAGGTTTTACAAAGTTTAAAACTACAAAAGGAATACTTCTGTGATAATTATGAAAAAAATCTAGGGTATACAGTTTTAAGGCTTCCACCATACTATTGTATATTTAATCCCATCGAACATGTTGGGCAGTAACTGAAATCTGTCATTCGTCGTAACAATATTTGCCCTACTATTAACTCCAGTGTACTTGAGCTTAGAGAAACTGAAGTTTTTAACACCCCTCCACAAAGTTGGGCTAATTCTGTTACACATGTTGAAAAAGTGAAAAAATTCTATATCCATATCAACAATATAGCACAAATAATAATTAGAACAGATGATGATAGCGATAGTGATATTAATATATATTAAGTGAATAATTATTATAAGTACCGAATAATTTGTATATTTTTGTAATCATAAATATTATTTTTAATAATAAAATAACCTGTAATTCACATTTAAACATAAATAAAATATTATTTAATGTCTTACTTATTTTTATTACTAACCATGATTAAATTTTTTAAGCAAAATACGGACCTGTTCGGCCATATTTTAATTTTACATCTGGCCCGGGTCTTTCCTAATAGCGATCAGTTAGTCACTTTCTTATATCTCTGAACAGACTTTATCATATTTGCATTCTTCTATCCACAAGCACGCCTTTCAATAAATTATTCAAATTTTGCTGCAAAAATTGTAACTAAATCTCACATTGTAACTAAATCTCACCATTTCTTCCAAAACAAATGGACCTATTAGGTTACTTTCGATAACGACTGCCCACACATTTACTATGAACCTTTGTTGGTGTTTGTTTTGAACTATGGCGTGCGGATTTTCAACAGTACAAAAATGTAAATTGTGTGAGTTTAATATGTCATCTCTTATACAACCGGCTTCATCGGTAAACAAAATCAGGTCAGAAAAATTTAGATTTATGTTATGTTGCTGTATAAACCAGTTGGAGTATTAAAGTCTTGCTGGATAATCATGCGAAGACATAGCGTGTACTTTTTGAACATGGTATGGGTGAAGTAACTGTTCTTTTAGAGTTTCATGTACAACCCATTTTGTAACATTGTTTAGTGTCGGGATCTTTCTTATGCTGTTTGAAAGGTTGTCAGCAACATCTTGCCAAATTTGTTCCTCTACGTGAGGGTCTCGTGTCCCCCTGAGAGGTCCCTCACAGCCACGACTCGGCAAAAATAGCCCTGAATAAAAAATTTCAAAAATTTATTCGTTTACTCTAATAATTACTTTCTAACCATCTCTTACCTGCTTTCCTTAGGCTCCGATCGGGCAGGGACGAGTTCACTCCCGGCCTGACCAGGTGGTTTTTCCATGGGTCGAATTCACTCCCAACATAGGTCGAGTTCATTCCCAAGCAAATATGCATTAAAGGAGGACTAAAAGGTATTACTTTTCAGAAATTGATACATTGTTGCCAAATAGTATTTTTATCCATGAAAGCACGGTGAGTTAGTCATTTATTTTTTCTTAGGAAAGAAAAAACGTACTATGTAAAAGATATTTATAAATCACAGAATAACTAATTGCAAAATTTAGAGAACTCATTATTTTAATTAACATTAACTATAATTAAAAAGAGATTATCAGCAAATTGATTCAAATTTAGAGAACTCATTATTTTAATTAACATTAACTATGATTAACAAGAGATTATCAGCAAATTGATTCAAATTTAGAGAACTCATTATTTTAATTAACATTAACTATAATTAACAAGAGATTATCAGCAAATTGATTCATATTTAGGGGAGGAGTTAAATACTAAATTCTGTAGAAACAAAAGCAAATAGAGGTGAACGTTTTCTTCTAAAAAATGACGAAAAAAATCATGTAATCATGTTTTCATGTAAAAGTAACTTTCTTGCTTTAACAGAAATATCAGAATTATATTATTATGTTGACGGCACTTTTGAATATTGTTCGAAATTTTTTTAACAATTATTTACCATTCATGGTTGCAAAAATGGTCATTATGTTCCTCTCGTTTTTTTTCTTTTAAAAAATAAAAACACTGCTTCATATAAATTAGCTTTTTAATATTTCAAAGAAGCATACCTCTCTGTAACCGGTCACGAGTTTTTCCTAAAAATCATAACTACAGATTTTAAAGCAGCTATACATAAAGCGATTCGGGAAATGTTCCCAACTACTGAAATTAAGGGATGCCTATTTCACCTGGGTCAAAGTTGGTTTAGAAAAATTCAACAGTTAGGTCTTGCCAAAGAGTATCAGTTAAAAAACGGTGCAGAAACAGAGGTAACTAAATGTCTAACTTATATATTTGGTTTACCATTTCTAAAAGCAGAAGACGTTGGGGAGTGCTTTGCTCTAGATATCGTTTCAATTCAACCAGAAAATGAAAAGTTGGTCAAATTTAATGACTATTTGGTTGAAAATTATATAGAAGAAACATCAGCTTTTCCTCCTCACATTTGGGCTGAAAACTCGTCGTCTTTGAAAAAGACAACAAATGCATGCGAGTCTTTTCATTCTCATTTTACAATGCACATCCAAATTTTAATCAATTTTTAAATGTTCTTGTAGATTTCCAACTAGATACTTATATTAAGCTTCAAAGTATTAATACCGTCGCGAAAGTATACGATCGGAAAATAGTATTAAGAAAAAACTTTATAGAAAATAATTTAAAGAAACTACAGAACGGCCGCCTTACCAATTTTCAATTTATAAAAAATATTTCTTTTAAATGTAGAATTTGACAACTATTTGTATTTGTATAATTGTATATATTTGTATAAGTAAAATCTTTATATCATATTTTTTTTCGGAATTTTTGTACGGAATCGGAATTTTCTGATTTTTTGTTGTTTGTATACTTACATAATAAAATTTTATTTTTTTTTAATTTTGTTTTTTTACTTTGCTACTGTTTTATTTTAAAAAATAAAATAACTTTGGCGAAAAGAATGACTTGGCAACAGTGTTAAGATTTTAAGGTATCATAAATACTGACTTATTCTAATTACGGTATAAAATCGTCTGGGAGTGAATTCAACCATCACCTTTTTGGCAGTCAGGTAATATTTATATTTTGGGAGTGAACTCGTCTCCTCCGCTCCGATCAACCCTTTGAAAGGTTTTTTGACTTGGCGATGTTCGGGCTTAAATTAAATGCATAATATAGCTTATTTTGCGTAAGAATATTCTTCCATTTTTTTTAATTACTTTTACTTGAAGGCGGATTTGACAAGTTCCGTCAATAGTAATTACTTATGTAGGTAGTAATAATAACAATCTGACTTTTACCTGTTTGTGTCTAGCATTAGTAACTCTTGAGTATTTCGCATAAAAACCGATTTATCTCAAAATCCGCCAGTTTTATCGAAATACATTAAAAGTACCTTTTTTGAAGAGGGGTGACCACAGTATCTAGAAAATCACTTTCAGTCTGTCAAATAACGCGGGTCAAAATTTTGGACCAACGAGTGTGGTGGCAAGTCCGTTCCTGACTTCCCTGACGATGTAAAACATCGATGTTGTATGGTTTAATAACTCTCTTTATAGCCTATATAAGATATTAAAGTTTCATTAAATTATACAAGTCGGCTCAAGAGTTAGAGCCAAAGAAGTAAGTAAATCGATGGGTACCGTTTAAGCCAAGTATCTACGTTAAGGGGCAAAAATTAGGGTTATTTTGACCTCCCCTGTATGCTTTTAAGAAATTAAGAAGCACTTACTGGACATTCTGTAAGAAATCTCTATATGCCTCAGTTGACAAAGCTGTTATATACCTCGCACATTATATTCTTCGGCGCTTCGCGCCTCGTGATTTAAAAGCACTCGCTAGATAATAGCTCACTTCTCAACCTCGGTATATAATGTACTATTCTACTATACTAAAGCTTTAATATTATAATATCATTTGTAATGCATTGCTTATGTAAATTAAAAAAAAAAAAAATTCATCGGGCTGTTCCCTATGGACTACGTTATCTAATGTGCTTTGAAACTATCATTGATGATCTGACGGGCAATTACCAGAGTAGGCAACTGTTAACACAAAGGAAAAATTTGCAGTTGTCTAACTACAACCCTATTATATTATGTTCGTACTTTTAATTATACTATTGCTATAGAGAAGCGTAGTAATTTAATCTACTGTTTTTATTATAGACCGACTTTTTTACAAACAAAACAAAGAACTCACCATTGACAACAAACCTAACTAACAATAGACATGACATAAACAATCCAATAAAACACAAACCAATATACGCAAAACTACCTTTGTATCACCTCCCCCTGCCTTAGGTATGGGTTTCGACTAATGAATACGAACACAATTCAATAAAATACACGGAATTAAATTTCAAAAACATCACCATACAAACACGTCAAAGAATAAATTGCACATCAATACCCACACGGTCGATACACATGCCGTTGGCCAGTGGGGGGGACTACTGGCGACGCCTCCGACAAAGACTCACCCACAAAACGGAAAATCTACGCCCTTATTGGAATGGCCTGCTTCTGCCGGCACTCCGTGCTGGTTAATTGGAGATTTCGCCCACTGCATCGAAGTTGTCTGCTATGGCGGACATAATGTTTGACTGAAGAAAGTGAATGGGGTTTTTTAGAAGATTTTTCCCCAAATGTCAAGCCGCATTCCAGTCGATTATCGTAAACGCGGGAAATATCTTTGAGCCAGGGCGATATATACTTCCATAATACGCTGTAAGGTCACTGCCGGAAAGTTGTTCGCTATCTATATTAATTGTAAATATGCGCCACTACCTCGGCCAAACCGTAGTTTAAGCGCATATGTAGATAAAACTATATAGATTATGAAAATAAAGAATTTAAAAAGAAAGAAGATTATAGACCTAGGTCAATAATAGCGCAAGACGTACCGAAAAACAATTTCTCAGGCCAATAAACGATCAATAATGATTCATTCTGTCTGAAGCTAGTAGTGGAAAGTGGAATAAAATATTACTGATCAGCCATTACAAATGAATCTCTGTGACGCTCAAGATCGGCAAAAATAAATTAACTAGGGTCACCACTCTACATAAACATTACCTAAGGATACTTTACCCATAAATTATTGATGACGAAAAGAAACTGTAACAATTGTACTGAGTGTAGGACGATTGCATTTTTGATTTAGTACGAATTATTTCCAAATGCTCAAAGTGTTCTCTCATCTAGCTCTCTGAGTGAGAACTAAACAATATTGAGTCTCTTATCATTTTATTGAATTACAACAGGATAAAAGTAATACTGACGCAACTCAAAATTTACATAACAAATTCAGTATGATGTAAGAGCTGTTATTTATTATTATTAATGGTAATAGGCAATTAAAAATCCCGATTATAATGCATATTGGCACCAACGCCCTGTGATTCATTTAAAAAAAAAAACCTGTACAATAAAACGTAATAACAACGACATACATACATAATATTTATTAAATTTATCCTTTGTCAGTCAATGATCTTATGAGAAATGGCAAAAGAAAGCAATCCCAATTTTAAATAATCGTTATGAAAGCCAAACAATGGGTTAAAGAATTTATTAAAAAAATTAATAATGACACATCATATTTCATTGCTGTTAAAAGATACAGGGTTCACCATTTAAAACGAAACAGGCTAAATATCTGATTCCACGTTAATTTTTTAAAAAATCGCTCGTACACGTAATTAGATTTGTCAAGGGGGAAGTTTTTTGTTACCATTTTTAACACTGCAACTTGAAACCTCTTGGGAGGGTGGGACCAACCCTTACTACTTCAAATAGAACAAGGAATCGAGCGATACCTCTTTTAAAAGGGAATTTAATTCTCTTTCAAATGACATCTCATTCGTGAAATTCAGTCAGATAGTTTCAGAGATAATAATTAAAATTAGTTAAAATGCGCTATTTAAATCCTTTTCCGGCGCGAGCCTCTTAACAAAAAAAGGAGGTCTAGCGCCGCCCCTGTATCGTAAGGAATACACATTTTTTGTGCATAATATGCATTTTTTGCTTTGTGTGTTTTGATAAGAGAACCAAAAGTGTTTGTTATTTTTGAATATTTTCAGTCTTGACTTAGTGTAAGTTGTGTTTGAGAGTGTGAGATACTGTGATTAAAAAATGGTTTACTCTTTAGAAGAAAGAAAAGAACTGCTAAAGCTGTATTATCGCAACAATTATTGCGCTAGAGCTGCTGCTAAAATTTTCATCGCGCAGTTTCCTGACAAGAATGTTCAGGCCAAATACGTGATGGAACTTGTCAGAAAATTTGATGAAACTGGCTCGGTGTAGAACAAAAAACACAATCGTGTCCGGACGATAACCAATGAAGGTATGCAAATAGGGGTTCTTGGACTTTTAGAAGCCAACCCTACTTAAATACTAATAGCATAACATCATTGTCAGAAGGAACTGGGGTATCTGAAACTTCAGTTCACAGAATATTTAAACTTGCAAAGTATAATCCTTATAAAATCAGTCTTGTGCATGAGCTCAACGAGGATGACTATGATCGCCGGACAGAATTTTGCGAACTTATGTCAAATCGCATATAAGAAAATCGCATTATTGTCTACAATATCTGTTTCTCAGATGAATCTACATTTACTCTTGCCGGGACGGTTAATAATAATTGCAGGTATTGGTCCGATGAAAACCCTCATCTTTACAGGGAACATCATACTCAAAGACCCAAGAAATTAAATGTATAGGCGGGTATTCTTGGAAACCATATTATTGGTCCCATTTTCATCAATGGAAACTTGACTGGAGTAGTTTACCATGATTTATTACAAAATACAATAAATTCTATTATTATAGGAGTAGTAGCACAGGAAGATGAAAATCTTTTAGGAGGACAGGAAGTTATTTTCCAACAGGATGGGGCTCCTCCGCAATATTATGTACGGGTCAGAGAGTACTTGGATCAGACATTTCCAGGAAGATGGATCGGCCGGAGGGGGCCCATTGAGTGGCCAGCTAGGTCTCCAGATCTGACCCCACTCGACTTTTTCTTATGGAGAAATCTTAAGACAAAAGTTTATGCTACAAAGCCCAACGATTTAGAGGATCCAAGTGAACGAATTGTACAAGAATGCCAACTGATAATACCAGAAATGTTACAGGCAGTTCGTCAAAAATTTAAATCACACCTTTATCATTGCTTGGAAGTCGGTGGTGGTCATATTCATCATCTGTGTAAATAATTACGTTAGTTTTATCATAGTTTAAAGAATATAATATATTATATTGTTTGAAATATGGCTTTGTACTACATTTAATCATTAGTATTATTGTTATTCAAATAATAGATTAGAAAAGAACCATTACACAATTAGATAATTATCTCTGAAACTATTTGACCGAATTTCACGAATGAGATGTCATTTAAAAGAGAATTAAATGCCCTTTTAAAGGAGGTATCACTCGATCTCTTGTTCCATTTGAAATAGTAAGGATTAGCCTCACCCTTCCTAGAGGGTTCAAATTGTAGTGTTAAAAATGTTAACAAAAAACTTAGCCCTTGACAAGTCTAATTACGTGTACGAGCGATTTTTTTAAAAATTAACGTGAAATCAGATATTTAGCCTGTTTCGTTTTAAATGGTGAACCCTGTATAGATTTATACATATAAGGTACATTCTATGTATGTAAATCTAAAACAAAATAAAAAGGAACGATGAATGAAGATATAAACAATATGAATTAATTGTCATCAGAAATAGTTATACAGGGTTTGAAGAGATATACCAGTAGTTTCAAAACCTAAATTTTAAAGAATAGTAATTAAGAAAAATTAGAACAAGAAATTTCGAAGTTTTCTTTTGACAAAAGCATTTCGCACCACATTTTTATTAAGAAATTTAAAACATCTCCTGAATGTAAAGAGAAAAGGAAGATTAAATTAGAATAACAGTTCACAAGTATTTACTTTTAAATTCTATTTAAATCCATTTTTTAGCATACCTATTAGTGTAACAATTATTTTAAAACTAAATGTACATTCGATTTGGTTAGTAACATAAATAACAACAACATATATAATTATATATATACTCATTTTTTTTTTTTTTTGAAACATTTATTAGCTTCTGATACAGTTTACAAAATATATTTATTCTATTCCTAAATCAGCGTTAAGAACTTAAGAACACTGGTATGAAGGAGAATTAACAAACTTAGAGCTACGAAAACAATGGTTGGTGCTGTCATACACAATGAAGCCATTTATAACTGTTAATTCGCTTACACACATAATTATTATAGCTTCTACGCTTTTTATTAGTTATCTTTCAAAAATCTTTGCAGATTCTTGTTAAACATATTTAAGTTATTTGAATTTTTGACATGAATTGGCAGATTATTATAAGTTCTAGATGATGAATTAAGAGGGCAATTCAAACCAACATTTATTCTAGAGTTTTGAATGTAGACATTGTTCTCTGACCTTGTGCTATAATTATATATCTGATTCAAATGCATGATATCAAAATTACATTTTTGTAGGTTATTCACAATCTTATACATTAGCTTACTTTGTTCTAGCATTAATATTTGCTCTATCTTATAGACACCTAATTCTCTATACAGTAAATCAGTATTAGTTAGGTAATCGTAATTAAAAAGTATTTTCAGAATTTTATTCTGTTTTACTTGAACTTCATTAAGAGTGCTGGTGCAACAACTTCCCCAAATAGGTATCAAATGTCTTAGATGAGCCAAGAAGTAAGCATTGTAGATACTAATTTTTGTTTTATGCGAGATATAATTTCGGCACTTATAAATGATTGGTATAAATAAATTTAGCTTTGTCATTAAATTTTCAATATGATTTTTCCAACTAAGCAGTTCATCTATAAACAAACCCAAATACTTTATAAAGACTACTTTTTCTAAGCTTGTGTTGCAGATCTTAAGGTCAATGTCATTAACAATTTTATTTTTTTGTCTGAACACGACATACTTTGTTTTTTCAGCATTAATCTTTAATCTGTTTCCATAAAGCCACCCAAGATATCTATCCAGATCCCTGTTAATAACCTCTTCTAAATCTTTTTCATTTGACCCTGTATAAACTAGAGCAGTATCATCTGCAAATGTAAAATAACGTGCCTCTAAATTTGCTAGTTTTAGGTTTAAAACGTAAATTGAGTACAAGAGTGGTCCCAAAACCGACCCCTGCGGCACCCCACAATTGTTAGTCAAAGTATCACTAGAGCAATCATTAATTTTTACATATTGTTTCCTATTTACAAGGTATGTCTTAATTACATTTAAAAAGCCACCCTGAAAACCCAAACAATTTAATTTTTCCAAAAGCCTATCAATTGATACCACATCAAAGGCCTTTTTTAGGTCCACAAATACAGCAATAACAATATTTTTTTGATCTAGACCTTTTGATACATAATTTACAAAGTCGAAAGTGGCAGACAATGTATTACTATTTTTGATGAAACCATACTGGAACGTATCCACCGCCAAATTAGTAGTGATGAAAGTAACCATCCTTTTTTTTACAATTTTTTCAATAATTTTTGAAAATATGCTAAGAACCGATATAGGCCGATAGTTATTCATTTGGCAGGTTTCGCCAGACTTAAATATTGGACTGATTTTACTAAGTTTAAGTTCCGTGGGGAAAACACCATTTAGAAATAAATCATTTATTAGTTTTGTTAAAATATCCAAAATATCGTGTTTTAAATTATACAAATCCATAGTTGTTATTCCATCATAACCCGGGGCACAGTTCTTTTTAAGTTCCATTATGATTTCATTTACTTCATTATTATCAGTTAGACCTATTTGCATTATATTGTTTTCAGCAGTTACCTCATTTAATATCACATCATCATTACCCGTCAATATTATTTCTTCATTTAAGTCATTAACTATATTTTCTCCTAAGTTTGCAAAATGATAGTTTAAGCCATCTGCGATGCTCTTATCACCCTCTATTCTTTTACCATTTACTAGCAAATACTCAACGCTATTGTGTACCGATTGCTTACTAAAAAATTTGTTAATAAAACGCCATTGCTTTTTTATATTACTACTTGCCTTATTCCATTCAGAACTAAAATACTGGTTTTTTGCTATTTTTATTTTGTTATTGACCTGATTTTTTATCTTTTTAAACTCACGATCAAGTAATTCATTTCTAGGATGTAGAACTTTTCTTTTATATGCCTTGTCACGTTGTTTAATAAGTTCAAGAATATCCTGATTAATCCAGTCATTATTTTCTCGTATTCTAATAGTTTTTTTATACTCAGATTCACGTCTAGACTGCTTGATTAATTCAATTAAATCATTTACAATTTCTTTACTGAAACAATACATTTTATGTATAATAGTAGGTAGATAAAATAATGGTTTTAATAAAAACGTATTTAAACGCCATAACCTATACTTCAACTCCAAATTTACTCTCAGTGACTCATTACTAGCACATATAGACCTCCGGGTTGTGCAACGTCAGGGGAATGAATTTCAGTGGCTTGGGCATATAAAAAAATAATAAATGATGAACTTTTCATATAATTCTTTATAAATTAGATTTATTTCATTAACCCTTAAAACCTGATTTTATGAGACATTTTCTTAGTTATTGCGAAAATCCATATATAAATGCCTGCCTTGAGTTTTTAATATTTAGATCCTGCAATACCTTCTCAACTGTGTGCTCTTCATTGAGCCATGTTTTGTCGGTGTAATACAATTTTTCCCGAATCTCCCGTATTTTTCCAAAATATTTTCGACGCCATACAATAATTTCACTTTTTTTATTTAGTAGGCTTTTTCGATTTCGTTTAATATATTTAATCGTATCATTGAAGATTAAGTCATTTTTATATGATATCTTTATTAATAATTATTAACATCATAAACGTACCAAAACCTACATAAAACCTTAGTTACTCATAATACATTAGTTACCATAATTTAATACGTTAGTTACGAAAGCATAATACGTTAGATATCAAATAATATTAGAACTATTTTTCATGAACATGTAAAACAATATTTTGACAGTTTTCAAATTTGATGGATACACCTTTGTCTTTAACGTCCACGATCTTAGGTATGCCCTCTGAAGACTGCTTAATGACCGAGAAAGCACTCCTTTCGATTTCGTGCGGTTCCCCAGTGCCTAATCCACTGCCGGAAACATCGCCGATTTGAATTTTGCGAGCAATGGAAACTTTCTTGGTCACACTTTCTTCTAAATCCCTCTAGCAACCTTCGCCGATTCCCATCCACCAAGTTCTTGTAGGTCTAATACAGTGTCACCATTAAAGTCCGCACCATATGGAACTTTTTTTTATTAATGAGGTTAGTTAAAATTCGGCAATCGTTTTTGCTTCAAATTAGACTAAAAATTATAGAATCAAATGTCACCATCTGTCATTCGGTATCTGTCAAAAATTACATTTTAATCAAAAAATGCTGAAAAATGGCATTGTTTTACCGAATTTCAAAAAATTTTATTAGAAAAAGTTGTTTCTAGTATAATTCTTGGCCTAAATACAAAGTTTCAGTTTTCTAGCTCAAAGTTGATTTTTTTGCCATTTTTTCTAATTAACTTTTTTTTTATTTAATGTAAGTTCGCTTAATGGATATTAAACTATTTGCTTATACCATACTCAATATTTTATTTAGTTTGTATGAGCTTTTTTTTACTAGAATGCCATTTTTTTTCGAAATTTAAAATTAGAGGCAAAAAAATTTGACACAGGTGGTGCAAAGTTATCCTAATTTAAAAATTTTAGCAGATAGACGTCAGATATTCCATTTTTTTGATAGTACATACACCTAAGAAGTTTAAAAAACTTATAATAAAATTCCCAGATATCAGATTAGTTCGAAATTTAGACACATTTTCTTTTTATTCACAATAAAATATCAAGGCAATTTTGAATTTTATAAGTAGGCTATGGAAAAAAAAACGAATTAGAGTGCCGAATAAATAAAAGAAATGTCATAAATTTGAATATTTTCGCAAGTTATAGTTTTCAGTGTTATCACCAATGTTGTCCATTCAAGAAAAAATAGAAATTGTCTTAATTTGTGGAGAGAATATGCCTCACCGGCAAGTATCTGCCATTTTTAATGAGAGGCATCCAGAAAAAAATTTGCAGCATAGCACTGTTTCAAGAATAATGTCAAAATTTAGACAAACTGGATCTGTTCAAAATAATTTTAAGAAACCTCACGCGGCAAGTAAATACGATGAAGCAGCACAACTTGATGTTTGTTTAACTGTTATTGACCACGGTCAAACTAGTGTAACCAAGATAAGTGATTCAACAGGGTGCAAGAGGGAAAGCGTTAGAAAAATTCTTCAGAAAAATCGATTTCGGGCATATAAACCCAAGTTTATAAACACATTAAAAGAACGCGATTTTGATATCCGACTTGATTTTTCGTTTTGGTATCAGGGACAATATGAGGAGAATAGTCTTTTTCCATACAAGATATTATGGACAGATGAAGCCACTTTCTCTTCGAATGGTACCGTGAGCTCACAAAATTGCCGATGGTGGTCCCAAGAAAATCCTAACTTCACAATTGAATGTCGCGACCAGTATCATTTTAAAACCAATGTTTGGTGTGGAATTTTGAAAGATGAGCTTATTGGACCATACTTCTTTTGAGTAAACTTAACTGGTGAAAGGTACCTGAATTTTCTTGATAACGAGATTACCGAAGTTTTGGATAACATGCCCTTACACCATAGACATAACTTATGGTATCAGCTTGATGGTGCACCCATACATCAAACTGTAGCAGTGAAAGAACGCATAAACCAATTATTTCAAAACAGAGTTATAGGGCGTGATAGAGAATGTCACTGGCCACCCAGGTCGCCTGACATAATCCCACTAGACTTTTTTCTGTGGGGTTATCTTAAGCAGAAAGTTTATAAGAATCGACCGTTTAGAAATATCGAGCATTTGGAACAAACGATAAGACAGTGTTGTGCCGATATAAGACCAAGCTTTTTACAAAATGCTGTCAAAGACGTTTATAGACGGACGGGTGTTTGTATAGAGCGAGAAGGACGTCACACTGAAATGTGAAATTTATATTGCTTTTGTGTTACCTATTTAAAATGATTAAAGTTCCTTTTTGTTCCTTTTAATAATAATGATAGTTTTAAGTATAAAATAAAATTTTTATTAAATATTTAGATGCATTTGTCATTTGAAAAACGAAACATCTGAGGTCTATCTGTTAAAATTTTTAAATTAGGATAACTTTGCACCACCTGTGTCAAATTTTTTTGCCTCTAATTTTAAATTTCGAAAAAAAATGGCATTCTAGTAAAAAAAAGCTCATACAAACTAAATAAAATATTGAGTATGGTATAAGCAAATAGTTTAATATCCATTAAGCGAACTTACATTAAATAAAAAAAAAGTTAATTAGAAAAAATGGCAAAAAAATCAACTTTGAGCTAGAAAACTGAAACTTTGTATTTAGGCCAAGAATTGTACTAGAAACAACTTTTTCTAATAAAATTTTTTGAAATTCGGTAAAACAATGCCATTTTTCAGCATTTTTTGATTAAAATGTAATTTTTGACAGATACCGAATGACAGATGGTGACATTTGATTATGTAATTTTTAGTCTAATTTGAAGCAAAAACGATTGCCGCAATTTAATTTTAACTAACCTTATTAATAAAAAAAAGTTCCATATGGTGCGGACTTTAATGGTGACACTGTATATCTCCTCCAGCATTAACAAGAAAATTTGCCGAAGATCTTCTAACGCAGTGACCAGTATACAAATTAGGATTTTCAAGTGAGAGATACTCAGCTATTTTTTGAGGTATTTTAGAGAAGAAATGAATGCCGCAGGGCTGTACCGTACATTTCCCTCTTCTATATGATACAAACAATCTTTGGTGAGTGACATGGTCTGGCCTTAACATTGCGTACTTTTTAAATAAAAGCACAGGATTGACTTCGCCGTCAAATATCACAGCGAAAATACCTATATATATATATATACTTCTTAATTACAGTATCTTTTTTTTTATTGTGGATATTTCATTTACGAAAAAAAATCCATGGATTTGGCGACGAATTGCGTATTTTGTGGTATTATCCAGGAATACTTTTTCCGTGCTATTGTTTCATATCCTTGACTTGAAGACCTTTCAAAACACAGAACACAGGGCGCAAGAAAAGTATCGTTAAAGTGACACAACAATGTGGTTAGTTCAGGTTCCCGAATTCTATGGTATAGGTACGTCTTTAATTATTCGTTTTTTTATTGTTAATTGGAAATTTTTTTATAGGCGGACAACTAGTTGAATGTTCGTTAATATCAATAGTTTACTCGATTAAGAGCAGTTAGCAACATAAGTTCAATAATTATATATTTACACAAAACAATATCTATGTGAACGACCCAAACCTATACTACGAAAACTGAAAGAAAAACTCACAAAATCTATCCATAAATTAATAATAAAACACAAATTAATCAAGCAGCGTGAAAACTGACAGATTGTGGATTTTGGGTATAGTAAACTGCTATTCTAAACAAAAAATGTTAATCTTTGTGGTTTGTTGCTTGTTTAGAATCGAAAAGTGTTTAAAATTTTTTTAAAAAAATGTGGTGTGGCTTTTTAGGAAAATATATTGACTGAAAAAACTTCCAACCGGCGACACTAGAAAAAATGTATTTCCTTATTTTTCTAAGCGCGCATTATATACACTTGTGAATATATTCACGAAGTTACTACACAATAAAATTTGGCAATGCCAAATGCCATTTTTTAAGTTAATAATAGTCATAAAGTAATTCACGACATTATTCACCTGTTTGGGCGTGTTCTAATTTTTAGTCAAGTTGGCCGTTAAGTTTAAACAATTTGTTGCCACTGATGTGTAAGGTGTATATTAAATATGGTTTTTAATAAGAACCGTGAAAAAATCGCCAAGAATATAATGTATGTGCAGATGTGATTGTAGTGTAAAACCAATCAAATGCGCAATGAAATTTATTAAACATGAAGCCTTAGTTGGACTATTCTATAATATTATGCTTTTGTAAATATAAGTAAAGCCTCTCCAGAGATATAAGGTAATGCAGGTAAATTATGGTCCGTACTTAAAAATGTCTTAAAGTAAACTGCAAATCCGGAAGACGTAATTCCATTATTAAAGTAATAGTTTGGTGATTTTAAACCGATTTTTACCCGATTCAAAATGAGAGGGTTAATCCCATATAACAAATTATTTTCTAAAGACTGTATATTATAAAGCCACTCTAGTTAGTTTTAAGCTTAGTAATTATTCTTACTGTGTAATACAGCGTTTGTTTAATCATGTGTGAGTCATAGAAAATATGTGCAAGCCCAATGTATCTCAGGAGATAACCCCGTCGAGAAGCAGAGAACACTTTTCTGTGGAAACTAAGGAAGTTATAAATAATGTTTATTCAACTCTCATTGAACGTGCGGTCAGCAAGCAAGCAGCGTTAGAAGAAACGGCCACATTAACAAAGATTCCAACTTCAACTGTACGGAAAATTGCGAATAATCCCATTTTAGCGAGGAAAAAAAGAACCGATACTGGCATTTTCTCGAAGGTAGATGGAAGTGATCAAGATATAATACGGCGTAAAATCTACAAAATATACGAGGAACAAAGCGTGCTTACATTAGATAATTAAATTAAGAGGCTTGAAAAAGATGAAACCAACAAAGTTGGGCAAATTCTGTTACACATGTTGAAAAACTGGAAAAATCCTATATCCCTATAAACAATACAGCACAAATAATAATTAGAACAGATGATGATATCGATATATATATATATATACAGAATAATTTGTATATTTTTGTAACCACAAATATAATTTTTTATAATAAAATAACTTGTAATTTCACATTTAAACATAAATAAAATATTATTTAATGTCTTACTTATTTTTATTACAAACCATGATTAAATTCTATATGCAAGATACCGATCTGTTCGGCCATATTTCAATTTTACAGCTGGCCCGGATCTTTCCTAATAGGGATCAGTTAGTCACTTTCTTATATCTCTGAACAGACTTCATATTACATTTAAATGAAAAAGTTAACCTATGTCAGGTTTTAAAAAAATAAACCTGTTCAACTGTTTGTACATATGAATAGGCAGGATGGTGACAGAGAGAAATACAATTTGATAAATAAATCATCACCAATTTGAGACTAATTTTTAGGAAATTACTTCTATATTAGGACTTAAAAGAGATGTTGATATAGATATTTGTGAAAGTGATCGGAATATAAAAAATCTAAGTAAAAAAATATAACACGTTGTTTTAAATACTTTTAAATAAGCAGACAGCATAAAACATTCTATAGAAGAATTTTGCATAACAATCTTATTAAAGAAAAACATATTTTTCTGAAATCGATTAAAAATGTCAAGTTTTTTGACTTAATTGCAGGTTTCAAAACTCCCTATTCAGTTATGCTAGTCCGTTGCTGAGTAAGAATTAAAAACTGATACATGGCAGTTAGCCTAGGCTGGTAAAGTAAAGCTGGATTTATAAACTCGAAAAGTTGGTGAGGTTGAAGTTATGACCAAGTTTGTAAGGTTAGATATTCCGAACTCCGAGCATAAAAATTGATTATCTCGAACTACCCGGGAAGTTTTCGAACCTTACATGAGCTTTACATGAACAACATGAATGAGTGTATAAATGGATGTGAGTGTTCCTTTTAGTTTAAATTGAACTCCTATTTCCAACACCAACTGAACCTCAACCTCGCACACTTTTCGAGTTTATAAATCCAGCTTAACATATATCGATACAGAATTTATTTTCTTTTTTTAATATTATTTTATTACTAATTCTATTTTATTTTCAATTTCAGAAAATAGAGTATGTGCACCTCGTAGGAAAATCATATCCTCGTGCGCAAATCCAAGGTATTTACAAGATACTATTTCAAGAACCCCGACACTTTCCCGGCAAGGTTAGTAAGGGTTAGCTTTCTAGCCAACAATTAACTTTAATTATTACTGTAATTCAAATGTGTAGCTAAGAAATTAAAAGTAGGTAAGTACCTATGTAAATCTATGGATTCGCATGCATATAAGAAAATTAACGGTTGTAACTGTAGCATCGTTAAAATGCATGCTTATTAAAAAGTAAAGTATCTGAAAATCATCAGCATTGTTGTGTCATGTATATAAACAATAAATATTATTCATTTAATTTTAAGTTATGCAGAACTATTATAGATATACCATTTCTGGTTGCACAATAATAGTAAAAATGATGTTTTTATCCATAAAAAGGTACACGATTTTACAAACTAAACCGAAGAATAAATTTAATATTAAAACTTAGTCAAGCATATCACAATGTATAGGAGATGCAGATATTGAGATAAGGTTCGTAGACAATGTTATACAACCTTAAGAAACAATAACTTAATGAAATGAATTATAGATATTATCTGGTAAAAATAATTTAATTGATTTCAACATAAGACAATAAACGGAAAACAGCATATTATAGAGACACAGATAGAATAGATTAAGAAGAAGCTAGGATAGTAAACCAAGCAAATTTGGATTCTGGTTAAAATACAGAGCAATATTGTTTACTTCCCCCATTATAGCAAATACTTTTAGATAACTAGAAAACCTGACAAAAATGCTTTGATGTAAATTGCAGAATTAACAAAATTAAAGTACTAAACTAAGAACAATTTTTGCAATGGTAATTATGTTTGAAACATGCACTCACAAAAAATAGGAGTGACACAACAAGCAATAAAGCATGCAATCGATACTGTTATGCTCACTTGGAGATCAAAATATACCCAATACTGAGATACGTAACAGAACGAGAGTCACTGATGCCGGCGCCGTTGAGAGAATAGTCACACTGCAATAGAATTCGGTAGAATACGGACGAATTTTTCAAATAACATCATTATACCCGTTTCTCGAAAATATTTAGTTTTAGTCCATAATATTTACTAAATCATAAAGCCAGTAATAAACAGAACACCTGATAGGGTATGAAATAATTTTAAGTGAGATAAGCAATATTCTTAAATTGATTAAGAAATGATAAAATTATGTTTATTCAATACGCTATACTCCGGTACCAAAATAATTGGCAGTGACTCATTTTTACCGCGGTGTGCAAGACGTAAGGGGAACGCCAATTCCAAAGGCGTGCCATTTTAAACAATAATAATTTAAAAGATATATGAATTTGTTGTTTATTATTACAATATATTTACATTTACTATAACAAATATAATATTATAAATTAAACTGAAAAATAAATTAAGCTTTTACATTTGGTGATCTAATGAAGTAATTAGAGAAACTAAATTACGCAGGTATAAAATCCAAAAAAAAAAATAATAAGGCAAACGGTATATGTTATTTTCATAATGTTTTTATTATACTACATAATAATAGAAACATATGATAGAGGATTAAGGGCAAAACCTAAGCCTAAATTATAAATGTTTATAAATTTCCTAACTATCGTTACCTAATGAACACTAATTAATAATAATTTGACATATTATATTCCACGCCGACACTTTTTAAATTCATTATTACCATTACAGCGATTATTCACTATCTGACGATGAAAACATTTCGTTACTGTCGTTACTGCTGTCATCTGCAGGATTTATAATAATAGGTTCTACAATGACTTCAACGCGTACATCTAAGTCCCACATTTTTTTTCTACGCCCTCGACATGTAATACGCACTTATGCCAATCTGCTGCTTGTACATTCGCTATTGCCGTTTTCAACAGTTCTTTAACATATTTCAATTTAAAAGTTTTATTTTCACGAACCACTTCGCCTTTTATCTCTGCCCATATAAGCTCGATTGCATTTAGTTCACAATGGTAAGGCGGTAAACGTAATACTGTAACACCTCGTTCACGAGCCATTTCATCCACTACATATTTCATATTTTTTTTTTGTGAAGGCTTGCAAGATCAAGCAACAGCACTTTTAGCTTTTTCCCGCCAAATGCAATATTTTTTTCTTCGAGCCAGTCAACAATCTTTCCTTTTCGCCACGCAGAAGTTGGCAAAGCTTCCACCCGACGGCTGTGGTATGGTGCATTATCCATCACGCTTACCGACCCACGTTCAATACGCGGTAAGATGGATTTAAACCAATCTTTAAACACTCCCGAGTTCATATCCTCATGATAATAACCGGTTTTACGAAAATCAAACACGTTTAACCCACCTTCAAGAAAACCAGAATCACTCCCGATGTGCGTTATAATTAACCCTGTACAGCGATAATGTTGTAGTTTTTCTAGATACTTTCTACGCCACAATACGATTTCTTCCTTTTCCACCAAAAGACTTTTACGATTTCGTTTTAAGAATCGAAAATTCAATTCTCGTACTGTACGCATTAGAACTCTTCGTGAAATTTTTTGCATATTTCCATCTCTTTCAATTTTGGCAGAAATTTTTTTTAAATTCGGAAGTTCATTTCGAAAAAAAAATGCATGCACTTTCCGACGAATGGCTAACTTTGTTTGCTGATCAATAAAAATCTTTTTCCGTCCTCTTGTTTCCTTCTGATCGGACACTTTAGTATTTCTATTGTCCTTAATAGTTCTATAAATACATAGTACTGCAAGATGTCTTGGTCAATATGGCACAAAGTTCTGCTGCGTCAGTGAATGATATTCCACTGTGTGTACTTAGAATTCCCCCATACACATTTTTTACCATTATACGCCCCCTAGGTTTTAAATGACGTCGTTTTGTAACTTGTTGGTTACTATCACTTGAAGAACTCGCCTGCATTATAATATTTGCCGTTTTGAATAACCAACAAAATAACATCAAAATAATAAAACTAAATTGCTAATATCCTCTTGATTGAAACTTGTCTACGACACTGAACGTTGGTGAGGGGCGATAAGAAAGCGTGCGAGCGCCCTTAGACATGGGTTTTACCTACCTGTGTTGCCAAATTAAGTAAAACAGGTACCGTAGGGTGAAAAGGCCCTTAATGAATGCCGATTTCCATACATGTTATGGAAATTTCAGTGAAATCTATTAAAACTTGGCAACATGTAATGACCTATTTATGCACAATCTTCCCAAGCGGTTTGGATTGCTTTTATTGGGCTTTGGACGAATCAATGTTAATTATTTTCACGGCACACCGTTAATGGTTATATGAACAGTTTTGCCAATTATTTTGAGACCGTAGTATAGTATGCAACAGAAGAATTGCAAGTCTTGCGTACTTGCTAACCTAGCGGCGTAGATATTTGGGGGGGGGGGGGTCGCAAATATAGACGAGGCAATGGCTTTTTGTTAGGGAAGGCTGTGTTTTGGAGAAAATAGCTCCGAAGGAAAAAAAGAGTTTTGAAAGGAACCACGCCCAAATTTCGTTGGGATTTCATTAAACTTGACCTAATTTATGTTTCTGTCAAATACATATTACATATTAACAATATACGATAACATAATACGATTTTTTTTCATATGGTCAAGATTCATGAGATTATTAAAAGTCCCAAAGAAAAAAGCCGGTAACAATGACCACCAATTCCATCATTGTGGGAATGTTTTTATTTTATTGTATTATGTAAATTGAATTATTAAAACATACGGATATTAGGTTTTCTAGGTGTTATGATTTGAGAAGCTTATATGATAGAAGTACATTTTACGGAAAAGTTGCTCTTTGTATAGGTAGTCGAATATTGTGCAATGATAATAATGATAATGATGATAATAGCAATAACGTTACTTTTATTTAGATTTTAAAACTTGATTAGGAATATATATTATGCATGTATACTCCCTATTAAATAAATAAATAAATAAGTACAAATAAGTACTTCATTCTTAACAAGTACAAAGATAATATGTGTGCTTTATTAAAATACTGTTAAATTTTTATAATACATAATTATTAGTGTGATATTATAATATTTTTTGGTATCTGATAATATCGACTTTTATTTGGGAAATATTTACCTACTCTAATAAATAGAAAAAATAAAAATCTGAATATAATTTATTACTAATTTTACTGATATTTCCCAATAATCAGAAAGAATGATGAAGACGTTTCATTAACTGAGTATACTTTTTTAATGAAATAAGCATTCTTTATGAAGACAATTTTCATCTTCGATTCTCTCATTAACAGTCGTAAGTATATAATAGATATTTATGTTATAAGGATCATAATAACGATCATTATGGTACTAGCCGTGAGTATTATTGGACGAGGCGTCAGCCGAGTCTAATAACACGGCGTGTAACATAATGATTGTTTATGATCCGAATTTCATACAATATTTTATATTCCGACGATTTTTGTGTTTTTTTTTATGAATTTTAAGTTTTCGTCAGTAAACTAATAGCTTGATTTTAATAAAACCAGGTAACTATAGAAATATTTGTTGGTATTGTCATTGTCAGAATTGAATTTTTAATTTTAACGTTTATATAATATAATATGGATAATTTGCCATCAGAAATCTAAGAATTGGCCAATAAAGCAGTTGTTGGTTTGTTGTCCGAAAAGTCTAAAGGCATATATGAAAAAACTTATGCCAATTACAAAACTTGGTGTTCCCAGAAAAAGGTTGTCAATATCGTACACGAAAAGGTACTTTTGGCATATTTCAAGAAAGAATCAATGAAGAAAAAGTCTTCGAGTTTATGGAGTTATTACTCTATGTTAAGGAGTACACTATTACTTAAGAAAAACGTCGACATAAGTAAGTTCAATCAATTGATAGCTTTTTTAAACCGAAAATCTGATTCTTACACACCCAAAAAATCCATGATTTTGACTAAAGAAAATATTGCAAAGTTTTTACAAGAGGCAGACAACGAAACATACTTGCTATTAAAAGTGTCAATGATAATAGGTATAAGTGGAGCATGTCGAAGAGTTGAGTTAAAAACTTAAGGATAGAAGATGTACACGATGAGGGGGTTGTTTTTCGAATTTTCATACCTAGTACAAAAACCAACGTTCACCGAGAATTTTACGTAACGCCTGGCGATGTCGAAGGAATAAATATGGTGCAGCTTGTTCGGAACTATGTAGCAATGAGACCCCCCGATGCCGAAGTTTCTCGTTTCTTTCTATCATTTAGAAACAACAAATGTACAAAGCAACCAGTGGGTATCCATACTTTCGGAAATATATGCAAAACGATCGCTGCTTTTTTAAAGTTACCCCATTCCGTCGAATACACAGATCAGTTTCCTGAGGTCTTCAGCTTCACTGCTGGCTGATTCAGGAGTCGATCTTCACACTATTAAAGGCCATGGTGGCTGGAAAAGTGACACAGTTGCTGAAGGATATATAGAGAACTCTTACGAAAACAATGCAATAATTTCAACTCCTATGTCCAACATCAATTTAACGAATTGTAATAATGTTACTTTTAATTTTAATCATTAAATTTTGTTCCATTTTGTTTTAAACAAATTTTTTCATTTTTGCGTCTATTTTTCATTATAGTACTCAGTCCTATAATGAAATCATTATAGTACTCAGTCCTATAAAGTATGTCATTTTGACACTGAAAATGAAATCCATAATAATGTAATTATGACACGTCGGAATATAAACACCATTTTGATTCAGAAGTCGTTTTCAATAACAATAACACTATTCCAGTAACATAACTTTATGAACAATAATTGAAGGGGTGTGTTATCAGAAGATATTGGTCTGTACTGATAGAAAAGGGGCAGTGATGTGAATCAAATAACCTCTCCTGCCCAAATGTCAACCTCACCTGCGCGCGGTGCACCCTGCTTTTACAAACGAGGCTTTGACGACCGAGTCACGGCGGTATAACCGTATTATCGAGGCTAAGAAAATGAAGTCCTCCAGAATAAGACTCTCTACCAACCCGCAATGGCCAGCGTGGTAGAAGTAAGGCTAAAAAACCCCTTATGTATGGATGACGACAAGGAACCTACGGCCCTCAGTCCCCGGCAGTTCACCGACTCCCGGTTACGATAGCGGCCGGCAAGGGCGGAGAACGGAGGATGCGAAGAATCACCGGGTACGACCAGGCTATCAAAAAAGACGACTGCAGGTTGCTACACTGAATACAAGGACTCTGTCAACAGACGAAAGATTGCTATAGCTGGAGGAGGAGCTCAGGCACATAAACTGGGATGTTGTGGGGTTGAGCGAAGTCAGAAGGAAGGGAGAACAACAGATAAGTTTGAAGTCAGGACACCTGTTCTACCACAAGGGAGACAACGACTCGACAGAAGGAGGAGTAGGTTTCATAATAAACAAGAAACACGCAGAAAAAGTTGTCCAGATAGAAAGTATAGGCTCCAGAGTGGCATTTCTTGTGTTAAGACTGAGCTCAAAATATAGACTAAAAGTTATTCAGGTTTATGCCCCAACAACTACACATCCGGACGAAGAAGTAGAAGGCTTCTATGAGGACATTGCGACAGCGATGGCTAAGACACCAACCCACTACAACCTGATTATAGGAGATCTGAATGCAAAACTTGGATATAAAGAGGATGATGCTGAGTCAGCCATGGGTGAACACGGATATGGCCAGAGGAACGAAAGAGGAAACACACTCCTTGACTTCCTGGCACACCATGGACTGTATGCAATGAACTCATTTTTTAAGAAGAGTAAACAAAGGCGCTGGACGTGGGCAAGCCCAGACGGAATTACCAAAAATGAGATCGATTATGTGATCACCGACAGGAAAAATATTGTGCAAGATGTCAACGTACTAAACCATTTTTCATTCAATACTGACCATAGAATGGTAAGAGCAAGGGTGACTATCAATGTAGAAAGAGAGAGGACAAATATGATTATGAAAGGAACGCTTCAAAAGTGGTCTGATGTTGAGGACCTGGGTGAATATCAAAAGGAGATAAACTATGAACTGGAGAACTCTGAGATTGCGAAGAACGAGGAAGTAAATATAGAGGCGGCGAACAGCGAAATTAACAAAATTTTAAAAAACGCACAAAAACGGTGGAGCTCAAAAAATAAGAAGCCAAAAGATAAGCTTAGTGAAAACACAAAGAGTCTTATGAAGCAGAGAAGGGAACTAAATCTCAAGCACACCACGAATGCAGACCAACTGCGAAACCTAAATAGAGACATCTCAAAGGGCGTCCGGAGAGACATAAGGAAGTTTAAATCCGAGGAAATAGAAAGGGTTATTGAAAACAACAAAAGTTTGAAGGTCCTCCGAAGGAACTTCTCCTTTGGTACCAAAAACATTTGTAAGCTGGAAAATGGGGCAGGCCGTACTACCTCAAATAAGGAAGAAATCTTAAGGTTGGTTGAGGACTTTTATACAGAGCTATATAAAGAAAAGGAACAAAATCCACCAGAGAACTTGCCCCATGTACAGAACCAAGGTTCAGAAGATATCCCCGACATTACCCTGGATGAGATAAGAGCATCGCTGAAAGAAATGAAGGACAATAAAGCTCCGGGCGAAGATGAAATTGTTATTGAATCTATTAAAGCAGGAGGAAACACACTGCTTAAGAATATATGCAAGCTTTTCAATGCATGTCTTCTGAAGGGAACAACACCTTCCCAGTGGGACAATGCAATAATAATAATAATGCACAAAAAGGGAGACATCGCAAAACTAGAAAACTATAGACCGATAAGCTTATTGTCACATGCCTACAAGCTCTTTATGAAGATCATAACTAAGCGTCTGATATCTAAGTTAGATTTATACCAGCCACGCGAGCAGGCGGGATTCAGAGCAGGGTATGGAACAAACGACCACCTCCAAACTATTAAGACCTTAATAGAAAAAAGCATCGAATATAACAAACCACTCGTCCTGGTATTCATAGATTTTGAAAAAGCTTTCGACCTCGTAAACCAACACAAAATGCTGCTAGCGCTGGCGGACTGTCGTATTGACCACCGATACACTTCCCTATTGAAAAACGTATACAAGCGGGCAACGGCATGCGTAAGATTACATGCAGACACAAATAAATTCCAAATCGAAAGAGAAGTTCGCCAGGGCGACACAATATCTCCGAAACTGTTCACCACCGTATTGGAATATGCCTTCAAAAGAGTAAACTGGGAAGAGATGGGCATAAACATCGACGGAGAGCGGCTGAGCCACATGAGATTCGCTGATGACATTGTCATAACTGCCGACAGTATTGACCAGGCACAGACTATGCTAAAGAGCCTTCATGAAGCGTGCAAAGAAGTCGGTTTGAAAATAAATTTTAAGAAGAGGCAATGTATGACCAACCTTGTCATGAGCGAGAATATCTCAGTTGACGGTCGGAATATTGAGCAGGTTGCCACCTATAGATATTTGGGACACGAGATTAGGTTAGGCCGAGACAATCAAACCTGCGAGCTGAACAGGAGAATAGGCTTGGCATGGGCGGCATTTGGAAAGCTTAGGGATGTTTTCAAATCAAACATTCCTATATGTCTTAAACGGAAAACATACAACCAATGTATACTGCCAGTATTAACCTATGGGGCAGAAACGCTAACTCTTACCAGAAAAACGGCGCACAAGCTGCGAGTAGCCCAGAGATCTATGGAGCGGTCGATGCTTGGACTGTCACTGAGAGACAGAATACCCAATACGACTATACGACAGAGGACGGGTATAATTGATGTCGTGGAGAGAGTAGCAACCTTGAAGTGGAACTGGGCAGGCCATTTGGCACGAACAATGGATGGAAGATGGTCAAAGCGTATTCTGGAGTGGAGGCCAAGGCACGAAGCCTACAGGAACAGAGGTAGACCACCAACAAGATGGACGGACGACATTAAGAGAGTCCGGGGAGACTGGATGCAGAGCGCACAAGACAGAGAGCGGTGGCAGACACTAAGGGAGGCCTATGTCCAGCAGTGGACGCGAACGGCTGTTTGATGATGATGATGAATAATTGAAACCTAGCAGTAAAGTATTCAGGGAATTAAAAGAACTCTTTGTACCTAATAATATTTTTCTTAAAGGGTCTGTAAGGTTTTAGCACAGAAAATAATATAGCAACTATAATTTTTGTGATCATAGCCAACCAAACTTATCACCGAATGTATTAACTGGAATCATATACCTATATTTACAGGGTGTCCATTTAGTGTGCCGGTGGACGATATCTCGTTAATGGTTGACTTAAGAAAAAAAACTTTTATTTAAAAGTTGTACAGGTAAACGCCGCGCACCCTTAAAAAACAATTTTAAATATACAGGTTGACTCAAGAATCCAGCGTGGGGCACACATACCTTTTTTTAAATGGAACACCATATATTTATTTCATTATATTGAAGCCTTTAGTAGTTCTCTATTCTGCTTATTTAAAAAAATCTTTATCTTCAGCAGTGGTATTTTGACAAAATAATGTTCTTGTTTAAAAATCATTGGCGCATATTATATTCGGGTCTCTTAGAGAAATATGGACACGTTTTTTGATTTGAAGATATGTATTTTTCAATGGATTTTTGGCTAAAAACGATTTTACATAAAATTTTAACTATATTTACAAAGCTTTTACTTACTTTACTTTTACTTTTTCGTGTCCGGATCCGAAGCTTTTACTAAAATTTAGGAAAGAAAAGTATGACATCTAAAATCACGTAACTGTTATTAAAATTGGTATAAGTACTACAGATTGCTCAACATTTTGGTCGAAACTTAATGAATTTGAAACCAAATTTTCGTTTTATTTCTTAAATGGAACACCCTGTATTTTACATTTTTTTCGAAAAGATATTTTAATTCCCTTTAATTTGGTACGAATGTCTGATACCTTATTTCAAAAAGTTGTTGAAAGAAATATGATTTCAAACAATTATGTCTTAAAAACTTTAATATTATGAACAACTTATTCATTTTTAAATTTGCTTCCAAGAAAATTAAGAACTTAATAAATTAGCGTGTAATTTATATCTAAGTAGTTATAAACAATTTTACAGAAGAAACTTAAATTATTACCTATCGAATAGTATGTAAATCTCCAATTTTGAAAATTTATTTTTACCAATTTAAAACGAATACATATTAACGCATTAAGTGTCCAAAGTGTCTACCATTTTGCAAAATGCATGCATCAATTCGTTTGAAGAACGAGTCCCTCACATTTCTCAACATTAATGGGGTAATTCTACCAAATAATGTCGGATTCGTTCCATTATGTCCTCCCTTGTTGTTGCTGGTGTACTGTAAACATGAACCTTGACGGTCCCCACAAAAAGAAATCCATGGCCGTTAGGTCAGGTGACCTTGCTGGCCAACTAATCGGACCTTAAAATGATAAAAGTATTAGGTAAAAAAGAAATTTCATATTATTGACATTCCTCCCTATCCACCGCTCTGGAAACTGTGCATTTAAATGTTACCGAACATATCTGCTGTAGTGAAGGGGTGTCCCATTAAGCTGAACCCACATCCTGTTCGTTATGAACTCCAGGAGATTATCAGTCAGCCTAACAAAGTCATGTTGCCAAAATTCCAAAAACAAACGACCATTCAAGTGCTCTTCAAAGAAATAAGGTCGAATGACATAATCGTGGATAACACCACCCCAAACGTTTAAGCTCCACTGATGTTGAAAATTATTTATTATATTGGATTTTGGATATCACAAAAGTGAAAATTATTTCTATTGACGAACCCATTTCTATGAAATGTCGACTCGTCGGTGAACATGAGGCCCATTGACAAAATAATGTTCTTCTTTCAAAATCATTGACGCTTAATTCTTGATGTAATTGAACCTTATAAGGATAAAATTAGAACTAATTCTTCTGACACTTATTTCTCCGCCTCTATTCTCCACCGCCGCCAATGCAATGCCTAGCTGGTTATCTTTATAAGGCACTGTTTTGGTCCCAGATGTTTTTTCAAACTCTACGCTCCCCGTTCTCTCAAATCGATCTTTTAGTTTAATTATTGATCTTTCGTCCGGACTTCGAGCTTCTGGAAACTTCTGAGCATATAAACGTGATGTCATAAAACCTTTTCCATCACTTTCTCCAATTGCGTAAATCATATTTACTAATTCTACTCGAGTGTAATTAAAATTCATTTTGAAAATTAACGTAGACAAGGCCACTGTAAAACGTTAAATAATTGATAGCTATTATGTCTGCCGTTTGCAGAAAAGTTGAACTTAATAGAAATGCATGGTCAACTAGTTATTAAATTTAAAGCATCACGAAATTACGTTTGCTTTTAGGACACAATCATGTTTCCTTCAACAACTTTTTGAAATAAGGTATCAGATATTGGTATCAAATTAAAGGGAATTAAAATATCTTCTGGAAAGAAATGTAAAATGCAGGGTTTCATTAAAAAAAAAAACTACTTAGATATGAATTACAGACTAATTTATTCCTTCAACAACTTTTTGGAATAAGGTATCAGATATTGGTATCAAATTAAAGGGAATTAAAATATCTTTTCGAAAAAGATGTAAACTACGGGATGTTTCATTTAAAAAAAAGACGAAAACTTGGTTTTAAATTCATTAAGTTTGGACCAAAATATTGAACACTCCTTAGTACTTATACCAATTCTAATAACAGTTAGGTAATTTTACATGTTATCTTTAATTTCCTAAATTTCGGTAAAAAAATTTGTAAAGGTACCATTGAAACATTCATATCTTAACAACGTCGCATTTGATGATCAAAATATTTTAAAGTAGAATAGAGGAAGGCTACAATATAACAAAAAAAAATATAATGTTACATTTAAAAAAAGATAGGTTTCGCCCACCCTGGATTTTTGAGCCAACCTGTAAATTTAAAATTATTTTTAGAAGGTGCGCGGCAATAACCTGTACAACGTTTGTATAAAAGTTTTTTTCGTTAAGTCGACCGTTAACGAGATATCGTATACCGGTACACTAAATGGATACCCTGTATATAGGTGGCCAAATCTTAGAATATTTATAGGTTTGTAACTTTGTACATCTCAACGAACGAAAATTTTACGATCAAGACGTGTTCGGGACGATAATAAAAAACGATATAACACGAAAGTCTTTTTTGTGGTATTTAACAAGCTGACCAGTCCTGTAACATGTTAGTTATAAGTATTATCATATGTTTTCTAATACCAACATCGTTTAGTTGATATATCCACTGACACCTGCAATAAAAGCCATTACATAAAAAAACTGTACCACATCATGTGTGAACTAGTTACCTACTAAACGCGAAAAGAACAAAATATCAACTGGTGCAAGAAACCATTTCTAATAGCCAGCGAGAAAAATATGGTTAAGTAATCCGCTTTTACTGTTGACTCGACCGCTGACAGAAGTACCCAAAACATTCTTTAATTGCGACATAGTTTCTACCGCACCCTGTACATTTTTTCTTAAAGTATAAGGCTAATTGATATGAGTTCATACTGCGTTTATGTAATCAATGGTGTGGAACTAGGGCGGCTCAAATCGTTTTAAGCCATACGAAGATATACCGCGGGCAAAATTATACTACAGACCCTATGTTTATCTTTTTTTTAATGTCAGTAAGTTGTTACCTATACATACGTATACAACGGTATACAGTGGTACCTATAAGGTGTTCAAAATGTTACGGAATCTTGAAAAGATATGGGAAAGAGCGAAGCACAGACCAACGAGGGCACTATAATTGAAAGGGGAACGGAGGGGGAGGTCAATTAAAATTATCAACTTAGTGGCAGTTGTCAGAAGCAAATCTAGTTTTTTCGCCCTGAACAAGATACCCCTACTTCTTACAAAAATATTATTTAAATATAATTATTTGAAGTATATATATTTATATACAGCGTGTAACAGAAGTATGGAACGCTTTAAATATCTTTAATACCGTTTGCCCGATTTAGCTAAAATTCGGTGTCCGTATATAAGAGGTTATCGCGGAGCTGCTAGTGATATTTGCAATGTTACCAAATTTACAGTTTCTTAGCAATTTAAAATACTTTTTTTTTAATGGAACATTATTCAAAAAAATGAGTCCGCAACAAATTCTAAATAACTTTTATATAAGTTACTTAATGTCTAAATCTAGCCATTTTTTTAATACTCGAGCTCGAAAATTGAGAATTTATTGAAACACTATTTTAAGGTAATTATTGTTTAAACTTACTTATTACAGAATAAAGAAATTAAATTAGATGTTTAAAGTGCCTTCCATTTACTTCTTGACAATATGCTAAATATTGCGGAAAAGTATTTAAAACATTAGAAAGAATATCTGTTTCTTCGATTCGTCGGCACTCAACTTCAATTCTTTGTTTTAGGTCTTCTATATCATGTGGCTTTGTCTCGTAGACCACATTTTTTAAATGTCCCCACAAGAAATAATCGAGTGGAGTCAGATCTGGTGACCGAGCTGGCCACTCAATTGTACCCCGTCTCCCTATCCATCTTTCAAAAAATACTTCATTTAGATACTCCCGTACTTGTCTGGCGTAATGTGGTGGTGCACCGTCTTGTTGCAGCAATACTACGTTACTTAATCCCGCAAGGTTGTCTAAAATTTTGTTTATTGATAATCAGTTTTAATTTACTTTAATGAAACTAACTTAAGAGGATTTGGAAATAGGATCGCAAGAGCAGGAACAATCTCATTTTATTTCTTAAGAGCTGCAAATATCTATCGCCATTTAAGTTATAATCCATAAACAATGGACCAATTATCCTTTGTCCTATAATGCCTGCCCAAACATTAATTTTTTGCGGAAATTGGGTGTGCTGTTCTCGAATCGAATGAGGATTTTCTTTGGACCAATAACGAATATTATGCCGGTTAACATTTCCATTAAGACAGGACGTCGACTCATCGAAAAACATTATTTTATTAACAAAATTTGGATTAGCATTACACAAATCCATCATTTGCTCACTGAATTCTAGACGCCTGTCAAAGTCATCCTCAGAGAGTTCTTGAACCAGGTGAATTTTGTATGGGTGGAACTTCTCACACTTTAATACGCGATCTACCGACATGTGCGATGTGTTGTAATCGAGGCCAATAATTCGAGTGGAGGTGTGGATTTTCCTCTATGCTAAGCAAAATATCTAAATCTTTATCGCCGCTTGTCGCAGTTTTTGGACGCCCAGATTTTGAAATGTCTTTTTCCGTCGACCGTGTATTTACGAACTTCTTTAATGTATAAAAAATCGTACATTAATGGCCCCCATTAATGCATGATTTTTCTATTAATAAACGATTGTATTATAGGCAACCAAACATACATGAAATTAAATTAATACTCAATTGTTATTCAAATCAAGGTGGCGCGAAGCGGCTGTGACGCGTGCATGATGGCGTTTCGCGTAAGTAAAAAAAAACTGTCGCTGTCAACTAGTTTGGATTTCAAAATTTTGATCGTACAACGTTGAAATGAATGTCTTCGAAAATTTAACCCCACCAGAAATAGCAGAAACTGCTAATGTAGTATCGTTAAGTTTACTTCCCGCGATAAGCAAAAGATTGTATGAGAAAACGTACGCTGAGTTTATGTCATGGTGTGATGAAAAACGAGTGACGCGCTTTTCAGAATCGGTGCTATTGGCATATTTTTCGAATATTGCAGAAAGAGGCCTCATTGCAAGTTTATGGCCGAAATATTCAATGCTCAAATCGACTTTAAATTTGAAAGATGGCATCGATATAAGCAAATTCAGTAAATTAATTATGTTTATCAAGAGGCAAAAAGTAGGATATGTACCTAAGAAATCGAAAGTCCTGGAAAAAGAACACGTACACAAGTTTATTTCTGATGCTCCTAACAACCTTTTCTTGATGACAAAGGTAATAAAAAAGAAAGGTAAAACTATAATATCTAACAATAATAATAAATAAATTAAAATTCGTAGGTTGCATTGATTTTTGGAGTGGCTGGCGCACTAAGAAAAGATGAACTGTTGAAATTAGAAACGAATGATGTTCAAGATCTGGGTTCAAAATTCCTAGTCACCGTAAAGGCATCTAAAACACACACAAACAGAATATTTACTATTGTGGGTAATGAAGAAAATAACCTTCTCAATTTGGTTAAACGGTATATGTCCCTGAGACCAAGACACACTCCACACAAACGGTTTTTTATTTTTTATAAATTTAATAAATGTTCTATACAGCCAGTTGGCATAAATACATTTTCCAAAATGCCTTCCATTATAGCAACCTTTTTAAAATTAGAGCAGCCACATCTCTACACTGGGCATTGTTTTCGGCGTTCATCTGCCTCGATACTCTGTGACAGTGGTGCAGATTTTTCAGCCATTAAACGGCTTGGTGGTTGGAAATCCACTGCTGTTGCAGAGGGATATATTGAAAACTCATTACAAAATAAAATTGATACAGCTGAAAAAATCCTCGGTACAACTATAACAAAAGCCCCTCATGCTAGTTCTATCAGCGCCACGACCAGCGCCGAACCACATTCCCTTACAAACATCCAAGATAATGACATAAACCTAAATTTAAATTCAGAATGTCATACAACTACTGATAATGTATCTGTACCTTGCTTTAATTTCAGTAATTGCACTATTTCTAATGTAAATATAAGTATTAATAAACAATAATAGTCAGTTCCATACATAATCATATTTTTATCGACTTTTGTAGGTTTGGTTGTTAAATAAAAATTTTTTTTTCATTATTAACAACACAATCGACGGAAAAATGTTGTAACTAACGCGTATATTAAAAAGCGATTAATAATTTCGACAAATTAACGCGCTCGCTGCGCTCACGCGTTAAAAATGTCTCGATTATTAATCGCCCTTATTAATACACTTGTTCGTTAAATTACTATTACATGGCCAGTTTCGTTATATTTCTTTAAAATTTTGCTTCTGTGGACCGTGCTATGGGATTTCGGTTAGGATACTTATCATTAAAAATCTCAGCAACCTCCTGCTGTGTTCGCCTTCGATCCCCGTAACCCGATATCATTAATATTTCTATTCGCAGTGTTTCCGTCAGTAAATCCATTTTAAGAATTATTAAAACTGATAAATTATGAAGCACAAATACCTTCTGAAAAGTTTGTCAATGTCGCTGTCAGAATTTAATTGTATCAGAAATTTCCAAGACCTACTTATATCTCTATTAGTTTTCTTGGATAAGAAGTTCTTATGATATTTAAACTACAATATCAAAAAAAAGGCTAGATTTAGACATTAAGTAACTTATGTAGAAGTTATTTAGAATTTGTTGCGGGATCATTTTTTTGAATAATATATAGGGTGTTCCTTTTAAAAAAAAAATTATTTTAAATTGCTAAAAAACTGTAAATTTGGCAACATTGCAAATGTCACTAGCAGCTTCGCGATAACCTCTTATACCGGGTGTTGCATCGTCGAGCGGGACATAGGAAATCCCATGTAATTTTAAATGGGGTCAATTATTGGCTTCCCTAATTATTTTAGAGAAAAATTCTATTTAGGTTTATTAAAGAGCACTAAAACCCACATTCAAAAGAATAACTTTAGATATTTTTGATGAGCCCGTTTACGGGTTATCGCCGATTTCTTTTTAACTATTTCTCCTTTTTATGGCCCCGTATTTGCGGGCACCAGTCAAGGTAAAAGATGACTGTCAAATAAAGTTGTCATTTTGAAATGTGTGCTTTATTGTTATAAAAACTCGTACATCGAAAATATTAAAGGTGTATTTATGAGTACAAATTAATCTGAATAAAACTAAAATAAAGTATCCAATTACAAGGTTAATTATGACATTTTACATGTTTCAATATTTTACTAATTAATAGGTAGGTACTATTAAATTGTTAGAACTTTAGGATTTAAGAAGATGTTCAAATATTCCTCCATTGACTGCTAGACAATAACAGAGGCGATCATAAAATTCTCTTCTTACATTCGCTAGTTGGTAAACTGAAGTTCTATTGCATTCGGCAGAAATAGCATTTTTTAACTCGTCTAGATTTGGGTATTTTTTATCTTTGTATATCCTGTTTTTTAAATGGCCCCAGAGAAAGAAATCATTTGGCGATAAATCAGGAGACCTGGCTGGCCAATTTACTGTATGATTTAAGCCAATAACATTTCCATTAAAAGCACGGTTTAAATATTCCCGGACAGCCAGGGTACTATGTGCCGGGCAGCCATCCATTTGGTACCAAACTTCCTGATTTTCCCTGGCGGCATCATGTAAAGTAGGTAAAATATGATCTTCAAGTAGTTCCAAAAAATATTCTGCATTTAAATTTCGTGTAAGAAATAATGGCCCGATAATATTTTCTCCGAAAATCCCAGCCCATACATTAACTTTTTGTGGATATTGCGTCCTTGTTTCCACAAACCTGTGTTGGTTTTCTTTGCTCCAATATCGATCATTTTAAACATTGGGTTCATTGTTTAAGGTAAATGTGCATTCGTCAGTGAAACAAATGTTTTTTAAAAATTCCCTATTAATTTTGCTCTTTCCATCATACCAAAAAAAACTCCTGTCGTCGTATTTCGTCCCTATCTCTTAGCTCTTGGTGCTTTTCATATTTGTATGAATAATATTTATGTCGTTTCAAAGCTCGTAACGCTGTGGTGTGATCTAATCCTATGTCATCCTCAAGTTTCCTTGTGCTGATCTTCCGATCATTTTCTTCCACGCACAATAAAACTTGCAAGTCCCTATCATTTCTTGCATCTCTTCTTTGTTCCTGCCTTTCTTCACATCTGCAGTTATTTATTACAGTGCCTTTTGTCTCAAATTTCTTGATAGTCCTTTCGAGTGTAGATTTTGCAGGTATCGGTCTATTCGGATACAGAGCAGCAAACATGTCTGACACATTTTGATAACTATTTCCTTGATAATACCATTTAATCATCAATATTTTTTCTTCAGACGTGTAATTCATGGCTAATATTTTCGATGTACGAGTTTTTATAACAATAAAGCACACATTTCAAAATGACAACTTTATTTGACAGTCATCTTTTACCTTGACTGGTGTCCGCAAATACGGGGCCATAAAAAGGAGAAATAGTTAAAAAGAAATCGGCGATAACCCGTAAACGGGCTCATCAAAAATATCTAAAGTTATTCTTTTGAATGTGGGTTTTAGTGCTCTTTAATAAACCTAAATAGAATTTTTCTCTAAAATAATTAGGGAAGCCAATAATTGACCCCATTTAAAATTACATGGGATTTCCTATGTCCAGACGATGCAACACCCGGTATACGGATACCGAATTTTAGCTAAAACCCTATATGCATTTTTTGCATATTTTGTCAATTTTATAATTAAATGCATATTTTTCCCAAATTATTATTTTATGAACATATTTTTATGTTTTCGGCGTTATCAAAAAATTAAAAGCGCCCGGTCATGAAAACTCGTAGAGTCATAGGTTTAATGTCCAGTCCGGCACTTGTTTCAGGGATTTTCCAATCTGAAGAAAATTATACAATAATTAATATTTACATTTTGGTTATACACAAGGTATTTATCGGGGGTTTCCGGGGGTTGCAGGTATATTGTTAGGAGTTATTCATTGTTATTTAGAAATGCCTTATTATTGCCTGCTTAACAAACTGTATTTATATCGGGTTGTTATACGTACTTCTGTTTTAGTTTGTCGAAAGGTTTCAGTATTTTCGGTGTCTAAAGTGGCGAAAACGTCTTCGTGGATTAAAAATTTCCCAGAGTTAGAGTTTAGTGGAGAAAAAGTCTTCTGTAAAGCTTATGCAAAAATTATTGTTTGTGAAAAATAGTTCTAAATCAATCAACATTTGAAAACACCGCTGCATAAATCAAAGTTACAAAAAATGAAATCTGAGCCAGTTGTTCAGCTGAGTGTAAAAAACGCATTTCAAAATGTTGGGGAAGAATCGAAATCTGAAAAGGAAATTTTTCAAGAAGACTTATGCAAGGCTTTGGTCGCAGCAAACATACCTTAAAAAAATTGCAAAATCCGCAATTTAGAGGATTTTTGAAAAAATATTGTCAACAAACCATTCCTGACGAATCCACCCTTAGAGAGAAGAATTTCCATTCAGTTTATGAAGCCCTTTTAAAAAAAATTAGAGCTTCACTGGGTGATCAAAATGTTTACATTATTGTTGATGAAAGCACAGATACTTGTGGCAGATACATCGCACATCTTATGATTGAAGCACTTCAAGAAGATAAAGCAACAAATCCATATTTAATAGCTTCTAGGCAGCTAGACAAAACTAATAATGTGACGGAAACCCGATTTATTCAGCAGTCTTTATCGTGCTTTTTCTTACCAAATCCAGCCCCACATAAGAAGTTTTTAGTGTTTTTTTCTGATGCAGCATCTTATACGGTAAAAATAGGCCAAAACTTAAGAAACTTTTACCCCAATATGGTACATGTGACTTGTCTTTTACATGGAATAAACCGAGTCGCACAAACCGTCAGAACTGAATATCATTTAGTATATTAATTAATTTCAAAAGTAAAAGTAAGTGTTTCTAAAGGCACCTCTAAGAGTGCAGATGTGAAAGGAAAGATTACCAGGAGTTAGTTTACCTCCAGAACCTGTAATTACCCGGTGGGGAACATGAATTAGGGTCGCAATATTCTACGCAGAACATTTTGAAGCCATTAAAGAACTAATTTTGGATTTAGATGACGATTCGCAGTGTGTCGTGCAAAGTTGCAAAGTAAAGAGTTGTTAAAAAGTGCAAGTGTCGTTAAAGATCTTGTTTTATTAAGGTTAATTTCAGTTTTATACCGGACATAATATCCTGGTTAGAGAGTTGAAATTTAAGTTTAGGAATCTCATATTGTTAAAACTTTTTCCGCTAATTGGTACACAGATATCTACATTCTTTATTAAAAGTATTTTTAATTATTATCATTATTACACTAAATCGCGCCAAATACGTTTATAACTAAATTATTTGTTTGTGTAATTTATGTAATAAATATACATAATATAGTTAGGTTCGTTATTATGATTATATAAAATTTAAAAATACCAAATATTATGTTCGTTGCTTACGATTCACTTAACAATATTCGTTATATTTTAACTTATTCGTTGAATCCGTTTCCTTTCTCAAAGGTACCTTTTGTATACCTATAACATGAATATTTTTTTTAATATTTTAAAACAATTTTTTTCTGCAATATAATATAATGTACTGGGTGATCTGTTATATTTTGAACACCCACCTATCTCATTTATTTAAAGAAATATCAAAAAAACTTTAAGAACTAAAGTTGTAGGGCCTTTCATGAATTTTTAGGAAATAATATAAGAAAAAACAAATGAACATCAAAAATGGCAAATATCTTACAATTTCATGTTTTCTTAAATGGAACACCCTATATATTATACGCTCTTCTAATGGGAAATTTTATTCTGATTTCAAATATATACAGGGTGTTTATTTGAAAACTTCCCACCACGGATTTATCGAAAACCACTGATTAAAAGAAAAAACGCCGAGACACGTCAAAAGATTTGCCAAAGGGGACAACTTTTTAACCAAAAACTACTTCACCCCCTTTTACCCTCTGCCTCCCGGGGTCATCCCCTTAAAAATTTTAAATGACAAGGGGTATCAAGTAATAGCTTGTTTGAAAGGTCTTTCAAAGTGCTTTATTTTGACGTTTGATTTTTTAAAATCGGTCGATGCGTTTTCGAGAAAATTAGAAAAATCTTTATTTATCTTAATTTGTTCAGATAGAAAAAAAAACACACGAAAATGTCACTTTTTATTTCAATAAGTGTTCAAAAACCAACATAAACAGCAATTCGGAAGATTAGACGTGGCAGCAACCAAATAACAACCCTACTTTTTTTCAGACATCTATTTATAAACACAGATAAATGGGCGAACTGTATTTATTCTTATACCTGTTTAGTTTCTTATAGTTGCTAAGGAAAAGAAATAATTTAATTTGCTGTCAGTTACCTTTGTGACAATCTTGGGATAGTGAAAATTAATTTATTGATTCAGATTTTACTTTCAAAATGGTTTACACACTACTAGCCGAAAGAGTGGAAATTATTCTAATTTATGGTGCCCAAAATCAATGTGCTCGGCAAACTGTCGTCACATTTAACGCCAGACATCCGGAAAAGATAACTTTGCATAGGTATGTTTTGGACCTTGTTACTAAATTTACTCAAACTGGATCTGTTGCAAATAAAAAACGTAATCTTTGTAGAGTTTTGGATGAAGCCGCTCAAGTTGAAGTTTTGGGTCATTTTGGCATAAATCCTAATACTTCATTACGCAAAATTGTTGATGCGACTGGTATTTCATTAGGCTCTGTACACACAGTTACTAAATTACATAAATTTCATCCATTCAAAATGAAAATATTGCAGGAGTTAACCGAAGATGATTTCGATAGGCGAGTTGAGTTTTGTGAACAAATGACTGCAGCGATTAATGATAATACCATTCATGTAAAGAATGTCTGCTTCAGTGATGAATGCACATTTTATCTAAATGGATTTGTTAATAAGCATAACTGCAGGTATTGGAGCAATGAAAATCCTCATGCTTTTGTAGAAGGGCATACTCAGTACCCCCAAAAAATTAATGTATGGGCAGGCATTTTAGGAAACAAAGTGATTGGGCCATTGTTTATTAATGGGAATTTAAATGGAGGCATTTATTTAGATATGTTGGAAAATACCATCAATCCGCTTATCACTGGAACCATTGAAAACCAAATCAAAGACGATGGAAACCCTATACTTGATGAGGCTGAAATATATTTCCAGCAAGGCGGCGCTCCTCCTCACTATGTTCTTCCGGTTCGGCAAACTTCACCTATATCCCCATTAGAAAAACAAATTTTTGCAGATACTACTAGTGGCTGATAAACCCATATTTAAAATTTTTTTGTGTAAAACAATGTATTACCTAATAAAAGCAACAAAATAACAATCCATTGATAATAAATTAATGCTCGAAATGACGCCCGTTTACATCAATACATTTTTGATACCCCGTTTTTAATTTATTAATTGCCGCAGTTATCCAATCGGGATGGTTAGTATTAATATTATTTATTTCGTTGATCGTTCGTGCTTGAGTTTCTAATATATTATCGCTGTTTTTAAAATATATTTTATTTTTCAAAGTTCCCCAAAAAGCGTGTCAAGTGGTGCTAAATCAGGACTGTTAGGCGGCCAGGATATAACACCATATCTCCCAATCCAAACTTCGAAATTGACACTTAACCGTTCAGTAACCTGGGCAACGTTATGCGGAGGTGCGTCATCCTGTTTTCAAATTATGGAGTTAGCCACGTTTAAAGGTAACTCATCTACACGATTTTCTACAGCATTTAAAAGTTTCATATATCTTGCTCCTGCCAGATTGTTCTCAAGAAATATTGGACCAATAATATTGTCACTTAATATACCGCACCATACATGTAAGGAACGCCTTCCAGATCTTTTTATTTCCAGGATTTTGTGTAGATTAACATCAGCTCAAAAATGCAAATTTTCTCTATTGGGTGATCCCGAGGTGCAGAAAGTGGATTCATCAGTCCATAAAATATTTGAAAATAACTCCCCAGTTATATTTTTTAAAGTTTTAAAGACTTTCCAATATGATTTGTCTAAGTCCGCTATGGCTTTACGTATAGAATTCAGTGTATTTTCTAGAAACATTGAAATTTGAGTTACACAATCAACTAGCAACAACTAACGATTTTATGTTACCTTGAAGATAGAGAGGAATTTCTAATTCTTCCTCCTCATTTATAATCACCGTTCATTTTTTTTTAATGATTTTGTGGTGTGCACCAAATTGTATATATTTCTAGAAGTATTTAGACTTAGTATTCTATTTAGATTCTCACCATATAAATTAATATACTCCCGGCGCGCTTTGTATTTATTTTTATTATTTTTTAAGTAAATCTCAAAGATTTTAAACTTTTCTTCTTCCGAATACCCCATTTTTGTGAAGAAATGTAAATGATTTGAAGATGCGTAAAATATAAACAATTGCAGCATATTCACTAGGCCATTATTATTTTGTCTGGGCCTACTTATGTTATTTATTAAAATTGTAATTATTAACACAACCTTTTAAAATAGACCATACAAACTATATATACTTGAAACCAGAATAAAATGTTCCACCAGAAGAGCGTTTAATATACATTTAAGAAAACATTAAATTGTAAAATATTTGCCATTTTTGATATTCTTTTTAAATGAGTGAGTTAGGTGAGTGGTCAAAATATAACAGATCACCCGGTACCTAAGTTCTTTCTGTCATTAAAATTTGGCCCAGTTCACTGAATAACAAAACTTGCGTTGACCCAAAGCAATATTAAAGACAATACCGTAATTAAAAAAGTTTATACACCGCGCCACTTTCGAATATTCATTTGCGATATTGTTTCGGTGAATATCAGTACAAATTTAGGCAAGTGGGACAGTTATCAACGAAAGTAAAAATGTCGAGTATTGCAATTGAGCCGGTATTTTTTACTGTAGCAAGATACGCAAGGAGTTTAAAATTATACATTTTAAATCCCAAGAACATCAGTTAAAACTCATTTAGATTGTTGCATAGTTTGCATAGGTATTCTCAAATTAGCACTAGACTATAAAGGAAGAAGAAACAACGGCAAAAATTGCATTCCTGTATACATCAGTGGCGGCCCGCCAGGGGCGGCAGGGTCGGCAGCGCCGACCCAACAAAATAGGAGAATAGAACGTAATAAATCTGAAATCTCTCATTCAATACTAAAAATGTCTATATTTTTAATTTTAACGATTTTTTAAAGCGAATGTTCTTTTAAATTTAACAAAAACAGTTTGCTCCTATTATTTATTATTATTTGTAAACGTATTTACCCTTGCACCGGTCGGTCATCTCCATAATAGACCATAAAAACGGCCGAAAGTCATATTAGTAGGCCTCAGGCCCCAGTTTATTCATTGCGGCGGCTAGCCGATCGAAAAAGATAGTTTAATAGGCAACCAAACATATAATCATACTCTCTCTCTCTATATATATATATAATATGGGAATATCCTTATTAGGAGCACACCGGCAGATTTAAATCTGCCTTATGTTGCCGATATGACCACTATTTTATTATATTTGAAGAATAATGACAAATATTAAATATTAATTAAAATGTAATACCTCCATTTAGGTAAAGCATAGTGTATGGTAGACATAACTTAATTATTTGTTGTAAAATGGTCAATGGTTTTAATTTTTAATGTTTTTTTTTTCAAATTATGTTTTCAAAGATCAACGTAAATGAACCAGGCGATACTGGCAACCGCGGAGATTCTCGACCGACAGTGTAAAGTACCGGAACCGGAGTTAGATTATCACTGGTTTTACTTAGTGCTTGTGACAGTTGTGACAATTTGCATTATTTTTCTGGCCTAACCCAGATAGCACAAAGTGATACCATGGATGTCCACTGGACGTACGATGATGGATGTGTGTACGTCCACTGGACGTCCATTTTTTTCCTATGGACGCCCCATGGACGTCCGTTTGAAGTCCAGATGTCACAAGTATGGACATCCATAGATTGTCCATTATTGGGCATCCATAGATTGTCCATTATTGGATATCCACAGATTGTCCATTATTGGACATCCATAAGTCGTTCATATAATGACCTGCTTTTGCCACCCTGAAAAACTATAGAACCTGCAAATGTGGAATAAATACAAGTGAAAATAAATGAACATTTATTAAAAAATTTAAAAAATGTAGGTACATTAAATTTCCTCTCGGTTTAGTTTTTCTGATTCTTGGCCCTCTCGCCACATCCCCTTAGCCATTTCGAAATAGCCAGTTCTGCGTCCTTTTCTGTACAACCGAAAGTTTTCACAGCAGAGTCTAAAAACATGAATAAATCTATTTCTGTAGTTATCTTTTTAATAAATAAGTTATATTGCGCAGTGCAGTGTTATATTCATTATTTATTATTATTAATTAAGTATTATATATATTATTTCCTTTACCTAAAACCAGTTAATTTTTACTTAATAAAAGCATTATAAAAGAAGCATATTTTATGTAACTTACCACATTCTTTAATTGAGCATCTCTGTAGTAAGAAAATTGTTCAAGTTCATCCAGTTCCGCTTGCGTCTCGATCGGCAACTTCAATATGATGAAAATGGACACTCTTTCTTCTTGTTGTTCAAGATTTTTGTGCTTTATGTAATTCTTTAATTTATTCACGTCTTCTGCCACCTCTGATAGAGTGTGTTGGATAATGTTCTGTTTCCTAACAATTTTTCTTAGATACTCTGCAACATAAAACTTATTTTATAACAGTTCTCCCTAGTATGTATATTATTACTATTACCAGTTATGTTTTGCAATTCTGGTGTAGTATTATTGGTCCCAGAACTTGAAGGAGCATCAAAAGACTCTACTAAAGCGGCTATATTTCTTTTAAAACATTTGTTGGGTTGAAACTGTAATTGACACATCTAAAAATAATTTTATTTCCGATAATTACAAGCTATTAAAATATCCATAGACACAAACCTACCTTGCTTGCTTTAGTAGAAACAAAACCTTTTCTTTTAACTGTCCATAACCATTGTTTCTCCAGCTCGGGGTCTTGAGGAAATCCAAAAACTGACACTTTCCCATTGGTATCATAATTTTCCCTACAGCTTCGAACACACCAACGATCCGGCATTATTTTTTATTAAAAGTTCTAATAAAAATCAAAATAAGATAACCTAAACGTTCCCTGGCTCAATGTTTTTCGAATCTTTAGACTAATTTTACGTATCTAGGTAAAAGTAAACGATAGAAGCACATTACCTAAATACAAGCACACATAAACACCAAAAAATATCTGTAGTTTCAAGATTACAGATAGGAAATACCTTAAATTACACAAATTAGTAACATGCACTGCACATAAACTTATATTTTAAGATTTTTGGGTCGACTTGTGATTTGTGATGACTCATCGGTCTATAAAATCGACTCGGACCATCAAATAATTAGCGTTGTTGCCGGAACGAAATGAAAGATTTCGCTAAACGTTTTCTCTTAGTCTAGTCGAATATTATTACATAGATATAGCCCAGACGGCACAAACATATTCCATACATATTCCATAAATATTCCGTTGGCATATTGGAATATCCCATAAATGTTCCATATCTGCCAAGGCATATGACTGGCATATTGTATGCATATTCCAGGTCACCATGAAATATATGCCTGCAATATCTTTTAATCTGCCAAAATATATTTATGGCATATGCTAAGAATATTCATTTTTTTTCTTTTTCATATAAATATATTTAATTTAGATCAGGTCAGTTAGTTTAGTAGGTAGAGTTACAAATTTGGTATAATAAAACACCACTAAAATTAATAAATTTTTCTATTTTTATAAATAAAAAAAATTAAAACCTAAAAACTAGATACTCTTTAAAACAAGTTGAAAAAAAATTAACTAAAGCAGGTTCTGTCAGTTCTGTGACGTACAGGCAGCTTTTCCGAGTTACGCAACAGAAATTAGTTAAACTTGTGTTAAAAAAATTGTTATTAAAAAATAACGATTGCTAATTTTTTTCTAGAAGAGCAGTCCTCAATTAATACTTTCAGTATAAATTTATTTGCAATCAAAATATATGTTAGTTTATAATTTAATTTAGGGTTAAAACGCGGAATCTAGCAACACCGTATGAAACGCCAAATTTGTTTATCACCGCTCGAATCCAAAAATTGACTAAATATTATAATAAAAAAATCAAGTTTAATTTTTAACAAAATACTAATGAAATGCAGAAAATGCCTACCCAAAAACTTTATGAAGTCTAAAACATTTTCATATTTAAATTTGTCTTTTAATTAGGTGCACACATATATGCACCTTTCCTCGATATTATCTATAAATAAATAGTTCCTATACCTATACCTATATCAAGTTATGTAAAAATAGAATTTAAGACCGCAATCACTCTGTATAGATATTTATATTATATATATTATTATCAATAAGTATTAAAAAAAAAATAATTGAATATATTCCACAATGCATATCCTATAAATATACCCGCGGCATATTCCAGGCATATCTACAATGGCATAGATATGGAATATTCTTATGAGATAAGATACATTTGAGATATTCAGTGCATATTCCAGGAATATTGCAAGATATTATGGCCTATTGGCAGATAGGGAAATATTCCAGGAATATAGGGTGCCGTCTGGGAGGTACCTATAAAAAATATTTAGTTAAATAATCAGGGATAAAGTTATCCTTATAATAAACAATAATATATACATATATATATAATTGCCGTACATTTTATGGCTTTATGCAGTGTTACCTGCCACCACGCCGAATATTTCAAATAGTAAATTCTTCACAACTGGCAAGATTTAGGTACTGTTGGCAACGCCGCCGCCATTTGTTTAGTTCGCTATTCTGCCGCGGAAAATGAAAGCTTGGTATTCGCTAACCGGGCGGTAGAAATGGCGGATTATTTAAAATTGATGTAAAATTTTTAATAAATTAAACGTCGATAATAGGTATACTATAAAAAAAAGAACAATGACGACTCCAGGTTTATTGTTTTAGCAGTAAGTACAACCTATAACATACAGAGAAGGTGCTATATACGCATACCTATATATATAATTTAAAATACCTACTCCCATAAAAATTATGACTCTTATCAAGAATGAAACTCACATAATATGCGTATGTATATTTAACGGTAAGTCGTAAACCAAAACGTCCCGTCCGTGTGACAATCCATAAATCGCTTTAAAAATGTATGTACTTAAAATGGACACTGCTTGGACGTCCACTAACAGTAGTACAGTGGATGTTAATACATGGACGTACATAGTACATCCATAATTAGTCCATGGACCAATGTACTTAAAATGGATCTTAAATGGACGTCCCTAGGACGTCCGGTGCTATCTGGGAAGTACTTAAGTAGTTTAGTTTCTTTGTCTTGTGTACTTGTGCTGTGACGTTGATTGTGCAATTTACATTTAAGGGTTATTTTTTGTGGTGTTTTGCCGGCTCCAGGCTTTAAAAAGTGGTCAAAATATTAGGCGTAAGAAGCGAAAGTAAAAAAATGGAGGGAAACGCTTCCAATCCAGCTCAAATTGTAAGTATTACTAAGAGTAATGATATTGTTAATGACTTTTATTTCAAAATTTTGCATCGCTGCCGCGTGATGAAAAAATGATTATAAAAAACAATGGCCGTCCTATGCCAAAAATGGCTTCCTTAATTCTTTCTTTAGCTCCAACATCTGCATCAAATGAGCGCGATTTTTCTTGTTTAAAACGAATTAAAACTTATGCACGTAATACTATGAAGCAAGAACGGTTAACCAATTTGTCGTCAATTGCAATAGAAAAATCTTTATTAAAAGAAATACAAAAAACACAAACATTTTACGATGATGTTATTTATCATTTTGCTACGTCAAAAAATCGACGAATTGAACTAATTTATAAACATTCATAAAGTTTCAAACGTTCTAATTTAAGAATAAACTGACTATTTTATTCTCTTGGTGTTGTAATGAAAATAGAGTCTTCTTAATTTAAGATCACTTAAATACCTATTGCTCTTATGATGATACGCATGAAAATTTTTATATATTTTGAAATTTTTTCATATTTTCTGAGGGGCACAGCAAATCATTGAGTTTTTGATTAAAATTTTTTCGAGAATTTTGCCGACCCTGTTGAATAGCTCACGAGCCGCCACTGGTATACATTTTGCCCAAAATGGATTGAAATTATTATAATTATGCAGGTCATCAGCTTAGCAGAAACTAAGGGTAAAGTGTATTCACAAATATACGGAACTGACTAAATGACTCTTTTTTTTTTTTTGAAAACATTTATTTATCCAAATTAACACAAACTTAACAATATAATTTTATATCCTCTAAGCAGTGCCGATGCACTGGTCACGAGAATAGTTACATAATTTCTTAAATACTAAGCAACAGTAGGTATACCTAAATCACAATGACATCACAAAAATCGTCGCCAATTTATATTATACATAATTTACATAATACACAGAAAAAAAAAACACTTATAACAAAGAACAGATACTGAGCTGATGATATCCGCAGCCTTAATGATACAATAATTATTTTGTAAAATATAGCTTTAACGCTCTATAGAATTTTACCTCATTTTCAATGTCTCTAACCTCAACAGGTAACCCATTAAATACGTTCGATGCCAGACTAATCGGATTGTACAAACCTTTATTTGTTCTTACATTTGTCAAATAAATACTATCACATGTCCGTGTACTATGTGTATGGATATTATTACAGAATACAATATCTACATTTGTTTTATGCCTTTTATGTAAAATTTTGTATATTAACTTACACTGCTCTAACTGCATTATTGTGCGTAAATTAAATAGTCCTAACTCTCTATAGAGGTGCTCCGTGTGTGTCAGCCTGTCATATTGAAAAAGTATTTTTAATATTTTATTCTGTATAATTTGCATACTACTAAAACAGACTGACCCACACGAACCCCAAACAGGAATCAAGTACCTAAAGTGCGACAAACAGAAAGCGTTATAAACACACATTTTAGTTTTTTTGTTAATATAATTTCTTATTCGAAAGAAGCAACCGATTATGGGCGTTACTTTACTTATTACATAATTAACATGATCCTTCCAGGTAAGGTAACAATCTATTATCAACCCCAAATACTTAATCCTATCAACATGTCCAACATCTACATTATTTATCTTGATAGATGGTGTCCGGATGATTTTATTTTTTTGCTTAAATAATATATATTTGGTTTTGTCAATATTTATCTTTAATTTGTTATGTAATAGCCAATCTGAATATAATTTTAAATCTCTATTAACAATAAGCTCCAATTGATCGACACTCTCTGAGCTATAAAGTAATACAGTATCATCTGCAAATGTATAGTATTCAGCCCTGAGCCCAGCAGATTTTAGGTCCAATACATACAATGAATACAGGAGTGGTCCAAGGACTGAGCCCTGAGGTACCCCAGTACTATTAGTTTTAATGTTACTTTTACTATTCTCACACTGTACATATTGTTTTCTATCCTGTAAATATGACTTTAAAAAATTAAAAATTATGCCTCTAAATCCCATACCCCTCAATTTGTGCAGCAGAATGTCTACACTTACAACGTCAAAGGCTTTTCTCAGATCAACAAATACAGAGAGTATAATTTTTTTGTTGTCTAATTCAGTTGATATCTTATTTACTAAATCAGTAGTTGCACTTAATGTAGAACTGTTCTTTATAAAGCCATACTGAAAATCATCCGTACTGATGAACTTGCTAATAAACTTTAACATTCTTTTTTTAATAATTTTTTCAATGATCTTCGAAAAGACACTGACTACACTAATTGGCCTATAATTGGTAACATTGTCTTTATCACCTGACTTATATATTGGACTAATTCTAGTAATTTTCAGTTCTTCCGGAAAGTTACCACCAGTTATTTATTTCTACCTAAATAGGGGTATTGACACAATCCCGCCAGAGCTAGGACCGTCTTAGAAAATGAATAGTATTGAAATATTTAAATTAGCAGCAAATAAATATGAAACTGATGTTTATTTAAGTTTATTAAATTCAAAATATAAAAATAGAATTGTGGTCTTACACTTATATAATGCTAAATTATTATATTAATTAATAAATTACCCAACTAAATCTACTTCACTATCTATTCACTATATAAAAATACATGCGCGGCAAATTCAAATCAGGATGCGTTACGCGATTTAGGCAAGAGGCCTGATTTATTCGTTTATTGAATATGCTAATAGAAAGATTCCAAGAATATTCCGCAAAGACATTTCCAAGGATATTCTATTTAGGTACTATTAAAGTATATTTATTTTGAACATTCCTAGAACATTCTAAGAACATTATCAAAAATAATATTCATGCAATAGATGTATAAAGAATATTCTAATAGAAATATTCCAAGAATATTCCACAAGAACAGTTCCAAGGATATTCTATTTATATGCTGCGAAAGTACATTTAATTTGAACATTTCTAGAATATTCTAAGAATATCATGAAAAGAATATGCGTGCTCTGAATATACTTAGAATGTTTATCACTTTATAGACATATTAGAGAACATTCTAAGAATGCGAATGTTCTACTTGTGTTTACTGGGCGTTGAATTCTGAGAATCACCCTGTATCTTCTAAACCAATCTAGTAAGCGTAGATCTGATTGCGCCATTAAACTAAACACTAAAAAAGATAATGGGACACGTATCTTAGTTTTTTTGTATCTCTTACCGTTTAGCCTATACCCTATAATATCAACGAAAAAAAAACACCCTGTACAGTCCAAACGGTCGTTCGTGAATAAAAACATAATATACAAAACATATTTTTAAAATGTATATTTTAATATACAAATTTCCTTATTATTTCCCTATACTTACGGGTGTACGGTTTTCGGGATTAATGAATTTCCATTTATTTTCGAAATACCTGACCTAATAAATTTCAACTCTAAGGAATGCGCTGAAATCTGGTTCAAAGTTAGTTAATTCCAGATACTTTTTACGCTATGGTCAAATTTTAATTGCAATATACATGATCTTTTCTTAGTCTTTTTTCAATTTGGTTTCTAAATTATGTACTAAATTTTTATTGTACAGTTGGACAGTTTTCTTGAAATATCCAAATAATGTAGCAAAAAGCAATTCATGCCATGTCTGTAATTTAGGATTATAAAAACTATTCTTTGTTCTAAAGACAACATTTTTCTCTTATTCTGAAAAGTACATTGTAGTCCCACAGTTAACGAAGGTAAATAAAAAAGAAGGTGAGAATTTGACTTAGATTTTAAAAGCGTTATTTTAAAATTTACACAAGTGTGCGTAAAAAATAAAAACGCACAACTGTGCGTTATGATTCCTAGTATAATAATCAAGTTAGCCTTGAACCACTCGAATCGTGACATTTCTCTGTCTTGCGTATTAAATATTTGACAGTGACATTGTCATTATTTGAGATTTGAAGTTCAAATCGATACTGTATAAATTATAAACCGAACTTTAATTGATTAGTTTTCTTTGTATATCTAACAATATGAGCAACTCCGATATCGAAATGAGTGCAAGGCCACCGGAAATTGTTCTTCAGGCTGCTTCTGCTGTAGAGAATATTATGCTGCAAAAATCAAAGGATAGATATGTAAGAGTCGCAAAAAAATTAGTGTATTACGTATTAAGTGTTGTAGAAAGCATATTATGCACGAATGGAAAACTTGCGCACGAGCTGCGTAGTTCTATGACTTCATATATTTTTTATACTTTACCAATACAGCCAAATATAAAATCCAAATTAAAAATTTTAACGTTTAACATTGACCTTGTTAATACAGACATTGTTGTCAAGACGACGCGATGCATTGCAAAGCCAACTCTGCGCAAAATCTATTGACAATTTTCATGATTTGGGCCGCTCGCGGCCAACCTGATTGTGGAAGCGTTACTTAATAAATACTATATTATTTACCAAGGTTTAGACAGCCATCATTATTGCCCGAGCGGCAAGTTTAAATCACGAGGAGCGGCGCGACGAGGGATTTAAGACGCGAGGGCTATAAGCTGTCTAAACCGTGGTTAATACAATATTTTTCCCACTACTACAAACTTTTATAAGACATTTATCTTTATAGTATTAATAATTATTATAAAAAATTATAGGTAGGTATAAGTATATTTTTAATCAAGTTACCTGTGCTTTGGAATTGGCAAAATATTTTGTTGTTTTGTCTGGTGGCTTTGTTGTCATTTTGTCATCAGATTTCAGGAGTTTTCCGTTTTTTTAAAAAATGACCGAAGAAAATGTTAGTGATATTATTATGTGTACACCTCCAGAATTAAGGATGGAAGCAGAAAAAATGTTGATTGTATCGATATTTTACAATATCAAGCATCTCTAATAATCTAATCTGTATTGATAAGTATCTGGTTGCTTTACCAGAAGAAATCACCTTTCAGGTTATTCATGTTTATGAATTCATGTTGTAGAATCAAACAATCAAGTTACCTGCGTTCAACTAGATTCTTGATCGGTCAATAATGGATTTCAATGCCTTATTATTGACCATGGTCTATAATAACTTATAAGGTAGAGAAAAACGATTTCTAGCGTTAATAATCGGTCAATAATGGCGATGTTATAGGTTAGTAGTGGAAAAAATATTTTTTTCTAATTTTGCTTCATAAAAAACCTGTTTCGATATTTTTTTAGTATCGCAATGAACTTTTTATGAAACAGTTTTCTTTATTTTTCTAAGGTTGGTAATGATGTTCACAAATGTTTTATTTTGCTATCGTGTATGTTTGGTTGCATTAATTCTATGAAATGGAGATGAGTTAAAAAAATATCGAATAATCTTACAAATTTTCTACATTATAAAACATGGAACTATAAAATTTACCGTAATTTCCCTTAACTCTGGGGGAGTTAAACTAAACTCATGTTGCTCCATTTAAAATTATGTAGGTATGTTAGAAAAATTAGACAACTTCATGACAAAATGGCTGACACGGGAATAAAATTGTTTGTTGATTTCAATGCTACTATGATAAATAATTTGATTATAGATATTGCCAACATAAAACTTACGCCTAAAAATTTTGAAAATTTCTATGTTTTATTTTCTATTAAAATATGCATTTATTTATTGAAAAAAATGCCAAAATGGAAAAAACAGTATGAAGCACACGTTCTATAAAGCTATTACCACACTGATTCTTTATAAAACTCGCCGCAAGCGGCTCGTTTTCTAGCATGGACGCGTGCGCTAAAATGAGCTTTATAAAACTTGTACTTTACTTCTGTTTCGCATCGTAGATAGTATTTCAAAGCAAGCAAAAACTTTTATAAATAAAATAGTTTTTATATCTTCCACTTTTTGATCTATTTATCCACTTGTCTACTTAACTCGTGGATATGTCTTGTATAAAATACATAATAATAATTATTATTGTGGTCATAGTTCGATTCCGAATAAGCAAATAAAAACTTAGATAACCTACTTTATAATTATTTAAGAACCATGGTATTAAATATTTCTTTTGGTTAGTTAGGTGACTAAATACCCACAACGGAAACAAAATACGTAAAATAGCCTACCATGGGATACCTAGGTTTGCGTAAAATTAAAGTATTAAATGATCACGCTATAGGGAAAACAAGAATCACGTAAGCGTGAAACCCGTAGCTATATAACCACATAGTAAAAAATATCTACTTGATAAAAATCATTTCAGGAGTGGTAAAAAAGTAGTGTTAATGTTAACACCCGGATCAACATAATTTACCACATTTTTACACTCATATGGGACCAACGTTTTTGTATTAAATTTGCCTATGAATTTAACTCTCTAAAAAGTTAATTTTGTTGAATCGGTGTTATTTATTCCATTTTACACTCTATCAGAAAAATTAAATACAATGACAATTAATAACACCATATTAGCGTGTAAATAAACCTTAAGCTATAGTAAGCTATACCTTAAAGGTTTTTTCCTCCAAATTTCTATAAAACAAATCCATATACACGTTAACGAACCTGGCCAGCTAATAGATGCTCTGCGATGAATGCGAACAAGGATCTGGGACAGAATTTGTTTACCATATAACCTCCCGTGGACCGTACAAGAAGAAACTTTCCACTTCCCAATGAGTCGAATATTTATTTATTTATTTATTTATTTATTTACTTACAAACTCTACAGAAATACATCCAATTAAAGAGTAGGTTGGTTAAAACTTAATTAAATACTAAAACTATCACACATGCATAAAGTGCAAAGGTAAATTACATTAAAATGTATCCTGAACTTGTTTCCTAAATGTGGATAGATCTATATTAAAAATGTCATACTGATCACTTATATTATTATACAGCTTACACATAGTTATGATAGGAGAGTTAAGAGAGTAGTTAGTTCGTGTAGTATCTACATACCTACATGGTTACAGGATGTCTGGTTTGATATTTCGGGACATGAAAATTTATTAGTGCTAATGGGTTTTGGTCATTAATTGTATTACTAATTATTTTATGTAAAAACAACAGATATGCTACAGATCTACGATTTTCAAGTGTGTGTAAATTGTATCTTTCCAATATGTCATGTTTAGGAAAGTATATGAAACTGATATATGCCTGTTTCCTTATAATTTATATATCTTAGCATTTTATTTTGAACTTTTTCTAAGCTATATCTATGTATATCATAATGTGGGCTCCATACGATGGAACAGTATTCTAAGATACTTCTCATATATGATACATATAATGTTCTTATACATTTTAGATTATTAAAGTCCTTGCAGTTTCGAACTATAAATCCATACATTTTATATGCTTTATTAGTAATGTCAAGTATATGGGTCCTAAAATTAAGTTGGGTGTCGAAAGTAACTCCAAGGTCCCGCATTTCACTAACACGAGATAAGACTGTTCCATTGATTGTATAATTAAAATTAAATAGGCTTTTTTTTCTTGTGTAGCTAATGATATAACATTTGTTAATATTAAGTTCCAGGCCATATGCATCTGACCAATCGTGGATTTTATTTAAATCTTCTTGGAGTTTATAACAGTCATCTATATTTTTTGTTTTAATGTATAGTTTTAAATCATCAGCAAATAATAATGCTTCCGCATGGCCGATGTTATCAATTAGACTGTTTATAAATAAAAGAAACATTAGCGGTCCAAGGTTAGATCCTTGCGGTACCCCAGACGTTGGTACGAAATATTCTGAACTGTACCCCCTGAGAAAAACTTTTTGCTTCCTGTTACTAAGATAAGATTGAAAAAATGTAACCAAGCCGTCACTGAAGCCAAATTCTGTATCCAGTTTATGTAAGAGAATGCTGTGTGAAATTCTGTCAAAAGCCTTTGTAAAATCAGTGTAATTTACATCCACTTGACATTTCTTGTCCAAATTTTCCGCTATGTATTGCGTGATGTTACATAGATTTGTGGCAGTTGATTTATTTTTGAGAAAGCCATGTTGTCTATGTGATATTTTATTATGTACATGGTTATAGATATATTTATAAATTATTGTTTCAAAAATTTTTGCGGGCATGACAAAATTGCAATTGGTCTATAATTCTTGATATCCGAAGTATTACCTTTCTTGAAAACCGGGCATATTTTGACTTCTTTCCATTTTTTTGGAAAACTTTTAGTGCTTAATGACATGTTAAACAGCATTCTCAACGGCTCAGCAAAAAATCCTACTAGACCTTTTACAATATATGATGGCAGATTATCAGGTCCTACAGATTTATTAATTTTAAGGCTTTTGATTGCTTCGCACACATCATCATGAGTAATGTTACTTAGTGAAAATGATTCATACATTTCAAAATGCTTAGTGTGCTCTATAGTGGGCTGCTCAATCCCAACATACACAGAACTAAAATAAGACGCAAATGCATTTATCATATCCTTGCCGCCAGCGTACTCATCATCATCCAAGAACATTTTTTGTGGAATATTTGATGCACTTTTATTATTTCTAATGTGCTGCCAAAATGACCTCGAGTCTTTCTCTATATCTGTTTGAATTCTATTTAAATATTGTGTATATGCAGTTTTAGCATCTTTTTTAATTTTGGCCCTAAGCTGTATAAAACGATTGTACCTGTCTTTATTGAAATTTTTTTTGTCACTAGTCCTTAACTTATCTTTAGTTTGTATATCTTTTAATATTGAGTTATTGAACCAAGCTGGGTATTTTTTATGGGGTCTCGTTTTTGGTACGCATATCTGAAATATTGAGTTGATTTTTTCATAAAAGTATTCGACTGCCAGGTTAATTTCATCAAAGGATTCCAGGCAGTCCCAATTGACATTTTGGAATAGTTGATACATCGCAGCAAAATCTGCCTTTTTAAAGTTAAAATTTGTTGTATTGTTACTAGGTAAGGTTTTTTGCTTTGGATGTTCTAATGCGATTTTAATTGTTAATGGTGGATGATGAGCATCGATGTCGACAAAGCCACAATAGCTGCCAAATACCCTACTTACAATATTAGTCAAAACTAAATCTAATAAGCGATTGTTTGCATTCAAAATTCTATTTTGTTGATTGCAGTCATAAAAACCTTGAAAGTTTAATAATGATTCAATTTGTTTATCCATAAAGTTGTTAACATAATATTGATTTAAATGCGTAACATTAAAGTCTCCCAGAATGACAAAATTATTTTGACATAGGTATTGTAAGCTCTCAATATAAGAGAAAAGTTCATCCCGATCTGCAATTGTACTGTTGGGTGCAATGTATACTAGGAGTACATATATGACGCTAGATCTATCAACTTGTATCTTAACGGCTAATAAGTCAATCTGAGGTAGGTACTTCGAAATCTAAATTGATAGAATTACATCCATATTTACTCTTAACTGCGAGAAGTACTCCTCCACCACGCTGGTTTTCACTTCTGTTGCGACATCTAAAAACTGAAAAATGTTCTGGAAACAGCTCACTGTCATTGACTGTCAGTAATCCACGTTTCGGTTAGTGCTACAAGATCGTATTCATTATCAGTTACACATACATTATTATAAAATTCTGCCACTTTACTGTTCAGTAACATTGCAGGGAAGTTGCCTATCAAAAGAGCGCATGGCAATATAGCAGGTGGTTTTAGGTTTTCGCAAAATTCAAAAGACCCTCGATAAAAAAATTAGTTAGGGACGGCCATTAAAGTTCAATACGCCGTAATGTATAATTTCTAAAAAGTATAAATATTGTTACAGTTACCAATAAAATTAGAAGAAAAGAAATTCTATAAATAATAAAACAAATACATATATAGTTCTGTGAAAATTGTCTAAAATCTTAAATCACTGAAACTTTCACTGGTTATTTTTTTAAACAGTCATCACATTTTTATATTAAACTAATTTATGCTTCCGCACAAATTGCTCGTTTGATATGACTAGGTGTATTAAATCGTTTATTTATTATTTTCTATGTTCGTATAGGTACATTGGGTAACTTTGTTTTATTTTACTTAATTTAATTGGTTATTAAGGTTTCTCTGTTACACCGGAAGGCATTTTGGCTATTACTTAACAAGTAGGTAATAATAAATTTATTTTTATGGCACACGTGCCAACATAACTCTTTATTAATTATCTTCAATATTGTTTTAGTAGGTAGGTACACAATATACGGGCCTCGGTAAGTAATTATTGTGAAATTGGGTTAGGTTTCTTCAACCATCCTTACACCTAATGTTTTGATTATAAACTGGAAATCAAGATAATAATGTGTGCGACAACATGAAAAAAAATGTGGTTACCCATGTTACAAATTAGAGAGAAGATTTTAGGTTAGGCTATAGGCCATATTCCCTTATAAAATACAATTACAAAAATATATTATCTTCGTGGATTGTGCGAAAATCTTCTAAGGTGGGGTGGGTACAGGACGATTCCTCAGTTATTTATAAGGTGAAAAGTTCATATAGGCATGGGTCCGCAAGCCCTTCATTTTTGAGATATAGGGTTCTAAACATTTATTTATATTTTTGTTTTTTGTAAATAATTTTTGAAATAATGCCCATATTTGGACGAATATTTCTCTCATGTGTAAAAACTACCATATGAAGCGGGAAATTTTCGACGAAAATTGCCCAGTAGGTGCGAAAATGTCCCGTCGAAAATTTCCCTATAGGTCCGTATCTAAGTAACAGTAATTAATTTGTTTATTTTCATATAATTAAATTAACGTTTAAATAAAAATATTAAATTTTGCGCTTTCATTTCACGTACTCGAGAAATATTCTACCGAATTACATTCGTGCATCAAAATAGACCTGACTATTTCCCTCATATACTGTAACTACAATGCGCTTTTCACTTGATTTTCGGTGAAAATCAGCCCTCGGTCGCGATTGAGCTGAAAATTGCACTCTTCTGGTTTTTCATTGTTGGTTACCTACGAGAATAACCGTCACTGTCACAACAAGTTGAAATTTCTGCTTTGACAATTTCGCGTCAATTTATCAAAATGATTCGTTTTTAGTTTTTCATTCAGGAAATAGTCTAAAAAATATATTTCGTGCATGTAAAATGGCTTGATAATCATGCACTCAGATTTGTTGCCCTAAAGAAACAGCTTTCATGCATTTTTATTGTTATTTACCTTAAAAAGTACTTTTTGGTAAATAACAATAAAAATGCATTCAAGCTGTTTCTAGGGCAACAAACCTTCATGCATGATTTTCAGCAATTTTACATGCACTTAACATATTACTATTGATAATTTTTCATTCAAGCATGTTGTCAGTAAAAAACTGGATTCGGTTATTTTCATATTTTGTTTAAAGAGCCCTCCACCTTCGGTGTCGGGCTCTTTTGCCAAAATATGAAAATAAACTCATCCAGTTTTTAGACAACATGCTTTCATAAAAAATTATCGGTAATTTTGATGCACTTATGTAATTACTTACGAAAATTGGTATTTCGGGATTTTTTAGATTTAGATTTTTTGAGAAATTTAAATTTCATCTTAGTTTGGCCCTTAATTGTAGGGGGCGCCACCTTCAGGTATTTTTCTCTTTTGGGGAGTCACAACTTTTTCACCATGTATCACATTTTCTAGAAAAAAAAAACTATTCCTCTTCATCTCTACGTGAAAATGGTATGCTTGTCAAAAGTCGCTACAAACAGCCGTTTTTGAGATATTTTGATTTAAATTTATCGATGCATGTGTTTGTCAAAAAGTGAAACAATTTTGAAAACTTTTTTTTTAATCAACATAGAACCATTTCAAACGGTAATTTTTAAACAACAATAAAGAACGAAACACTAGATATAAAACTAAATCAAAATCACAATAAATGTTGGAAATGTCCACCTCCTTACTGGATGCACGCATCCAATCTTCTTCTCATTAATTCGCGCACTCTTTCTATATAATATAATATTTCTATTCAAACAGGTAGGTCTATGTTAAAATATTCCTGCATTCACAATATATATTTATCAAAAATTGGCATAAGATGCCCAAAATGTAACAGGACATTTCACCTGTCATATTTGCAAAAATGACACTTGTATACTAAAAAATTCCTTTGTCCGACTTGTAAAAAAGCTGCTGATAATATTAAATAATATTTTGTTTATTTGGTAAAAAATGATTTTTAATCAAATTAAACTTTGATAATTTCACCAAACAATAAAGCTGAAGTTTTTCATCACCTGCATGGGTACTAGCAGTACCTACTGAAAATTTATTTAATAATTATATATTCGGTAGGTATATAATATATAATTATATAGGTATATATATTTTTATTTCTAAACAAAATATGTAGTAGGTAAAGTCTCGTTTCAACCTTCGAAGCGAGCAGACGTGCGACAGTGACGTTAAATTTGCTCCTGTCAACTTTTGAATATTTTTAAAATTTTAATTAATTATTACTGTCAAAGTCAAAAATATTTTAATTTTTATTAATTTATCTTCTACATGGAAGCAAAGGACGGGGGGGAGGCCCCCCGGCCAGAGGACGTTGAAATGCCGCCATCCGACGATGAACCAATGCAGTCCGTAGTTCAATTAACAATGGAACAAAGGATTGAAGCAGTCGAAATCCGCATGGAGGCGAGGTGGAAAAAACTATTAGACGAACGTGAGCATGAATGGAAGGACAAGCTCCGGCAGGTGAAGGAGGCTGATTTTGCCAAGGCAAAGGCCCTGCAAGAATTGCAGGAAGCACACAGGGATTTACAGGCTGAGTTAGGTAGATACCGTAATAACAATGACACTGACATTAAAACAAAATCAAATTTAAATTCAAATATAGATATTATTCTTTCTGACAAACCTAGAACAGTGTCGATCATCGATACCGCTGATAACGCTATTGCTCGACGTTCAAATAGCTTACAAGTTAATGACAATAATAACTCTGGATCGGGAATGGATTACGAATCCATGTCCGATTCAGGCAATGAGCAGCAATGGTCGACGCAAAAGCAAAAACGCAGTAGAAAAAGACAAAATCTGAACCCTGAGATTACAGAAACCAATGTTAAAAAGGTGGCTAGCGATTCCGCATGGCCAAACTTACCGAAAACGAACAATAAGGCGCTAAATACGTATTTAGTACAAAAAGTAGCTCAGGATAAGCAAGGCAGCGCGCCCAAGCCTAGCCAGACGGAATCGACAGCCACTAAAAATGTCACTGAAACTAAAATCGATTCAAATGATAATCAGGGGTCCAGCACGCCAAGAATCCGCGTTCCCCCGATCATTATTCGCGATAAACTTAAATATAAAGATATTACTAGGCATTTAAAATCTGAAAAAATAGATTATGGCCGCGCAGTCACTGTGGCGGATGGCGTCAAAATTCACCCCCCGACTCCTGCTCATTACAACAAGATAATCAAATTCTTGATTTCCAATAACCTCCACCATTACTCGTTCCGTTTCCAGGACGAAAAGGAGCTCCATGTGGTGCTCCGAGGCGTTTTGGAAACGTGGTCGGAAGCAAAAATAAAAGATGATCTCATCGAATTAGGTTACCATCCGTCCAGAGTGATTCGCTGGAATAATCGCAGCGGCGCCCCACTGCCATTGGTGCTGGTTTTTCTGCCACGTTCCGAAAAAATGATTTACGAACTCCGAGCGTTAGACTCTATGTCAATTAGAGTAGAGGCGCAAAAAGCGCGCGCGTCTTTCTCGCAATGCCACCGCTGCCAGCTTTACGGGCATTCTCAATTTCGATGCAATGCTCCCGTAAAGTGCTTGAAGTGCGCTTCTGATCACTTTTCTTATGAATGTCCAAAACCTCGTGAAGAGGCTGCAAAATGTTCAAATTGCGGGGGTGAGCACCCGGCAAATTACCAGGGATGTCCGCGCCACCCCAACAATTTGCGTAAAAACGTAAATCCAGACAGAAATTCAAATGTACCAAAATCGAATCCCAACTTCCGTTGGGGCCAACAAAACAACAAAAAGTTGGCAGATGATAGCAATGCGAAGAAGGACGCTGCGCAGGATACGCAACCAGTGCCAAATGCACTAGAGGTGGCGCTGCAATCAACAATGCAGAGCTTTCTCGCCCAGTTTTCTAAAATTATGGAGGCTCAGCTAAAGAACATCGTTAATACTTTTGAAAAAACCGCGGTTTAATGGTAGTGCAGACGGAGACGGCTTATTTCAAATTGGCGACATTTAACGTCAACAGCATCAAGAACCGGAGGAACGAACTTATCGACTTTGTAGAAAGAAACGAGATAGATGTGCTTCTTTTGCAGGAAACATGGCTGAAGGGAGAGAGGTTTTCATTCCCAAATTACATCATATTTAGGAATGATCGCCTAGGTAGACGAGGGGGAGGCACCATGATACTGGTCAAGAAGCACATCTCAGCTCAAGTTGTGCCGGGTCCTGACAATTGCGCCCACATTGAAGGGACATTCATTTCAATTAAATTCAAGAACAATCAGCGCGTTCACCTGGGATCGGTCTACTGTAGTCCGTCAGTTAGTTTCACGGGGAATTGTCTGAGGAAAATTTTTGATAATAACAACAGAATAATTATAGGGGGTGATCTTAACGCCAAGAACACAGTTTGGGGTTGCAGAGACTCAAATCTAAGAGGTCGCACTTTATATGAGTTCTCCGAGGTGCTGAATTTTCATATATTGCCGCCGGAAGAGCCCACTCACATGTTCGGGAGAGCTCTTCCGACTATTCTAGACATTTTTGTGATAAAAAACTCTGTTCAGATTTCACAGCCACTTGTCATTTGTGATCTTAGCTCGGATCATATACCGGTTGTCGTGGAAGTGGGTGATCCTCTCGAGAAGGGCCGAGGTTTTGTAACTCGGGTTAACACAAACTGGCTGAAGTACAACACCGCCATGAGGAACATCGAGCCGCTTGGTCCGCTTCGCAACCCAGATGACATCGAAAATGCTGCGAATAAGATCACAAATGACATCAATACGGCCTTTATCCAATCCTCTATCACGAAGATGTCTGAATATTCGAAATTCGGGGATTTAACTGACGATATCAAGCAGCGCATCAGAGCTAAAAACCGACTTAAAAACAGAGCGTATCGAACTGGGGATCCTAACATCAAAGCCGAGGCAAATCGTGCAGCCGAGGCTATCAGGCTGTTACTAATTGATCGACAATCGGAGTTGTGGGACGACAGAGTCCAGAGTTTGTCAATCGAAGACAACTCTTTGTTCAAGATGACTCGAACTTTAATTAGAGGTTCAAAGAAACCGATGTCGTTCCTCAAAAACCAACAAACAGGCCTGATGGTGACGGATGCAAAGGATAAAGCTGAATTGCTCGCAGACAAACTCTGCGAGCAATTCAGCGAAAATCCCACCACGGATCCGGCCAGAGATGAGAGGATCTCCAGAACAATTAACATTTACAGAACGATAAATTATCCTCTGCCAAATTTCCCGACGGTTACTCTTGAGGAAGTCAGATCACTAGTCAGTGCTTTAAATGCTAGAAAAGCCCCGGGTTTCGACGGCATTAAGAATACGGCGTTGCGAAACCTGCCAGACGCAGCTTTGAGGAACATTGCAGACCTATCCCAGGCTATTATCAAAGAAGGTCATTTCCCGTGCGTCTGGAAACACGCGAAAGTTATCCTCATTCATAAGAAAGGGGAGGATCCTACAGCACCGGTTAGCTACCGACCTATAAGCCTGTTATCTGGCCTGGGTAAGGTAGTCGAAAAAATAATCCTGTCTCGTATAAACGATTTCGTTTTTACTAACAATATTTTGCCTAACGAACAGTTCGGCTTTCGTGCCGAACATTGCACAGTTAGGCAAACGACGAGACTCACTTCGAACATAGTGAAAGGATTTAACAGAAGGGCGCACACGGGGGCGGTTTTCTTTGACGTTTCTAAAGCTTTTGATAAGGTCTGGCACAACGGTCTACTATTAAAGTTGATAAGGCTCGGTGCTCCAAACTATCTAGTAAAGATCGTAGACTCATTCTTAGAGAACCGAAGTTTTGCAGTCTCGTCGGAGGAAGCGATTTCTTCGATAAAACGCATCGGGGCCGGAGTGCCGCAAGGCTCACCTCTGTCTCCGATGTTGTACAACATTTACACTCACGACATTCCGCGAGATAGACAAAATCAGCTCTATCTGTTCGCCGACGATACTGCAATAACTTCGACTTCTAAACAGCCACGGCTCGTCGTCACCCGTATGCAACGCCATATAAACCAGCTAGAAAAATGGCTTTCGGATTGGAAGATTCGTTTGAATCCCGCCAAAACAAAGGCTATTTATTTTTCGAAATGTCGTGTCAGAAGACCTGAAACAAGGCTTAGTGTCAATAGAGTCCAGATTGACTGGTGCCAGGAAGTGAAGTACCTTGGACTTATCTTTGACCAAAGACTAAACTGGAGGTTAAATTCGATAAATAGAATCAAGTTAGCGTTGCGTCAAATGAGCTCAATCTACCCCCTGCTTCACAGGCGGAGTAGACTTAGTAATAGAACGAAAGTTAACCTCTACAAGGTCCTGGTCAGGCCGGTACTTACCTATGGAGCGCCATCATGGTGCAACATAAGTAAGTCCGAGTTGAATAAGTTCCAGGTAATTCAAAATAGAGCATTAAAGACGATAGCAAATGTCCCTAGGTATACGATGAACAGGGTGCTCCATAACGACTTTAAAATACAGACGATTAACGAGTTTTTTTTGAAAATTATAACTGATTACTACAAACGAACGGACGTATCGACAAACGAACTGATAACAAACTCACATACAAGAACTAGACCAAACGCAACATACAAACTACCTAAAGACTGGCTCCCTGTGCGTGAGCCTAATATACAGTAGAGAAGCACTGGAGACAGTAGAGAAGCACTATCCGACAGCATCAAGGAGATGGAAAACAGGCGCCAACGCAAGCAGCTTAAAATATTAGAGAAAACACGCAAGCACGAGACACGACAATTCAAAGCTCCGGCCGATTGAACATTAAAAAATTAAACAAAAATGCTGAATAAGCAAACAATGACCAGAAAAATGTCAAAGGTATTTACCTGACGTAAAGATTCCAAAGAAGACCTCGTATTGTAGTAGGTAAAGTCTGTGCGTTTTAAGAAGTCCGATATCGGATTAAATCACCAAGGGATGTTATCGCTTTTAAAACAGTAAGTCGGTTAAGTTACAATATCTTCGCACCTTCGCTATACTTGGTCACACCGAACATCCCACTGGTTTACTGTATTCTATTACTGGGCGAAATCAGAGGTTTCAAAACAAAATTATCTTAGAATTACGCGTTGAGCATAAATAATAATTAAATTATTTTGCTATTATTATAGTTAAATCTATATAATAATCGCTATTTTCCAAGAACCAATTAAAATTTGCTCAAGTGCGGGATGGTTAAATATGTTAAAGATTTTGTCAGGTATATACTTTTCCGATAATGACATTATTTTGGGATTATTATAATTAAATCTTCATAATAATTACTATTTTCCAAGAAATAATTAAAATTTGCTGAAGTGCGGGATGGTATGTTCTACTTTATTTTAAATAAGTAGTTGTGCTTTTCACTTTTAGTTTGTTTCTCATTGTGTGTGAATTAAAATCAGTTATTAAGCAAAGTTATGAAAAATGTTCAGCAAGGTGGCACATCGCCTAGAAGGCATTTATCTCCAGGTGAACGCCGTTTGGTATTACAAGTGGAACGTTATTTTACTTTAAAAAAAGATAACTCGGGCCCGTTAGAGTCTGTTTTGGCAGTGCAAAAACGAACGTCTGATGCTTGCGGCATTTCAGAGAAGACCTTAAGAAGACTTCGAAAAAAGAGTGAAGAGGATTTGGACAGACCATATAAAAGGGTTCGACTCCATTCAAAAACCTTGGATTTATCCCAAGGGATAAAACTCTCTATTAGGAATATTGTTTATGATATGTATAAAGCCAAGGAATATGTTACCCTCAAAGCTATTCTTGAAAAGATAAAGCAGGAAAAACTTTGCGATATTGGAACTAACAGTTTGTCCATCATCTTAAAACATATGGGTTTCAAATATAAAAAAACGAACAACAGAAAACTGCTTTGCGAGCTGTCCAATGTTGTTTCGAAAAGATGGCAATTTTTAAGGGATTATTTAAACAACAAAAAATCGGAATTGTCAAGACAAGTTGTTTTTCTTGACGAAACATGGGTATTTGCAAACGGAACTTCAACAAAAACGTCTTGGCAGGATGACTCAAAGCATTGTTATTCAAGTACCCGTGCAAGTAATGGAAAAAGGTATATTATATTACATGCTTGTAATGAAGAAGGTTTTGTTTTAAATGCCAGTTTGATATTTTCATCAACAAAAAAAACTGATGATTATCACGGCAATATGGATGCTGAAATTTTTGAGCATTGGTTCGAGGAAAAACTTTTAAAAAGTTTAGAAAAACCTTCCTTAATTGTTTTAGACAATGCCTCTTGCCATACGAGACTCGAAGAGAAAATCCCTACAAGCAGCTGGAAAAAGGAAGAAATAAAAGAGTGGTTGTCAAAGAAAAACATAAACCATGAAAATTTATATTTAAAAAGTGAACTTTTAAGCAAGTGTAAAGAGCAGTCATTTAAAAAAAAGTATGTTGTTGACGAATTAGCCCTCAAATATGGACATCAAGTTTTGAGATTGCCGCCCTACCATTGTCATTACAACGCAATTGAATTGGTATGGGGTATTAGCAAGAACTATTATGACAAACAGGCCTGTAAAAATATCGGTAAGCCTAGCGTTATAAAGTTATGGGAGGAGGCGCTTAGCCAAGCGGGCAAAGAAGAATGGCGGAAATGCATTGAACACACAGAAAAAATTATTTTTGAATCTTATGAGACAGAACAGGTTATAGACGAAGTAAGACCGTTAATTATTACGAATGATGATGATGATGACGATGATGTTGATTCTGATGAGTCTGAAAGCATGGGTGAAATTTCAAATGCAGAGGAAGACTCCTTTTAGTAGTACCTATCTACAAGTAGGTACGTTCTGTCGCAAGACTACAAAATCGGTTCTTTTTAGAGCCAAAACTTTATAAAAAAGAATTCGTAAAACTAATTTGTCTGAATACTACAAAAGCTAAAAAATTATTATTTTTCTTTACCTAAACTAATTTTTTATTTACTTTAAATTATTTTATTTAGAAAATGTAATTCATCAACATCCAAAATTACCTTCAATATAATTTATTGTTTGAGAGCCACCGACATAATGCTCAAGAGGTTTTATGGCTTAGCGGACTTCTTAAAACGCACAGACTTTAACAAGCTAGGTTTCCTTGTGGGTGCCAATACTAGGGTAATAAAATGCCAACAATAGGATACTGCACTGCCAATCATAGGGAAAAGTAGAATTTGACATTTAAATCAATTTAGCTTAAAAAATCTTTATAATTTACTTAAAATATTTATCGATTTTAAAATTACACCCAACAAGGTTTACTATAAAAATGCACAAGTTGACTTTATTTCTTTTAAATAATAGATAAACTAGTATAAAGTGAAAACTTTCCTTAAAGTGCCAATCATTGGGTAGTTTACCCTACTATAAAACGTCTGGTCGTGTCCTGCCAACAAATAATTTAACTGTCTGTGTTTATGCAACTAAACATCTATACCATAAGTCAACAGAATAAGACATTTAATAAATAATATCATTACCCACTATTAGAAAACAATATATTATAACATTCATACAGGGGAGCATTGTTAAACATTTTTGCATTCAAACAAGTAATCTTTCTTTATGCACCTTAAATAAAAAAAAATATTTTGAATGCACCTACCTCTTTTCGATATTATTAAATCCACGTTTAAATTAAAATCAATATACCTAACGTACCTGTTAGAAGAGAAAGTTCATAATCGTTACACATAAATTAGTTACTAATTATAATTTTGTAATAACTACTTAAATACATAGGTAGATAATAATAAATGCTGCTATTTCGCTCTTCAGATTAAGAATATATATTAAATAAATATTAGTAATAGTTTACTTATTAAGCCTATAAAGTCAAAGTTACTGATAACTTATTTTTTTAAATATTATGTAAAATATACATTCTGCAACTCTATACATTTGTCATATTATGTATTTCAGATTAGTCACATGCACACAAAGTGTTAATTTCATTGTATTTATATTAATGGTAATAAGAATAAGCCCATATTGGCCAATTTGTTATCGGGAACGTTTTCCCTTGTATTTCTAACTAACCTGACCTACGGCATACATAATGTCTGAAATACATTATGATGCAGTCAAAAAACCACGGATTTTAAAGCGATAGCATAAAATTATGATTTTTGTTGACTGACTGAAACTTTCTCGATTTCTACTTTTAGATTTTTGCTATTGCTTAGTCAACGTTTATTATAAATAGAAAAAAACGCCTTAAGTGAATTTTTAATCAAGTACAAAATATTGACAAAGCTATAAAGATAAATATGGACAAGTTTTCGAAAAGGCGACCCCTAGTGGCTATTTAGGTTACTCAATAACAAAACATATTATGCTACTCAGTGGCGGCTCTTATATAGGAGCACTTGAGCGCGCGCCTCCCTAAGATTCAGCCCCACATCGACCGACAAATATTCACTATAAATTACATATTTAGTTTACAATACAATGTCTGCTACAAAGCAATTCTAACATGATTTTATAAGCTCCCTATCCAATTATCGTTTCGCTAACTAAATATTTTGTAGCAGGTCTCTAATTCCGAATGCTTATCGCAGGAAAAATGTGCTCCGTGGCTATCGCTACTTGATATGGACGGGTTGCTTCCCGTAATAAATGCACCTTGTCATCCCCATCTCTTTTTAGCGCACGGCCATAAATGGGCTTTCATTCCTCTCAAATGAGCACGCTTTTGCTGTGCTGCATGCCTTCGCCTTGTTTTCGGATGGTTTTTGAGAGATCGTTTTATATGTTTTGCTGATCCGTGTAGCGCGGTAAAACCCTCCATAAGCGCGGGATAGCTTGTGTATGTGATGCAGTGATGCCAGACTTTCTGTTTCAACAGAAGATCTACTGCTTTGGCCCTCAGTCCTGTTATTCTTTTAAAAAATGTTGCAAGATATTCCTAACTTTAATGACTTAGTTACTGGGAAATTTGCTAAACTTAAAGACAGAAGAATGCATTTTTTCTTTAGACACTGTGTTTAATCAGTTCTGTTTTTTAAAAATATTTTTAGTTTTTTTATGTTGTCGTTGTTGACTTTTCTAGTTACTGCTTCCCAAGTATGCTGTATATTGGTAAGTTTTCAATTTAAATTTATATTTTGTTTTATTAACATATCTACGTACAAAAAGAACATAACAATTAGGAAAGCTTTTTACTCGTAAATTTGACACTTAACTACACAATATCATGTGGTTGGAACGGAGGGGTGAAATAAAAGAAAGGGGTAGTGGTGGGCGGAGATATGCGCAAAATTTCGTTCTTTTTTTTTGCCATGCTTGATGCTTGTGAACCTTCACAAACTTCCGTCACGAGCCGCCACTGATGCTACTTAAGGTCGGATACCTTAACAAAAGGCGAACTATTCTATGAGACAGAAAATCCGGAGTATTCCACCTGCTACCTATTTTACTGGAATAATTTTGTGAGCTATCGCATAATATAATCACAAATAATTTTGAAATGTGAAGTTGAAGATATAATATTCCTACCTAAGAACGCGCGGGAATTATTTTGTAAGTTTTAATGAGAATCATACCTAACCAATTCTTAGAAAAAAATATATTTTCCCAGATTTTAGAAGAGCTTTTATTGTTTAAAAATATCAATAAATCAGACACATAATAGGTAGTAAATTTAAACTCATTTCGAACATGTCGTCATAATCGAATTCAGAGCGCGATTTACCTACAATGGAGTCCTTCAAAAATTACTGTCTGTACTGTGTCATGTTTAAGAAAATAAAATTATAGCTATGTATATGTATGGTTGATGCAAAACAAAAACCGATGCACGTAATCAATCAGCTGATAATTGTAAATCCGTAAGAAAACACTTCTTCTTTGATACGAACCCACTTAGAGCAAATATTTTGTTTATTTAAGCTTGTGAAAATTAATATAATTTGGATTTTATTTGCCGATAGTTGGCAACACAACTGTAAACGGTGCGGTGGCGCTCGTTCGTTAGCGTGATTTGACGTTTCATGCAAAACTAACCTTAATTGTTCGTGGTTCCGTGTTGCTGTCCGTCTATTTCTTAACAAAATCTCCAGATATTTTCATAAATAGCATTAAAAAACTGTTCTATTAAGAACAACAAAAGTGCACATACATATCTCTGCCGATTACGTTGTTTGCTATATGTCAAAAATGCCGAAGTATTTAAATGATCGGTGCAAAGAGCTAATAGCTTCTCTAGAATCACCTTAAAACAAGTGTTCTAATTTAAAGAGAAAATGTGTGAACATTGCATATAAGTTCTATCCGTGACACTATTTACGGAATGTGAGAAACAAGTAAGTTGTATTATTTAAAAATTATAATATTTTACATCGGTTATTCATAAGCTGTTACTTTTTTTAGAATATCATGTAACTTAGACAACTTTAAGTTGGAAATTAAAAGACAGAGAACTGTTTGATAGTTGCCTTAACTCTTTAGGAAGCCTCTTCAAAAAAATAGGCTTCGGATGGTAAAAAGATGAACTGAGGCGAGGGCTTATGGAACTTTCCCATGTAGCTTTCAAACGACTGGTATTTTTGAAAAAATATATTAAAGAAAAAGAAGAATTCTTGTACCAATTCGTTTTCTTGGATAAAACATGGATTTTTCAGAATTTGATGGTAAAAGGTATTTTGCAGTAAACAAATATATAAACTATGGGAAATTTTTCTATATTTATTTTGTTTTTATGAGAAAAAGCTGTGTAATTCCCTTACTCGGATATTTCGGTTAAAAGCTGGCAACACTGTCGATAACTGACGTCACTCGAAGGGTACGACGTGCATCGGTTTTTGTTTTGCATTAAGTATAAGGGTTTTTACTACGGTGTGTGTACAGTTATATTACAATGTTGTTAACGTATATTACAGTTATAAAATAATATTATTCTACTAAAGTGCAATATATTAAAAAGATAATTTCCAAGAATGATTGCTAATAAAATTATTATAATTGTTTAAAAAGAAATATTTATTTATTATTTATTTTACGTGTAAAATGTATGCATCGCATTATAGCTATTATTTCTTAAGTTGCTTCAGACCATAATGATTTCTTCATTATTAATTTAACAATACACATTTTTACCCTTGAAGATAGTAAATGACTTATTGTTCCAAGTTTTTTTTATTATTGGCTGGATTGTCTTTATATAATGGCTAATTGCAAATTTGAAAGCGGATGCTGTTTTAATTTGGAAAGATGATGAAATATTAACCAATTGCTAAAGTGGCAGCTTCGTAAAATCGTAGAGAATTTTTTTTTAAATAGGAAAAAAACCTACTTCCTGCAGCATAAATCTCAGTAATTCAAATACACACACACAGAAAAATTCGAAATAAAAATAACACAATACGACAAGTTTTATTTTATTTGTAAAGTATTATTCAACAGAAAATTAAAACGTAGAGATACGTATGAATGGCATAATCCCCCCTTTTAAATTTGGAAGCAAAATGTTATTTCGGACCAGAACTACAAAAATAATTAGGTATAAAATGTTATAAAATGTTTCAAAATATATCAAAAAATAATGAAAATGGCAACCTGTTTAAAATAAATTTGGGACATTATTTTCAATCAAAAAAATATATCTGGTTGTCACACAATTTTTTTTTATATATTGTACAAAAAAAGCTCGAAAACTATCCAGTAAACCATCGATGACCTCTGACGTCTGGACGACGTCTCTATAGTTGGTTAATTTTGGGTAGGTCCCTGGCCTATGTCGTTATGACCTAAATTTCGGAACGTATCTTTAGGGTACAGTGCTCTAAGGGCTGTATGCACCGAAGATACAAAAGCCAGCTTACCATTAAGAGTCACTTAAGTAAGCATTTTGTTATGCTGCGGAGTATTTTAATGCGAATGAGATCGTTTAAGATAAGCCTCCATTTTCCTGGGCTTAAGTGCGGCTTATGTCGTATCAAAAGAGAACTTGAAGAGTAGGTACTGGGGTTATATAAAAATAAATATCATCATCTTTCTCTTAAAATTGCCTTCCAAATTAAAAAAATTTGGTCAAAAAATGGAAATACAAGATCAAATCTTTTTGGAAGACGATAATGATATACTAGATATTATTGACATGGGTTTTCCTAGAAGAATTTTTCAAAGATCTAATTATTTTGAAGACATGGATGATATGTCGTTTTTTAGAAGGTTTCGATTAACCAAATCTTCAATACCTCAAATATAATGGAATTATCTCCCTCATAAATGTACTCTACTTCATTGATATTGTCATCTAATTTGCACTTTTTAATAATTTTATTGCGGCCATCACAATCGCCTCGACCATCTTGACCATGAATGGTTCTGGAATTCATTATCCCATAAAGCAGTTTTTCTAATGTGTCTAGCCTTATATCGGGAGGTGCTCCACCTCCTGTATTCATTATTTCTTGCTTGTGTTCTGCGGTAAGTTTCCGGAGTTCTTTCTTTGAATTTTCATAGAACTTTTTAAGACATTCGGCATTTTTATAATAAATACTAGGAGAACATGAATTGTAAGTTTTTCCAATTTTTTTTCCACGTTTCTTGCCTTTTTTGAATTGATGCCCGATCTGTTTTTTTGTCTTCCAATATGTTTGCAAATTGTTCTGCTATAATAGAGAACAGATGATTTTTTTCATCGTCTTGGAAATTGGGAGCTCTTTTAGTTTTATTATTCATGGTAAAACTTCCCCTGCTGCAATTGTTTCGCACAAAACAGCCCCGCTTCACTTTTCTTTAGTTGCTCTTCTCGGGTTTTTAATCACAGAAAGTAAGGTTAAGTTTGTTAAGCCCACGCGCAAAAATGCTAGAAAAGGACACGACTATTAAAAATACCCAATATAAAAAAGAACATCCGCAATATACCAACGTTTACCACGACTCATAAAAAATTGCCTAACAAACCTCTGCCAAGTTCTCCGGCGTTGCCACGTTTATTCGTTACTTACCTAAGCCACTTTTGTTTTCTGGTGGTGCATAGCAACTCAAGCGGCTTTCTTTAATTTAGCTTACGAAAGACTAGCTTAAGCAGTAAACGTTGCATACAGGCCTAATAGCGCGCACTTAAAGCTTACTGAGCTTATAAAGGAAATAAATAATTTTAAGAAGTTACAAATCTTTATTCTAACTCTTTGGATCATTAACACCATTACTACAAAAGAAATTATAAGTTATTTGCAACAACAACGAAGAAAAAAATAATAAAATAAAATGATTCATTTGCGTACTCTTACATACAAGTATCTGTAAGAGTCCGCAGTTAGTATAAGAGTGCGCAACAGGTTTTAAATGCATAAATCGCATCTGTATGAGCCAGCACCAGAATATGCAGTACATTTTTCATGCCATCATTGAGAACATGATAAGCACTCTATCCAATCTTATGTTATAGGTTCTCTATATTAATATATTTCCTTGCATTCTGGACAATTCCACAAGCTGTTCGGAATAGATTGTGTTTTTTTTGGATTTGCCTTAGTTTTTTTCTTTGGTGTACTTAGATTGAGTTCAATCTTTCTTTTTGTTTTTTTTTTTCCTCTGCTTTAACTAACTGGTCTTTAAATGGTGAGCTGGTGATAATCTCGCACTTCTTGCTTTTGTGTTTAGTGGATCGTATTACAATGGATTTCAGTAATGGCGAAATTGCAGTTAATGGCACATAAAATTCTTTTGATTTGTCTTCGTCATTTCTAGCCACGTCAGTTACGGATGCTGGCGAAGATAAGGGGGTAGCATCTAGAGGGACCTTGATGGTAGAATATTTAGGTATGCCAGTATCGACCCTGGTCACGGCATTAGGGATTTTAGACATTACAGTGGCGGTTTCAGGTATATCAGTGATCTCAGGCAAGGCAGCGGCGTTTTCTGATATGGCAGTAGCAATTTCAGTTACAATAGCAGCGTTGTCTGAATATTCAGGCGTGGTTGATGTAACTATGGTTAAAGGATCTGCTCTTTCCGTAACTTGGCTAGCCAAAATCTTCCATTTCTTTTGTCAAGGTGGTATCATAGCGTCCTAAATTTGTAGCTACCGCAGCTCTATTCAATCTTTTTCTTAACGTGCTTTCTGCCATACCCAAGGATTGTGCTACTTTTCTTTTACTCTCGCTATTTTCAATTTTTTTTTTTGCTGTGTCAAGTAGGTACTTCTTGGGGGCACAAAGCTCGCTTTGATGTTCTTTTTCGTGTTGACGTGCTGAAATATGAAGTTTTAACTAAGTTTCGAAAACTAAAAAAAATTGGTAAATCTTAAAGGATAAATATGGTATGCAAGAGTACGCGCGCACTCTTACAAACCAAGTAAGTGCGCACTCTTACAGACCATGTATATTTATTCATAGCGGAAATAGTGTCTCTATCTCTCTTTATATATACAAGGTATGGTATGGAACTTGTATAAATATAGAATTTATTGATCTAATATTAAAAGATTTTAACAATATTCGCTAAAACATCAACTATATTCGATTTGTAGAATGTTAATATATTTTAGGGAAATGGAGTAAGAAATTTAAACGTACCTATGACCTTTATTATTTTTGTTTCTTACGTGCACTTTTATAATAATGAGTCTCACACTGTCTTTGACACGCATGAATTAAAAAGTAAGGTTAGTCTTAGCTGCGTTCCGAGATATGGCCCGTGCGCACTCTTATCGCCAGCCCACTCTTAGAGCACTCTACCCTACGTTCTTAAATTGACGTTTGGTGGACCTAAGTTTTATACTTCAATATACCAGAAGGTCAAAAATTACGTCTTCCGGACGTAAAATGTTATCCTGCAGAAATTCGTATATTTATACGGTTATACCTAGTTTCAATTGCCTTATTGCAATAATTTGATATTGCAGTTTGCAAAGTATGTATAGGTAGGTAGATATGAATATTGTATCATTTTTGGGATATCTGTGCAGCACAAATCTATTTTATATTGCGTACCTATACCTATTACATATTACCATAGGCATCGTAACTATTAGACCGAACAATAACAAATAAACGTGTTGTCATCATTGTATTCCAGTGTAAAGTAAATCAGCGTTCAAGCTGCTCCCCTCCACTTGGTTTGCCAGACTTACGCCACAGAAAACGTAGTTTTCTGGGCTTACTCTGTTAAAAGTATTAACTTCTATGATTTACTAGAATAACATGATCTGGGAAATATATAATATTGCCTAAAACCTTGTAAAAAATCTGTAGTATGGCAACGCAGCAAAAAAGAATCCGCCCAGATCCCATCATTTTCGTGGCCGCCGCATCGACTCGGCAATACTTGGCATAGCGGATGTTCCATTTATTTGTGACAGCGTTTTTCTGTGGGTTTTCCTGGAGTTTTTGTCAACCTAACCTATATTATGCTAGTAAAGATTATACAGTACGTCATGCAACACCCTGTATAATGACAGTTAATAATAATTTATTATTGATACACATTAATGTTCACAATGATCTTCAAGGATGATTTCAAAAAAATGCAATGCGTCGGAATGAAATTCCAAGTAGACCTGGTCTAATGACAAGATGAATGCGATCAAGATCTACTTTAAATTTGATCAATGGTCAAAAATTAGGGTAACTTAAGAGTGGACCACGTGCTTTCCAATCCTTCGCCGGCGATTGTAATTTATAGGGTTACGTCACTTTTAGACCGAAAACCACGTCCCTTTTAACCGAGGGGGAAACCACCCGAGGTATTCTAGCGTACAAGTTAAAGGTAATGAAGGTATTCCTGGGATAGATAGTGGTATTACGTGATAATCCCAAATTAATACTTGGTATTCCCAGGTAACCAAGAGGTATTATCCCAACAAACATCCTACGTACTAAATACGTACTTATTGTGTTCGTTTTATGTCCCGTACGTGAAATAAGTTAAATGTACATTGTGCATTTTAAATACGTATTTTCTCTGACATATTGTGTATGTACAACGACCATTCTTGATTATACGTACAATGTATCATCCTTAAATGTACCAACGTCTTAAAAACGGTTGGGATGATACGTTGTTGTTATGTTGATATATTTTATTACATAATGTAACAATGTTTTACCTTATGTAAAACTAAATTACTAATAAAAAATAATTAAATTAAACCTTTTGCAAACTTGGACATTATTTTGTTCTGTGATTGTAAGGTTAATTATTATTATCCGCTACCGATTAAAATTTCGCGCTTGCTTACGTCGTAATAATCCGACACCAAACTTTTGAGTTTGAAAGTGTGGCTTCTTTTTGTATTGCCGATTTTTCTTAACGAATTGACGAATTCTACCAGGACGTTTTCCTCTAAATGTGTTAAGTTTTATTTCTTTGTTCGTTAATCTATTATTTGATATACAATTTACAGGTAAATAGTAACTTAAGTGGTAGAAATGCCTCTTAAACAGCTTCGAAGCTTAAAAAACCTTAAATGTACTTAGCTATGTCGATTACGATTCATTTTATTTTTAGCTGAATTCAATGCTGAAATTTTAAGACAGCATTTTTTTTTGAGAGGCTTGGCATTCCAAGTAAAAGCCTTAAGGTATCAAATACTGAAACTGTTAGTCCTGGGGCGCTTAGTCAAGTAAAAGTTACTTGTAATAGTGAAGTAGATCTACTTGCCCTTGAAAATTTCTTAAATCTACCAGAACATTTCAGAAAGTTGGTAAGATTTGACCACCCATTCTATTTAAAAAGTAGTATAGTAAAACTTGATATATAGATACCTATAATATGTATTTTAAGGTAAAATTCAATTAACAATTGAATAAGACCTCAACAGCCCTTTACGTTGGGTATTATAGTAAGAATGATTATTTTTGATAATGTTCTAGTACATTTATAATTTTAGGAGTCTAAAATCTGCATATTGGCAGGAAATAATTTGCAAGCTTTATTAAACGAAGCATGGGAGCATTTATTTAGAATCGCGAGGCTAAAAAGATACCAGAAAAAAAGATTTTCGCAGTTTTTAATTGCAAAAGTTATAATAAGTAAGTACCAATTTAAATGATGAAACGGAAATTGGACGTTTTCAACTAGAGGTGTAGTGTATAGTAGTCAAGTAGAGTAGTATATGAATATGAGTGTATTTTGTATCTTGATATTATTTTTATTTTATCTCCTCTAATTTTTTATTTTAATCATCTTAAAGTGTCTTTAAAATATGGCTTATTTTATTTTGTTGACTTGTATTTGTATATTATACTACAAAAGATTATTTTTTCTGGGTTGTAATTAAAGTTTTTTCGTTTAAGAAGGCCTTCTGAGAACAGAAAAAGCTGAAATAAAAAAGAGGCAGAGCAGGAAATAGCCAGATTGCTAAGGAGGACCCCCGATCGACGAAAATATAAACAAAAAGCGAAAAATAATGATAATGATGGGGAAACAAATAATAATCCCGGGGTATCAGATAGATATTAATACATTCATATTATACACCAATATATATATACCATGTTACTAAATATTAACCAACAAATTTATTGTAATATATTATTGTAGATACTTTGTCAGTAGTTATTATTTATCCATTGTAGGTACAAACAACGTACTTCTTACGTATGTAGTAAGTACATAGCACGAAGTGTGCGTACATCTTTAACATATACAGTGTACAGTAATAATGTACGTACATGAAATATACGTTTATCGTACCTACATAAGATGTACTTGTCGCAGGTCTTTATGACGTACAATTGTGTGGAAAATTTACCTACCAAGTTTGTAAAATGTACGTACTACGTACAATAACGTACATACATAAGGCATACTTTATGTCCAACTAGTACGTACTTAAAACGTCTTATGTATGTATTTATGCTGGTTGGGATATGGTATTACCGAGGTATTCCAGGGTATTCCTGCGGTGTTACATTCCATTGGTATTCCATAAGTATTACAAGAAATATTTTCAAATGCGCATGCGCTTTGCCAATATTTTTGGACGGATCCGGGATCAACAAGCAATTCATGTCGGATTCAGTCCTGATACAGTTAGTGTTCCCACCTTAGTATAAAAAAACTTTACAACGCGTATGCATAAAATACCCCATAATCAATCCCATATTTTGTTTAAGGCCAATTTTAAACTATGTTCCAATTCAATTAGTTTCAATAATTAATAAAGGAATAATCGATGCAAAACTTATTAATACATGTAATTAAGTTTTTTCTAAAAAACAGGACTCCTTTCACCAAAAAACTATAAATATTCAAGGATATATCCCTCAAGGTGGCAACACTGGTTGGATACAATTGGGATACAGTATACTGGATGAATTGTCATGTCTACTGATTTCAACTTTAATCTAATAATCTACTGTTAAAATTATTTAAAAAAGACGATTTCTTTTATACTTAATTCTTTTAAATATTCTTTTCCCGATTTTATTGAAATTTGGTACCGTAATTCATAATAATAAGCGGCTTAATTAGACCTAACTAGATAACATTTATTAAGTTCAGTGGTGTTCCGAAAAGCACCTTAACGAATAGTTTTGACAAGAAAAGGTACGCCACTGACTTTTTCTTATTTTGATATATTTTTTCGGATTTACCTTATACTACCTTTTTGTTCCCTGAATTGTTTTCGTATCTTGCTTCGTTTTTGAGAGAAAAAATAAACCCCACTTTATTGCATGTAGGTACCAAGAAGACACCATTTTTTTTTTAACTTTAACACCCTGTATATCAAGACGGAACAACTCCGGACATATGTTAATGTAAACTTTTTGTCTTAAAATATCATAAGGAATCACCCCCTTAAGTTACGCACCGTACTTCTGAAACACCCCGTATAGTCGTATTTATCAATAAAATCCCTAGTTATTCCACTTTTTTTTCCGTTTTTTACATAGAATATTAGGCTACTCATTTCTACTGAATGTTTACATGCAGATATACTTTACCCTCGAGTACCCTCGACCAATAAAGTTTTTCAAACATTTCAAAAGGCTTTTTTAAGAATAAGAATCCTCAAATTGTTGAAATCAGTTAAAGCATAAAGTCTCGAATAAAGCAAATGATTTCTATGAAATCTAAACTTTTAGGTATTTTGGGGGTATTTATATTGGGTACTACTAGGACTAGGCTAGGTATTCCATCGGTATTACTAGGTATATCATAGGTATTGATAGGTATTACTAGGTATTCTATAGGTATTACTAGTATTCCATAGGTATTAACAGGTATTATCAGGTATTCCGTAGATAATGCTAGGTATTACCGGATATTCCTGAAGTAATACTTCTACAAATTGTGGTATTTCTTGATCAAGTTGGTATTTTAGTGTACAAATTTTTGGGAGTGGCTTCCCCCTCGTTTTTAACCAATAAATACGTCTCTTTTGACCAATAAATACGTCACTTTTGAACCGAAATTTACGTCAATTTGTACGTCGGATTACGTCGTCTTGCTATTAATAGATTAAGAGACTCTTTGGAAACAAAAGAACTTCTGTCTATATACTATTCATTAGTATACTCCCACTTAAGTTATAATGTAATATTTTGGGGTGATTCTGTAGAGAGTAAGCGAATTTTTATAGCTCAAAAAAGGGTGATCAGACTGTTGTTTGGTGTGCCATTATTGTCCAGCTGCAGACCTCACTTTGTGGGGAAAAAGATTTTAACATTTCCTTGTTTATATATTTTTAAGACCTTATTATATATCAAACATAATGAGAACACTCATCCAATTGGGCAAGATTTTCACTCTTATAACACACGAATGAATGATCTTATGGTAACTGATCTGCACCGGCTTACTAAGTTCGAGAAATGTTGGCAGGAAATTGTTCAATAAATTACCAAGGGAGGTTAGACAACTGTCATTTATTAGTTCTAAACAAAAAATTAGGCAAATTTAGCTTAATAGGGCTTTTTACTCGGTTTCTGAATTTATGACTGATACTTTAAATGGTTCATAGACTTTATTTTTAATGTGATATATGTGGTCTGTTTTGTACTACAATGTAAGTATTTGTTAACTATGTAATACATATTTTAAATCTGTTTTAAACATTGTATGTAGGTATATACAATTGTATATATACCTGTTTGACGTGTACACCCTTCAACTGTAAGGCTAAAGTATTAATAAAGAGTATTTCATTATTTCAGTATTTCTAGATGTGACATATTGTGGTTCTATTAACGTAGTAGAGACGTCATAAAGGGACGTCATTTCGTCAATTTTGTATCAAAATCGACGTCGCGATAACGTATTTTGGTTAACTGGGTACTGGTTTAAAAATATTAATTATACAAATAAATCAAATTAGAACTAGTAGAATTGTCGATTCTATGTAAATGGGAGGTGCAGGCCTTTCGCAATAAAAAAAAAGTCTTTAGAGCTACAAGCCACAAATTTTTCAATCAAAGAAATGTAACTTATTAGGTGCTTCACCCGCCTAAAGAATAAAAAATGCGTTACTTACAAATACAGGAACGTCTGTCGGCTTCCCCTCTCCATGCCGCTTGCTCCCGTCTGCTCTCATACCATAGTACAACTGCCACACACTCGGTTTATCGTCCCCACTCTGCCCCAGCAACCCCCGTTTCGGAACGGTCGCGTTTTTTCTTCCTCCCTTCACCAAAAATTTGTTTCTATCACAGCTAAAATTTTTTAAACAGTTAAGTTTACTTCTGGCACAAGAAATACTATTATTGGTAAAATCGTCACTCACTACAATTTCTACATTTTTCACAGTCTGATCACTATTTTGAATATTGTGTTTTTCACGCGCTGTTGTCGAACTTTGCACATTTTCTCCCTCAAGCAGTGTTGTCCGGTTCATAGGGCCCGTAACCTCGCTAGATATTTGAGATGCTGCCTTGGGTGGCATTTTGTGTCGGTAGAGCGTACCGTAGATCAAAGCATTGCGAATTCCTCTTGACAAAGTTGAGTTCTCGTGGTCGCAATAGAGTTGGGATAGTATTGATGATTTTCGCCCTAAAGGATAAAATTAGAAAAAAAATCAATTGATTATGAAAAGTACATTTGTTTACAAGGAAAGTTAAATATAATGGTTAAACATTTAAAATAAACTAAAGGAAACGCATCACAATAAAATTTATTTTATATCATTATGTGATTTAAAATTACGGACATAATACTGGATGCGCCAACTCTACTTACCCAGCCGATTAATCGAAAATGGCTGAAAAAAAGGTTAGAAAAAAATCCTACAATATGTTAAGTTTTAAAGATTTCTTAAATATTCGCAAACATATGACAGTTTAATTAAGTAAACAATAATAATAATTTGTTTCCCTCATTCTTTACCAACAAATTTTTTAGATACAGTTGATGCAAAACAAAAACCTATGCACGTCATCAATCAGAAGAAAACACGAGGAAATTAAATTTGGGCAAAAAGTATTAAAACTTTGAATTTACTACAAACTTAAAGTATTTTTCTTTGATACGAACCCACTTATAGCAAATATTTTGTTTACTTCAGCTTGCAAAAGTTAATATAATTCGAATTTTATTGGCCGATAGTTGGCAACACAACTGTAAACGGTGCGGTGGCACCAACTCGTGCGTCGGCTTGCTTTAACGTTTCATGCAAAACTAACCTTAATTGTACGTAGTTCCGTGTTTCTGTGCGTCTTGTTTTTAACAAAAACAGATCTTTTCATAAATAGCATGAAAAAAACTGTTCTATTAAGAGAAACAAAAGTGCACATACTATAATCCGTTGATTACGTTGCTTACTATGTGTGAAAATTGTCGAAGCATTTAAATAGTCGGCGCAAAGAGCTAGTAACTTCCTCAAGAAGCTATTTTCAGGAAGAACTTAACAGCGACGGCCTATTGTTACCCTTGACAGCAGTACAGCGAAGTAAATTTGAAGAGCATGTTAAGGTTTATTTTATTTCTACTTTACCAATTTTTGGCGTGTAGCAGCTGCCCTAAATTTGAATATCTTCATTGTAAGCGCAATTTTAACATCAGTTAAGGAAAATAAATTGTTAGAATCACCTTAAAACAAACGTTCTAATTCAAAGAGAGTTGTAAATGTGTGAAGATTAGATATGAGTTCAATCCGTGACACTATTTATGTATATACGAAACAAGTAAGTTGTATTATTTAAAATTTATAATATTTTACATCGTTTATTCATAAACTGTAACTTTCTTTAGAACATTATGTAACTTTTACAACTTTAAGTTAGAAATTAAAAGATAGAGAACTGTTTGATGGTTGTCTTAACTCTTTAAGAAGCCTTTTCAAGAAAATAGGTTTCGGATGGTAAAAATATGAACTGAGGCGAGGGCTTATGGAACTTTCCCATGTAGCTTTCAAACGACTGGTATTTTTGAAAGAATATGTTAAAGAAAAAGAAGCATTCTTGTACCGATTCGTTTTCTTGGATGAAACATGGATTTTTCAGAATTGTACCATTGGTCGATCTTGGCAAGATGAAAATAAAAGAAGTGTTAGATCTACCAAAGTCGATGGTAAAATGTATAATGCAGTAAACAAATATATAAACTATGGAAAATTCTTGCATACTTATCTTGTTTTTATGAAAAAAAAAAGTGTGTAATTCCCTCACTCGGCTATTTTGGTTACAAGCTGGCAACACTGTCGATAACTGACGTCACTCGAAGGGTATAACGTGCATCGGTTTTTGTCTTGCATCAACTATAGGTACCTACACTCAAAATAAAGAAACCAACAAAATATACAGTAGGATGATCGAAATGATGTTGGCGCTACAGGTTGATGATAGTGATATACGAGCTACGGATTCGGATAATGTAACAATACTTAGTGCATCGTTTATAATATATACGTCGATGAAGATGTCCATATTTTAAAAACTGCGGAAGACAGAGCTCATCACCATAAAGTATTTTTCCTGAAGTGCTGTATCTTCATAAAGTTATTTTATAAAATATACCGGTTTTATGAACAAAAAAACTGATATGCCAATAAAACTATGTACTATTTTTGAGGGAACCTCTATGTTGCGTAGGTACTTAAAATTGTCCTTTAGAAGCGATTTATTTTTAAATTTAAAAAATATCTTTTACCGGGTACGATTTTCGGCCAGTAACTTAAGTTGGGGCATCCTGTATATTCGATTATATTCCCACGTTATTTCAACAGGAAAGCAGTGGTAATATTGCAGTACAATGAAGCTACTGAAAGTTACCCAAGGGTAGTCTTTTTTGTCGAGCTACGCTTCCTCAGATAATTTGACATTTACCATAGAAATGCGGCAATAAGGGTGTCGACGGTCTTCTTTGGCCTGGAGGAGAGTCACTAAATCCACTACTTGATGATCCCGAAGGAATATGATAGATATCGTCGTCGTTAGAACTGTTTGTTCCCACGCGGCCGCTCGACGTTGAGTTACCGCTAGAAGAACTGTGACTGAAAGCTCTAAAAAGGTATTAAAATGTACTTTTAAAAGTTATTAAAAATCTAGTAGAGACGCGGAGCGAATTCGGACAAAGGACTAAATATGACATGTTAACCTATATCAATTGCAAATTATAGCCGATTGATTAAAAATTCTGGATGATAAAAGAATTCCCTCTTAAAATTTAAATCAATTTGAACTAAACAGGAAATCTTATTTTTAGAAGTAGTAAGTTCTAAAAGAGTACTATTGTGCCCATCTTTTTTTTTGGGTCACGATCTCTTTTAACTTATCTCAAAATGTTCGCCACCCCCTATGACAGAAAACAATTAAAGCAAATAAATACAGAACCCATATGATATAACTAAGACCTACCAACTGTCGTAATTTTATTTTGAGATATTCCGGGGATACTGCTTGCTTGTTTATATTAACTTTTTGTAATATTTTGGGGTCTAAGTTATACCCCAAAAATGTTGCGCACTGATTTCGGGACAACCCGTATAAAACTTTTGCTGTCAGTAGTGTACCACATTACCCAAATTTCCCTTATCATTTTAGAAATATTATAAATTATTTTTTGTTCTAATTATACTTTATGTAGTATAAATTAAACCTGTTTAACGACGTTAACTGAAATATTATTAGTATTTTTAGGTACACTTGAAATACATTACTCTAATTATGACCTTTGAAAATATCGCAAATTGGATTATACAGGGTCGTTGGTCGTTGGTATGTATGGAAACGGTCGATTATTTCTTGAAGTATACAGTTAGCAAAAAATATTTTGGACAAAACTTTTAGGGTTTTTCAAGGTCTATTAGAATTTTGAAAAAATACATATACAGGATGAGTCAGAAAGCCGTAGGGAAGCAAAGTTGCTTTTTTTTCAATCCCTATATCTTACAACATTTTTGGATTTTACATAGAATAACAATTATTTTTTAAAAAGTGCATTATAAGTCTAAACCTATTAGTTTCCGAGACATCGACTTTTGAAAAATGGCATTTTTGAACTTTGACAGCTTATAGCTTTCTAACGGTACGTCTTACAGTAAAACGGCTTACATGCCCCTATCTTACTTTTTTATTATCTTTCCAAAAACAATAACTTCCGGTTAAACCGGAAGTACTGTATTTCCGGTTTTTGAGTTACATTCGGTTTAACCGGAAGTTGACACTTTTAGGAAGATAATGAGAAACTAATATGAAATATGTAAGCAGTTTTACTCTAAGACGTACCGTTAGAAAGCTAGAAGCTGTCAAAGTTCACAAATGTCATTTTTCATTAGTCGATATCTCGGAAACTATTAGGTTTAGACTTATATTGCTCTTTATGAAAAATAATTATTATTTAATTTAAAATGCAAAAATGTTCTAAGATGTTCCATTTAAAAAAAAGTAGCTTTGTTTCTCTACGGCTTTTTGACTCATCCTGTATACTTATTTTTTTCTAATTCTAATAGACTTTAAGAAACCCTGAAACTTTTGTCTTTAATACTTTTTGCTAACTGTTTTACTTTAAGAAATAATCGACCGTTTCCATTTATACCAACGACCCTGTATAGAAAACATACACTTCACGAGATATGTGACAAACTAAATAATTAGGAAGACAAGTAGTTAAACTATATTAGACAATGGTATTTTTATGTTATGAATGTACAGGCTTATTGATTATAAATTGACAGCCCATCTATATGAGTAATTTGACGAGTTACTTGAAGAATGTGAATATAAAAGTTGTATTTCTTTTATAAATATGTAATTGTTTTATGGTGTTACATAAAAAACATTGGAGCATCACATCTGTGACATTTAACATAAATTTGTTAGTTAAAAACTGTGCTTCTTTAGTTTTACGAAACTTTTAATTCTCTATTTAGCTATAATTTTATGATGTTTTTGTGTAAAAAAGCGTTTTTCCAATTTTGATAAGGTTGGTCATGCAAGCACTGCAAACTGAAAATGACGCCTGTTTATTTCAAAAATTTTGACGTCACCTAACTTTAAATAAATGCTGATTTAATAATAATGGTTTTCGATAGTACAAGGCGACACATATTTAAAACATTTATTAAAAATGGTTATGAGAAAAGGAACGCACAACGGGAAAATAGAAGACTATACGAAGGACAAAGAATGATTCCTTCCCTTAATACATTTTCCAGAATAATTAAGGTGTCGAATGACACAACATTTAAATAGAAAAATAACTTTACAAAGAGGTGAAGATTATCAAAATCAAGAACTAGGTACATAGTATTTTCTACTATCAAGGTAGAAATTAAAACAAATATGTTAGTAAATACTTGTATAACAAAATCAGATAGCGAGGTCGTTTGAACACTACAGTTGATGCAAAACAAAAACCGATGCACGTCATGAATCAGCTGATAATTGTAAATCCGTAAGAAAAAACGAGGAAATTAAATTTGGGCAAAAAGTATTAAAACTTTATGCGATATTGCATTTATTGCAAATTTAGGGTATTATTCTTTAATACGAACCCACTTATAGCAGATATTTTGTTTATTTAAGCTTGTAAAAATTAATATAATTCGAACTTTATTGGCCGATAGTTGACAACACAACTGTAAACGCTGCGGTGGCGCCAGCTCGTTCGTTGACTTGGTTTGACGTTCCATGCAAAACTAACCTTAGATGTTCTGTGGTTTCGTGTTGCACGCCTATTTTGAAACAAAAACTCCATATCTTTTAATAAATAACATTGAAAACTGTTCTATTAAGAGAAACAAATGTGCACATACATATCTCTGTCGATTACGTTGTTTAATATTTGTGAAAAATGCCGAAGCATTTCAATAGTCGGTGTAAGGAGCTGCCCTAAATTAGAATATCTCCACTGTAAGCGCAATTTCAACAACAGTTAAGAAAAATAAATTATTAGAATTCTTAAAACAAACGTTCTAATTCAAGGAGATTTGTAATTGTGTGAAGATTGGGTAAAGGTTCTATCCGTGACACTATTTATGGAATGTACAAAACGAGTAAGTTGTTTTTGACAACTTTAAGTTAAAATTAAAAGACAGAGAACTGTTTCATGGTTGTCTTATCTCTTTAAGAAGCCTCTTTAAGGAAATAGGCTTTGGATGGCAAAGAGCTGAGGCGAAGACTTATGGAACTTTCCTATGTAGCTTTCAATCGACTGGTATTTTTGAAAGAATGTATGAAAGAAAAAGAAGCATTCTTGTACCAATTCGTTTTCTTGGATGAAACATGGATTTTTCAGAATGATACCATTGGTCGATCTTGGCAAGATGAAAATAAAAGAAGCGTTAGATCTACTAAAGTTGATGGTAAAAGGTATTATGCGGTAGTAAACAAATATACATAGTTTATGAAAAAATTTTTTTTTTTATTCCCTCACTCGGATATTTTTGTTACAAGCGGGCAACACTGTCGATAACTGACGTCACTCGAAAGGTATGACGTGCATCGGTTTTTGTTTTGCATTAAGTATACAATTGCGCATTTTAGTGTCCAACAAAATTCCGATCATTTTTACATAATATGTTATTTTTTTTTCTATTGTAGAAAAGAAAGTCGCAAAAGTTGGCATAAATGACGTTAACCAACATCTTGCTAAATCAAACCAAAAGCTTCAAAATACCTTGCATACATATCGTTGTCACCCGTATAAAATATTAATTAACCGATGGAAGCAAAGAGTCTCGTTTATTACGTTTTTGTCAAGAGATAATCGAACATCTCCAAGAATTGGCTATTATTTAATAAAATTTGTTGAACGGATGAGTCATAATTTTTGACAGCCAAAGTTTTTAATAGAAAAAACGTTCATTTTTGGGCCAAAGAAAATCCTTGAGTAATTCGAGAAATTAAACACAACTGTTTCCTAACATATTAAGGACACATTTGTGAACTTGAAACAATTTGCCTCTATTGATACACATTTTCCAACAGAAAGTGCAGAATTGACTATCATCGAGTGTATTGAAGAGATCTAAGAAACGGATAAAACTACTCCCAACTCTAAGACAACGGAAGATTTACTTATAATGTTAAGCATTTCAACAAGTCAATTGCTATCAAAATGTGAATCTGAATTTTATAGAAATAAAATAAAAAATATGAAGCAATCATTAATTTCTGATTATTTTGAAAAATAAGTATTTCAAAGCAAACATACAGTAGGGGAGGGTGGGGCACATAGAACTGCTTAAGGCGATACGTGTCAGTATCTGTTTATGGTGGTGGATAAAAAACTGATTTTCTAGGATGTAGAAGCCACACCTCTCCGACATCAACCGACATACATGTTTTTACCAAATTTAATTTAATGTGACCTCTATTTAAAAATAGTTTGAATATATGCAATCGGTCCGGTGTGACCCATACGTCGGGGCACATGGGACCGCTATGCTAATTATATGCAAAAAAGTTAAGGCAAGTTTAATAATAATGAAAACACAGTTACTCAACTAAGAACACTTCATGAATTAAACTAACAATATAGCATACATCTTTTTGAACCCCTACAAACTGAATATTTATTCTGGTAGAAAAGTAAAAAACTAAATATAAGCTATCATTATTTTGGCGAAAAATTAAATGTTTAGGTATTTTGAATAAAAATTGAAATTAGAATGCTTATTTTTGGGAAATATAAAAACTATGCTCATCGAAATTTACACACATGAACTGATCATCGTCCTGTGAAGCACCTGCACACAGGAGCAGATAATTGGTCCTCTCTGCCCCAAGGATGCATTACAGATTAAAAAAATTAGGTTATGGAAATTAGATGTTTGATAAAAATAAATAATCGTTATTTTTTATTACCTTATTAATGGCAGTTTTAAACTTATCCAGTAAGATAACATAAATCTAATATTTTCAATCGTTTTAGAGACAACGAAGATAAACAAATGTTACAAGAGTTGCTCTAAAATCCACTTTTCTGAACACTACAGCGGTACTTGCTGCTCACACGATTATTCCTCACTACAGACTGTTAGATCTGCGTACGGACTGTAATGTGTGGTAATACCAAATAGATGGCACCACTTATAGCAGAAATATATATAAAGTCCTCTGTGCCCCACTCTCCCCTACATTATACAGAGTAACAATAAAGTCGCGCATAATGCCTGTAACCTTTAAATTACTTCGTAAACGAAAAGGTGACCTTTATGAAAGTTGTTCAGTTGCGATAGAGACCAACTTACTTTTTTTAAATGGAACACCCTGCATATGATTGCATATTTTGATTCTACTAGGAAAACTCCGAGTTTTTTGTATTTCAAACTTTTATTTATTTAAAATTATAACAAACTTTATAATAACAAAATAAATAGCCTAGAAACTGAACAACTTAACATCGGAATAATAAACAAGTGAAACTTTTTCAATGGATCAGGTGTTCAAAATGACCACCATTTTCTGCTAAGCACAGCGTCAGCCGATCCCTGAACCCGTCTACAACGTTTAAAAGAAAGTCCTCTGGAATGGCCCGAATTTCAGCACTAATTCTGACTTTTAAAGATCCTAAGTCATTTAGACGGTTAACGTAGACTTTGTTCTTTAAGTGTCCCCTCAAAAGGAAGTCGAGCGGGGTTAGTTCAGGTTAGTCATGTCAAGTCCGGGGAACACGCTGGCCAGTCAATAGCACCTCTTCTGCCTATCCAACGTTCTGGAAATTGTTCGCTTATGTATTGTTTAACATTTGCCGCATAATGCGCAGGTGCTCCGTCTTGCTGGAACCATACTTATTTGTTCATGCCATTATTTACACCCGGTAAAACCACTCTGCAAGAAGGAATTATGTGATTCCTGAGGAGGTCCAGATATTTTTCGCCACTCAAATTACCATCTATGAAAAAGGTCCCACAATATGTCTACCTACTATGCCCGCCCAAACATTACCTTTTTCGGGCCTCTGAGTATGACCTTCCTGGAACCAGTGAGTATCCTCAGCAGACCAATAACGACAATTGTGTCTATTAACAATGCTACTTAAATGCAAAGTAGTTTCATCCGAGAAAATTATATTGGTTGCGAAGTTATTATCGTTATTTCATCTCTCCATCATCAGCTCGCAAAATTCAGCTCTTCTATCAAAATCGTCCTCGTTTAACTCGTGCACCAACTTTATCTTGTAGGGATGCAACTTCTCCTGCTTAAACAAATTTTTCACTAACTGATGAGACATATTAAAATATTTTGTTATTAGCCTAGATTATTGTGTTGGATTTTCATGTATTGAGAGCATGATATCCAGAGCTTTGTCTCCCCCGGTTGCTGTTTTAGGTCGACCTGATCTAGCGGCTTCACTAACACTGCCTATTTCTCGAAATTTCTTTACCACTCGACACACCGTTGACTGATTTATTGGAGGCCTATTTGGATATAATTCATTGAAAAGTTGACAAACCTGATCTTGCGATCTCTTCATATTTCCGTAACCGCACATTATTAATATTTCAACTCGTTGTTTCTCATTCAGAGGAACCATAGTGTAAACAAATCAGAAATCAGACAACAGGAAATTATACAGGAACTCAAAGTTGACACCTCTTAGGTCGCTGCCATGAAAACACCTTGACTCAACTGGTGGGTATTAGGTAGGAATAATTATAATTAGGAAGTTTTTCATTTTTGAGCTGTCATTATCTCGGAAACGCTTGCAGATAGGTGAAAATTTGAAATACAAAAAATTCAGAGTGTTCCCAGTAGAATCCAAATGTGCAATCATATACAGGGTGTTCTATTTAAAGAAAGCAAGTTAGTCTCTATGGCAACCAAACCAAGAATGAGAGAAAAAATCCATGCAGGTAGAAATGTGGGAAATAATTGACTGAAGAACTTTCATAAAGTTCACTTTTTTGTATACAAGGTAATTCAAAAGTTACAGGCATTATGCCCGACCTTTTTGCCACTCTGTATAATATATATGTTAGTATTTACATGCAATATATATATACAGAGTCGTTGGTATGTATGGAAACGGTCGATTATTTCTTAAAGTAAAACAGTCAGCAAAAAATATTTTAGATAAAAGTTTTAGGATATTTTAAGGTGTATTAGAATTAAAAAAAAATTAGTATACAGGTTGAGTCAGAAGATCGTAGAGAAACAAAGTTACTTTTTTTTAAATGGAACACCCTATATCTTCGAATATTTTTGGATTTTGCATAAAATTACAATTATTTTTCAATACGTGCATTATAAGTCTAAAGTTAATAGTTTCCGAGATATCGACTTTTGAAAAATGACATTTTTGAACTTTGACAGCTTCTAGCTTTCTAACGGTACCTTTTAGAATAAAAGGGCTTGCATGTCCCTATCTTACTTTTTTATTATCTTCACAAAAACATCAACTTCCGGTTAAACCGGATGTAACTCAAAAGCCGGAAATACAGTACTTCCGGTTTAACCGGAAGTTAATGTTTTTGGAAAGATCATAAAAAAGTAAGATGGGTACATGCAAGCTGTTTTACTCTACAACATACCGTTAGAAAGCTAGAAACTGTCAAAGTTCAAAAATGTCATTTTTCAAAAGTCCATATCTCGGAAACTATTAGGTTTAGACATATAATGTACTTATTAAAAAATAATTGTTATTTCATGCTAAATCCAAAAATATTCGAAGATATAGGGTGTTCCATTTAAAAAAAGGCAACTTTGCTTCCCTACGGTTTTCTGACTCATCCTGTATACTCATTTTTTTTTTTAAATTCTAATACACCTTAAAAAACCCTAAAACTTTTATTTAAAATATTTTTTGTTAGCTGTTATACTTTAATAAATAATCGACCGTTTCCATACATAGCAACGACCCTGTATATATTGGTAAATTGGCTTCATCTCATTCAATTTAAGGTCTAATAAATTTAAACAAAAATATTCAAAATTGTTTAATAAATGTAGATACTTATTAATGAACAAACATATTATTTGATTCCAAGAGGATGGTCACTATTGCGAGGATTTACTGTACAAAATAACCCGAAATATTTAAATTTACATTATCGAATGAAAATAATATCAAACTTCTTTAAGCATATAATCCAGCTTATAAAATCTTATGAATAAAAAGATTACGTAATTTTTGGTTAAGTTTTTACTTTAGAAATGCAAGAAATACAATATTGCGTTGGAAACCAACACAAAATCAAGTTACACTGTAAATTAACACGTTGACGGACACAGAGATTTAGTAGTGTGTGTCTAACACGGCATCGACGGTATTTACCGCATATTAATTTGCTTCCACAGGGACATCGTCGGCATATGCCGTCAAATGCTCCTTGCGCTAGAGATAAAAACAGCGTTAAATGCCGTCGATTTTCCATACAGTTATGGATAGGATGTCCCACTAGACACCTATTTTCAAAAATTTAGTAGTGGGGGTCAATGTTTAACCGGATAAATAATTCGATCTTCGATGCACGTTAGTCGCTCAACTTCCTGCAGAAAGTGCACACGTATGAACGCAAATTTTACCCGCGCTTTTTAAAAAATGGATGAGAAACAAGAACATCAATTGCTTCAGTGGTACGACGAGGTTTCAAGTGATGTTGATAGTGAAAATTCCAATAATAATTCAACACATGATCCGTATAGCACGGACGATTCAGTGGCAGACCCAGAATATAAGTGTTCCGATAGTGACGATTCAGAAAGTGAATTTTCTGAGGACAGAGATAAACGTAAGTACTTGTGTCTATTTTGTGTTACTAAGATTTATATATAAGTTGTATATTTTAGCTGGCCCATCACAAAAGAAACGAAAACATGTTATGCAAGAAAGGGACGATGCTGAGACAGAGTTGTGTGAGTATATAAAACTGGGTATGGGTATAGTTTTCCTTAAGTAAGAAGCCTTAATTCTTTTAAATTTGTCAGCACCCTTCTTACAAAAAAGAATTCACTTTTAGGTCAGTAGTTATGAAAAACTATTTGTTTACAGGAAATTTATTCTTTTAGCTAATCATGCTCCTGAAAATCCCGTGCACGAGGAGGAAACAAATGAAGAGGACGCCTGGGAAGATACACTTTGTGAAAATTTAGAGCTGCTTTATGACCAGACATCTGCCGGTTTGAAAGAGCGTATAGAGGGCAAGCTTCCCATCGAAATTTTTGAACTGATTTGGACAGAAGAAATAATGAACTACGTACTAAAAAAAACTAATGAATATGGCGAAACTCTTAACATAAAAAATAGACCAAAATCTAGGTATGAGAGATTTAAAACGTTTCAACAAGTTACGATGAATGAATTAAAGAAATTTTTTGGGCTTTGTCTTTTGGCCGGCCATATAAAATTTCGTTCGATTAGAAGCCTCTTTTCAATGGACCCTTTGTATTACCATCCAATTTTTTCTGCCACCATGTCAGGTAGAAGATTTGAGCAAATTTTAAGATGTCTAAATTGCTCAAATACTGAGAACATCGACGATCCATTACAGAAAGTCAGTTGGTTGGTCAAGAAAATTGTTTTATCAAGCCAAAATATATTTATTCCAAAGGAAGCCCTATCTCTCGACGAGTCAATGTTGCTCTTTCGTGGGAGACTAAAGTTTAGGGTTTATATGAAAAACAAAAAGTCTAAATACGGCATAAAATTCTATGAATTATGTTCAAACGACGGTTTTCTTTTAAATATGGAAATTTACAAAGGAAAGGACAACAGAGATGATGCAAGAGAAGCCTCAAAGATCAATGCACTTGTTCTTAGACTAATGGAGCCTTTTTTGGACAAAGGACATCATTTATATATGGACAATTTCTATAACAGCGTAACTTTGTCAAGAATTTTGCTATCACGAAAAACCCACACCACAGGAACATTGCGTTCTAACAGAAAAGGCAATCCACGTGATGTTACTCAAGCCAAACTAAAATCAGGAGAACACATCTGGAAAAGAAACGGAAATGTCTATGTGTCCAAGTGGCGTGATAAACGTGATGTGTTAGCAATTACAACTGCTTATCAACCTCAGTTGATTGAAACCACAAACAAACACGGCCAGCAAAAAGTTAAGCCTATAGAAATCGACAAATATAATGAAAACATGTCGGGCATTGACAGAGCGGATCAAATGATTAGCTATTACTCATGCCCGAGAAAAACATTAAGATGGCACAAAAAAGTGATATTTCATATTTTGGATATAGCAGTGTGGAACTCTTATTACATATATAAGAGCCACAACCCAAATGAAAAATTCCACTCGTTCCGAGAAACACTGATTAAGTCTTTGTTAGCCATACGAGGAGACCAAACAGATGACCGAGCAATAAAGATATTTGTACTAGAAGAAATAGCTAAATGTTTTTGTAGAACAGGGCTAGCTGACGGCATATAACGTCAATGTCCCAGCACGTACTAAGAATGCTCCTAGTGGGACACGACGTCATATAACGCGTCATTTTTACGACTACATTACGTTTTGGAATGTTTTTATGGCTCCATAGCTATAAGTTTCAAGTTTTTACGTCAAATAATAAAAATTTTATCAGTGTGTATTACTTCAGCGCTAACCCCCATTTCTAAGTGACCTGCCAGAAATATGTTCATTGACGTCATTTGCCGTCAGTGTCCGCCAACGTGTTAAGAAATAAACTATTTTTTGAGTAAATAATGGAGCAAGTATACGAGTCAGCCTCACACCCAAATATTTGCTACAGCTAACGAACTCCACTGTCTCCTTCATTTTTGAGAGTAGAGAGCAAGGGAAAAACATTCAATAATCTTTTTGCCTTCCCATAATCCATCACGCCAATTTATATTATTATTATATATTAGAGGAATGAGTGTGATTTTAATGAGGGTTTAGCGACTACGGAAGGGTTATGATGGCGGAAAGGCTCTACCAACCTTATCCGACTCATTTACTGTACTAATATTACATTATTGTAGCTTACTGGTATAATCATAGTCGCTTAATTACAAATATTATATTACAAGTAATCTGTATTATCCTTCCTTACCTTAAAACTGAATTAACCTTGTTACTATTACTTAAATTAACACATAACTTCTTCATTTCTTCTTCGGTGCAATTTCTCAGAATTTCTAGTTTTAATTTGATTTTTTCAGTTACTATTTTGAGCATTTCTTCAGGAGTACCCGTTTTTCCGTCCAAAGTTTGATTTATACTGGCCAACAGATCCAACTAAAAATAGATTCGTAAATAACAAAAGTAATCTAAAAATATAAAATCCCTGTACCCTCTTCAACATCTCTAAACTGGGTTGGTGACGTACTAGTAAGTTTATAAGTTTCCAATTCACTATTATTTCCCTCTGTTTATTTACAAAAACATAGTTAATATAAGTTGTGTTAGCTATTTTGAAGTTTTTTCTTTAAGCCTTTTTTACGTACCAGCAAATCTTTAACAGAAACATCTAAATAACTTTCGTGTTTATTCTGGCTGTCAAGTACACTAGTATTATGGTTCAAGCTAGTATACAATAACAAAGCCTCATCTACCAATGAATCGTAGTTGTAACTATTTAGCATGCTTCTATGGTTCAATGGTCCTAAAATGGATAACCAATTAAAATAATTTTTGTATTGAAGCGAAAGGCATAGACAATATCAAATTGTCTTTATTTTTGTTTTAGTAAACCAAGCTTTCGAATAGTATTCAGTGGCGAAGGAAGCTAGAGGGGCTAAAGTTCCCCCCCCCCCCCCATCACATTCCGCAAAGTCACATAAAATATTAATGGAACTAAAGCCTGTCCAGGGATATAAGAAAGTTACACTTTGCCTTTGAATGGGATTATCCAAGGGTGGCCATAAACAAACAATGAATGAATGAATAAATACAGGTAAATTATAGTCCCTACTTAAAAATGTCTTAAAGTAAACTGCAAATCCGGAAGACGTAATATCATTATTAAAGTAATAGTTTGGTGATTTTAAACCGATTTTTACCTCATTCAAAATGAGAGGGTTAATCCCATGAAACAAATTATGTTCTAAAGACTGTATATATAGCCACCCTAGTTAGTTTTAAGCTTAGTAATTATTCTTACTTTGTGTGTAATACAGCGTTTGTTTAATCGTGTGTGAGTCATGGAAAGTATGTGCGAGCCCAATGTATCTCAGAAGATAACCCCGTCGAAAAACAGAAAACACTTTTCTGTGGAAACTAAGAAAGTTATAAATAATGTTTATTCAACTCTCATTGAACGTGCGGTCAGCAAGCAAGCAGCGTTAGAAGAAACGGTCACATTAACAAAAATTCCAACATTAACTCTATGGAAAATTGTGAATAATCCCATTTTAGCGAGGAAAAAAAACCGAAACTGGCATTTTCTCGAACGTAGATCGAAGTGATCAAGATATAATACGGCGTAAAATTTACAAGTTATACGAGGAACAAAGCGTGCCTACATTAGATAATTTAATCAACAGGCTTGAAAAAAAATGACACCGGCGTTAAATGTGGCAGATCAACGTTATGGAAGTCTATCCAACACATGGGTTTTAGATTTAAAAAAAATTAACAAAAGACAAGTTTTAATGGAATCCAGTAGAAATCGGGAATGGCGATCCGAATATCTATCAAAATTAGGATTTACAGAGATCAGCAAAGGCCAATTATTTACTTGGATGAAACCTGGTTCGACACATATGATATCCCGGAAAAGGGTTGGGTTGACTCAAGCGGCAAGTGTAAAACAAGCGCGCCATCAAAAAGAGGTAAACGAATTACGATTTTTCATGCTGGATCTAAAGACGGATTGATTCCAAATGGACTTTCTCTGTCTGCAAAAAACATTAAAGATTCTTCTCTGAATTACCATGAGGACACTGCTGATTTATTTGATGATTGGTTTAAGAACAAGCTAATTCCAAATATACCTCCGAATAGCATACTTGTAATGGACAATGCAAGTTACCATAGTAGGCAGTTGACCAAGACTCACTCCCCAAATGACACAAAAGCAACAATCCAAAACTACATGTATGATAATGACATTTATTTCCAGAAAAATTACACCAAAAGGCAATAATTGAGGTTTTACAAAATTTAAAACTACAAAAGAAATACTTCTGTGATAATTATGCGAAAAATCTAGGGCATACAGTTTAAAGGATTCATTCCACTATACCATTGTATATTTAATCCCATCGAACATGTTTGGGACCAACAGAAATCTGTCATTCGTCGTAACAATATTTGCCCTACTATTAACTCCAGTGTACTTGAGCTTATAGAAACTGAAGTTTTTAACATCCCTTCACAAAGTTGGGCAAATTCTGTTACACATGTCGAAAAAGTGGAAAAATCCTATATCCGTAAAAACAATATAGCACAAATAATAATTAGAACAGATGATGATAGCAATAGTGATATTGATGTATTAAGTAATTAATTATTATAAGTATCGAATAGTTTGTATATTTTTGTAATCATAAATATAATTTTTAATAATAGAATAACTTGTAATTTCACATTTAAACATAAATTAAATATTATCTAATGTCTTACTTATTTTTATTACAACCCATGAATAAATTCTAACAAAATACGAACCTGGTCGGCCCATTTTACAGCTGGCCCGGATCTTTCCTAATAGGGATCAGTTAGTCACTTTCTTATATCTCTGAACATACTTTACACTATTGCACTTTTCAAGAAAGTTTATGAAAGTAAATGCTTGAAAAAAAAAAACGAATGTTAATGTTCTTACAAGAATAAGTGTCATTCTATTTTGTAAATGAGCATCCATAGTCCTGAAAATAATCAGATTTTTCATCCAAATACACATTTGTTATCACAAATCCTTAACATACTTTAATATTTTCTATTAACTCTGGTCATGAGTAGGTAGGTAGGTTTATATCAAAAATTTGAAGAAATGTTTGCTCGTGCTATATAAAGCATAATCCCTTATTTTAAAAGTTCTGTACCATTTTTTTTGCGCTTATTTTAACTGAATCGGAATACTGCTTAAGGGCCACGACTCTCGGTAGGTTTGCTTGGACGGTCGCGGCGAGAAACAAAGCTACTCATCGGGGAGTAGGCGGTGACATATTCTTCCAGGGCCGATTTTCTCCCTGTTTGTATTTTGGTTCTGTGGCTTTAAGGTGCGCGCCCACTTGGGCGAAGCATCGCGTCGCGAAGCGTGGCGAAGAGAAGTGTCGCTTAGGTATTACCATTGTATTGCTCATTAGCGCAACACGAAGTGTCGCCTGGTTGCTCTCAAGACTTTTCGCGCCTCGCAAGTGGGCGAGTACTTACATGTTACTTTTTCATGCGGACAAAATACTTCGCGACCCGATGCGCCGCTTCGTCCAAGTGAGCGGGCACCTTTAGTGCGTTGCGAGATACGACCGATTCCGATTATGTACGATCTAACCTTTGTTGTTCTGTGCGTACGATTAATGCTTATTAATCATTTTATCGTTACGGATGCGGATGCATCGATATGGAAAAATACGACTTTCAATACGATTTTATAGATAGGGAAAAAATCGTCATATTGTTATCATTAAACATCGATGTTAAAATTTTTTTAAAGTAACACATTATAGGAGATAAATGCACATAATATACAGACTAGTAACATTTTAAACAGACCCCCTTCACCCATACCCGCAGGGTTTGCAACTGTTGCCAAACCACTGACGCAACACTGCATACACCCTTCCAAACGTATATCAGCAGAAACACCCGCGAGTCTGTAGGCAATTATTTGCTCAGAAACACCCCTAAAACGGGTGTTTTTGGCCTTTTAGGGGTAAACTCCCACTCGGATCGAACCGGCACCCCGCCCATCGTGTTCTGCGCGAAAAATTACCCTTACTTTGATCAAGTTTGGCCACCGACCTGCATAGTTTTAGTGGAATATAATTGAAATATTCATTCATACATAAAATATAGATTTGAAAACTAACCATGGGGTTCTATTGACCATACTAAAATATCCGACCTAACTTTTAATTTCTGTCTATTTACATTACACGCTATTATTTAACATCCAAGCTGAGAATCGAAATTTTGTCATACTCGTAGAATATTAGGCAGTATCTTTGAGTACAAACTAGTAGAGGATTAATACACTTTCATTGTCACCCCCCACTCCTCTGACGTCACATGACCTTGAACGCAGGTGTTCAATGATGTCACATGACCTTGACCTTGAACGCAGGTGTTGGGTGTTACTTTGACCTTGAATGACCTTGGCCGCATACGTATGCAGGCGTTAATTTGACCTTGAAATTACTTTTGTTGCGAACGTATGCAGGTGTTAATTTGACCTTGAATGACCTTGTCCACAAACGTATGTAGTTGTTAAATTTGACCTTGAAATGACTTTGGTTGCGAACGTATTTAGTTGTTAATTTGACCTTGAATGCCCTTGGCAGCAAACCTATGCAGTTGTTTAAATTGACTTTCAAATGATTTTGGGGTGCAAAGACGTGCTAGCCTCAATGTCAGGTCTTGAAAGCAGGTGTGCTAAACTCGACGTGTGACGTCAAAACCCGTAGCCTTTAATGCAGGTATGCTAACATTAGCTTGACTTTGACCTTGAATACCCTTGGTATCAAACCTATGCAAGTGTTAAATTGACTTTCAAATGATTTTGGGTGCGAGAACATGCTAGCCTCAACGCCAGGTCTTGCAAGCAGGTGTGCTAAACTCGTCGTGTGACGTCAAAAGCCATAGCCTTTAATGCAGGTGTGTTAACATTGACGTGACTTTTACCTTGAATGCCTTTGGTCTCAAACCTATGCAGGTGTTATTTTTGCTTTTTTTGTTGCAAACGTGCTAACCTCAAAAGATAAATAATGTATAGGAAGAAGAATGAGATTTACAATATTCTGCAAAATACGGCTTTAGAGTAATTATTACCAAGTAATTCAAAACATGGTTAAAATAAACATAAAAAATATCTTTATTTCCCAATGGCATAACAGAATGAATTGAAAACACCGGCAACACAAAGGATTACAAAAAAAAATACAGTAAATCGTAGTTAACATAATATAGATATACACAGGTCGCTTGGGTTCTTTTCAACTGGCACTCGACATTCTTGGAATCAAAAATGTATTTTTAAAGAAGGCACCCCGTGTCAGGTATTCATCTCGAATTCCCTTTGTGACGCCAAACTGTTGTATGCCCTTCTGACGTCACACGTCGAGGTAGCCTTCAATGCAGGTGTGCTAGCCTCGACATTGAATGTGTGACGACCGACGACCTACAATGACATTGAAATGTAATCTTAAGGTTGTTAGCATGTTCAAAACTTCACGATCATCTGGCAACACTGCAAGACTTTCACGTTGATCAAATCAGTAGAAAATCTTAAACCGTGCTAGCAGGATGCACCTTGCAACACACGCATCCGTTCGATCGCCTTGACGATGTTGCCGAATGTTTACGATTGTAGAAAATGGTCGGATTTTTTTGTTATGTCATCCGTATTACATAATTTATTGTAAAGTGGATATCTTGAGAAATGAGTATTAGATTCATGTTTTAAAGATTTCCAGCAACTTTAATTAAAAAAAAAATATGCTTAAAATAATAGTAGCATCGCGAATTGCCACACTTTTAAAATTTAGAAAATGTCAACATTAAACTACAAGAATTTCTATATGCATGCATGCGTACCTATAAAGCATAGTACCTACTCGCAAAAATCATGACAACATTTGAGAATGAAAGGGAGAGATATATTTTATAATTTTATCGGCGTTCTCTATTGAAACGTTTCGCATATACCTGCTGTGTAGCCTACGGGTTCGCTCTGGCTTATCTCCGCGTACAATTCTTGATTAAAAAATATCGTTAATAAATAATAAACTTTTACTTTTAATACTTCAATTGCTATTCTATTGTCAACAAAGCAACATGCAGAGTAATAAAGTTAAATTTAGGCTCTTGCAAATGTCTGATGAAGATGTCTTTGGTTTTCGAAATGTTGGAAAAGGATGGTATATTGGGAACATTCCTATATCCTTTAGTGAAGATATTTTAATTATTGACAGCGAGCAGTATACATTAACAGATGGGCTGTTGGATTTATTAACCCTTCAGCGCCCGAAAAAATATTCGAGCCTGGAACTTATTAAATATAAACAAATTTTATTATTATCAAATTCACATAGACGTGGCTTTGAACGAAATTCACATATCCGCTCAAGTAAAGGCTTTAAATACGTCAATATCATACGCAAACTGTTTCCACCAAAAAGAAAAAAACACACAAAAAGTAGTACATGCCAAAAAATGCTGAAGCACAGCGGTTACAGCAGCTGGAGTCAAAGATAATTAAAGCCTATAAAAATTTTCTGTATTTCTTATAGATTTTAGGTGATAAATCTTTGTACTTAATAGATTTTATGTCTGTAATATAAATATCAGTTTAATTATCTTATTTTTGTTTTTTTAAATGCGCAAATAGACCAGTATTCTACGTTAAAATTTTAGCGAAACTCTTCAATATATTATGTGCAACCATGGAGAAATTCTTTTAGCTCGGAATTGAATAATATGCTTCTCGTTTGTTTCTCACTATAGTATTAGACTGTGTTAGGTTAAAAAATAAAAAAAAATAATAAAATAGGTCATAAGACATTCAACATAGACTTGTTTAAAGAAGTAGACATAAAAAATCGTTAGCTTAGGTGTATCGGCTCTGCATATCCATCAATAGTACTCTGCGATCAACTGAAAAAAATGTTGTTTTGCCGAGCAGACAGAACTTTTAGCTTGGAATTGAATAGTATATGCATCTTTTTCGTTTCTCAGTAATGTTGAAAACTAACGTCCGTAAAATATATTTTCGACAGAGAGTTCAAAATAAAAAAAACTCCCAAATCAAAATATTTTCCCCGGAGCGTCTGTTTCGGCCTTGCGCATCTCCATCCGGGGGGGGGGGGGGGTGTTCCTATCAGAGAAGAAAAATAAAAAAAAAAATATGTACGGCCAAGATGACCTCTCAATCCATATAACTCTGCGACAACCTAAAAAAAAATGTTGTATTCCCTAGCAGATAGTTTTGGAACTTAGTTTATAACCATTTTTCTTTATCATTTAATATAACTAGATGAAAATTTAATAAATTAGTTTTTGTTTATCTTTATAGAAACACGTGTACATCAAATTTATGATTATCTTTGAGGTCAATTGAGTCAAACTCGCCTTATCCATATTTCGCGAAAATTGAGTTAAATATGGAATTTAATACAGTTTTGATTACCTACTATAAAAAAAACCGAACACTTGGCATGTCAATGTCAATTATAAAAGGTGTTTAACCAATACACGAAGGTAATTTACTTATCCCTCCATTTTAGGTTAAAAATGAAAAAAAGATCCTGTGTAGGTATAAATTTTTAGGTAGATACTACGATGCTGTCATAAACGACGGCGAATTTTCTCCACCATTTAATTATTCTAGGTACCTACGTTAAATCTATGTAGATCTTGAGGTTAGGAGCCCGAACGCAATTCATTGGTTTCGGCCCCAGTTTTGCCTCGGAGATTCAGCTTTACAAATTGACCGTAAGCAGCGCAGCGCTAGCCTAGAGCTTGAAAATGCATTGGCTCTTATGGGAGCGATACCTATTTTTATTAAAATTAGTTCTTTGGAGAACAAATAACGACTTTTATATGAATTTAGGGTCACTTTGACACACTTATTTTAAAATTCAGCCTCTATGTAGTTTCAACGACGCTTGGTTTTTAAAATACAGAGTATTAAAAATTCTACCATCCGGTTTTACAAAGCAAGTTCTACTTCTATAAGACCTACCGTTACTCATTAACAACAATATTAGGAAAAAAGTTAATAACAAAGTGATTTGGATTAATAAAACGAGAAAAACGCAATGCTTGTTTTAGAAAAATGAACGCTAACGAAGACAGGCCCTCTATCGCAACCCAGCGAACTAACCAAAAAAATAGTGATAGAAATTTTAAATACTGCCATTGCCGATCGGCCTCCTATCTCGAGATTTCCATAATTAAGATGTAGGTACGTCTCGCAGCCTTGATGCGAATTTACCAATTATTCCCTTTGTGACGCCAAACTGTTGTAGGCCCTTCTGACGTCACACGTCGAGGTAGCCTTCAATGCAGGTGTGCTAGCCTCGACATTGAATGTGCGACGACTGACGACCTACAATGACATTGAAATGTAAGGTTGTTAGCATGTTCAAAACTTCACAATCATCTGGCAACACTGCAAGACTTTCACGTTGACCAAATCAATACAAAATCTTAAACCGTGCTAGGAGGATGCACCTTGCAACACACGCATCCGTTCGAACGCTTTGTCGATGTTGCCGAATGTTTACGATTGTAGAAAATGGTCAGATTTTTTTGTTATGTCATCCGTATTACATAATTGGAGATTGAGAATATTATCAAATAAAAAACAAAATTGTAAAGGTGAGATTTGAGGGCGTATATAGGTTTAAATAAATTCTTTGCCAAGAAGTAATAAAAAATAAATGATTTTATGTTGTTTTTTGAACACAATTTATAACTTAAAAAGCACTTACCCCCACTACATTTATCTGCTTGCCTGCTTATTTTCCTTAATACAAATAACATGTATATCGAGGGAATCACACTTGCGCATTTTTTTTAGCACTAAGTACACCAATTAAAACTTAAATGAGACAAAAGTTTTTGTGTATGGGAACTTTCCTAAAATAATTAGGGAAGCCAATAATGTATCACTTCAAAATTTACATGGCAATTCCTATGTCCTGCCTCACGGTGCAACACCCGGTATACCACAAAACATTGCTTTTTATCATTAAGGACTATAGATATTCACGACTCATTTTTTTAAGTTATAATATATTTAATGGCTCAGTTTAACCTATATGTACACAAACACGCTGAAAAATTATCGAATACTAAAGTGCAAGATGGTAACAGGTAGCAGGTAGTTCCTTCAAACGGTGTGATAAAACTAAACGATCGAACTCAGTAGACAGGTATATTCGTCAGTGCAGGCGTTACTCCAGTAAATATGTATAAAATTTAAAAATTCTGTTTAAATTTACTACATTTCTTTGCAACAAAATGAGATAAATATTGTATCATGTAGACCTCGATCATCTCTCTATAAAATCCCATGCCCCGTTTTTACCAAAAGTACACAAATCCTTGTATAATGGTGTGGTGAAATCAGGAATTTCAACCAAAGATTAACAAATCCGTGAACTATTAATTTTCGTCAATTTCAGCGTAATTTCTCTCAAACAGCAACAAATCCATGCAGAAAATACGAGCGCAGTGTTATAACCCATGCAAAAGTGAACAAATCCAGAGGTATTTCAGAACTTTCCCAAGTTGGATTACTGATAAAATAGGTTTTTGTTTATTTGTAATTTTTTCTGAGTTGATTTAATAAATATTATAGTATAGTATCAGTTTTCCATGTCTCTAAGTGTAGATACATTGTTAATAAATTATTGTCAGCAACCCTGTGATAAAAAATATCGTCGCACACCACTGTGAAGCCATAAGCTGAAAGCGTCAAAGTTTTATTTTTACCATTAACCAAGCTTTTGTATGTATCCATAAACATAAGATGAGTGTGACAGAGATGGTATGAAAATAAAGATATGTGCAAAAGAGATAAATTATTTCGCAGAAAAATAACAAGAAGGTAGGTAGAAGGTTTAACCCGAATTTTATTGTACGGTCTTGGGATATAGCAATCTTTTCTCTCGAAAATTATTTGTATTTACAGAAAAAATAATTGTTTAACCTATAGAATGAGATACCTACCACAAACAAATATCAATCAAAGATTTTTAATTTAAGAGCCATGAAAATTACATAAGTATTACTATTATTAAATATACATGGATGATTGGCTATGATATTTTATAGATTGAATTAATGGATTTTAAAAATTCATTGTAAAAGATACGTTTTATACTGGGTGTTGCACCGTAGGACGGGACATAGGAATTCCCGTGTAATTTTTGAAGTGGTCAATTATTGACTTCCCTAATTATTTTAACAATAAAATGTATTAGGGTTTATTGAAAAGCGCGAGAGTTGTACTCAAAGAATACACCTTAACCCTTTACGACCACCTAAGCATTCAATACCTTTCCCATCGCATATTTTTATTTTCATGTTATGTTTTTTCCTTGTCCCAGAGAATATGCGCACTTCTTTTACCTTGAGACCAGTTGTTGCTGTAGACGTTTTTTGATAGAATACCGCATTTTTACTGTTTAAGATTTAAGCCCTTTAATTTTTTTTTTCTAATTTCTTTTTCTTGTGGCAATTTGGCTTTAGACAGGGTGTTGAGAATTCCTCACAGCTTGAATAGCTATCACTTCGCAAACGTTTTTGTGCTTTATACCTTTGCTTACACATACCTGAAGTAGTAGATTTTCTCGCTGACGACGATAGTGTGATAATTCTTTTAGCTGGCCTATCTTTAATTTGCGAAGTAGTAGTTTTTGATGATTCTGACGACACAGCCTTTGATGTCTTTTTTAGGGGATCATTACCGATTTCTCGCTTAAGGCTTAACCGTGATACGGATGTTAGTCTCTTTCTATTAGGTTTACCAATTTCTGTTGTTGGCTTTGAGTCTCGCTCAATTTTTTCATTTTCTTCTGCACAAGATTTTGCTTGAACAGGTATTAAATTATGTTGTTCTGGTTGTTGTAAAGATGGTGGAATGAGTGTATCCTCGGCATACGGTTCAAAAGAACTGAAAAATTCGGCTATGCTCTGGATCGTAGAGACTGTGGCATTCTCATCATCGAAGGGGGTTGTATTTACTGGCACTGATTGTATTTCCATTACACCTGCTGTACTCTCCTCCTGGGGAATAGCTTCTACTATAGGACTTTCCAAAATGTCTGCCCCATCAGCTTCAATTTCAAGCAGGGACTCTGGTTCGATCATGACTAATTCTGGTTCGATCATGACTATTTCAGGGTCCGACTGAGAGGATGGGAGAGGTGAAACTAATTGTGGTAGAGTAACACATTCATACAAAATATCCTTTACACCGGGGGTATCTAAAGATGGAGTAGGACTTTCCAAAATGTCTGCCCCACCCGCTCCAATTTCAAGCGGGGAGTTTGGTTCGGTCATGACCATTTCAGGGTTCGACTGAGAGGATGGGAGAGGTGAAACTAATTGTGGAAGGGTAACACATTCATACAAAATATCCTTCACATCGGGGATATCTAAGGATGGAGTATGGAGACAAAAATCGTTTACCGTCGCGGCTGGGATAGTCTTATTTGTAGTCGAACTGGAACGCGCACTTAATATTTTTGATAAACGCATTGGCTTAGTTTTTATGCGTATACCTTGAAGCGTAAAAGCGGGCATACAGTGTAAGGAACAAATTGATTATTTAATAATCTAAAAACATTTCGTAAAAATCCTTGGACACATATACAGTGTGTCCGCGGATGGCGGTACCCAATAGGGAAGAATTCTTTATTATTCATTTTACGAACAGAAGTCATTCTTTATAAAAAGTTCTGCTTATTAAGAAAATAAATTTACGATTGAAGAAATTTAGATCACATGTACAGGGTGTTAATAAATTAGGAAAATATGAAAACGCTTCAAGAGAGAAGTACCATTATTTATTATTTTTAACAAAAATTTTATAAAACAAAGTTGTTTATAAACCAACGTAAAGTCTAATTACAAATTTTAAAATAAAAATTCAAATTTTTAAAAATTATTCAACATAGCTACCTCCCAACATGACGCACTTTTCCGCTAACTTAATAAATTTACCGTACACTTTACGAATGATTCGCGGCACATTTAGATCATGGATCGCTTCTTCTATTCGTTGTTTTAATATTTCCCTATCATGTGGAAGATTATCTGAATAAACCTTTTGTTTTAAGGCACCCCACAAAAAGAAATCTAGCAATGAAAGGTCAGGCGACCTAGCTGGATAATGGTTTGGGCCAAACCCCCCTATCCACCTTGCGCCAAAATGATCATTTAACCATTGTCTGACCAAGGCTGTGCAATGAGCAGGACAACCGTCTTGTTGCCAAAACATATTATTACGTACTTCTGGCTCTAACGTATTAAGAAATGGTAAGACGAAATGTTCCAAAATGTTCAAATACACGTTCTGGTTTAAATTTCCCTCTATAAAATATGGGCCAATGATCCGATCATAAAAAATTCCACACCATACATTAACTTTTAACGTTGACTTCCTTTGTTTATTACATAGTTAGGATTTTCGTAAGCCCAATGACGACTATTTTGTGAAGATACGTGCCCGTTTGTGTAAAATGTAGATTAATCGGTAAAAAAAAAATAAATCTATGAAATCGTTGGTTCTCAAGGTGCTTTTCACCTATCCATAAACAAAACTCTAAACGTCTCTCTTCATCTCCAAGTTCAAGTGTATGCCGGATCTTTGGCTTAAACGGTATAATTTTGTTTTCCTTAAAAATTGTATGTAATTCACTTTTGCTTAAATCCACTGTTTGTGCACGCTTCCTTAAAGATTGCTTTTTTTTTGACACCGGCGTATTAGGAAATTTTTCATGAAAAACATCTATAGCGTATTGATAAGACAAATTTCCAATACCGTAACATTTTATTAAATAAATACGTTCTTCTTTGGCTAACATTTTCGAAAATGCCTTCACGAAAGCAGAATACTGACACATGTAAATAAGATGATGACGTAACATGAACGTATACAAAATCGGCTATCTTAATTTTGTTGTAAAATGCAAATAATTACATAAAACCCATTTTATTTTAAAAAATTTGAATTTTTATTTTAAAATTTGTAATTAGACTTTACGTTGGTTTATAAACAACTTTGTCCATTTCTTTAAATCGGCGTCATAAAAAAAAGTCCAGGGGTGTGATGTCAGGCGACCTGGCTGGCCAAGGAATATTTGAATGTCTGCCTATCCAACGGTGCGGAAATACTTCATTCAAATACCCAGTTACTGTGTTAGTACTATGGCATGGGGCTCCATCATGTTGATACCAAATTGTACGTCTTATATTTAGTGGCAGCTCGTCAAGAAATTGAGACAACTGGTTCCTTAAAAGTCCAGGTAAATGGCAGCATTTATATTTTGTTGGAAAAAGTATGGTCCAACGCGCAACGATCCGATCATTAAAAATGCCACACGAAACATTGGTTTTAAATGAATATTGACTACGTCATTCGATTATAAAATTTGGATTCTTGTCACTCCACCACCGACAATTTTGGGAGCATACCACGCCGTTGGAAGTAAACATGGCTTCATCTGTAAATATTATTTTTCTTGCAAAAAAAGGATCAACTTCACACTCGCCTTGGAACGACGCGCAAAATAGGAAACGGGATTCAAAATCTCTAGGAGAAAGCGTGTGAATGTATTTCGGTTTAGGGGAGACTGGGGTACATTTGAACAGAGGGCAGATTTGAACTTTGAATTTTAGTCAATCCTGTTTAAACCTAGAGTGAAAATAATTTAATACTAGTGGCAACACTGCGAAACGAACATGAATCAATACTTGCTATCGACTTCAGACGTGTTTTAATGGCGCCAAAAGCATGTCAATGATTTATGCTCACAAGTGTAAAATTTTTGAACGTTATATTTCGGTTATAATTTCTGTTTTATCTTGTCTAAGTAAATTTGTCGTACATAATTCGAAAGAGGTAAGTTTTAGCTTGTCATTGATATATTACTTTCTACATTATCCATTCTTGGACATGTGGAAATGTTAGGTTAAGCAAAAAAAAATTAATGTAGGGCACATTTGAACTAAGTAAATGGGGTACATTTGAACGTGGTAAAATAACCTTGTATATGAAATTCTGAGTATTAGACTAATCTTAGCTCTTACTTTCCCAAGTTAAGTAAATTTAGAAAAATAGTAATTCTTAATTGACACTCAAATATTTTTCCTTTACCTAAGCTTAAAGAAAATAAAACAATTTCTGTTTTGTCTCTTTAGATTCAATTTGGTTCGAAACTATGTAAAGAAAAAAAGGGAAGTTTACTCAGAGGTAGATATGGAAACTGCAATCAGGGCCATAAGGGAGCAAATAATGACTTTGCGAGAAGCGGCAGCAACTTACGGCATGTCTCACACAAGTTTACATTATCGCCTTAAAAAGATAAATGTGAATGATGATGGAGTTGTGACCTCTTCTGTCAAGCATAATTTCCACTCAAAATATTCCAGTCAGAAAATTCACTCAAAATATTCCAGTCGGCAAATTTTCTCAAAGGACCAAGAATCAGCCTTAGTTGAATATGCAATTAATTCGTCAAAAATGTGCAACTAAAAATCTTTGCATATGATTATGCTAAGAAATTAAAATTAAGAATGCCTGATAGTTGCAACAAAAATAGATCAGCAGGAGAAGATTGGTTCTATAGTTTTATGAGACGACACAAAGACCTTGCTGTTCGTAAGCCAGAAGAGAAAACATCAGAGATTTTTTGGCTAAAGCAGGTTAAAGTACCAAGAATTTTTGTGTATGAAGATTGCGCTTATTGTTGGAGTCTCGGGAGCATGCAGGAGTGATGAACTAGTAAAGATGAAAATTTCCCATGTTAATGTTTTGCAAGAAAAGGTCGTCATCGAAATTCCTGATACGAAGACATATATAAATAGATCCTTCATCATAAGTGACCCAAATTGGATTGACGTCTTTCAGAACAGTGTGTCCGCGGATGGGGGTACCCAATAGGGAAGAATTCTTTATTATTCATTTTACAACCAAAAGTCATTCTTTATAAAAAGTTCTGCTTATTAAGAAAATAAATTTACGATTGAAGAAATTTAGATCACATGTACAGGGTGTTAATAAATTAGAAAAATATGAAAACGCTTCAAGAGAGAAGTACCATTATTTATTATTTTTAACAAAAATTTTATAAAACAAAGTTGTTTATAAACCAACGTAAAGTCTAATTACAAATTTTAAAATAAAAATTCAAATTTTTTAAAATAAAATGGGTTTTATGTAATTATTTGCATTTTACAACAAAATCAAGATAGCCGATTTTGTATACGTTCATGTTACGTCATCATCTTATTTACATGTGTCAGTATTCTGCTTTCGTGAAGGCATTTTCGAAAATGTTAACCAAAGAAGAGCGTATTTATTTAATAAAATGTTACGGTATTGGAAATTTGTCTTATCAATACGCTATAGATGTTTTTCATGAAAAATTTCCTAATACGCCGGTGTCAAAAAAAAAGCAATCTTTAAGGAAGCGTGCACAAACAGTGGATTTAAGCAAAAGTGAATTACATACAATTTTTAAGGAAAACAAAATTATACCGTTTAAGCCAAAGATCCGGCATACACTTGAACTTGGAGATGAAGAGAGACGTTTAGAGTTTTGTTTATGGATAGGTGAAAAGCACCTTGAGAACCAACGATTTCATAGATTTATTTTTTTTTACCGATTAATCTACATTTTACACAAACGGGCACGTATCTTCACAAAATAGTCGTCATTGGGCTTACGAAAATCCTAACTATGTAATAAACAAAGAAAGTCAACGTTAAAAGTTAATGTATGGTGTGGAATTTTTTATGATCGGATCATTGGCCCATATTTTATAGAGGGAAATTTAAACCAGAACGTGTATTTGAACATTTTGGAACATTTCGTCTTACCATTTCTTAATACGTTAGAGCCAGAAGTACGTAATAATATGTTTTGGCAACAAGACGGTTGTCCTGCTCATTGCACAGCCTTGGTCAGACAATGGTTAAATGATCATTTTGGCGCAAGGTGGATAGGGGGGTTTGGCCCAAACCATTATCCAGCTAGGTCGCCTGACCTTTCATTGCTAGATTTCTTTTTGTGGGGTGCCTTAAAACAAAAGGTTTATTCAGATAATCTTCCACATGATAGGGAAATATTAAAACAACGAATAGAAGAAGCGATCCATGATCTAAATGTGCCGCGAATCATTCGTAAAGTGTACGGTAAATTTATTAAGTTAGCGGAAAAGTGCGTCATGTTGGGAGGTAGCTATGTTGAATAATTTTTAAAAATTTGAATTTTTATTTTAAAATTTGTAATTAGACTTTACGTTGGTTTATAAACAACTTTGTTTTATAAAATTTTTGTTAAAAATAATAAATAATGGTACTTCTCTCTTGAAGCGTTTTCATATTTTCCTAATTTATTAACACCCTGTACATGTGATCTAAATTTCTTCAATCGTAAATTTATTTTCTTAATAAGCAGAACTTTTTATAAAGAATGACTTCTGTTCGTAAAATGAATAATAAAGAATTCTTCCCTATTGGGTACCGCCATCCGCGGACACACTGTATATGTGTCCAAGGATTTTTACGAAATGTTTTTAGATTATTAAATAATCAATTTGTTCCTTACACTGTATGCCCGCTTTTACGCTTCAAGGTATACGCATAAAAACTAAGCCAATGCGTTTATCAAAAATATTAAGTGCGCGTTCCAGTTCGACTACAAATAAGACTATCCCAGCCGCGACGGTAAACGATTTTTGTCTCCATACTCCATCCTTAGATATCCCCGATGTGAAGGATATTTTGTATGAATGTGTTACCCTTCCACAATTAGTTTCACCTCTCCCATCCTCTCAGTCGAACCCTGAAATGGTCATGACCGAACCAAACTCCCCGCTTGAAATTGGAGCGGGTGGGGCAGACATTTTGGAAAGTCCTACTCCATCTTTAGATACCCCCGGTGTAAAGGATATTTTGTATGAATGTGTTACTCTACCACAATTAGTTTCACCTCTCCCATCCTCTCAGTCGGACCCTGAAATAGTCATGATCGAACCAGAATTAGTCATGATCGAACCAGAGTCCCTGCTTGAAATTGAAGCTGATGGGGCAGACATTTTGGAAAGTCCTATAGTAGAAGCTATTCCCCAGGAGGAGAGTACAGCAGGTGTAATGGAAATACAATCAGTGCCAGTAAATACAACCCCCTTCGATGATGAGAATGCCACAGTCTCTACGATCCAGAGCATAGCCGAATTTTTCAGTTCTTTTGAACCGTATGCCGAGGATACACTCATTCCACCATCTTTACAACAACCAGAACAACATAATTTAATACCTGTTCAAGCAAAATCTTGTGCAGAAGAAAATGAAAAAATTGAGCGAGACTCAAAGCCAACAACAGAAATTGGTAAACCTAATAGAAAGAGACTAACATCCGTATCACGGTTAAGCCTTAAGCGAGAAATCGGTAATGATCCCCTAAAAAAGACATCAAAGGCTGTGTCGTCAGAATCATCAAAAACTACTACTTCGCAAATTAAAGATAGGCCAGCTAAAAGAATTATCACACTATCGTCGTCAGCGAGAAAATCTACTACTTCAGGTATGTGTAAGCAAAGGTATAAAGCACAAAAACGTTTGCGAAGTGATAGCTATTCAAGCTGTGAGGAATTCTCAACACCCTGTCTAAAGCCAAATTGCCACAAGAAAAAGAAATTAGAAAAAAAAAATTAAAGGGCTTAAATCTTAAACAGTAAAAATGCGGTATTCTATCAAAAAACGTCTACAGCAACAACTGGTCTCAAGGTAAAAGAAGTGCGCATATTCTCTGGGACAAGGAAAAAACATAACATGAAAATAAAAATATGCGATGGGAAAGGTATTGAATGCTTAGGTGGTCGTAAAGGGTTAAGGTGTATTCTTTGAGTACAACTCTGGCGCTTTTCAATAAACCCTAATACATTTTATTGTTAAAATAATTAGGGAAGTCAATAATTGACCACTTCAAAAATTACACGGGAATTCCTATGTCCCGTCCTACGGTGCAACACCCAGTATAAAACGTATCTTTTACAATGAATTTTTAAAATCCATTAATTCAATCTATAAAATATCATAGCCAATCATCCATGTATATTTAATAATAGTAATAATTATGTAATTTTCATGGCTCTTAAATTAAAAATCTTTGATTGATATTTGTTGTGGTAGGTATCTCATTCTATAGGTTAAACAATTATTTTTTCTGTAAATACAAATAATTTTCGAGAGAAAAGATTGCTATATCCCAAGACCGTACAATAAAATTCGGGTTAAACCTTCTACCTACCTTCTTGTTATTTTTCTGCGAAATAATTTATCTCTTTTGCACATATCTTTATTTTCATACCATCTCTGTCACACTCATCTTATGTTTATGGATACATACAAAAGCTTGGTTAATGGTAAAAATAAAACTTTGACGCTTTCAGCTTATGGCTTCACAGTGGTGTGCGACGATATTTTTTATCACAGGGTTGCTGACAATAATTTATTAACAATGTATCTACACTTAGAGACATGGAAAACTGATACTATACTATAATATTTATTAAATCAACTCAGAAAAAATTACAAATAAACAAAAACCTATTTTATCAGTAATCCAACTTGGGAAAGTTCTGAAATACCTCTGGATTTGTTCACTTTTGCATGGGTTATAACACTGCGCTCGTATTTTCTGCATGGATTTGTTGCTGTTTGAGAGAAATTACGCTGAAATTGACGAAAATTAATAGTTCACGGATTTGTTAATCTTTGGTTGAAATTCCTGATTTCACCACACCATTATACAAGGATTTGTGTACTTTTGGTAAAAACGGGGCATGGGATTTTATAGAGAGATGATCGAGGTCTACATGATACAATATTTATCTCATTTTGTTGCAAAGAAATGTAGTAAATTTAAACAGAATTTTTAAATTTTATACATATTTACTGGAGTAACGCCTGCACTGACGAATATACCTGTCTACTGAGTTCGATCGTTTAGTTTTATCACACCGTTTGAAGGAACTACCTGCTACCTGTTACCATCTTGCACTTTAGTATTCGATAATTTTTCAGCGTGTTTGTGTACATATAGGTTAAACTGAGCCATTAAATATATTATAACTTAAAAAAATGAGTCGTGAATATCTATAGTCCTTAATGATAAAAAGCAATGTTTTGTGGTATACCGGGTGTTGCACCGTGAGGCAGGACATAGGAATTGCCATGTAAATTTTGAAGTGATACATTATTGGCTTCCCTAATTATTTTAGGAAAGTTCCCATACACAAAAACTTTTGTCTCATTTAAGTTTTAATTGGTGTACTTAGTGCTAAAAAAAAATGCGCAAGTGTGATTCCCTCGATATACATGTTATTTGTATTAAGGAAAATAAGCAGGCAAGCAGATAAATGTAGTGGGGGTAAGTGCTTTTTAAGTTATAAATTGTGTTCAAAAAACAACATAAAATCATTTATTTTTTATTACTTCTTGGCAAAGAATTTATTTAAACCTATATACGCCCTCAAATCTCACCTTTACAATTTTGTTTTTTATTTGATAATATTCTCAATCTCCAATTATGTAATACGGATGACATAACAAAAAAATCTGACCATTTTCTACAATCGTAAACATTCGGCAACATCGACAAAGCGTTCGAACGGATGCGTGTGTTGCAAGGTGCATCCTCCTAGCACGGTTTAAGATTTTGTATTGATTTGGTCAACGTGAAAGTCTTGCAGTGTTGCCAGATGATTGTGAAGTTTTGAACATGCTAACAACCTTACATTTCAATGTCATTGTAGGTCGTCAGTCGTCGCACATTCAATGTCGAGGCTAGCACACCTGCATTGAAGGCTACCTCGACGTGTGACGTCAGAAGGGCCTACAACAGTTTGGCGTCACAAAGGGAATAATTGGTAAATTCGCATCAAGGCTGCGAGACGTACCTACATCTTAATTATGGAAATCTCGAGATAGGAGGCCGATCGGCAATGGCAGTATTTAAAATTTCTATCACTATTTTTTTGGTTAGTTCGCTGGGTTGCGATAGAGGGCCTGTCTTCGTTAGCGTTCATTTTTCTAAAACAAGCATTGCGTTTTTCTCGTTTTATTAATCCAAATCACTTTGTTATTAACTTTTTTCCTAATATTGTTGTTAATGAGTAACGGTAGGTCTTATAGAAGTAGAACTTGCTTTGTAAAACCGGATGGTAGAATTTTTAATACTCTGTATTTTAAAAACCAAGCGTCGTTGAAACTACATAGAGGCTGAATTTTAAAATAAGTGTGTCAAAGTGACCCTAAATTCATATAAAAGTCGTTATTTGTTCTCCAAAGAACTAATTTTAATAAAAATAGGTATCGCTCCCATAAGAGCCAATGCATTTTCAAGCTCTAGGCTAGCGCTGCGCTGCTTACGGTCAATTTGTAAAGCTGAATCTCCGAGGCAAAACTGGGGCCGAAACCAATGAATTGCGTTCGGGCTCCTAACCTCAAGATCTACATAGATTTAACGTAGGTACCTAGAATAATTAAATGGTGGAGAAAATTCGCCGTCGTTTATGACAGCATCGTAGTATCTACCTAAAAATTTATACCTACACAGGATCTTTTTTTCATTTTTAACCTAAAATGGAGGGATAAGTAAATTACCTTCGTGTATTGGTTAAACACCTTTTATAATTGACATTGACATGCCAAGTGTTCGGTTTTTTTTATAGTAGGTAATCAAAACTGTATTAAATTCCATATTTAACTCAATTTTCGCGAAATATGGATAAGGCGAGTTTGACTCAATTGACCTCAAAGATAATCATAAATTTGATGTACACGTGTTTCTATAAAGATAAACAAAAACTAATTTATTAAATTTTCATCTAGTTATATTAAATGATAAAGAAAAATGGTTATAAACTAAGTTCCAAAACTATCTGCTAGGGAATACAACATTTTTTTTTAGGTTGTCGCAGAGTTATATGGATTGAGAGGTCATCTTGGCCGTACATATTTTTTTTTTTATTTTTCTTCTCTGATAGGAACACCCCCCCCCCCCCCCCGGATGGAGATGCGCAAGGCCGAAACAGACGCTCCGGGGAAAATATTTTGATTTGGGAGTTTTTTTTATTTTGAACTCTCTGTCGAAAATATATTTTACGGACGTTAGTTTTCAACATTACTGAGAAACGAAAAAGATGCATATACTATTCAATTCCAAGCTAAAAGTTCTGTCTGCTCGGCAAAACAACATTTTTTTCAGTTGATCGCAGAGTACTATTGATGGATATGCAGAGCCGATACACCTAAGCTAACGATTTTTTATGTCTACTTCTTTAAACAAGTCTATGTTGAATGTCTTATGACCTATTTTATTATTTTTTTTTATTTTTTAACCTAACACAGTCTAATACTATAGTGAGAAACAAACGAGAAGCATATTATTCAATTCCGAGCTAAAAGAATTTCTCCATGGTTGCACATAATATATTGAAGAGTTTCGCTAAAATTTTAACGTAGAATACTGGTCTATTTGCGCATTTAAAAAAACAAAAATAAGATAATTAAACTGATATTTATATTACAGACATAAAATCTATTAAGTACAAAGATTTATCACCTAAAATCTATAAGAAATACAGAAAATTTTTATAGGCTTTAATTATCTTTGACTCCAGCTGCTGTAACCGCTGTGCTTCAGCATTTTTTGGCATGTACTACTTTTTGTGTGTTTTTTTCTTTTTGGTGGAAACAGTTTGCGTATGATATTGACGTATTTAAAGCCTTTACTTGAGCGGATATGTGAATTTCGTTCAAAGCCACGTCTATGTGAATTTGATAATAATAAAATTTGTTTATATTTAATAAGTTCCAGGCTCGAATATTTTTTCGGGCGCTGAAGGGTTAATAAATCCAACAGCCCATCTGTTAATGTATACTGCTCGCTGTCAATAATTAAAATATCTTCACTAAAGGATATAGGAATGTTCCCAATATACCATCCTTTTCCAACATTTCGAAAACCAAAGACATCTTCATCAGACATTTGCAAGAGCCTAAATTTAACTTTATTACTCTGCATGTTGCTTTGTTGACAATAGAATAGCAATTGAAGTATTAAAAGTAAAAGTTTATTATTTATTAACGATATTTTTTAATCAAGAATTGTACGCGGAGATAAGCCAGAGCGAACCCGTAGGCTACACAGCAGGTATATGCGAAACGTTTCAATAGAGAACGCCGATAAAATTATAAAATATATCTCTCCCTTTCATTCTCAAATGTTGTCATGATTTTTGCGAGTAGGTACTATGCTTTATAGGTACGCATGCATGCATATAGAAATTCTTGTAGTTTAATGTTGACATTTTCTAAATTTTAAAAGTGTGGCAATTCGCGATGCTACTATTATTTTAAGCATATTTTTTTTTTAATTAAAGTTGCTGGAAATCTTTAAAACATGAATCTAATACTCATTTCTCAAGATATCCACTTTACAATAAATTATGTAATACGGATGACATAACAAAAAAATCCGACCATTTTCTACAATCGTAAACATTCGGCAACATCGTCAAGGCGATCGAACGGATGCGTGTGTTGCAAGGTGCATCCTGCTAGCACGGTTTAAGATTTTCTACTGATTTGATCAACGTGAAAGTCTTGCAGTGTTGCCAGATGATCGTGAAGTTTTGAACATGCTAACAACCTTAAGATTACATTTCAATGTCATTGTAGGTCGTCGGTCGTCACACATTCAATGTCGAGGCTAGCACACCTGCATTGAAGGCTACCTCGACGTGTGACGTCAGAAGGGCATACAACAGTTTGGCGTCACAAAGGGAATTCGAGATGAATACCTGACACGGGGTGCCTTCTTTAAAAATACATTTTTGATTCCAAGAATGTCGAGTGCCAGTTGAAAAGAACCCAAGCGACCTGTGTATATCTATATTATGTTAACTACGATTTACTGTATTTTTTTTTGTAATCCTTTGTGTTGCCGGTGTTTTCAATTCATTCTGTTATGCCATTGGGAAATAAAGATATTTTTTATGTTTATTTTAACCATGTTTTGAATTACTTGGTAATAATTACTCTAAAGCCGTATTTTGCAGAATATTGTAAATCTCATTCTTCTTCCTATACATTATTTATCTTTTGAGGTTAGCACGTTTGCAACAAAAAAAGCAAAAATAACACCTGCATAGGTTTGAGACCAAAGGCATTCAAGGTAAAAGTCACGTCAATGTTAACACACCTGCATTAAAGGCTATGGCTTTTGACGTCACACGACGAGTTTAGCACACCTGCTTGCAAGACCTGGCGTTGAGGCTAGCATGTTCTCGCACCCAAAATCATTTGAAAGTCAATTTAACACTTGCATATGTTTGATACCAAGGGTATTCAAGGTCAAAGTCAAGCTAATGTTAGCATACCTGCATTAAAGGCTACGGGTTTTGACGTCACACGTCGAGTTTAGCACACCTGCTTTCAAGACCTGACATTGAGGCTAGCACGTCTTTGCACCCCAAAATCATTTGAAAGTCAATTTAAACAACTGCATAGGTTTGCTGCCAAGGGCATTCAAGGTCAAATTAACAACTAAATACGTTCGCAACCAAAGTCATTTCAAGGTCAAATTTAACAACTACATACGTTTGTGGACAAGGTCATTCAAGGTCAAATTAACACCTGCATACGTTCGCAACAAAAGTAATTTCAAGGTCAAATTAACGCCTGCATACGTATGCGGCCAAGGTCATTCAAGGTCAAAGTAACACCCAACACCTGCGTTCAAGGTCAAGGTCATGTGACATCATTGAACACCTGCGTTCAAGGTCATGTGACGTCAGAGGAGTGGGGGGTGACAATGAAAGTGTATTAATCCTCTACTCAAACTAGCTATTATAAGTGACAATGTCAAGAGATGTGAACATACTTTTATCGTTTTTACTAAAAATCAACTGTTTTATAAAAGTTGTATACTTTTATCACAGAATATTAAACCAAAAACAACTGCAACATGTAGACACTGATATATGATGATATATTATATATACAGCGTGTAACAGAAGTATGGAACGCTTTAAATATCTTTAATACCGTTTGTCCGATTTAGCTAAAATTCGGTATCCGTATATAAGAGGTTATCGCGGATCTGCTAGTGACATTTGCAATGTTGCCAAATTTACAGTTTTTTAGCAATTTAAAATAATTTTTTTTAAATGGAACACGCTATATATTATTCAAAAAAATGATTCCGCAACAAATTCTAAATAACTTTTATATAAGTTACTTAATGTCCAAATCTAGCCATCTTTTTGATATTGTGGTTTAAATATCATAAGAACTTCTTATCCAAGAAAACTGATAGAGATGTAAGTAGTTTATAAGTAGGTCTTGGAAATTTATGACACAATTAAATTCTGACAGCGACATTGACAAACTTTTCAGAAGGTATTTGTGCTTCATAATTTATCAGTTTTAATAATTATTCTTAAAATGGATTTACTAACGGAAACCTGCGAATAGAAATATTAATGATAATGGGTTTCGGGGATCGAAGGCGAACACAGCAGGAGGTTGCTGAGATTTTCAATGATAAGTATCCCAACCGAAATCCAATAGCACGTTCCACAGTAAGCAAAATTTTAAAGAAATATAACGAAACTGGCCATGTAAAAGACATTTCAAAATCTAGGCGTCCAAAAACTGCGACAAGCGGCGATAAAGCTTTAGATATTTTGCTTAGCATAGAGGAAAATCCACACCTCTCTACTCGAATTATTGGCCTCGATTACAACACATCGCACATGTCGGTAGATCGCGTATTAAAGTGTGAGAAGTTCCACCCATACAAAATTCACCTGGTTCAAGAACTCTCTAAGGATGACTTTGACAGGCGTTTAGAATTCAGTGAGCAAATGATGGATTTGTGTAATGCTAATCCAAATTTCGATCAAAAATCGATTATTTCTTGTGGGGACATTTAAAAAATGTGGTCTTTAAGACAAAGCCACATGATATAGAAGACCTAAAACAAAGAATTGGAGTTAAGTGCCGACGAATCAAAGAAATAGATATTCTTTCTGTCAAGAAGTAAATGGAAGGCACTTTAAACATCTAATTTAATTTCTTTATTCTGTAATAAGTAAGTTTAAACAATAATTACCTTAAAAATAATAATGTTTTAATAAATTCTCAATTTTCGAGCTCGAATATTAAAAAAATGGCTAGATTTAGACATTAAGTAACTAATATTAAAGTTATTTAGAATTTGTTGCGGAATCATTTTTTTGAATAATATACCGGGTGACAACGAATGTTGTTACCCCCCCTATTTTTTCCGCGGTTTTGTTAATACAAATTTTAAAATTTCAGGAGATTCTTAGTGTATATTTTGCTACTTTTTAGTGAAATCGTACTTTTAAAATCACTTCCGGTTTGACCGGAACTGGTATCAACTCTTTTGTTTTAAATGGAAACCTATTATTTTTATATGATATTTGAATTCTACGGCCAATTTCCTTTAAAATGACGTATCACACATTATCATTTGTTTTTAAAATGGCTTCCAGGCTAACTTTTCAAGGAAATCCTTAGATGGCCTGGCCATGGATTTGCTAATACAACATGATTCTTTGAGAGTGGGCCATGGAAGTTTTAAAATGGTCTATTTTAACCTACATGTTTTATGTTAAACAAGTAGGCTATGAAATATTCTGTAAAATGGCAAATCTAGAAACAAACGGGGACAACTTTTTCTGTCATAAAACTGCAGTTCAAGATTTTGTGTGCAACTCATATAGTATTTTGTAGTGTTTAGTTAATAAAATGGTTTTCTACTCCCAAATTGAAAAAGTTGATATGCTGCTAATCTACGGTGAATGTAGGCGGAATGCCCATGCTGCCGAGCGATTATACATTGAGAGATATCCTGGACGTAAAGGTCGCAATCCAAGCAGGCAATATTTCGTAATTTTGGAAACGAAGTTTAGAAGTGCGGACGAAAATCCCCAAGTAGACAGGTATATTATTAGTGAGGAGACCGAAATTAACGTACTAGTGTATGTAGAAGTTCACTCAACAGTTTCAGTAAGAATATTGGTCTTAGAACTTAATATCTGTAGGGAATCTGTGAGGAAAATTTTAAAGAAGTATAACTACAAAAGTTTTAAATTTCAATTACATCAACATCTTTATGAGAATGATGCGGAAAGAAGACTTAATTATTGTATTTGGTTTAGGCAAAATTATAATTTACATGATAAAATTTTGTTTACGGACGAATCACATTTCAGCAACAACGGAATTTTTAATAGACATAATAATACGCATTACTGGTCGACTGTGAACCGCCATGAAATGAGAGTTGGAGATCGTCAACATAGATTTGGATTAAATGTATGGGCTGGTATTGTAGGAACAAGAGTACTAGGTCCCATATTTTTCGAAGGACATTTAAATGGCGAGCGTTACTTAGATATGCTGAGAAACGAGATCGAAAATGAAATAGAGCAACTTCCTCTAGAAACTTCTAGAAACTTGTATTTTCACCAAGATGGTGCACCACCTCACAATAGTCGCATGGTGCAAGATTACCTAAATGCAAGGTTTGATGCTAGAGTGATATCTACACACAGCCAAATAAGGTGGCCAGCAAGATCACCGGATTTAACTCCAATGGATTACTTCTTATGGGGTGATATAAAGGATAAAGTTTATGAAACACCTTTTAACACTTTGTATGAACTCCAGGACAAGATACGAAACGCGTTTTTGTCTGTTACACCAAGGATTTTAGAAAATGTCATGCGAAAAACCCGCACGGTTGTAAATAAATGCATTGAAGTGGAAGGTGGGCATTTTTAACATTTGTTACCTTGATTGTTATTGTTTTACTAAATACAAAGTGTTCGTAACAAACATTAAAGGATTCCATTTTATTTTTTATTTTTTTGAAATATGACCTTTTTCGATTATTTTTCAATTTTGGTCGCTCCATTAAGTATAATACCATACTTATAATACATTTTCAAAAAGGTAATTTAATAAGCTATTCTTTGGCCCTAAAAAAATGCCTTGTTGCCATTTAAAAATATTGAGTAATTCTTCCTCATTGTTTAAAAAAAATGACATATCTAAAATATTCTTGACAGAAGCATCTTTCGCAAAGAATGTAATTGTTCAATATAAAACAGGTTAAAATAGACCATTTTAAAACTTCCATGGCCCACTCTCAAAGAATCATGTTGTATTAGCGAATCCATGGCCATCTAAGGATTTCCTTGAAAAGTTAGCCTGGAAGCCATTTTAAAAACAAATGATAATGTGTGATACGTCATTTAAAAGGAAATTGGCCGTAGAATTCAAATATCAAATAAAAATAATAGGTTTCCATTTAAAACAAAAGAGTTGATACCAGTTCCGGTCAAACCGGAAGTGATTTTAAAAGTACGATTTCACTAAAAAGTAGCAAAATATACACTTAGAATCTCCTGAAATTTTAAAATTTGTATTAATAAAACTACGAAAAAAATAGGGGGGGTAACAACATTCGTTGTCACCCAGTATAGGGGGGACCATTTAAAAAAAAAATATTTTAAATTGCTAAAAAACTGTAAATATGCAACATTGCTAATGTCACTAGCAGCTCCTCGATAACCTCTTATATACGGATACCGAATTTTAGCTAAATCGGACAAACGGTATTAAAGATATTTAAAGCGTTCTATACTTCTGTTACACGCTGTATATGATATGATACTGCTAATTCTGGAAACATCACTACATTTATTATTGAACACGTTTTTAAGCTGCAAGTATGATTAACAACCGAAAATCACATTTAAGTTTCAGCATTAAATAATTAATAAACTCTCTGAAATCCCCGAGTCCGTCCGCCTTTCAGCGTAAAACGTGCGATTGCCGTAAGTTTCGCCTCGAAATTTGCAAGAGCTCGGTGGCCTACGATTTTATTTTAAAAACGGAGAGAAAATGATTTAGACACATTTAAGAATTTTTTAAAGAAATTTGTTTAGTTTGGTTGTAAAGAAAATGGTAATAGTCATGCCGCTGCAGAACCTTTTCAAAATTGTGTCTAAGAAAAACTGGCAACGCATCTGCGTACATTTATATTCACCTATATACCATTCCAAATTTCAAATCCATTGGACTAAACTCACAATTTATTTTCTGCTGTGTACCGTCCGCAACCGTAGCCCTTAACTCCTACATTTGTTTTTGTTGGTGAGATGAGACAGAATGCGCTGCTGTGTAGGGGTTGAATCGGTAAAAAAATACAGCAAACTACACCATAGCGTTAAAGATATTAATCTAGATATTTATTTAGCACTGCGTCGCATAATATAGTCAAGCTATAAAAAGATAATTATGAATTTAAATCTGCATAACCTGACTTTCGCGAAAAGTTTTAAGTTACAAAATCTAGGACTAACTTTTCGTAATATAATATGCAGGATATTCCAAAAGATAGAAAACAATTATGTCAGCAGAGGGTCACGACACGAAAAAAATAAACAATTTCAGGGGTATCCTTAATATAAGGTTTTGAAATGTATTAATTACCTGGCCATATGGGCTGGGGCACAGGAAGATCAACCCTCCCCTCCGGTATAGTAGAAAGGGTACCACCACCTGACGATGCTGAATGTTGCGATGGCACTGACTTTGTTGTCCTAAGACCTCTGCCAGCAATCTGAAATAGAACGCGTTTAAGTAAGGTTTTTTTTTAAATTACAAACTAAAAGTATTCTTTTTATGCCAGCTATACTCAAAGTCCAAAATTTCTGTCAGTGACTCATCACTAGGATATAGAGAGATCCGGGTTGTGCGATGTCAGGGGAACGAATTCTAGTGGCGGTGCATTTCAAAAAATACTAAATGGTTATATTTCGTCGGAACGTGATATCATTTTTTCTAAATTTAATTTAATTCATTAACCCTTAAAGCCTGATCCTATGAGATGACGACCTTTCCACTACATATACCCGCCTTGAACTTTTAATATTAAGATCTTGCCATACCTTCCCAACTGTGTGTCCTTTCTTGGGCAATGTTTGGTCGGTGTACTACAATTTTATCTCTTTTCGCCGAAACTCCAGTATTTTTTCCATATATTTTCGCCGTCAACATTTCTCCTGATTTTTTATATCAACGGCGTTTTGACAACCCAGATATTTTTGTCGAGTGACTGGATGTATTTGGAAGCTATTTTACCTCCTCAATATTTTTCGTTGGATGAGCTGTTTTCCCAGAAAAAATATATTTACAATTACCTGCATACATCAATTATTAACAGTAATACTAAAACAAAGTACAACAAAGTTGCAAGTATGTATTAAAAATATTGCAAGAAACTAAGTAAAACGAAAACATTACTTAAGCAAATGTGTAAAATGACCGCCATCTTGCTGAATACGCTTATTAACAATAAATCATGGCGTGTGTTTACCGGAGTCTTGTAAACTTTTGTTTTAATAGCGCCCCACAAAAAGAAGTCACACATATTTAACTTCGGAGAACGTGGTGGCCATTTTACTGGTGCATCATTGCCCCTTCCAATCCATCGGTTGGGATATTGATGGTGTAAGTATTGCCGAACGGCAACGGAAAAATGGGGTGGGGCACCATCATGCATATACCAGATTTCCCTCCGAAGTAAAAGGAGCAAATTTTCCAGAAGAATTGGTAACGTGTCTTGCAAAAAATTTAAATAAATATTTCCATCTAACCTGTCTGGAATAACAATAGGACCAATAAGGTAGCGATCAATAATACCTGCCCAAATATTTAATTTAAAATGATGCTGATGATGTGCAACTTTAATGGCATGTGGATTTTCATCGGAATAAATATGTTCGTTGTGCAGATTGGTTACTCCAGATCTTGCAAAGCACACCTCGTCAGTAAACAATATTTTTCCACAAAAATTTGGATCATGGATTCTCTTGTTTCTAATAAATTGACAAAATGTAAGCCGCATGGGGGGATTAGTCGGTAAAAGTTCCTGGACTTTTTGCACGTGATATGGATGTAACAACTGTTCTTTTAAAACCTCATTGACAATCGTTTTAGGAACATGTAACTCAAGCTCTAAGCGACAGGTACTGGTACTTGGTTCTTCTTCAACTCTTTCCAGAATGTTCTCTTCTGTTTCCACAATTCGAGTTGTTCGCATACGACCCCTGCCTTCAAATTTTTTCTCAAAGCTGCCCGTTTCCCGAAGATGACGCTCGATATTGGCAAATGTTTGGTGGTTTGGTATTCGACGGTTAGGAAATCTCTCCATGTAAACCCTAACACTCTGACGCCCATTTCCTTGACAAAACCCATATACCAAGAATGTTGATCGTATACTTTAGTCAATTTCATAGACTGGTGACAATTTGTTAAATAATTGTCAAATTATTAAATACCATAGCAACAAGGTCACTAAAAAATTATTGTTACAGGTAATTTGATTTGAATTTCATTACTAATTTTACTGATGTATGCAGGTAATTGTAAATATTTTTTTTTTCTGGCAAAACAGCTAATCCAACGAAAAATATTGAAGAGGTAATATAGCTTCCAAATACATCCAGTCACTTGACAAAAATATCTGGGTTGTCATAACGCCGTTGTTATAAAAAATCAGAAGAAATGTTGACGTATTATATCACTTTTATAACACTTCAACTTATTTACAGCCGGTGACTATACTACTAAAAAACGTCATTTTATAGTGTTAGTCTACATACTAAAAATCATTAAAATCGATTAGCAGGTGTTCACGTAATTTAGGAAAAACCAATATTTTTACAAATTTTTGACGCCCTTTACCGGCTAAACGAGACAATTTTGGATATAACTAAGTCGGCTTAGATCGACCTATTTTGACGTCAGGAGTCTGTCGCCAAACGTTGTACACGTATTTTCCGGACACCCTGTATATATACACTATCGGACAAAAGTAGAGCAACCCTTTCGAAAAATGAAAGAAACCTCGATTTTATAATTTTAAATGATTGATATCGTATTTAAATACATCGTGTCTTAAATATCAAAGTAGGCTGCTGTTATCGGCGGCAACAGCTTTTTCCAACAATCAAAACAAATAATTTGATATTGACGTAAACTTTCAAATACAGTATTATAATACGTCAAAAGTAAAGCAACATTATAATATTTTCCTACAAAAAAGAGGTTTTAGTGAAAGTAAAGGTTAAAATATTTTTGCAGAGTTTATTTTATGTTTATTTAATATTTCTGTGCTGGACTAATCATGCCAAGATGTGTTCAAATTTCGAAAGAATTGAAGCAGAGAGTAGTGAATGCACACTTGGAAGGTACAATATAAGCCACAATTTGACGGTTGGTTTTACCAAGATACAGCGTATCCAAAATAATTTCAAGTTACATTCAAAGGGGACATTTAGAGAATCTACCGAAATCGGGAGGGCCGAGAAAAACAACAATTTGGACAGACACACGCATTTAATGAATTTCTCAAAACGATCCTTGGATGTCTGCACCTAGAATTATTGCTGAAATTCCCGAATTTATGGTTAGTCCACGGACAGTTCAAAGAAGGTTGGTAGACGCAAAGTTATTTAGTAGACGCCCGGCTATAAAGCCCCTTATTTCGGCAAGAAATAGAGTGGCTAGGCTGAAAATTGCACGTCAACATTAAAATTGACAGTAGACGAGTGGAAAAAAGTTTTACTTAGCGATGAAACGCAATATAGAATTTTCAATTCTGATGAAATGAAGCGTGTAAGACGGCCAATCAACACAAAGTTTAATCCCAAATACGTTACACCCACAGTTAAACATGGCAAGGGCAGAGTTTTTCTATGGGGTTATTTCTCATGGAATGGGGTGGGTCTTCTAAACTTCATTAATGACACCATGGATTGATTTATCTATAGAGATATAATGCAGGATGTAATGTTGCCTTATGCAGAGTGGGAAATGCCGTTGCGTTTTATTTTTCAACAGGATAACGATCTAAAACACTCTTCACGAATTGTTCAAGAGTGGTTTCAAGAAAATAACGTTCGGGTTTTGCAGTGGCCGGCATAATCCCCAGAACTTAACCCCATTGAAAATATATGGAAAGAAGTTGAACGTGGAATTCGTACACAATTATTTCTAAATAAACAATCATTGGTAAATAAAATCAATGATGTTTGGACAAACCTTCCCGAAAATACTGTTCAAAAATTGATTGCCTCAATGCCGCGACGTTGTCGGCAAGTTATAAAAAATAATTGATATTCTATTAACTATTAACATAATACTTCTAGCTATTCTAATTATTAAATGTGTGTAATGCTTTTTAATCGTAATATATAAAATAGAATAGTGTTGACACAATTTGTTGCTTTACTTTTGTCGCACTTCATTTCGTCGATTTTTATAATTATAAATATTTCTTTACCTTCGTTTTGTTTAAAGTGTACCAAAATATTGTGAAATATTACAAATATTGTGGGGATAATATTTCATTAAAATTAGCTGGGGATCACAATCATATAATTATTTTTTTAAACTCAAAGAAATAAAAGCACTTTGTTGCTCTACTTTTGTCCAATAGTGTATATATACAAGGTATCCGGAAAATACGTGTACAACGTTTGTCGACAGACTCCTGACGCAAAATAGGTCGATCTATTTCAATTAATGTTAATAGGCTTCTCGATTTCGTTTAATAATGCCAAAACTCACAAAATCTATGGATAAATTAATAATAAATACACAAATTAATCAACAAAACCCTGCCGGCAAGCTTATTTTAAAATTTTTGAAGTTGTGAACTCGGCATTTGTATGTTGCCACATTTATTTTCTCCGCGATCAAGATCCCAGTACCGGAAATGCCGTACTATTTTAAATTCATTAAGCTGATTGTGGCTTGTATGACAACGTCGCCTCTTAAGTTCACTGTATTTGTAGCGGAAAACATTTTTATATGTATAAGAAACATTTACTTGTACAATATTCTTATTCTGCCGCTTCGTAGATTTGGTGCTTGGTATTAAATGAGTCACTAACAGAATTTGTGAATTTTGGGTATAGGTAACTCTCCGTCGGCACCTTTGATGTAGGTGAAGGTATGGGTTCCCTCCCTGCGCATTGCACATGTTTTTATTGGCGAACATTACAATTGGGATGCACGGACAGAACCGGATTAAACACAATCTTGAAATGACTTTATTTTCAAAAAAGAAACAGTGAAATAAATATAAGCAAATACAAAAACACAATACAAAGTGGCAAAAAAGCCGCGCATTATGCCTAAGCCTTTTGAATTACCTCGTATACGAAAACCTTATGAAAGTTGTTCAGTAAATTACTCCCTACATTTTTACCTGCATAATTTTTTTCTGTCGTTTCTAGTTTGGTTGCCATAGAGACTAACTTACTTTTTTAAATGGAACACCCTGGATATGATTGCATATTTGGATTCTACTGTATTTCAAATGTTCACCTATCTGCAAGCGTTTCCGAGATAATGAGCTCAAAAATGAAAAACTTCCTGATTATAATTATTCCTACCTAATACCCACCAGTTGAGTCAAGGTGTTTTCATGACAGTGACCTAAGAGGTGTCAATTTTGAGTTCCTGTTTAATTTTCTGTTGTCTGATTTCTAATTTGTTTACACTATGGTTCACCTGAATGAGTTGAAATTTTAATAATGAGCAGTTACGGAAACATGAAGAGATCGCAAGATCAGGTTTGTCAACTTTTGAATGAATTATATTCAAATAGGCCTCCAATAACTCAGTTAACGGTGTGTCGAGTGGTAAAGAAATTTCGAGTAACAGCCAGTGTTAGGGAAGCCGCTAGATCAGGTCGACCTAAAAGAGCAACCGGCGGAAACAAAGCTTTGGATATCATGCTCGGCAATGGATTTTAATGTGTCTCATCAGTCAGTGAAAAATTTGTTTAAGCAGGAGAAGTTGCATCCCTACAAGATAAAGTTGGTGCAAAAGTTAAACCAGGACGATTTTGATAGAAGAGCTGAATTTTGTGAGCTGATGATGGAAATATGCAATAACGATAATAACTTCCCTACAAATATCATTTTCTTGAATCAAGCTACTTTCCATTTAAATGGCATTGTTAATAGACACAATTATCGTTATAAGTCTGCTGAGAATACTCACTACTTCCAGGAAGGTCATACTCAGAAGCCCAAAAAAGTTAATGTTTGGGCATGCATATAGTTGGTAGACATATTGTGGGACCTTATTTCATAGATGGTAATTTAAATGGAGAAAAATATCTGGACCTCCTCAGGAATTACATAATTTCTTCTTGCAGAATGGTTTTACCGAGTATAAATAAAGGCATAAACGAACAGGTATGGTTCCAGCAAGATGGAACACCTGCGCATTATGCGGCAAATGTTAGACAATACATAAGCGATCAATTTCCAAGACGTTGGAGAGGCAGAAGAAGTGCGATCCCTGGACTTAACCCCGCTTGACTTCTTTTTCTGGGGACACTTAAAGAACAAAGTCTACGTTAACCGTCCAAATAACTTAGAATCTTTAAAAGTCAGAATTAGCGCTGAATTTCGAGTCATTCCAAAGGGCTTCCTTTTAAACGGTATAAACGGGTTTAGGAATCGACTGGCGCTCTGCTTAGCAGAAAATGGTGATCATTTTGAATAACTGATCCACTGAAAAGGTTTCACTTGTTTATTATCCCGATGTTAAGTTGTTCAATTTTCTAGGCTATTTATTTTGTTGTTATAAAGTTTGTTACAATTTTAAATAAATAAAAGTTTGAAATACAAAAAGTTCAGAGTTTTCACAGTAGAATCCAAATATGTAACCATATGCAGGGTGTTCCATTTAAAAAAGTAAGTTAGTCTCTATGGCAACTAAACGAGAAAGGACAGAAAAAATTCATGTAGGTAGAAATGTGGGGAATAATTAACTGAACAGCTTTGATACAGGTCACTTTTTCGTATACCAGGTAATTCAAAAGTTACAGGCATTATGCGTGGCTTTTTTGCCACTCTGTATACAGAAATTTTAGGACAAAACACGTGTCTCACAGGTGGTTTTGACATATTATATCTATTATATTAAAAGTAAATTAAACGCAAGATTTATAATACACACATTCCTGTACCGTGTTTCTCAGTATTAGGTCTACACATAATTCTGGTATGAAGCAAAAGTAGTGATAGTTGGCCGGTTCACCATCATAGGGTGCTCCAATGTTAATTTTCGAAGCAATTTTTGACTTACGCTGATTCTTCAAACAGGTTTCGCTGTGTTGTGTTGACGTTGTGATCCTGTTGTGTTCAACGGATCCTGTTGACCTGAACAAACCTATTCAACAGACCCTGTTCAACGGACCCTGTAGACCTGAACAGCCCTGTTCAACAGACCCTGTTCAACGGACTCTGTTGAACGGACTCTGTTTTGGATAACAGGGTCCGTTGAATAGAGCTGTTCAGGTCAACAGGGTCCGTTGAACAGGGTCTGTTGAACAGGGCTGTTCAGGTCAACAGGGTCCGTTGAACACAACAGGATCACAACGTCAACACAACAGGATCACAACGTCAACACAACCCAGCGAAACCTGTTTGAAGAATCAGCGTAGGTCAAAAATTGCTCCGAAAATTAACATTGGAGCACCCTATGATGGTGAACCGGCCAACTATCACTACTAGCAAATCATCTCAATGGTTGAAACTTACATACATGCTTAATTATTGTGGGTATCTTTTACGGGCGGTATTATAGGTTTGGCTTAAACTAACAAATGTAGTTAAACTGCGCCTTGTTCAATACTTCCTTATTCAAAAATGTGTCTAGTTAATTATATCATTAGCAACTTAAACATCCATTAGTCGCACGATCTACAGTCCTAGATCAGGCGACCAGGACGTCTATTCTCGAAGTAGGTAAATGGTCATATCAAGAGAAGTGATATGCAAATCTAACCAAAACCGAATTTCTGAAAGTGAAAATGATTATTTACTTCCATCAAGGGTTATAATGATGCCGCCTTCTCTCGGAATCTAAAAGAACGGGATATATAATGAAAAGTGCGTTAACAATCATGGGTCTCTAGTAAAAAAATACTGACGTAAGCATATATGATGTGGATGTGAATAATCATTTCTCCCAATTTGGAAAATTGACGTAAAAAAAAATATTAAAACAAAATGTTTTTTTATTTCTACAAGTCAGGGAAAAATATGAACTAACTTCTACCAAACTTATATTACCTTAGCACCCCCAAAAAGAGTTACTTACCCTTATAGATTTTACATACACAGGATTTTGTTCGAGTACAGCTCCGGCGTCATCCACCAAACGTAGCCGATCATTAAAAATATTTTCTAAACTGCTACCTCTATTACTGCTACCATATCCAGAACTTCCCGATATTTCCCGAAGCGATCGCGACTTTAGCCGACGTGAATCACCGCTCGAGCCGGAACTAATGGACTTTGGACGACGTGCATCGTTAACGTACCCACCAGAAACGAGCTTTTTGTTGTACTCTGAAAGACCCGATGTTTGTCGTGGTAGAGGATCGTCATAGTCAATTTCTGGCGATTTTTCACGACCTGAGCTTCTGAAATAATTGCTTGTAGTAGAATTTTGTCGCCTAAAATCATTTCTTTGATCGACATGATCGTTACAGATCAATTCATTAATGGCATCCTGATTACATCCATAGTGACTATTGTTTTTTGATTTAGGACGATCGGGATTTCTTGTATACTCGGATGAAGTCGATGTTTCACAGCCAGCAGGAGGAGAGCGTTGACTCACAGAACGCCGTAAACTTTTATTGGTAAGAGATAAATGAGACTGCGTATCCGATGGATCTATCAGTGCTAGTTGAAAAAGGGGGTTCACTCTGTAAGAAAAAAAAACGCTATATTAAGAAAATTAAATAAATTAAGAGGTTACATATCTTCATATAAAAAGTATTCAAGAATTCCCAATAATAGCGATAAATGTAACCGCTCGTCAGACAGATGGCCCGGGCGCAGGCATAGAATAGGTAGCATTTCGCGAATAAATAAAAAATCCCTATTTTTCCTCTCATTTACTATGAGACGTATCCGATGTTTGCGTTTGTTTTTCTTTCTTTATTCTATTATGTGGTCAGCCTAGAGTCATTAGACAATACAAATCCTCATCACTTTTATTAGAAGAAGCTATATTACCGTTTACTATACGCACACAACTAGACAATAGCGGGATTCTGATTTTTTTTAATTTTTTTGTCGGCATTTGCGTGTGTTTTGAGCCGCTCTTCCACCGACTCGGCAGCCGACTCTGCCCCGTACGTTTTAGCTCTAAGAGCAGTTGTGTAAGAGGATCTGACGCACCGAATGACGATATTGGCGTTGCTGCCAGCTTTTTAGTTTGTCGGGAATTCAAACAAATTTTATATTTTTAAATGTAACACCCTGTATATTTTTTCATTTATAGTTTTCACTTTAAATGTGTTACACTTTTGGTATAACATGCTTCGTTCCTAATATCAGTAGTTTTCGAAATATCGACGTGTTTTGAAAATATCAAGAAATTGTGTTTTATTTATTAATAAATAAAATACCAGTTCAGTTTTGATGTAAAGTCATAAAAGCTGTCATTTTTACATGCAAAAATGTCTTTAACTGAAAGTGAAAGAATTACAATTCTTATGATGAGAGGATATGGCGATAGAGTCAGGTCTTACGAAAAGGTTAAAAACCTAGGTAATATTCCAGTTTATCGGCTTATGCGAAAAATGGCGTAAAATGAAAAACGTTTCTTGCAATATGTAGCACGTACTTTCTAAACGACAAATCCGCGAGCGGAAAACCATTTTTTAAATTGGAAATATAAAAAAAATGTGAAAATAGTCGACCGAAAAGCAGTGAGAGTGACAAGTGAGGTTATGTTTCTCTAGCTGTTAGTCACTCGACAAAAATTGTAATAATTTTATAGACTTATATTGGTTAAACAGGCGCTAACACGGCATCTAATCCACCTTCTTGGTTACAATTCGGTATATGCTACATAAATCAACAAGGGTTTTTCATTTTTTTTTTCATTTTTGTCACAAGCGGGTACCCTATTTTCACGTTTTTTTTTATATTTACAATTAAAAAAATGGTTTTCCGCTCTCGGATTTGTCGTTTAGAAAGTGCGTGCTACATATTGCAAGAAACGCTTTTCAATTTACGCCATTTTTCGCATAAGCCGATAAACTGGAGTGGTGCCAAAACCTATTTAATAACGCATTTCCAAACCGAAATCCAGTTTCAAAAGCAACTGTTCTAAAAACTGTCCGGCGGTTCGAAGAAACTGTAAATTGTAGAGATAGGCGACGATCAGGACGACCAGCAGTAGTAGATGAAGAGAAAAGTTTAGACATTTTACAACATGTTGTTGCCTCTTCTTTAAGAAAAATTTCTCAAGTAAGTGACGTCTGCTTCAAATCCGTCCATAATGTTTTAATAAAACATAAATATCACACTTTCAAAATACATGTAATTTAAGAGTTATCAGAGGATGATTATGAGCGAAGAATTGAATTTTGTGATATTATGATGTCAAGGTTTGACCAAAATAACCAGTTTTCAAATTTATAGTATATTCGGACGAAGCAACATTTATGCTAAATGGTAAAGTCAATAGACACACAACTGTAGGTTTTGAGCAAATGAAAATCCCCATTGGATGAGAGAAGGCCATACACAACGCCCTGGAAAATTGAATGTGTGGACTGGGCTTCTGGGTAACCACAAGATCGGTCCATATTTTATTAATGGCAATTTGACATCACAACTTTACCTTGAGCTCTTGGAAACGCAAATAGTGCCTTCTATATGAAACGTGATGGGTCCAAATTATGCAAGTACCAGTGGCGGCTCGTCGTATAAAGTAACTGCCTCACATGTAAAATTAATAAATTATTTATTTAAATATAAAACGTTTTTTAACTAATTTCCAATCATTAAAAGTGTCAAAACAATAGAACATTGAATTACCATCAAAGTTCAACATATTATCTTTTAAATTTAGCGCGCACCCCATCCAACATTAATTTTAAAAACTGAAATCGTTGCCCGACCGCATAAAAAGAAAATTGTAATCCCAAAAACTTGAGCTTCCTTTACGTCACAAATCGCTTATAAAACGCTATGCTCTCCAACCCGGCACCTCCACCGCTTTAATCGCGCACAAGAGGAAATATAGCCAAATTTTGCAGACGAGTGAGGCCCACCTATTTGGGCCTATATCGTATTATTTTTACAGTACCTTGCAATGGCTTGCATGTTGCCAAATGTTGATTGAACAAGGACACTTATTGACTTATTTACTTATTATTGAAATGTTTTATTCTTCGAAACATAAAAAAATAAGTTATAAATGAATTAATAAATGTTTTCATTGTTCTATAAGATATTATTAATAAATATGCAATTAAATCCCAATAACAAAAAAGTAAAAAACTGATAAAAATTAAAGATTACAGGTGGGTGCCTAGTGCCTATTTGAAACTTGGCAATGTTTTATTGTTAACAGGCTCATCTATCTTTTCTTCTCGTAGGATCAGGTGTCGGCTTATTAGGTCTAATTAGATCGTTGGAAAAGCTCTGTTGAAACGCCGGGCTTTATTTCCTCTTACGTTCAATCAATTTTGTGGTATATTTCCACAGGCGTGTGACTCACTGGTCGTTTTTATTATGATTGGAAATTAAACTCGTGTTAAAGCAAAATAACTTTATTTAATATACTGGCGAACTTAACACATTATAACTTCTGGCGAAATTAACACATTATAACTCTTTGCACAGAGCTATGCACACTTAGTACCCGTACTTAGGGTTAAACTTCCACTTTTTACATAGAAATTAGTACACTAACATTTCTACAGATTTACCACTTGGTACAAATAGTAAAATGACCGCCAACAACCAACTTTGGCTATTCCTTTTTGACGGGACGTGTTGCTAGCTTGTCTGCTCACTCAACAGTTACTCTAAATTGATACACTAACATTCGTAAAGATTTACCACTTGGTACAAACAGTAAAATGACCGCCAACAACCAACTTTGGTTGACGGGACGTGTTGCTAGCTTTATTGCTCACTCAACAGTCACTCTTATTTCTTAATTAGCGCCGAATGAAGCGGCTGGAACCGCTGCACGAATACCCTATGACGCGACTCATTCATCTTTTGTGGCCGACGCCAAGCTTCCGCCAATCCCGTGGGCGCATTTTACATCGAACAAATTTGGAGCGTGGCAGTGGTCTCCAGCTGCTTCATTTGGCTCCAAAATACATCATTTCTTATACCCACTATGTTATGAACGAGATCGTAAATTTGACATGTTACGCCTACTATGTTGCAACTAAACTAAACAGTCCATCTTTGGACAACTCATTTCAACTTTTAGGGCTGTTCCCCAACAAGCTCTTTGCCGTTAGGTTAGGAGTAACGACGCGTGCCATTCGTTTGTGATTGTTAACCTATCGTGATTTTAGATTTTCGAGGCGGGTCTGCGGGTTAAAGTACTGACTGGCATAAGGCCATTAGTTGTGATGGTGTTAATATAAATATATAGATATATGCTTAGAATTTAAATAGGGCATAGTTTTAGATATTTTGAAGGGTACCGTTAGAAACGGCAGTTTTTGTTAGACATTCGTCGGATACGCCTTAAGATTTGTATTTGTCGATGTTTGAGCCTATTCGTACATAAATAAGTTGATTATTGAACTATATCACTGATATATTTCGTTTTTTCTGTAGTAGTTCTTACAAGAGCAAAATAGAGACACAATAGCGGATGAACTGAGAGAAATTGACCCTGACCTTGCAAATTGAATATTTTTCTCGTGAAACCTAGTATTTCAAAATAATTATATTGCTGGTTGAATTCCTAACTATTCATTTTAAGCCAATGACCTTGAAATCGCGAAAAATTTTCGCCTGCGGCGTTATTCTTTAGCCTCACCCCCTTATACACCCACGAGTCGCCACTGGCAAGTACATTCTTCCAACAGGACGGAGCTCCTTTTTTTTCGAACGTGCGCGAATTTTTGAACAACACTTTTCGAATAGGTGGATGGGTAGAGGGGGTACAATCAAGTGGCCACCTTGGTCCCCTGATTTGTCGCCTAACGACTACTTTTTATGGCGATACTTGAAGAACAGAGTTTATACCACAAAACCTCAAGGTTTGGCCGATTTCCAGCGTCGAATTTGAAATGATTTAAAACAAAATTGAAAAATTTTATTTTCAATTAGCACACTGTCAAGCTGCACAGGGAAAACAGTTTGAACATTTAATATAAAAAATATATTTTTTCTAAATTTACTCGCTATTTCAAAAACTACTGATATTAGGAACAAAGTATGTTATACCAAAAATATAACAAGTTTAATGCAAAAACTATAAATGAAAAAATATACAGGGTGTTACATTTAAAAATATAAAATTCGTTCAAATTCCAGACAAACTAAAAAGCTGGCAACAACGCCAATATCGTCATTCGGTGCGTCAGATCCTCTTACACAACTGTACCAAATTTGGTTTAAATCGCCAATAAATTCTGATGTTATTAAGCCGTTTCCAGACTTTATACAAACACTCTATAATGGAATTAAGAAAAGGAACCAACGCAAACATTGAATACTTACATCCCATAATAAATGAGAGGAAAAATAGGAATTTTTTTTATACACTGTATAACAATGATCCAGAAAATGTTTTCAATTTTACCAAAATGTCCAGAGAAACATTTCAAAAAGTATTATTAAATATTAAAGATCCATGTTCCAAAAAAAATACTGACATGAGGGAAAGTATACAGAATAATATCTGCATAGAAGTGGCAACACTGTCTCAACTAAAAGTTTTAAAAACAGCGGGAAACGCTACGTGTGTTTTATAACAAGAGCGAACACCAGTTTAAATAATATTCTTCCAGAAACGCAGTCAGGTTTTAGGAGGGGACATAGTTGTGCCTCTGCTCTTATTAATGTAACTGATAATATATTTCGTGCAACCGACCAAGGAAGTCTTGGTGCTTCTCGATTATTCAAAAGCTTTCGACACGTAGACCATTCTACATTAAAACTTATATTAAAACAAATCGGGCTTGACCAGAGTGCAGTTGCTTTTTTAGTAGCTACTTAAGAAACAGAAAACAACGTGTTGTACTTAATGAAAAAATTTCTAAACCTTTAATGGTTCAACGTGGTGTCCCGCACGGTTCTATTTTGGGACCTGTTTTGTATACCATATACACGTCCTTATTTCCAAAGTTTTTAACCGGTTCTTTCGCTCAAATGTATGACGATGACACTCAGCTGCATTTCTCTTTCTCGCTCGCAAATATTGACTATGGCTGCCAGGTTCTAAATAGAGACTTAGAAATAATACATAATATTTCAGTGGAACACTGTTTATCATTGAATCCCGGTAAGTGTAACGCTATGCTATTTGGAACACCTATTGACAGGGCTCGTTATGTTAAAAGTTGCAAGAAAATTACCCTTTTCTTTAAAATTAAAAATAAGTCAGGACGGAGGCTTTGAATGTTTATAGTAGACTTGATAAACATGTGCATTTGTCTTGCCTTGGCACTTTGTAGGAGAGAAAATAAATATGTTATCATATAATTGCGAAAAGCCTTAATGCAGCGCATTTTCCAAAGGAAAAAGGTTAAGGATTATTCAGATGACCTTTTTAAAAAATATCCGAAAAATTAGATGCATACTCCACAAACTTTTTGTAAGGAAATGATAGAAATCAAGAGCCTCTGCGCCAAGTATTTATTTCAAAAGTAATAAGATAAGCATGATATTAAGGTATTAAAGAAAAGGAAAAAAAAGAACTTTGACAGGATGTAACTCAAAAAATATTTACAATTCCATTTTATGTTACGTGGCATATTCTTTTACCTCTACTTTATCAAGTGAAATTGTCTCTCTAAGACTCATAACTCATTTTCTGATGCCTTGTTTAAGGTTTGTACGAAGTACAAAACTATAATGTTGCAAACATAAAGTAACTTTTAAACAATGTTAAATTATACTTCCTTCAGATCAATTGGACTAGGTTAGCATTTAGGTATATATAGGTTTTATAACTTGTTGTTATTATATTTTATGTTCACAGTTTCATGCACATATTACTGCCCATTTAAATAGATGAAGTCTACCATAAAAATAAGAAGTAGATATAACTAGTAAGGATATAAGTACTTTATTTTACACTAAAAATATGTCTGGAATTATATTTCGAAGCAATAAAAATGTATAATTCTTGAACAAAAAACTACAACAACATGTTTTACACCTAAAGACAGATGCTTACTACAAGAAGCATTAAATAAGTTATAGGAGTTTATTATCTGCTAAGTGTCATTAAAGGTCTATTGTGAAGTGCAGCTAGAGGCTTACGAGGGCCCAATTGCTTGGTTGAAATGGCACCTGGTTTAAAGTCATCCTGAGCAAAATGAAATCCGCAAACACGATTCCCATCACTAAGATGATCTATATTGGGGTTTCTTCCTAGAGCTCTTAACCATACATCATGTCGTGCGGCGGTCAATCTGCAATAATGTCTTTATATGGGTGCATAGGTACATACACTACTCAAAAAAATTAAAGGAACACTTTTGGATAACCCTGTAACTTATTAAGTGTTAGTTATATACAGATGAACATTTATATTCTGAAAGCAACATACTTTCTTCTAATAAATCGATTAATAGAACTTTAAACTAATCCTTTATTCGTAAACTAAGATTAACAATTATAAAAAAAGTGCGAATAACAAAATGAAAAGAAGAAATTCGTGTTTTAGTATCGCGTATGCCCTCCAGTAACACGAATTACTTCTTGGCATCTTCTTGGCATACTTCTCACGAGCCTTCGAATGTCTTCCTGTGGTATACTGTCCCACTCTTCGACTAGGGCTTCTGTTAGTTGCTGAAGGGTTTGAGGTGGATTTGGACGACGTGGAATACGTCTGTCCAATATATCCCATAAGTGTTCAATTGGATTAAGGTCAGGGCTTATCGCTGGCCAATCCATTTTACGAATTTCATGCTCGTTAAGAAAATCTATAGAAATCGCAGCAGTATGAGGCCTTGCATTATCCTGCATGAAAAGAAAATCAGGACCTATACCAGCTGCAGGAATAACGTGATCTGACAGAATGATATCAATATATCTTGCAGCTGTAAGACTTCCTGGTCTCACTACAAGATCGGTTTTTTCCTCCAAACCTATTCCACCCCAGACCATTACCGAACCATCTCCAAATCTGGATACCTCTTATACAATAGCAGCGGAGTATCGTTCATTGGGACGTCTGTATACACGCACCTGACCATCACAACGAGTAAGACGAAATCTTGATTCGTCTGTAAAAAGTACTGGTTTCCATTGTCGAAGTTGCCATCCCAAATGATCACGAGCAAAGTTTAATCGCATAGTTTTATGATGTCGAGTTAAAACAGGTTTTCGTACCGGTCTTCTAGGTTTTAAATCTGCTTCTCGTAACCTGTTTCTGACAGTCTGGTCAGAAATGGTTACCTGATGAGCCATCAAAAGTGTACTTTGAAGGTCCGTTGCTGTCGCTATTCGTTTTCGCAAAGAAGAAACTACTAAATATCGGTCCTGAATTTGTGTAGTTTTTCGCTTTCGACCTTGTCCGGTTCGTCTTTTATATCGTCCAGTCTCTCTATAGCGATCATACACACGTTTGATGACTGACGGACTGCGATTAACATTTTTTGCTACTTGTCGAATTTTTACAACATTTTCAATTAAAGCTATGGCACGAGCGACTTCTATCTCGCTAAGATCTCTCATTTTGACAGATAATGAATTCAACAACTACAAACTGTCATGCCGTTGCCCGGTGAAGCTCTCTAAGCCTGCCTCAACATAAAACCTAAATGTGAATATTTTCATAATCACTTTATTTTTTGTACTTGCTGTGGAAAATTAAACTTATTTCGAATAAATGAGCATAATCACGTTTATTTTTAACACATCACTAAAATAAGATACAAATCGATTATGAAAATATAATTTTCATTTGTTAATAACAGCAAGCCAAGAAGTTATAGGGTTATCCAAAAGTGTTCCTTTAATTTTTTTGAGCAGTGTATTATTTAAGTCTCTACATTGCATTTTAGGCGAAAAATTAAAATGATCTAGCTTTGACGAGCAACAATGTTTAGGAAAGCGTTGTTTACTATAAAAGGATATCCCACGCAAGACTTTAGATCCTTCGATTCTCTGAGTAATTCAAATCTCTTGCAACATAATCTGAACTATTAGTCCAGGTTAATTCACCACTAAAAGCAATGTAACAGATTTGCTTCTTTTAATTTGCCAAAAATCAGTAAACAAATAACATATTATTATCCCTAGTTTCAACTGTGTCCAGTTTCAAATCGGATATATTTTTATAAAGTACTTGAACGTTATGGTAGATATACCTACGCTTAAATAGTATTTAAAAAAAAAACACTTACCTAAATAAATACATGATTGTGTTGAAATGCGGGGATACATTTTAAATTTAAGAAGCCTAGGTACACTGATAAAACTGTGCTTCCTTAATCAAATAATCTGATTTATTTGGTGAATAATTATTGGTAATAAATAAATGTGATTTTAATTAAGTAAGTTTCATTTAACTGAAATAAATAGGAGTATTTCGTTTTATTTGCAAAATTATTTGACTGTTGGTTACGCATGAAACGAGTTACAAAAGTAAGAAGTAAGATAAGAGGCAAAGAAAAGATACTTGTAATACCTAATTTGAAATTTCGAACACAAAATCTTTTTAGAAAAATATAGCCAGGTATTTATAAATCATGGCTACCTAGGTTACAAATAAGACAGTTTTTCTTAATTTTCACCATAATTCAATACCTATCAAACCTCCTAACGTAAAAAATATAATATAATTAATATAATATTAATAATAATTCTTGTACCTAATATTTGCAAATTTGCCTTTATTTAATTTTTTATCAAAGTTATTAACTTCTCTATAATGTTTTATTGGCGTATATTTTAAGGGAAACAACAACTAATGGTGAGTTTATTCAGCGAGATAACATAACATAAAAATAAAATAAGAGTTGAATCTACATATCTGCCATAAGACGTTTATAGAAACACATAACATAACATAAAAATAAGAAATAAAATAAGAGATCTTTTAAATTTTATGTTATTTTTATGTAAAAATCGTTGTGCGCGTGCGCGTAATTTGTCATGACCTTTATTTTCGGCAAAAATGTGATTTTTCTGTTGGTTTGCCTTATTATTTGAACACCATAAACAATTTGAAGGCAAGGGCCTAGCGACACTTAAAGCACCGGTTCCCGTCAGATCACCGAAGTTAAGCGGTGTCGAGCGCGGCTAGTACTTGGATGCGTGACCGCTTGGGAAACACTGCGTGCTCTTGTCTTAGGGAAGAGTGTAAAATGAATCGGTAGACCGCACGATTAAAAACCGTACGGTCGATGACCGGTTCAAGATGGCCTCTGATACGCCGACGACCGTAAAAAATAGTAAATAAAAAAAAAATAAACAATTTGATAAGGTTTGCGATTATTATGGTATAGGTACTGATTAAACCATATTCAATAGCAACATTTCAATATTTCTTATTTTTATGTGACGTCTGTATAAACACGTACTTGGATAAAATAAGAACTGATTTGAATGAACATTCTGATCTATTGAAAATTAAAAAAAGGTATTTAAACCAAATAAATTTATACTTGGTCTAAATAAATATAAAAGGCAAGTTAAACAATAATGTACTTGAATAAAAAAACAATCACTTTGATAGAAATTACCGGTTTATTTAAATTAAATCACTTAAATTGTTTAATTAAATAACGTTGTTGTTACGGCAAATACATGTAAAACAAAAGTAAAATAAATATATACTTGATAAAATATATATAAATATCAATCAAATAAACATTTTGTTAACTTAACTTTTAACCCATTTACCTTAAGTCATTGAAACGGCTCATTTAAGTTAGGTTAGTGTTAAGGAAATAAATATTTGCTTGAATTTTGTATTTAGTGATTAATTCCAAATAAAAAGTAATTTGTATCAAATCAGATGATACTAATTGAGGCAAATAATCCCTTGGTATTTTTCAAATACATATTTGTTTGGCTAATAGGAAACAAATATTTATTTGAGTCAATGGAAATTTTTTTTAACTCAAATAATTAATTTTATCAGTGTACTTACGTGAATAACTGAATTTGGGTCGTTGGCTTGCAAAGCAACACCATACACTTGTTTTTCATCACAAGCTTACACTAAATCTAAATAAACCTAAACTCTTTATAAAAGTCTAATCTAGTAATAAGTTTTTACCGAAAGTTCCACAAAGTACAATAAATAACTAAAAATCACTAAAAAGAACGCTAAGAAATCTCACAATAAACACGCCAAATACTGTGTAAATGAAGAATAAGTAACAACCGGCTCTGGACAATATAAACGTTAAATATCAAAAAATCGTAGAAATCCGACGTACTGCGCATGAGTCACAGTTCCGAAAAATCACGCATGCCGGGGACATTTTTAGATCGGTCGGCAATTAGCTTTGTTTTTCTACTGGTGGGAGTTCAGTGGTTTTTAGCTCTTAAAGGAAATGAGCACGTGCCCCGGTAGAAAAACCAAAAAAAAATACACAAAAACACATAATTTCGACCAAAACACGTAACCAAGTAATAATTTAATATATATTCTGTTTAGCTAAATTTGATAGAATTCTACATCGATTTATAAAGTATCTATTCAATTAATGCAATTAATATAATAATCGTAATGTCCCAAATAAAATATACCCGAGTTGCAGGTTACGGGATCGAGTTTTTTTGCAAGTGTTGTAATGACGCATATGAATTTTTGTCAGATTTTTGTGCGAAATATCAGGAAAATGGGCACGGTAGCGGGATCTCATTTTTCTAAAAATAAATATACGATGTAATTTTTAAGGGAATTATTTGGTGGATTACTTTTGAAACAAATTTTTTTAAAATACTTTGCGCACAACATTACAATTTTTTATCACGAGCCACCACCAGATCCATCCCCAGTTTTTTTATGAACAATCGTTAGGTAGATAAAGCATTTATTTGAAGAAAAATCAAAAAAGGTTATATTATATCGAAACTCGAATGTTCAATTATTTTTAAATAATAATACTTAATTAATAAAACTTTGACTTTTCCTGGAGTCGCAGCCCTTGAGATAGATACCCTCGTTGTAGAGAATGTTATTCTCTATAACGTCACAGAATCCGCCCATGGTTCACAGAGAGACCTAGATTAAGTACAGTAGTGCAAATCAAAACCCAAAGTGACCGTCTCAAATTCTATATTATTTGTGGTAACGCGTTCAATCCTAAACGGCACGCCCTATGCTGCTGCGATCCGTTTCTAAAATATTAGTTCGAATTTCAAGACATTTTATTGCATGTACAGTAATGTACACGGAGGATCAATAATGAATATGTACTTCGCAAGTGCATACTAACGTTTATACTGATCTTGAGACGAGCAGACACAGCTCTATCTATTTGCCGACGACACGGCAATAACTGCCACCTCCACATCATTGAGATTAGTAATCTTTTAAGTGCAAAGACATATAAACCTTCTGCAAACTTGGGTTGATAAATGGAAAATGCGTTTAATCAGCGCCAAAACACAAGCGATTTCCTTTTTGAAGTCGAGGGTCAAGTTTCCTGCACAACCAGAATGCTAGTAAATAATACCAGGATTAACTGGATTGATAATATAAAATATCTGGAACTTTTATTTCGATTAGACGATGGCTTGGAATTACAATGCAGATGAACACTTAAAAAAGGCAAACCGTCAGCTGGGCGCCATTTAACCACTATAAATCATCACAGCAGAATTAGCTTATGGACAAAGACAAACCTATACAAGACCATCGTAAGACCAGTACTGACATACGGAATACAAACATGGTGCACAATTAAGAAGACTCGCTACAAAAAACTACAAATAGTCCAAAAGAAAGCTCTTAGAATTATCGCGAACTCACCAAGATACACACGCACACGCACACGCACACCATTACAGTCAATCGGGGTAACATTGACCATCAGGGTATCTTTGGCCCAAACTTAAAAAATCGATTTAAAAATATCCGTTCAATTTACAAGTAACTAACTTACCAATATTTTCGTTTCAAACTGTTCTGTAATGCGTTTACTGCCATTTCGCGACCGCAACTTGGACTCCACTTTCACGACCCAAGAAGACTAAAATTTTATTTCGGAGATCTTGCAGACATCCTGAAGTTATACGAAACTCAACAAAATCTTGCTTTACGGTAATGTTTTACGGTAGTGCCGCAGAAGAACTTTTGCCCCCATGTATCATTTTTAAAAAGACTTATAATTGGACCGATTGGATGTTTAAAGCTTTACCCGACTCCAGAATGAATGTTTCTAAAAGTGGATGGATAGATACCTCCATATTTGATGATTGGTTCCAAAATCAATTATTACCCGTCCTGAGAAAAAAGTCAGGAAACGAAATTGTAATAGGTGACAATTTAAGTTCTCACTTAAGCATTAAAACTCTTAAGCTCTGTGAGGAAAATAACGTTAGGTTTATATGCCTTATACCTAATTCGACTCACTTGCTCTAGCCCCTTGATGTTGCCTTTTTCTCGCCTTTGAAAACTGCGTGGCGATCAGTCTTGCTAGAATGGAGAAAAACTAAGTCTTCCCAATAATCGATTTGCTCAGTTACTCAGTCAAACAATTACTGAGTTAAAAGACAAAATTTCAGAGAAACTTTTTGCTGGTTTTAGGGCAACTGGCTTGTTTCCGTTGTCCAGAGAACGCATTCTTTCAAAACTTCCGGACTATACAAGACCTAATAATTTAGATAATATTCAAGATACCTTGGTCAAGAGTTTCAAACCTTTTTGCAAAACATTCGTTCTTCTGATCTCTTGGCCCCTCAAATGATGAGAAAGTATCAACTTCCGGTCCTGCCGGGTAAAAGCGTCTCGGCCTAAGAGGTTGAAGCCTTTTACAAAAGAAAAGAGGAAGCTTGCGAAACAAAAACAAACCAAAAAGCGACAGAAACCTATTACCACAACCACGTCCACCAAAAAAAGTCAACCAGAGAAAAGGAAAGTCTCAAACAGCAACAAGTTTGTTTTTTCTTTAGATAGTGAATCCGAGGTTGATATGGAGTCCAACAAATATTTTGTACATAGGGAAGAATTAATTACTACGGAGACAAGAACAAAATGATGTAATTTCCACAAAAATAATTACAGTCACATGGAAATTGGAAATGAGGGCGTCTAATTAGAAATTATTAATACGCACGAAAACCACGAAGAAAATTTTGAAAATTTAAGAGATGTACTTAGAGAGAACAATGATATAGAGCTTGACGAAGAAGAAAGGACAAGCAATGAAGCAGAATATGGGGAAATAGAAAACAAAGATAAAGAATTTGAAGGAGCAGAAGAAAGACCAAACAGCGTACTGGATGAAATGCCAATTATAATTGAACAGTTCAATGAAACCGATTTTTTGTCAACAGTGGTTAAAGAATACCTACGTTGTTGTGGGTGCCGATCTACAAATTCTTGAACCAGCAGTTAGTAAAGAATCAAAATTTAAAATTGACGATTACGTAGTGGTGCACTATGACCACCAAAATTTTCCTTGAATTTTAACAAACATAATTAAAGATAAAACTGATGGCTTCACTTACAGTGTCAATGCTATGCAAAAAATTGGAAATAAATGGAAATGGCCGAAAGCAACAGATGAGATATTATACAGGGAAGAAGACGTGGTCAAAAAAAATTAATTCCAGAATTATAACCTCATACCAACAGAGGAATTTTCAACGGTTAAGATTTATTTCTTCTTGAAAAATGGAATGAAAAGTGTCAATAGTCTGTAGTAATGAATGAAGAAAAATATCGAGTCAATGATTATGTTGTACTAAATTATGAAGAGAAATTTTTTTCTGGTAAAGTGACAGAAGTGAAAAAGAAAGACAGTGATAACTTTATACACAAGGTGCATTTGAAAGATTTGGATAAAAATGTAGATGGCCAATCAGAAAGGACGAAATATTTTATGAAGAGAAGATGTCATTAAAGTGATTAAAGGGACTGATGTGATTCCCCATAATAAAAGAGGAATGTTTAAAATTCTCGATTAATTTCTTTTGGAAAAGTGGGAAACTTTTTAATTCCACTTGACTCACATATGTATTTTTAAGTTGAATCTACATAATGAAAACCACAAAATTTTTTTTTTCTTAAAAGATGTTTGTTTAACCTTTACAGAACGCAAAACTCAATACATAATATTAAAAGGCTTGTTTAAACATCAAAAAAAAATCAGTACCATTATAGACAAAAAACCTTTGTCGCTAACGGTGTAAAACAGATGAATTAAAAGTTAATTTAGTTTTTTTAATTTCGACTGGTTATTGCAAACATTAGTAAGTGGCCTAAAGTTGAACGAACTCTTAGTTCATCCAAAATACACAAGTTTACGTTAATTTTTAAGGGGTGGGTCAACGTTACCCAAGTCGCAGGGGTAACTTTGGCCCACCATTTTTTTTTAAATCACTGATTAAAGACAAAACAAATACTATATGCTTTTATAAAATGTTTCTGATACAACGTTTTATCATTATGAACTCAAATAAAGTATACGTAAAGAAATATGTCATGGGTGGGACAAAGTTACCCCGATTGACTGTACGCGTTCTTCACTCAATAACATAACACATACACAAACTTATAGTGGACTAAACCATGTGGAACGAAACAAGAAACATAGAACAATAGGAAAAAAAGAATCAAGGCCAAGGAGGAAGATATCTCAATCACGCTAACCATAGGAGATACACAAGCAACACCAAGAACAAAAGAAGTAACGGACCAATGTTCAATTTAAATAACATATTCGATAAAAGACTTCGCAAACGTTTCAATTAGTGTGTTGCGTAGCTATATTTTTCGTGGTAATAAAAATAGGTAATAAAACAAAATAGGTAAAGATGTAGTAGCACCGCTTGGGGGGGGGGGGGAGGATCCCAAGTTTTTTTGAAAAGATTAACAATTCATCCTCTTCTACAATACAAAAAATATAGAAAGGATTAACTCCGGATATTAATTTTTTCTCCAAACTTTTAATTTTCTTTTACTAAATTGTATCCCAAATATTCAGATGTAATTTCAAAAAATCTAAAAAGTTAGTTTAGCCCATTAGCAGCAAGACAGTTAAATCTTTTAAACCCCATACCCCATATAAATGTTCATCTACAAGCACACAGGTTGTATATTTCATTTAAAACCAGAATGGTATTTAATTTTGTAGTAACTGTCACGCACTATAAAACCCACATAATTGTATACCTATGTTTTATGTTAATGATAATGTCGTAGAATCACGAGTACCTACTTGTAACATTTTGTAACTCTTGCAAGTGTGAAAAGGCTACAAAAACTAGGAAGTATATAATATCGTCACGATGCGATGTTACTTTCATTATAATTTATTTCTTTTCTCGCATGGTTTCAAAAAATATTAAAATTACTATTATTATTATACAGGCATAAAACGTGTTACAAATATTAATATTTTATATTATTTGCAATCCTATACCAAAATAGTTTTTGTCACAGAACAAAGCTATAGATGCATTTGCAAAAGGCTGCTCTTTGGATGGGCCTTTTACAAAAGTTTAAGATAATATCACCAAAAATTAAATTAGCATTTTAGTTACAGTAAAAAGTTTATTGCAAATTCAATATATAGTTTCAGGGTTGTTGTTTTTCTAAAAAATAATAAAGATAAATGGTATTGTAAAATTTTTAATAATAATTTTTCACAAAAACATAAACAAAATGAGCATTTCATTTGGGGCGGAGACGGGCGATTCTGGAATTCTAGGCGAGATTATAAAGAAAGCTCTGTTATAAGGGTAAGGAATAACCTTAAAATATTATAATTTATACTGGTACTTAACAAACGCGGGGTATAGATCAAACATTTCTTTTTAGAAAACAGAACACATTTTCTCTAATTCTGATGACTGAAAATATTTTTTCTACTACTAACATAGGAAATAGTATATTATTAACCAAGGTTTACACAGCCATCATTATTGCTCGAGCGGCAAGTTTAAATCACGAGGAGCGGAGCGACGAGGGATTTAAGACGCAAGGGCTATAAGCTGTCTAAACCGTAGTTAATATAATATTTTTTCCACTACTACAAACTTTTATAAGACATTTATCTTTATAATATTAATAATTATAAAAAATTATAGGTAGGTATAGGTATATTTTTTAATCAAGTTACCTGCGCTTTGGAATTGGCAAAATATTTTGTTGTTTTGTCAGGTGGCTTTGCTAATGTCAATTTTGGTTCATTTATGTCATCAAATTTCACGAGTTTTCTGTTTTCTTAAAAAATAAGCGAAGAAAATGTTAGTGATATTATTATGTGTACACCTCCAGAATTAAGGATGGAAGCAGAAAAAATGTTGATTGTATCGATATTTTACAATATCAAGCATCTCTAATAATCTAATATGTATTGATAATTATCTGGTTGCCTACCAACAAGAAATCACCTTTTAGGTTATTCATGCTTATGAATTCATGTTGTAGAATCAAAAAATCAAGTTACTTGCGTTCAAATAGATTCTTATGAAGATCGGTCAATAATGGATTTCAATGCCTTATTATTGACCATAATAACTTATAAGGTAGAGAAAAACGATTTATAACGTTAATAATCGGTCAATAATGGCGATGTTATAGGTCGGTGTCAGTAGTGGAAAAACCCTATTATTAACCTCATTTGTCTAATGAGAAGTAGTTCATTATTAACCTAGGTAAATGATGATGATTCATTATTTACCTAGGTTAATAATAAAGATTTTATATTTTTTTAAAGAACTAATTGACTGAGACTTTATTGATTTAACGAAGTGAACATCAAAAATAAACTCTAGTAAATGTCCTAACGAGGGGGAAACCACCTTAGAATTTTGGTGTACAAGTTAATAGAATTTTTAGAATTTTTTAGAATTTATTAGCATTTCTTAGAATTACCAGAATTTTTTAGAATTTTTTTAGCATATCTTAGAATTATCAAAATTTTTTAGAATTTTTTTAGAATTTTTTTGAATTTATTTAGAATTGTTTACTTATGCGCATGCTCAAAAGCATGCATAATCTATCAAAATTTCTCCCCTCTACTACTTTCTACATCGGCATATTTGTTTATTTGAGCAGTAGCGAAACGCACGCTGCGACTACGATTTCAGGTTTACGAATATTGCTCAACTGAAGGTCTCTGGATATCAATAAAATGTTGTTTTTTTTCCGATAAAACCGGAAAAAACAATACAATTTTTATCGTAATAAGAAAGCGCTACAGGCATTAGAAAAAATATACGTGCCAACGATTTAATACTTGTGCAAGAAAGAAAACCTTTCGATGACAATATTGGCTTAAATATTATCCAGATCAAAAAGTGGATAAAACTGATCGCATCCTTTATCTACCCAATCTTATCTAAGAGTAAGCTTACCAAATAATGTAGTACGATTCCTTAAAAAATCATCACTTATTTGATTACTCTATGAGGGAAAAGAAAGGGTAAACACAGATCGGATAAAAACAGGGTGTTTCAGAAGTACGGTACGTAACTTAACGAGATGATTCCTTATGATATTCTAAGAGAAAAAGTTCATATGAGCATGTGTCCGGAGTTGTCCCGTCTTTGATATACAGGGTGTTAAAGTTTAAAAAAAAATCATTTTCTTATAATTTTGTTAAATGTCCTTTTCCCGATTTTATTGAAATTTGGTACCATTGTTCATAATGATAAGGGGCTTGATTAGCCCTAACCAAATTAAATGTATTAAGTTTAGTGGCGTCCCCGGGAGAACCTTAACGAATATTGTTGAGAAAAAATGTACGCCACTGACTTTTTCCTAATTTTGATATTTTCTCTCGAATTTACCAACTAATAATACAACTTCTTTGCTCCCTGAATTCTTTTCGTATTTTGCTTCGTATTCGAGAGAAAAAACAAAACCTACCTACGTATTTTAAAGTGAATTAAAAAATTTAAATTAAAAATAAAATATTTTTTTTAAATAATGATATAAAAAAAAAACGCAGTTTAAACAGTTAATCGAAGCAAATGTTGAAAATGGTCACTTTCTGATGAAACGCACGATTGCAATCGTCTCACCATAGATTCTCTTAGAAGTTCAAAAATACCTGCATTGTTTCGTATCGCATTGCAACTTGGTGGCTTGTATACACACGAGACTTTAGGTGACCCCATAAAGAATAGCCTAGAGCAGCGGTTCCCAAACTGTGCCCCGCGGAGCACTAGGTGCTCCGCGGTACGTTTTCAAGTGCTCCGCGGATTTAATCTGAGAAATATCGTAATCAAATAATACCAACATGTTAAATTATATTATTATTATATTTTCCTTGATATTACATCAAGCCCCTTACTAATGCAAATGTAAATTAAAAAATACACAAAAAAGTATAACTTTTCACGCACAGACACTCAACAAAAAGTTGTTAAAAGCATCCTACTTAGTTAGTTACCGAATCGCTAAAGCGGGCAAGTCTCATATTATTGCTGAAACTTTAATCAAGCCTTGCGTCAAAGATATAGTTGAAACTATGATGGATGAAAAGGATGTGAAACTAGTTACTACAGTTCCACTATCAAATAATAGTATTTCTAGGCGCATTGTAGAAATGACTGATGACGTAAAAACACTTTCATTTCTCGAATAAAAGATAGTTCTTTTCGCTACAGCTTGATGAATCGACAGATGTGGTTGGATTGGCAGTATTGATAGTTTTTGTTCGCTACCAATTTGGCAACTCTTTTCAAGAATATTTGCTCTTTTGCAAGCCACTACCAACTAATACTACTGGGGCTGAGATTTTTAAATTGCTTGACGAATTTTTTGTTGCACATGATATACCTTGGAAGAATTGCATTGATGTATGCACAGATGGCGCAAAGGCTATGACTGGAAAAACAAGTGGTGTTGTAGCTAGAATTAAAGAAAAAAATGGTAACTACAATAATAGTCATTGTGTTCTTCATCGTCATGCATTAGCTGTAAAAAAAATGTCACCTTCCTTAAAAGAAGTTTTGGATGAATGTGTAAAAATAATTAATTATATCAAATCTCGCCCCCTAAATTCCAGGTTGTTTAAAATATTGTGTGACGATATGGGTAGTCTACATACGAATTTACTGCTTCATACAGAAGTAAGATGGCCCTCACGGCTTAACTCGGCTATTTGAATTAAGAGCCGAAGTAAGGAGTTTTTTGATGGAAAGTGACTTCGCATTAAAAGGGAGGTTTAGCGAAGAGCAATGGTTATCAAAGTTGGCATATCTGGCGGATTTTTTTTCTAAAGCTAATGATTTAAGCACGTCACTTCAAGGAAAGTCAATTTCGGTTTTTGATGTTAACGACAGAGTAAAGGCTTTTAAAAGAAAATTGGTCTTTTGGGCAGAGTCCTTAAATAAACAAAATTTGGACAGCTTTCCGTTGTTAAAAGAACTTAAAGAAGAATTTGATTTTGAGCTACCGAATGATCTTATGAACGAGTTCCATATTCATCTTATAACTTTACACAAAAATTACCAGGAATATTTTCCAGAAGAATTTCATGACAAAATTAATTACAATTCTTGGGTTGCAAACCCATATAACGCAATACCTGAAAAACCAGCGAGTTTGACGTCTGAAGAATATGAATGTTTGATCGACTTGACATCTGATTCTGGAATAGGAGATATATTTTTAACAAAGTCATCAATATCAGAATTTTGGTGTAAACTTAGAGATGAGTTTCATCTTTTGTCAGATAAAGCAAAAACTATTCTGCTTCCTTTTGCTACCTACTACTTATTTATGTGAAGCTGGATTTTCTGCTTATCTCATGACCAAAACTAAATACCGGTCGCGCCTTAATGCAGAGGCCTGATATTCGTTTACAGTTGTCCGAAATTGAACCTGACATAACAGCATTAAGCAAATTAAAACAAGCACATCCTTCTCATTAGAAAAGTTGGTGGTTTTATTAAGTATTTGTAGTTTTATTTTTGGATGTATGTTTTATGATCCATTTTTGTATCGAAATAAATATTTTTTTTTTCAATGGACGTTTCTAAAATCGAACAAAGACCTATATCTAGTTACATGCAGTTGAAACCATCAAACGGCCTACTCTGGTGCTCCGCGTTAAATTTTCCTGTCGAAAAGTGCTCCGCGACTTAAAAAGTTTGGGAACCGCTGGCCTAGAGGATTCAAGTCGGGACTGCGAGCTAGTCAATCTTGGGGACCAGCGCGTCTAACCCATCAATTAGAAAAAGTCTTGTCAATGCATTGACGAGCAACTAGACTAAAATGAGCTGGGGTGCCGTCGTGCATGAGCCACATATTAGTTCTTATTTGTAGATCGAGGTGATAAAAAGTATGGTCCAATAAGATAGTCGCCAATGATCCCTGCCCATACATTCACCGAAAATTGTTGCTGAAAACGACCTGCTCTAATTTTATGAGGATTATCATCCGCCCAGAAATGTTCGTTATGAAAATCCATAATGGCTTCTCTTGAAAAAGAGGCCTCGTAAGTAAATAAAATGTTCAGTAAAAAAGTGTTGTTATGTGCTACTGTATGCACCACCTACTAAAATCAAGCATTGGCTTAAAATCACGGGGAAGCAGAGCTTGCACACGATGAATATGGTATAGGTACAGTTGGTAAAGATGCAAAACCCTCCAAACAGTTGATGCACTTGTTTGAAGTTGCACTGCTACCTTCCTGGCACTAGTTAAAGTAAGGAACGAAGTATAGCCTATTCTAACTCAGGCGTGGTTATTGTTGCAGGTCTGTCAGGAAGTTCCGTATTACATTTAAAACTCCCAGTTTTACTCAATCTTGCATGGAGCTGTCCAAATGTTTTGGCACATACCACTTTTTTTTTAAAAACACCCTGTATATCAAAAAAGGGGCAACTCTGGGCACATGTTCATATGAACTTTTTCTTTTAAAATATGATAATGAATCACCTCCTTAAGTTATATACCGTACTTCTGAAACACCCTGCATATTTTTGACACATTATAAACGTAAAAATGATACAGAAGATAAAAATGCAGATACAAAATTAGTTAGTTAAGAGTGTTCTAGAATGTCCGAAAAATAATCAGAATTTTTTTATAAAGTTTCAGAATTTTTTAGAATTTTAGAATTTTTGGTGTACAAAATTGGATAGGTGGTTCCCCCTCGCGTCCTAAGATATTGAAAATTATCAAAAACTATGAAAATCATTTAAAATAATAGTTGCTTTTACAGTTATTACAACGCATGTGCACTGGTGCATTTCCACTATTATTAGAATTACCATTATTTATTATAGGTAAATTTACTTCAGTATTATGAATATTTTCGAACATTTGTGAACGTTCATTACCACTTGGTACTAAGTCATCAGTCTGTAAGTTTTCTGCCAGACCATCTTGACGTGCGATAAAAGTGGAGGGTATACTTAAATCTTCATTAGATGAGATGGGTTTTTGTACTAGTTTGGCTATTCTCTTCTTGTCCGCTATCGGTTCCTCAATATATCCTTCAGCTACTGTCGCCGACTTCCATCCACCGTGCCTTTTTAGGCTTAGTAGGTCTCCCCCATTTTCTGCTAGAAGTGTTGCCTAGCTGCGCCGTAGTGAACGACCAGTGTAACACTCAGGATGTTGTAATTTCAGAAATTTAGCCATAACATATGGTACTTTACTAATAGTATTGTGCCCAATATTTTGTTTATGATGTTTACCTTTGCGATATAAAATAAATAGTTTTCTAATGTCAGTCGGCCGGTTAGCCAATATTTTTTTACGACGTTAATCCATTACGGTTCAACAATGACAAATCTCCTGGATGATCCATTTTTTGAGTTAGGAATACTTATGATAATAATCCCATCTCGGATCTTCACAGCATCAAGAACCATATTGCAAAATTCGTCTGTTCTGCAAGCACCGGCTACGCCAATTATCACAATAGCCTGGAATTTAGAGTTTATTAAAGCGGGACTAAAAATTAGTTTAATAAAATTTTTGATAAAAATTCATTATCAGAGGCTTCATTTAAAAATGTATCAATTTCTTCTTTCGAGAATACACATGATCTTTGAGGTTTATATGCGACATTTTTCTTTTTCAAAAATGCTACTACTTTAGAATACTTCGAATTATCGATATTTTCTTTCAGTAAAAAAATTGATTTTAACATTGACTAGCTTGCCCACAATGTTAATACCTTAGATATTGTGTTTCGATTTTTCCTTAAAATAGGCCAGCATGACATTTTCAGTAATTTTAGCGACTTTTTTTCTTTACATCATTTCCTTAATTGAGTGTATGCCTTCATATAATGTCACTTTGATTTTTAAGGCAACAAATCATGGCTCGCACTAGCCGCTGCCTCTCGGAGCTCAGGCGGGGTACAATTTTCCATTTCTAAATCACTGTCGCTTTGCTCGCTAAGATTCCCAGCCATATTTTAATATTTTATAGTAAAACTTTTACTTAAAACCTTCAAAAGGTGGCCATAATTATTTTAGAATAATGACGTTTATTAAAACCCATCAGTTTCAATTGTTTTATTCGTTGCCTTGACAACTGAGCCCCAGGCTACTTGATAATTCGATATGTTTGAATAATAGGGGAAATGGCTAATTTTAAAATAAAAATGAGATCTTCTGGTGTTAGTTCGGCTGTTAGTAGTAGAAAGATTCTATATATTCCTCGGTTGAGAAGGCCATTATTGACCTCGCACATTATATCCCTCGGCGCTACGCGCCTCAGGTTATAAAAGTGCTCGGTCAATATATATATTTATATATATAATATACTATTACTTTGGTGCTAAACTTATTCAGGTTGGTCACACTCTGCGAAATATCCAAGGCCCTTTAATACGATTTTTACAATAATTACTTTTTCCAAAAAATCGTTAAAATTTCACCTGCCTCCGGTACCAGCTGCATCATATAATAAAAACGACAATTTCTGTTATGAGTATGATGTTCTAAATTACTTTCCTCCTAATACTTTTACGGTTAAAAATGCATATTAATATTAAAGAAATTGAGTTATTTTCTTTAAAAAATACTGTGGTTTTAAATAGAAACGTTTTAAGGCTGTATGTGAAACGAAAGTGGCTACGGTAGTCAACCAAATATTACTTCGTAATAACCACACGAGTAAATTGCACTTGGCGATCCGATTTCAAGAACCTATAGTTGTTGATATTTATTTTCAACCGTTTCGGAAATACGGGGGTTCCTAATTTGCCTTCCGTGTTCCAAGGACACAAAAATTTTTTTAAATAAAAAAACAATATTATTGTGACACTTTGGCGGCAGAAATTCCAAACAAAAGCTGGGAAAATTGTGTAGCGCATGTTCAAAAAGTAGAAAAATCATACGTAAATATAGATCTGTTGCCCAGAGAAAGAATTATTGTGAACTTGGATGACGACAGGAACAGTGAAACTGACTTGCGTTAAAATGTATTAATTATTTTGATGACACGGTACTTTTTGTAGGTATATGTATATTTTGTTTTAATTAATAACCGTCCTATAATATGTTATTATTTTAATTGTATTGTATCTTATATACCTACTGTTATATTATTATTTTATTATTATTATTTATTATTAAATTCCGTTTAAAATATGTTTTTGCGTTTTCGTTCTAACATAGAAAATCAGTACGATACTTTTGTTGCATACAGGTAGATAAAAAAAAAAATATTTTTTCCACACTTTTATATACAGGGCTGCCCAGAAGTCCGGAATAAAATTAATATAGCCTTAACCTGTAATTTTTAAAGAAAATGCTCGGACACGTCAATTTAGTTTTATATTTGCTCACATTATGACCTTATTCGTTTGTTTTTTTATAGACATTTGTCAAAGATATGACGACATCGATCTTTTTTCAAATGGAAACATACAGCTTGTGATACATCATTTAAAAGCTAATATCTCGTACAGTTTGCTCATAAATTTTTACGCGATTCTGTCAAGCTATTTCAAAATGACGACTATTAAAAGTTTTAGAAAAATCCCTATTTAAATAAGCGGAAATGATAAATCATTGATGTATTTTTTACCTTTCAAGGTAAGAAATCTTCATTGTTTCACGTTCTGATATTTTGTGACAGTGTGACTTATCAGTAGTTATGGTTTATTTGTTATTTTTATATAACGAAGCAAAACAAAACACAACAAAAAGGTGGTTTAACATGGCAAATGCTAGAAATGTCCTCCACCCTCTACTTGGCATGCTCCCAGACGATGGTAAAATCCGTCGAAGGAATTTCGAATGGCTTCAGCCGGTATGTTATGTGTCTCCAATCTAATTTTGTTTTTCAAATCTTCAATATTATTTGGCCTATTTTGGTAAACTTTTTCTTTTAAATATTCCCAAAGAAAATAGTCTAGAGGCGTTAAGTCTGGGGACCTCGGTGGTTATTCAATTGTACCACGTCGTCCAATCCAGCGACCTGGAAATATCTGATCTAAATATCTTCTCACATTGACACCAAAATGCGAGGGAGCACCATCTTACTGAAACCAAATTGTTTCATTAGGTATATTAGGGATCTACTTCGTTGGGAAAAATTACAGCTAGAGCAGGTCTCAACTCGAAGGTTAAGAAATCCACGTACCGTTCAGCTGTGACGTTTCCTTTTAAAAAGAATGGCCCTAAAATTCGATTATTAATGATACCTGCCCATACATTTACTTTCTGGGGCCGCTGAGTATGGGATTTAAATATCCACCGTGGATATTCTTGACTCCAGAAACGATAATTATGTCTGTTAACCACCCCATTTAAATAGAAAGTAGCTTCATCCAAAAATAATATGTTTTTTGGAAACATATTATTCTCGTCACACCGTCTCATCATGTCTTCGCAAAATTGCAAACGCCTATCACAGTCATCTTCTAAAAGCTCTTGGACAAGACATGCTTTATAAGGGTGGTATTTTTCTGCTTTCAAAAATCTTCCAATAGTACCTCTAGATGTATCACGATTTTGAGCCAATGAAACTGTTGAAACATGCGGATTATCCTGCAGAGATAATGCAATATCCAATTTTTCATCGTCGCCTAAAACACATGGCCGTCCATTCCTAGGCAAGTCCTTTACTGTGCCATGTTCATCAAATTTGTGGAATATTTTACTAACAGTGCTCTGTAAAATTTGATTGTCCGGATATTTAGCTTTAAATAAAGTGCACACTTCACTTTGACTTCTTATTTTATCTCCACATCCTAACAATATCAAGACTTCGATACGTTGCCTTTCCGACAAAACCATTTTTGCTTAGAAAATTGTAAAATAATACTTCGGAAATACCTAAATTAATTTTACAAGTTTACAATGTCACAAAATGTCAGAACGTGAAACTATGAAGATTTCTTACCTTGAAAGGTAAAAAAAAACATCAATGATTTATCATTTCCGCTTATTTAAATAGGGATTTTTTTAAAACTTTTAACAGTCGCCATTTTGAAACAGCAAACAAAATCGCGCCAAAATTTATGAGCATATTGTACGAGATATTAGCTTTCAAATGATGTATCACAAGCTGTATGTTTCCATTTGAAAAAAAAAGATCGGTATCGTCATATCTTTGACAAATTAAATGTCTATAAAAAAAACAAACGAATAACGTCAAAATGTAAGCATTATATAAAACTAAATTGACGTGTCCGAGCATTTTCCCCAGAAGTTACAGGTTAAGGCTATATTAATTTTATTCCGGACTTCTGGGCAGCCCTGTATACTATTATCTTAAAGCAGTGCAACATTTTATTCTATCAGCAACGAGTGCATCCCTGCTTTCATTCGATCACCCGCTGGGTCTTATCGGCATTAGGGATTAGAATTTATAATCAGTTTGTAAGATAGATAGATGGAGTATACCTATTATTGTAATGATAATTAATATAGTGTATACGGATTAGCTGCAGCAAACATTTGAAACCATAATCTTATATTTTTTTACCACCGTACCTATTTTTAAGCTGGTAATTTTATATTAATTTTTAAAAGATACTCTAAATTACAAAAACAGGTTTTTTTATGAACATAATAATATGGCAAATTTTTTTGATATCTGATAATTTTGTCCGTATGTGTAAACATAATAATTTTTCAGTAAATTTTTGTAGGAAATTACACATTATTTTTCGTTAAAATTAGTTAAACGCATTTTATCTGTTGATTAACTTTCTCACTAATAAATTAAAATTAAATCGGAATGAAATGTGTTTTATTAAAGAATCGTTCCGTTACATAAAATCCAATATAATTATTATGTACATATGATGCCGGAAAAGATACATGGATCACAACCCATAAGTTGTTTATTAAAATCGATTCGCGCCATTGCTAACCATTTTCCCAGAAGGAAAATAAATGAAACATCCATCGTGGCAAACTAAGTGGAATTTAGGGAAGAGCGGGGTGTGTTGGTGGGAGGGAGAGTTGGCGGAGTTAAATTTTCAGGCCTAAGCTGAGCATTTGGCAACGTGTAAATATCATCATATACCGGGTGTTGCATCGTCGAGCGGGACATAGGAAATCCCATGTAATTTTAAATGGGGTCAATTATTGGCATCCCTAATTATTTTAGAGAAAAATTCTATTTAGGTTTATTAAAGAGCACTAAAACCCACATTCAAAAGAATAACTTTAGATATTTTTGATGAGCCCGTTTACGGGTTATCGCCAATTTCTTTTATCTATTTCTCCTTTTTATGGCCCCGTATTTGCGGGCACCAGTCAAGGTAAAAGATGACTGTCAAATAAAGTTGTCATTTTGAAATGTGTGCTTTATTGTTATAAAAACTCGTACATCGAAAATATTAAAGGTGTATTTATGAGTACAAATTAATCTGAATAAAACTAAAATAAAGTATCCAATTACAAGGTTAATTATGACATTTTACATGTTTCAATATTTTACTAATTAATAGGTAATTAATAATTCTTGCATCTCTTCTTTGTTCCTGCCTTTCTTCACATCTGCAGTTATTTATTACAGTGCCTTTTGTCTCAAATTTCTTGATAGTCCTTTCGACTGTAGATTTTGCAGGTATCGGTCTATTCGGATACAGAGCAGCAAACATGTCTGACACATTTTGATAACTATTTCCTTGATAATACCATTTAATCATCAATATTTTTTCCTTAGAAGTGTAATTCATGGCTAATATTTTCGATGTACGAGTTTTTATAACAATAAAATAACATTTCAAAATGACAACTTTATTTGACAGTCATCTTTTACCTTGACTGGTGCCCGCAAATACGGGGCCATAAAAAGGAGAAATAGTTAAAAAGAAATCGGCGATAACCCGTAAACGGGCTCATCAAAAATATCTAAAGTTATTCTTTTGAATGTGGGTTTTAGTGCTCTTTAATAAACCTAAATAGAATTTTTCTCTAAAATAATTAGGGAAGCCAATAATTGAAGAATTATATGGGATTTCCTATGTCCCGCTCGACGATGCAACACCCGGTATGTGTTGGCCATTTTGAGACAAATAGCCTGAAAGCAAAATGAGTTCGAAATTCGAGGAATGTTGTTGGTTTCTGACCTGTGCGAGTAAATTTAACCTTGGAAAAGGTTCGTTTTCTTAAAAACCAGCGTTGAAAAAATCATGATTTTTTCGAAAAACTTCAAAAATCGCGATTTTTTTCTCTGTTTTTATTTTTATAACTTTTTTTCTATAAATAAGTTGCTATTTTTAACACGTTTTTGATTTGATTCCCACCGTTCTTCAAATTTTAATGAAGATAGTTCCTGTCGAAAAAAAATTCCATAGAAAAATCTAATAAAACTGAAGGAAAATTACTAAAATTAGGGAATAGAGCTATATGCAAAAGAATAGACATGAAATGCAAGGTCTGGTCAAACGGATCAAGTTTACTGGCAAAAGTGTAGTGAAAGTGAAGTACCTACAGAAATCGAAAAGGACAATGAATCAGTTGTAAGTACACAAACAGCATATTATTATAATAAAATAATAAGTAAATAAGTTTTTTTCTTTACATTTTATTTTTATTTTAATTTTTCAAAGATATACAGGGTGATTTTTAAGTTCATGATTTTTTTTAACACAACATAGAATTCAAGAAAATAGCCAATTTTCCGAATAAACGTATGTCCGGAAATGCGTCGTCTCTGAGATACAGGGTATTGAATTTGAATTAAAAATTTTATTTTTGATTTTTTTAACATAACTTTAACAAAAGATAAGTTTTTCGCACAAAACTTGGTAACCGGGTTTTTTAAGGTGAGAAATCATAATTTAGTATTAATGTTAGTGCAAGTACAGGTCACTACAGGTTATGGCGTTTGTTAGGTTAGGCTCGTTAGGTGCTAGACGAAGTTGTTCAGAATTTTACACAAAAAATAAAATTTGAAATTCAACACCCTACTATCTCAGAAGTCAGAAACGAATTTTTAATAATATGCTAAATTTTCGCTTCAACTTTAAATTTAAATATTGTCTTTTTTTTAGGTTGAGGTTACTTCTGGCGTGAATGCGCCACCAAACTCCCAGGAGTCACAGGAACCATGTACTTCACAACAAACTTTTCCAGTGTCTCCACTCCAGATTATAAGAAAAGGAAAGGAGTGTCAGAATCAGAAACAAGGTGAGCAAGCTCTAGTTCTGAATCTTTGTCATTTTTTGTCATACGCACTAGCAAATTTACTAAAGAGGAAATTGACAAACAGATTGACCGAGCCCTCTCCGCTACAAACAGCACTTTTAACTGTATGAAGCAACCGGAAGTAAGAAAAGCTATCGCTCTTTTACGGCTTGGATACATACCACCCTCTCGATATGATGTTTCTAATAAATTGCTTGATATACCTAATTTATAATAAAGAAAAAACCAAATGCTTTCAAAACTTGTCGGGAACATGTGTGTGAACCGATAATCTGTGCAACGGTTACAACAGAATATGGATTTACCGTCTTAGCAGATACTCTACTCTAGACACTTCTGGGAATCCACACTCTTCTGTATATTTAACAGAAATTGCAACAACTTTCATAAATAAGCTTAAAACCGAATATGACTGTACGGTATAAAGTTTTGTAACAGATAATGCAGCTAATATGGCTGCAACGCGACATCAAATAAAAACATCTACTGAATTGAACATTATTACATATGGTTGTGCTGCACATATTTTAAATTTACTATGTAAGGATCCGGAAATCGCTGATATTAAGGAAGATGTTGTTTTCATTCCCAAATACTTCCGTAACAATAATTTTGCCTCTGCAGTATATGACAAAGAAGGAGGCAAAAAAACAGTTTTTCCAAATCAGATGGAATTCGCTTGCCGACTGTTTAGAATGTTTCGTTAAATCATGGCCCATACTTTTCAAAATGGCTGAAGAGAACAAAAACGAAATTGACAAGATTATAAAAAGAAAATTTTCCAACATTTACTTAAAAAGATTAATCCAAGAGTACCTAACAATACTTAAGCCTATCTCTATCGGAATAGATAGACTACAAAGAAACAGTGCCAGTCTTTCAGATCTTGTCGAAGAATTTAAAATATTAGAAACTCATTTTGACAAAACGCACATAACTTTAAATCAACTGCAAAAATTTAAGAGGCGTTATGAACAGTGTATAACCCCATAACCTTTGTTGGCATATCTTCTTGACTCAACAAAAACTCAGCAAACACTAACAGACAGTGAAAAAAATGTTAAAGAATTAGGTCCAAATAGTGGTTTACTACCATTCATAGTCAAGTTTCTTGCCAGATCAGAGCTTTTCACTGATATTATGTTTCATGATGATATTCTTCAGAATGTAAAACCCATAGATTGGTTGAACTCGCAACAAAATATACCCATTATTCAAAAATAGTTCTTCATAATTAGACAATTACTTTGTGCTGCTGCTTCTTCCGCATCAGTCGAGAGAATTTTCTCAACATTTGGTTTAGTCCATTCCAAACTCACAAATCGATTAGGAATGGAAAAAGCTGCAAAATTAGTTTTTTCTATACAAGCACTAAAATTAACTAAAATAAACATTATTTAGGTACAGTGGTTTTATTTTTTTGATATAATAAACCATTAATTAAAACTGAAAGTTTTTAAAAGAAAACAAGGTCTGTCTATACCACCAAAGTAAATATATTTGTCCCTCTAGGGTGAAATCAGGGTTAAAGAATATACATAAGTTAAATTTGAAAGTTGGTTGTACTAGTTTCGACTTTAGAAAAAGTCATCTTCAGCAACCCAGTAATTAAGAAATATTTTTTAGGATATACCTAAATAAGCTAACACAAATTGGAGGAGGGGAAGAGTGGTTCAACAATATACGGTCACAAAATGTACTGTGTGCAGCCAATGCATTCGACAGTAGATAATTATGGACATGATGCTGCTTTAAGCAATTAAGGAAATTAAATATGAATAAGTAATGAAGGCCAATATTCTTAATGGGATAATTTATAGTTATGTTATGCTATATAGATGTCAACAACATGTCAAATGAAGACAGTTCGATAAAATAATTGTTTCACGGAAACAACTCAGTGAGGGGACATGATTTTATATTTTGGTGGGTCAAAATTTAATAAGAAAAGGGGAGGGAATTTTAATGACGCAACTGGTTTTAAAAAATAATTTTATTTCCCTCCCCTTTTCTTATTAAATTCTGACCCACCAAAATATAAAATCATGTCCCCTCACTGAGTTGTTTCCATGAAACAATTATTTTATCGAACTTTCTTCATTTGACATGTTGTTGACATCTATATAGCATAACATAACTATAAATTATCCCATTAAGAATATTGGCCTCCATTACTTATTCATGTTTAATTTCCTTAATTGCCTAAAGTAGCATCATGTCCATAAATATCTACTGTCGAATCCATTGGCTGCACACAGTACATTTTATGACCGTATATTGTTGAACCACTCTTCCCCCTCCTCCAATTTGTGTTAGTATATTTAGGTATATCCTAAAAAATATTTCTTAATTACTGGGTTGCTGAAGATTACTTTTTCTAAAGTCGAAACTAGTAAAACCAACTTTCAAATTTAACTCGTGTATATTCTTTAACCCTGATTTCACCCTAGAGGGACAAATATATTTACTTTGGTGGTATACAGCGTGTCCAGAAACCATCTTAACATATGGGAAACTTTTTTATTTTTAACTTTACGAAAAAAAATTATTCTTCATAAAAAGTTCTGCTCATTGATAAAATAACATTCAAATCAAAAGTTTTGAGCCAGCACATACGGGGTGTTCAGAAAGTCAATAATATTAATACCGTAAATGGAAAACTATATTTAATAATTTTAATTACAAAGTACAATAATGAAATACTACACTAAGCTTCAACATGACCACCGTTTTTTCCATACAAACGGTTGTACGTCGTGAAAATTCCATTACTGCATTTCTAACCATCTGAGGGGAAATTTCTTGGTTACATTCTCTGATAATTCTCTCTAAATGGTATATGTTCTCGAAAGGTCTGTGGGTATACACTTTTTGTTTTAAAAATCCCCATACGAAAAAATCCAGAGGTGTTAGATCAGGTGACCTTGGTGGCCAAGCAAATTCTGATCTTCGTCCAATCCATTTCTGTGGAAATGTCTGGTTTAAGAATTCTGTCACTCTTGCAGAGCTGTGGCATGGAGCGCCGTCATGTTGGAACCAAAGTGTTTGTCTTATATTCATTGGTAGTCCATGAAAAAATTCAAATAATTCCGTGTCCAAAAAGTTCAAGTAAATTTCACCGGTAATATTTTCTCGAAAAAAGTACGGCCCTACAATTTGGTTCCTAAAAACGCCGCACCAAACATTTGTCTTGAAAGAATACTGGTCACGACACTCAATTACAAAATGGGGATTCTCATCACTCCACCACCTACAGTTTTGAGAACACACTACTCCATTTGAGGTGAACATCGCCTCATCTGAAAACAATATTTTTCTTGCGAATAGTGGGTCATCTTCTACCTCACCTTGAAACCAAGAGCAAAACAAAAATCGTGAATCAAAATCTCTAGGCTGCAGTTTGTGAAGAAATTTTGGCTTGTATGGGTAAAAATTATTTTTCCTTAAAATAACTTGGGCAGTGGACTTTGTAACAGGTCGTGGAACAGTTTGTGAAATATTTCTCAATGAGATTTTAGGATTTTCCACGACAGCTAGCAAAACATTCAATTGGGTATCTTCGTCCGTACGCCAAACCTGATGCTTGTCAGAAAATTTATTACTTACAGATCCGGTATTTTTAAATTTATTAAAAATATCTCCAACCGTTACATGGCTAATAATTTTATTTGGATATCTTGCATTAAAAATTTGAGCAGCCTCTCTGTACGTCTTGTAGTGGTCTCCAACAATTAACACTATTTCAACTTTTTCCTCGATTGTAAACCATATTTAATTAAAGGGAAACTGTCCGCCTTGACAAATAAAATAATTAGTTGTCATGGTTTCATTTAGTTTTCCAAGGCGTGCTGGACCTACTAAACGAGAATGAATACCGCTTCTTAAAATCTTGCTCGCCCTTTCCTGAAAAATTCTGTGAGATAATTAGAGAAACTATGGAATCAGGAAAAACAACAACATTACGCCACAGTATCTTTGTTTTAAGCTAAGTCGCCTTTCGAATGGCAACTTTAGACCATTTATTATATTTTTGACAATATCGAAAATTGTCATTAAAAAAAATTGATCAGAACCAAAAACCACGTTTAAATTACAATTAGGTAATGCAATGAAAACTTAGATTTTATTATTTTTTACGAATTTTTCTTCCACAATCAAAACAATTTCAATTTTCTCCTCAGAAGTTAATAACGCTACCATTTTTATGTTTTATAAATTTTAGCGCGTTTTGACGGTTGTTGTCAAACATTTCTTGCTATCAACAATTAATTTGTATGTTACAACCATCCTAGATTACATGTAACTACAGTTAAATTTGCATTGTTATTGTAGACATACGTTTCAAAAAAGACGAAATAATTTTTTCAAGGTATTTGAACGTGGTTTTTAGTTCTGATCAACTTTTTTTAATAACAATTTTCGATATTATCAAAAATAAAGGTACTTTACTTTTAAGCCAAATTCATATTTTTTGACTTACCTCGTATACGCCTGGGAGAATTTAATATCTGATAGTTGCATTTTAGGTTTTAGACCATGCAGAACTTTTTATGAAGAATCACTTTTTTTCGTAAAGTCTAAAATAAAAAAGTTTCCCATATGTTAAGATGGTTTCTGGACACGCTGTAGACAGACCTTGTTTTCTTTCATAATCTCGCCACAGAAAACGGACTACTTCTTGAATCTTGAAAGTTTTTATTTTCTCTTAATTATAACTTATCGCATTTTTTGATTTTAATCATGATTTCAATTGAAAAAAATCAAGTGATTTAAATCGCGATTTAAATCATGATTTAAATCAATTATTGGTTTAAATTTTTTCAACCCTGTATAAAAACTATTTGTATTCGATTAGTTGTAGGTAAGCAATTTTGATCTTATACTTTAAGCAATCATCGAGAACGATGTTGTTTTTAATTTATATTAATATTAGTTAAAATAAAATTATAAATATTTGGAATGACGGCGGGGGATAGTTAGCGGGAGAAACATGGGTCGAGTTGGCGGGTTAAAAATAGTAGGGATTTATTTTTTTTAGAGGAACATCATGCCAACAAAATACGTAAGAAAAACTACTAGAGCTAATATTTCCAAAGATATGATATGATCGGCCAAAGAAATATTGTTAAATAATAGAACCAAAGTGTCAGATTAGTGTTTGAAGAAATAGAAAGAGGCGAAGTTATCGTTCGTCCAAATTTTGAATCCGATTAAAAGTTGTGTTGTTTTTTGCTGATTGATGTTTCTTTCAATATATTATAATGTATTGTATAAGTGTACAACTTTTATGACCTTAAAAAATAAAGATCTTAAGTTTGTTTACACAAATGGTGTGCTTTCATTCCCCCGCCAACTTGCCCCCCCCCCCCCCCCGGGACGTGTTGGCGGTAATGGCAGGTAAATATATTTCTCTTAATACAAATATAAATACTTATTTTTCCTACAAGCGTGCGCGATATACCGTTTTCCCGCACTCGTTTTGGTTCTGAAAGACCCATTTTCCCGCACGGTGCGGGAAAATTTTTCCGGCACGGTGCGGGAAAATTTTTCCCGCACGGAAAATTAAATTTTTAGAAATACTTTGTGGTAGTTTTTCTAACGCTTGTAGAAACAATTTTGATTCTAACTCATGCGGAAAGACACTTTAATAAATAAAATATAAATTTTTATTGAAAGTAAATGAGGTATATTACAGAAACACTAATTTTTGCCGTTTATTTTAAACATTTTTAAAAAAGCTGATTTAAAACGGTTTATTTCAAAAACCCCGTACATAGATGTTAACATGGTAACCACGACACACACATAAAATTTAATTGTCAAAGTGACACCTTACAACATTTCACCGGAGCGTGGCTTTGATTTATAATTTCGTTCAGATTCTGATACAGATGTCTTCCATAGATAATTTCTCGGACGATGAGCTTCCAGAAGATATTCTAGAAGCTGCAAGTGTCGCAAATTTGGATTTGCTACCAAAAAAGTCAATAGTCAGGTATGAAAAACAATACGATAATTTTGTTACTTGGTGTGAAGCGAAAAATGTAAAAGCACCAAGAGAAGAAGTACTTTTGGCATATTTCTTGGAAATGTCTAAACTTTGGAAGCCAAATACTTTATGGTCTCGATATTCCATGTTGAAAAGTGTACTTAAGGTTAAGAAAGATTTAGATATCAGTAAATACTATAAAGTTACTGCGTACATCAAGAGACAAAATGTAGGTTTTCGAGCAAAAAAAGCAAAAGTTTTTACACAAGAAGAGATTGCGAAATTTATGAAAGAAGCACCTGATGAAATTTTCCTTCTAATTAAAGTGGTAACGATTTTTGGACTGGCTGGTGCCTGCCGCCGTGAGGAGCTAACTAAATTTACCATTGACGACATAGACGACAAAGGAGACGTTATAATTGTCACAATAAACGACTCCAAAAACCATTCTGCTAGATCCTTTGTAATAACTAAGGCAGTCAATAATGAAATTTTTCTAAATCTATACAGAAAATATGCAAACTTACGTCCACAGCAAACTCCACACCGCCGATTCTTTTTGAACTACAAACATGGAAAATGCAGTACCCAATGTGTTGGAATTAATACCATAGGAAAAATGCCCTCCAACATTGCAGCTTATATAGGACTCAAAAATCCAGAATTATACACAGGCCACAGTTTTAGACGTTCCTCGGCCACTCTACTTGCTAATTCTGGCGAAGAAATAACAAACATTAAACGTTTAGGAGGATGGAAATCCACGTCTGTTGCCGAAGGCTACCTGGAGGAATCCATCACACACAAAAAAAACATGTCTAACAAAATTCTCAATCTCAATAGTCCATCAAGTTTGAGCTATAATTTAGAAGCAAAAACTCCACAGTTTCCCAGCAGCGCTAACAACAGCTCGATACCTCTTTCTTTGCAACCATCCGCTCATCAGGATCAGTTGGCTTCAATGGCTTCATCCGCAATCAATTTGCATAATGCATCAAATTGTACTTTTAATGTAAATATTAGTTATAATTAGAAATTAAATCTGTGTTTGTTTTTCAGTAAAATTAAATTTTTAGAAATATTTTGTTGTAGTTTTTCCAACGCCTGTAGGAAAAATTTTGATCCTAACTTGTGCGGAAAGACACTTTCCCGCACTCGACTGCGGCAGTCGCGTGCGGGAAAGTGGCTCTTTCCGCACTTGTTAGGATAATAACTATTAAAAGAAACCTTAAAGTCAATTTAAGTACTAGAGGGTATAATACGTCAATTACAGTTCTACGAATTCGCATTTAAATAAAGATCTTCAAACAAAAAAAAATAAAATTACAACCCAGCCAACACACCCCGCTGTCCCCTAATGTCAATTAATGAAACAACAGAAACAGAACTTGAGACTGAAAACATAATGTGCAAACTGCTTTACCGCTCGGTTGCTACTGAACTTTCCAGCTCGTTTATAAAAATGTTAAGTAGACTGCATACTATTGCATAAATGAATCTACGAGGTCTATTAAAAAAAAAATTAATAGGTAAGGTATCCATTATCCCATATTCGTTAACAATGTAAATCGTATCTAGTTAAGCATCACGTGCATGATGGGCATGTTCAAGGCCCGGTTATCAAAAGCAGAAAGAGAACAAACATAATTTTCTACAAATATCTAGAAGTAATTATTGCAAAAATTGGTGTTTTCACTGATAGGTATATACAGTGCGCGTCTAAAGTCCCCGCAAGGCGCCATTTTGAATAAAATTTTTAAATGGCAGATGGGGTCGAAGTGATACCTCGTTGGAAAGGTACTTTCAATCTATGAACGACCCCCAAGTTTGAAAATATTTTATCAATTCATTTCAAGATGGCGACCACTTTTGCCAATGTGGGTTTAATTTGATTTTTAAGCAATAAAACTGTGAATGGGTTGAGATATTGCCACATTTTGATGAATATTAGCTGCAGCTATGAAACTTACTTCCTCCCTCCCCTGTTTTCGAGGGTGGAGTAAACCAAAAAAGTAGTTAAAATCTTTTTTACCCCCAAACCAACCTTTTTCGCAATTTTTTCATGGTAATGCGTGTTTGGAGGGAACGATAAAGATTTTCATGAGAGTTTAGAGACAAGGAAAGGTCAATAATAGGGTCAGGGTTATAACAACCCTCGGGCCAAGGAAACTAACTTCCATGTCTCTTAACCCCCTTTAGCAATCCCGACCAAATACTCATATTCATTAGAAAGCGGGGCAAAACGGTGGTTTTTGCCGGTTTGCGGGGGTTGTGAGAGGTGAAAAGAATGGTGACTCTTTTTTTGTATTCCACACCCTTTAAAACAGGAAAGGAAGTAGGTAGGTTTCGTAGCTGCCGTTTCATTACAATATATCACATTTTTTTAAATTTGGAATGGAAAGTAGATAGATAGATAGATAGATAGATAGAAACGTCTTTATTTTAACCTCGGCGAAGGTCAGCAGAGCTGTTTACTTAACCGAGCATACATTATAATTAACAAATTTAAAAAATACGTACAATTATGATTAGAAATTATTCTAATTACATTATTTATTAATATTTTAAGAATATGACAAAAATATTTGGCAACTATAACTTATTTTACGCGTATTTATTTATTTATGTTAACCTAGCAAGAAATACTTATATTTAGATTTAAATGAAAGTAAGCTTAGATTATTAAGCTTGTTGACCATATGAGTATTTAGTAGTGTAGTATATTTTAGGAGAAGTAGGCTTTGCTTTTTCACAAGAAACTGTTTTGTTTTGATGTGTCAAATAAGTATTTGTCAGTAAGTTGCGTAGCTTATATTACTGTGGTCGTTAAAGTCAATTATTTAATTGATTTAAAATGTCTCGTCCAATGGAAGATAAAATAGAGCTAGTTTTGATTTTTGGGGAGGCGCAACGTAACTATCACGCTGATGAGCGCATTTTTTATTAACGTTTTCCTGATCGCCCAATTTTAAGAAAATATTTGCGGGAATTAATTAAAACGTTCCAAACAACTGGAAGTGTTGGAAGTGCTAAAAGAAGTGGACGGCCCTCATTAGAACCAGAAAAACAGATTCAGATAGTGACTGAAATGATTGTTAATCCAATGCAGCCAACATCGCTTGTAGCAGCTGAATGCGAAGAAAGTACTAAAAGTGTTCAGAGAGTATTGAAACGTTCTAAATTTTATCCCTACAAATTGAAAATGTTATACGAGTTAACAGAAGATGATCCGGATTGTGGGCTAGAGTTTTGTGAATTAATGGGTGCAAGATTGAATCGTTACCCAAATTACCTTAAATGTATTTGTTTTAGTGATGAGTGTGCTTTCTTTCTAAAAGGAAAAGTTAACCGTCAAAATGTTCGGTATTGGAGCGATGTAAATCCTCATATTTTCAGGGAATGTAATACCAGTTCCCTCAGAAACTTAACGTTTGGACAGGTGTTTCGGGAAGCCATTCTATTGGGCCACTTTTTATCCAGGGAAATTTAACTGGACCGGTGTATCTGGATATGATTGAAAATACCGTAGAACATTTGATTCTGGAGTGTGTTGAGGAAAATCCGGATGAATTTGGTGATATGCCTATAATATTTCAACAAGATGAAGTTCCGCCATATTATAGTAGAGATATTAGGAACTACCTTGATCAGCACTATCCGGTCGCTGGATTGGTCATCGTGGTGCTGTCGAATGGCCTGCCCGCTCACCGGACTTAACTCTTATGGACTTTTTCTTGTGGGGATTTATTAAGTTCAAAGTATTCATAACCCAGCCGCAGTCATTAGACGATTGGCGCCAGAGAATATTTCAAGTGGGCGCACCAATTAGTAAAGAAATTTTTCATAATGTTCGCGAAGAATTTCCCGATAAGCTATACATGTGCCAAGAAGTAAATGGTGAACATTTTGAGCATCTTAAGTAATGTTTGTAATTTTGGTAGTTTCTTTATTGTAATAAAATACTAAAAATATCGCCTAGCCGCCCGTAGGTTCCTATACTATTGCTTTAAAATCAAATTAACCCACATTAACAAAAGTGGCCGCCATTTTGAAATGAATCTTAATAACGTAGATAATAACGTAACGTAATAACCCCATCTACCATTTAAAAGTTTTATTCAAATGGCGCCCTGCCGCCAAATTAAAATTTGTTTTTAAAAAAGTCCAGAATTTATACTTCTTCTTCTTCTCTCTCAGCCATTATCTGTCCACTCCTGAACAAAGGCCTCTTTCATTCGTTTCCATGTTGTTCTGTCTTTCGCTGCATGGTACCATCTTCCTCCCGCTATTCTTTTAATGTCATCCAACCATCTCCTCTGTGGCCGGCCGACACTTTGTTTGCTGTGGTCTCCAGTGTACAAGCTTTGACACCCATCTGTCCACACTTAGTCTGGCAACATGCCCAACCCATTGCCACTTAAGCTCCGCGACTCGCTGCATTGTGTCCGCCACCTTCGTTCTTCTTCTTATTTGTTCGTTGCGGATTTTATCTCGTAAACTAACACCAAGCATTGCCCGTTCCATGGCCCGTTGCGTTGTCCTAAGGTTATTGGTGTATTTCTTGGTTAAAGCCTTTGTCTCAAGACCATATGTTGCGACAGGCAGGATGAATGTGTTGAAGACTTTTCGTTTAAGGTTTATAGGGATATCAGGGTTTTTAACTATATGACTCAGTTTACCAAAGAATTTATACTAAGATGGTAGTATTTTAGTTGTTATTAAACGTACCAAAATTTCATTATTCTCACATTTGTGAATCAAAAGTAAACGGGGGGGGGGGGGGGGGGGACTATAGGCGTGCACTGTATAAACTTTTATTCAATATTATTTAAAACACCGAATTTTTGGTATGTATTACACAAGAACAAAGATACTACTTCCTTAGTGTCAATTTGTGAAACAGGTTTTAAAGAAAGGCGGCAGCAGAGAGCCTTTTTGATTTTTTTTAAGACAATTGGGATTGAGTTATACATACCTCAATCGATTGCTGAATTGTAGAATATTTTAGCTAGTGGTGTTAAGAACTAACGACCCTTTTTATAGTGTGTCGAAATAAACTCTTTAAAATTATTGTATTATGTTTCCGAATATTGTAAGGTTTGGTAATATCAAAAATTTTTGAATGTCCAATTAACACGTTTTTGTTAAAAACGGTGATTGGACGCTGTATTGAAAAATTTTCTTAATGTTTATATTATGTTTATTAGTATCACCTCATTCGAAATCATTTGTAAAATAAAACTTAAAATATCCAGGATGCTTCGATGACAAGGAATTAGGCTCCAAATTCAAAATTTCGAACTTGAAAATAATTTCCAGCAATTTCTCTTGACCGCTTATATTGATATATATGTTTTCCCAAAGTCCTAGTGTTATTACTTTCTGAGATATGGCCGATTACCTCCTTACGTGGAACACCCGGTACAAAATGAAAAAAAATATTCACAATTAAAAAGTGTACTCCTTTAATTTGAGCCACAGTGTACATAGATATGAGCGATTACGTTTTTTTTTAGAAATTTTATATTATGAATTTTAAATATTTATTTACGATGTAACATATTTTTTACCCATCAAATCCACTAAACCGTTTGAAAATAAGCAAAATTAATATTCGCTTTTAATCTTTTTCGTTAAAATAAGTAAAACGCATTTTATCTGTTGATTAACTTTCTCACTAATAAATTAAAATTAAACCGGAATGAAATGTGTTTTATAAAAGAACCGTCCCGTTGCATAAAATCCAATATAAGTATTATGTACAGGGACATTTTTTTAAGTGTCTCACCCGATTGGCGATTTTCCTGCTGAATATAATAAAAAACAAATCACATATTTCTCAATGATTTTCGATAAGGAAGCCGAATTTAATGTCAAAAAATACATAGATTTACAAATTTGACAGATGAGACGCCATTTTGAATTTTTTTTAATGGCAGCCCCCATACCTAAATAACCACACGATTGCATTGCATTTGGCGATCCGATTCTAAAACTTTATAGTTGTTGATACTTATTTTCAGCTCTTTCGGAAATACGGGCATTCCTAATTTGCCTCCATCGATTTTGTCTTTTAACTGTCTCACCCCTTTACTAAATAGACCTTCTAAGCTGAAATGGCGTCGTATCTGTCACTTTTTGACATCTGTCGGATTTGACTATAGCGTAGATCGACTTGCTCACGGGAAATTATGTCACTGTAATAAAAGTTAGGGTGGGTCAGCTTAGAAGGTCTATTTATTAAAGGGGTGAGACACTTAAAAGACAAAATCGATGGAGGCAAATTAGGAACCCCGTATTTCCGAAACGGCTGAAAATGAATATAAACAACTATATAGTTTTAGAATCGGATCGCCAAATGCAAGTCAATCGACTAGTTATTTGTGAGGGTTGCCATTTAAAAAAATTCAATATGGCGTCGTATCTGTCACTTTTTGATATCTGTCGGATTTGACTATAGCGTAGATCGCTTGCTCACGGGAAATTATGTGACTGTGAAAAAAATTAAGGTGTGCAGCTTAGAAGGTCTATTTATTGAACGGGTGAGACACTTAAAAGACAAAATCGATGGAGGCAAATTAGGAACTCCCGTATTTCCGAAACGGCTGAATATAAGTATCAACAACTATAAAGATTTAGAATCGGGTCGCCAAATGCATTTCAATCGTGTGGTTGTTTATGAGGGTTGCCATTTAAAAAAATTCAAAATGGCGTCGTATCTGTCACTTTTTGACATCTGTCGGCTTTGACTATAGCGTAGATCGATCGCTTGCTCACGGGAAATTATGTCACTGTAAAAAAATTAGGGTGGTAAGCTTAGAAGGTCGATTTATTAAAGAAGTGAGACACTTAAAAGACAAAATCGATGGAGGCAAATTAGGAACCCCGTATTTCCGAAACGGCTGAAAATAAGTATCAACAACTATATAGTTTTAGAATCGGATCGCCAAATGCAATTCAATCGTGTGGTTATTTATGGGGGTTGCCAATTAGGAAAATTCAAAATGACGTCTCATCTGTCAAATTTGTAAATCTATGTATTTTTTGACATTAAATTCGGCTTCCTTATTGAAAATCATTGAGAAATATGTAATTTGTTTTTTATTATAGTCAGCAGGAAAATCGCCAATCGGGTGAGACACTTAAAAAAAAGTCCCTGTACATAATATGATGCCGGAAAAGATACATAGATCGCAACCCATAAGTTGTTTATTAAAATCGATTCGGGCCATTGCTAGCCGTTTTCTCCTGAAAGTAAATAAGTGAAACACCCATTGTAGCAAACTAACTGGAATTTAATGTCAATTAATGAAACGAGGTAATAAAACAGAAACAGAACTTGAGACTGAAAACATAACGTGCAATGTTACTGAACTACTTTACCGCTCGGTCGCTACTGAACTTTCAAGCTCGTTTATAAAAATGTTAAGTAAACTGCATATTATTGCATAAATGAATCTACGAGGTCTGTTCAAAAAAAAAAAAAAAATAGGTAGGCTATACATTATCCAATATTCTCTAACAATGTAAATCATATCTAGTTAATCATCACGTGCATGAAGGGCATGTTCAAGGCCCGGCTATCAAAAGCAGAGAAGAAACCAACAGTTTTATCGTAATCAAATAGATATTTCAGTGACAATATACATAGACATGAGCGATTACGTTTTTTTTTTAGAAATTTTATATTATGAGTTTTTAAATATTTATTAACGATATAACATATTTTTTGCCCATAAAATCCACTGGATCGTTTGAAAATGGGCAAAATTAATATTCATTTTTCGTAACATTTATTTTCTTTAGGATTGTAGATATGAAACAGTCCTAATTCCCTTTGCCAAGAAAATATTTATTAATGATTACGAAATAATGTAACTGCTTAATTGCTTGTAAAAAAAAGAGATAACTAGAGAGACGTCACTATTTGAAATTCTTGTTGCGCAAACTTCTTAACGGATTTAAATGGGTCTTCCGGGTTATAAAAGCTAACGCTTAGTTGTTTGAGCAGTTGAGATTTGTGGATTATTTGCATTTGTTGGTTTTATACAGGGTGGTACATAAATTATTTTTTTTTTTAAATATATGATTGAATGACATTGACCTTTTTGTTGCTAATTACGTTTTTATAAAATCCGTCTATATAATCAGAAAGTTCATTTTTTTGCAAATTTATGAACTATGCGGAAATTGGGGATTTAATTTACCATACTTTCGTCGATCTAATTGTCCGACACAGAATACAATTGGATTTTCCAAATTACCAATTCGTATTTACCCAACCTTTAATAAAAGGGACAAAACATAATATTTGACAAGGCTTTTATATTTTCTGCATACCTGACCTTTATTATCATTGTTGCGTTTACGCAGCATTGGGATTTTCAGTAATTCGGCGCGGTGCCAATGTGTCGCGCCATCACCGACACCGAGTAGAGCCGCCTCCTTCTAACAGACGAGTACGGATACGTATTAGGGTAGTCAGGTTATGTTATAATTCAGAGCAAACCGTGCTAATAAAGATCACTTATAGTTATAACAGATCGGTGTTGATTAGTAAAGTGAAGGTTTGGATAATATTGAGCCGAAGTAAGTAAAGTACACAATTTATGTATAAATAGTGTATTATTTTATTTATTTTGCCGCCTCCTTCCAACAGACGAGTACGGATACGTATTAGGGTAGTCAGGTTATGTTATAATTCAGAGCAAATGGTGCTAATAAAGATCACTTATAGCTATAACAGATCGGTGTTGATTAGTAAAGTGAAGGTTAGGATAATATTGAGCCGAAGTAAGTAAAGTACACAATTTATGTATAAATAGTGTATTATTTTATTTATTTTGCAAATTTATTTCTATAATTAGTCCTTTTGTTATAGTAATGTCTTGGAAAAACAAAAGACCTCTGTCAACCGTTGAGCTCATGGCTATGTTGGAGGAGGATGAAGATTTATTGCAGGCTGATACTGTTAATGCCGTGTACATTCCGCCGCCTGTAGACGAACTTACAGACGAAGAAGAGAATGACGACGACATATGTGAGAACCAGCGAGATTTACCAGATGTTGCTGGGACCTACGAAATACATGTCAGTTTACCGGATACTTCCAAAAACGATAAAAAATAAGACAAAGAAAACTCTTCCCAAATGGAGAAAAGAGAACCCAATCTATACAGCAGAACCAGAGAATGAAGAGAAAAATAATTTGGAACGAATTGAAAATTAAATTGGCGGTAAAACGCCTTTCGAAGTTTTTTCATTGTACTTTAGTGACGACGTTTGGAAAAAAATAATTTCTTATTCAAAAACATATGCTGCTGATAATACTCGCCATTCATTTGAACTTGACAGAACTAGCCTAAAGCAGTTTTTCGGCATACTAATTTTTTCGGGATATCATACGTTACCAGCTACAAAGTTCTATTGGTCGAAAGATGAGGACAAAAAAATAATGTTTATCAGAAAATGTATGACTAGCAACAGATTCGATTCTATAAAGCAAAACATACATTTATCAGATAACGATCAACTTGATAAAAACGACAGATTTTCAAAACTAAGACCTCTTTTTGATTTGATAAATGAAAAGAACATGCAGTTCGGACTATTCTCTCATAATCAGTCAACCGATGAGAAAATGGTTCCATATTTTGGACGACATAGTTGCAAGATGTACATCAAGAGAAAACCAATTAGGTTTGGCTTCAAACTCTGGTGTCTATGTAGTTCCAATTGTTACTTGTACAAATTTATACCTTATGGTGGAAAAACAAGCACTTATGAAAATGAATTAGGACTGGGAGAAAATGTTGTACTGGAACTATTGTCAATGGTTCATCGCGTATTTTTTGACAACTTCTTCTCTTCTTACCAGTTACCTTGCTGAAAGAAAAAGGGTTTTACGCGACTGGGACAATTCGGGAAACCCGTACATGTAATAACACAATGGAAACTGTGAAAAATATGACGAAAGAAGTTCGCGGTACTTATGATTTTTCTTTTGACAATGAACAAAAAATGTTGTTAGTTAGAGAGAATGACAATTCTGTGGTGACAGTTGCAACAAAAAACTGCGTCATTGAACCCATAATAGGAGCAAAAAGGTACAACAGGAAGAAAATAAGATGGATTTAGTTCCTCAGCCAAAGGGTATAGCCGAGTATAATCAGCATATGGGAGGTGTTGACTTATATGATAATGGAATATCCAACTACAGAATCAACGTAAAAGGAAAAAAGTGGTGGTAGCTCCTGTTTATAAATTTGATTGACAGCGTTATTGTAAATTCATGGAGAATATACAATTTGGCAAACCACTTAAAAATGTCACAGTTAGAATTTAAGTCCAACATAGCAACCACTCTAATGAAATTCGATGAACGAGTTATCGAAGATGATATTCAAGACGCAGATATGGCGGGACCAAGTAACCAAGGAAACTTCCCTTCAAGACCAAATCCAAATTATGGATGACCATCTAGAAGCGCAATACCCATTGAAATTCGGTTCCATAATGTCGGTCACGTGATAGTAGAGGAGGAAAATAGAGCAAGAAGAAGATGTAGATAATGCAGAAACCACAATATATATATACAGGGTGTTATGGAAATGACTTATTATTTTTTAACCCGTAAATATATAGGTCGAGACGAATTGGGGAAAAATTGCTATAAATGGCGCTCGAAGCTAGAAATTCGAGAAAAATGCCTTCAAAAATTTAGGTCCAAAACACCTACGCGCCAATGACGCAAACAGCTGATTTGGGTAATTGTTTACTTTAGTGCAAATGTTGAATTTTTCGCTAAAATTTCGTATATAGGCTAATTAAGGGTAGCTGATCACAATTTTCCTTTTGCGTTTAGGCGGCAAATGCACTGGTTTTGAGAAAAAAAATGTTAAAGTTTTTCTAACTCACCGGTATGTTATTTTGCATGTAATCCTAAAATGTTGCTATTTTCAATAAAATATTACTTGTCGGAGTCATAGTATACACTTCTGAGTTGAAATAAACGAAATATGCCACAAGGAAACTCTGAAAAACGGGATAACTTGTAAGCGAACAGAAAACTCTACGTTATCTGGAAAAAGACGGGAGACAGCTCACTGACAGCTGGCCAAAAAAGCAGAAGCAAACTGCACGACCCATGTTGTCAGATTGTTAGTGTATTATAAATTGCCTATACTTTCAATTCATTTTTATTAATTGAATGAATCCTATTGGCTCGAGCTAGCATATCATTCTCCTGGATGGAAGCCATTAATAATTACAAGAAAAAGAAGAACAATCTGGCAACGTGAGTGCAATGAATCTGAAAAGAGACGTTTCTACTTTGTCGGCGTATTAACAACGAATTTAATTAAATTTGTGCCTTTTCCATTGTTTTTTTGCTAAAATGTTGTTCTTATTTTATGAACAGATAGTTTGGTGAAAGTTTTATCACATATTTTGAAGGGAAAACCATAAAATCTAGGAAATTGAAAGGAAAGTGAAACGCGACACCCAAAGAATACCCTAACCTGTAAGTGAAAAACTTTAACATTTTTTTTTCTCAAAACCAGTGCATTTGCCGTAAAAACGCAAAAGGAAAATTGTGATCAGCTACCCTCAATTAGTCTATATACGAAATTTTAGCACAAAATTCAACATTAATTGCACTAAACTAAACAATTACCATTCCAGCAGTTTGTCTTGTCAAAAACACATGTGTTCAGGGGCATTGAACTATCATGGAAGGCGCACATAGTCCGGTTTTAAGGTATTTTACAAAATTCAAAATACTTCCGATTTTAGAAAAAAAAACTATCAAGTGTAACTCTAGACCACCTCAGGAGTGGCCCCTTAAAATATAATAAGTCATTTCCATAACACCCTGTATATATATATGTGTGCTAAGTGTCAGGTACATCTTCACACAAACTGTTTTGAACTGAATTGACAGATTTTAGTGTTTCGAGTAATCGAAATAATATTGAATCGAGCCCATGCAACTGATTCGTTTAGATTAAGGTGGTTTGAATTTTAACAATATTTTATAAACGCTGGCTATATTTCCAAATCCCAGGAGTTTGTTAAAAAAAAATACTAATTCTCTATTAGATACCTATCTATACCTAAAATTCACAAAAGCTGTCAGTGACTAATTTATTACCAATCAACAAATCTAGGAAGCGGCAGAATAAAAATATTGTGCAAATAAATGATATATACGTAAAAAGTATTTACAAAAACCTACCACATATTCTTCAGACCAAAATTAGCCAATTTAAGTAAACTTACCTTAGAAAAAAGTTGCTTAGTTTGGACGCTAGACGGCGCTGAAGTGACAATTTTTGAATCGTTTTTCTGGAATAATTGAAAAACTGCTCATACTATTTTGCCGAAATTTGGTATGTCGGCATAGCTTTATGGGGCAAAAAAATCCATGTCACAATTCTGATTAATATAAGCCCATGGGCGCAGAACCTGGGTTTTTTACTAATTGCTTGTTTCAGATTTCTATGCCACTGGAACAAGAGGGGTTTGGGCACAAAATTCACATGAACCAACTCATTTGCTACAAAAAAGGTACGTACTCTCGATAAGACTCGATTCCTCTCACGGTTTTCGAGAAATTTGCATCTTATTACTTAATACGTAGTAATTTTTACCACGTAGTACTTGGGTTTTATAGGATTTTTCTGTTTTTGATTTCTACGCCAATGGAAGATAAGAGGTTTAAGTTTAAAATTTAGATTAAACCAACTTATTTACTACAAAAACCCTCTTGAACAGTTTTCTTATAATCTGCTTTTTGTTCGCACGGTATTTTTCAGGTATATACAACACGACCTTACACCTCACAAACGATTGTTATTTTTGGTTATTATTAGTTTCATCTGACAACATAAGATTGTTGTAAAATTTGTAACATTTAATATTGTTGCTAACGTTGAATCATTTTATCTGCTTGCATTAATTATTAGAAAACTTTAATTGTCGTGAATTATCATGGCGGTACAATACACTAATGCAGAATATACCGATATGATATTGGTATTTGGATATTGCCAAGGAAATAGTCGAGAACGTGTCAGAGTCTACTTCGAAAGGTTTCTAAATCGTCATATAGCAAGCCACCCGACGCTTGCTGCTGTTGAAAGACGCCTGCGGGAAAACGGTCAATTTACTCCTAAAGCCATTGATAATGGAAGACAGTGTTCTGTAAGAGTTCCTGAAGTCGAGGAAGACATTTTAGAACGCGTTGCAGAAGATCCAGAAATAAGCACCAGGAGGCTAGGTAGGAAAATAGGAGCGTCCAAGAATATTTTTCATGAAGTACTCATCCATACCATTAGATGCCAGTTTCAGATATTTTAGCTAATGATCCTCAAATGCGCCTGGTTTTTAGTCGGCTTGTTCATAGGCAGAGAGAAGAGAATCCCAACTTGCCAACAATATTTTGCTTACCGATAAAGCATGTTTCACAAGAAGAGGGATTACAAATTTTCATAATAAACATGTTTATGCGGATGAAAATCCACATGCTATCAAGCTAAAACATTTTTAAAATGAGTTTAGAATTAATGTGTGGGCTGGAATAATTGGTAATCACATTGTTGGTCCTGTCATAATTCCACAAAGATTAACCGGGGAAATTTATTTGCAACATCTACAAAATACGCTGCCAGATTTGCTAGAAGATTTAACTTTACACTTCGGAGAGATATGTGATTTATGCACGATGGAGCTTTACCACATTTTGCATTAAATGTTAGAAACTTTTTAAATCAGCAGTACCCAAATAAATAGGTTGGTAGAGGTAATGCCCCTGTAAATTGGCCACCACGATCTCCGGACTTAAATCCATTGGATTATTTCTTATGGGGGCATCTTAAGACATTGGTTTACAGGACAACTCCAGATAACGCAAAACAACTATGGCAACGTATTCAAGATGCAATAAATATTCTTAAGGGCAATGAATAAGTTCTGCAAAGAGAGAGCAATTTTTATGATATTTCTAGTTACTTCTGTTTATGATTTAGTCATTTTTTTCTTTTTTTGTAAAAACTAATACGTATTAAGTAATAAAATGCAAATTTCTCGAAAACCGTCAGAGGAATCGAGTCTTATCAAGAGTACCTTTCTCGTAGCAAATGAGTTGGTTCATCTGAATTTTGTGGTCAAACCCCTCTTGTCCCATTGGCATAAAAATCTGAAACAGGCAATTAGTAAAATCCCCAGGTTCTACGCTCACGGACTGATATTAATCAGAATTGTGGCATGGGTTTTTCTGCCCCATAAAGCTATGCTAACGTACCAAATTTCGGCAAAATAGTATGAGCAGTTTTTGAATTAATCCAGAAAAACGATTTAAAAATTGTCACTTCAGCGCCGTCTAGCGCCCAAACTAAGCAACTTTGTACTGAGGTAAGTTTACTTAAATCGGCTAATTTTGGTCTGAAGAATATGCGTAGGTTTTTGTAAAGACCTTTTACAGACACCCTGTATAATTTGCTTTACGAAATCTTTGGGCGGGTTTAGCAAACATCAGCAGCTTACCAGTTTTAAAAAAGCGCCGAGTTCGATTACTTGCAGCAGCTAGGACTTCGCTAAACCGAGCGATTACTGATTTTTTGGCGTTATGTTATATGGATGAATACGGCAAGACTATTTTATGAAAGATGAATTAAACCTAACTTGAAAATAACTTAATTAGTTTTCGGATGTTAACACTTTACAAAAATGGCCGCTATTTTAAAATGAATTGTTAAAATTATTTACCTCTTGGTGCCTATTTGAGATTGAAAAACTCCATGGAGAGAGGTGTTTGATTGCTGACGCCATATTTAAAAGTTATGTTACAAGTAAGCTGACACTTAAAAAGTAGTATTTAAGGCGGTATACCCATTCTAAACTACTCAAAACTGAATAGGGAACTAACATTTTTTTGCCTCTTTTTGAGGATAGATATTTTATAGCAGAAATCACTGAGGGGGATCGCTCAACCAGGGTTGGATGGGGAATTTTGTCGACTTTGACATGAGCCGAAGTTATTATTAAAAAGGGCTATGTTTCTGTGTTATACAGTGTGTTTTAACAAGTATTGCAAATTTAAAAATTTTTGATGTGCTACAAAATTTGACTATATGATTTCTGACTTATTCTAGGATATTTTTTGAAAAGCTTACTAGATTCTGCCGAAACGTTTTTGGAATCATCAATTGATTCTGTAAAGTTAGAAAGCTATTAATTTTTAAATTCAACCATACATTTCCACAGTTGTTTTGCCTTTAAATGTTCAACACTGGCCGTTTCCACGGAAACGAGTTTGAAATGTGAAGTTTTATGAAGGCGTTTAAAATTGACGTTATTTGTTTAGTTTAAAAATATGGAAAGAAACCATTTATCCAAAGAGCAACGTAACTTTATTGTCACGATGCACCAACGTGGATTCAGGCAAAGTGAAATTTTAGATATTTTGGGTAAAAGTAAGAGTGTGATTTCAAGAATCATTAGTCGTTATCGGGAGACTGGAAGTGCTAGCAGAAGACCCGGTAGCGGATCTGTAAGGGCTACTGATGATAGAGAAGATCGACACATTAGAATAGACGTAAGTAGAGCCCCCTTTAGTACAGCTCGACGACTTCAACAAGGACTACAAAATGCAATAAGAAGAAGAGTTTCTGACCAGACAGTAAGAAACCGACTCAAAGAAGCGGGAATTAAGTCTTATAGGCCGCTATGGCGAATAGCTATTACAGCGAATCATCGACGACTTAGGCTTGCTTGGGCCAATAAAAGAATTGAAGAAAATTTTATTTGGGACCATGTATTATTTACTGACGAGTCAAGATTCTGCTTACACAATGATTCTCGTCGTAAAAGAGTGTACCGAACTGTAAATACACGAAACTTGCCAGCACATATACAGCCAATTCATAAATTTGGAGGAGGTGGTGTCATGGTTTGGGCTGGTGTTGCTCTGGGGTTTCGAACTGAGCTGCACTGTTTTGATAATACAGTAACTGGTCAAATATACAGGGATGAAATTATTACACCTTATGTGACAGGGGCTAGAGGTAGAATTGGTCACAATTTTGTGTTTCTTGACGATAATGCTCGCCCTCATAGAGCTCGAGTGGTAATGGAAGAAATTAACAACTTAGAGTTAAATCATTTACCATTTCCACCATATTCTTTAGACTTCAACCCGATTGAACATGTGTGGGACAGGCTTCAGTACCAACTGGATCAACATTTGCCTCAGCCAGAAAACATTGGTCAGTTGCGGCAGCTACTTCCTATCTTGTGGCAACTAGTATCTCAAGAACACATCGACAACATCATTAGAAGTATGCCTCAGAGGTGTTATGAAGTTATTCAAAGTCGAGGTCACCCCACTAGATATTAGTTTTATTTTTTTACGATTACCACTTATTATTTGGACTGGCGTATTTTAAATGTTTTAATAAAGTTATCATCATTATTAGTATAGTTTTTTAGTATCTGCAAATAAATTAAAATTGAAAATGATTGTCTGATAGGCGACTAATGATTTTCCATTTTAATTATATTTTTTTTTTATTTTTAATATTATTTTATTTTATTTTTTTTTTAAACGCCTTCATAAAACTTCACATTTCAAACTCGTTTCCGTGGAAACGGCTATTGTTGAACATTTAAAGGCAAAACAGCTGTGGAAATGTATGGTTTAATTTAAAAATTAATAGCTTTCTGAGTTTACAGAATCAATTGATGATTCCAAAAACGTTTCGGCAGAATCTAGTAAGCTTTCCAAAAAATATCCTAGAATAAGTCAGAAATCATGTAGTCAAATTTTGTAGCACATCAAAAATTTTTAAATTTGCAATACTTGTTAAAACACACTGTATAACACAGAAACATAGCCCTTTTTAATAATAACTTCGGCTCATGCCAAAGTCGATAAAATTCCTCTTCCAACCCTGATTGAGCGATCCCCCTCACTGATTTCTGCTATAACATATATATCCTCAAAAAGATGCAAAAAAATGTTAGTTCCCTATTCAGTTTTGAGTAGTTTATTTAAATTATTAAATTAAAGCATGTTTTTAGGTATTATGAACCGAAACAATCAGGCTGACCAAAGTAGATTAGAATAACCTTGCTTTACATCAAATTTTATACGTTAAAATAACATATAAAAAAACAACGTTTTTAAACGAAATTATATTTTACGTTAGAAATAAGTTGGTATATCGTTTATTTGCAACAAAATTAACACATTAAAAAAATGTTAAAATATCTAACGTTATATACACTAACGTTATTTAGCGGCCGATTAAATGTTATTTTCGTGTTTAAAATAACGTTACTTTATACATCCTCAGTGAGCCAACGTTTTCCAACACAACGTTAACCTAACGTTTTTTTAACGTTATTTGGTTAAGTGGGATGTAACAAAGTTTTTACCTTCTTAGTATTGTCGTTTAAAAGATAAGAGGTAGCTGTAATCGGACATTGTATAAATTAATTATAATATCAAAGCGGGTTGAATAAGGTTGAGTAAATAAGGTTATTTTAATTGAGCCGTTGAAACCCAGAATAGCCTAAGTCAATAAATTGGGTTTTTCCAATTTAATTTAATCCTTTTTCATAACGCAGTTTTCTACATGCTCAGAAAGTTTAAAAATTGTTACTTTTATAAAACGCTCACAGATGTCGCTGGAATATTAACCGTAAAGCGCAATGATATTGTTGCTGGTACAAGTTTGACTTGGACCACTCTGTCATTAAACGTTATATTTGTTTCTTTGTACGTTTTTAATTCGTTCATATTAAAATCAGTAAAATAATAAGGAACTAGTGAATCCGAAAGCGAACCATTTAGCGCAAGCGAAAGTGAATACGAACCAGAAGAACCTGGACAATCAGGTTCCTCCATATCAGGTAAGTTTTTTTGTAATCCTGTAGTTTTAAGAACCATAACCTACGAAATTGCACCATAAAATGGACAACAAACAAAATATTTGATGTGATTAGGATAATTTAAGTTCTTCTAACAAAAGTGTTGAAGCAAATTTCTCTGTTTTATGAAAATCTGTTTTGATTTGCAGTTTTTATTGCTTTCTGATTTCAAGAAAAATATACCAGTTGCCTCTTAATACTTTGTCAGCAAATTTTTGTTGTTTAATTTCAGATAATGATGGGTTTAATGAGACTGTTCAAAATCAGCCGCAGACCTCTACTAAGCGCGTTGGCAGAAAACGTTCTAGAGAGTCAAATAAACATGAAAAAACTAGTAGAAAAACAAAAAGAAATCGCGGGGAACAGTATGTAAGTGTCAGTAAGAAATTAGTTTCAGCAAAACAATTCACAACTCCTGATTGTAAGTGTAAAAATATTTGTTTGAAGAAAGTACCTGAAGAAACGCGAAAAAGGGCATTTTACAATTTTTGGCAAATTGGAAATTTTTCCACACAAAATGCCTTTCTGTGTGGCGGTGTAAAGCAGTACGTTCCCCAAGTTCGCCGTCCTAGAAATGAAAGGAGATCCGCGAGAACATTAAATAATAAGTTTTTCATAACCGTGGAAACATCCATCCAAGTATGCAAACAGTTCTCTCTCGACACATACAAAATATCAAATGGTCGACTTTCACGAGCTTTGGCGCGAGGCCGTACTAGTTCTCCAGAAGAAGACTTGCGGGGTAAGCACCCTTCAGTAAATAAAACTGCTGAAGAAAATTTAGACGCGGTTCGTAAACATATCGATAATTTTCCCGCTTACCAATCACACTACACTAGGGCTAATAATCCAAATAAAAAATACCTAGATACTAACCTGAATATACGTACTATGTTCAACCTCAATAAAGAGAAATGCGATCACGATAATAACTACTTCTATGTCAGAAGCCATGTATCGAAAAATATTTCATCGGGATTTTTCCCTCTCTTTTCATTTACTTCTAAAAGACACTTGTTCAAAATGTGACACTTTTAAGGCAAAATTTAATATTACGATAGATGAACAGGAAAAACATCAAATACAGATTCAGCACGACCTCCATTTGCAAAAGGCAGAAAAAGCTCAAGAATCCTTAAAATTAGATAAACTGAGGCTATTATAAACAAGGGAATAGTAGATTCTGTAACGAGGTTGGAATGAAAATTCGATCCGAGTGGAAGATTCCGAACGCGAGCGTAGCGAGCGTGAGGAACCACGAGTATCGAATTTTCATTCTAACCGAGTAGCAGACTATATTTTCTCCACGACCAAAAAGTACGAATAAAAACAAATAAAATCTGTACAAAGCAATTAAGTTATTTATTCGCAATATTCGTAATTTCAGGTGGAGTATTATCCAGTTCCATATCTGATTCATCCGATTTTTCACTCATTTTTTGACTTGCACTAAAATTTGTCTGAAAATAATTATTACAACGCCGCCATTTTTATCTGACACTGACAGTTTCGAAATTCATGGCAACCTATGTCGTTTAGATCAATTACAGAATATTCATTCCGTATCTTGTTATGGAATGAAAATACACGCAAAACGCAGAAGAAGAAAGTGTTTCAGAATAAATATTCCAACTCAAGAGCGAGAATTTTTACATTCTATCATCAAAAATCATTTTGGAATTATTGCATTCAGTAATGGTCGTGGAGAAAAGTATATTCCTTTACATTCGACCTACAAAAATCGCTCCCTTTTCCAGTACTGACATGTACAGTTGCCTATTATAAAAGGAACGTGTATGTATACAATCTTGGTATACACGTCTTGTCGGAAGAAGAGAATGCTTTTATGTATGCGTGGAATGAAACCATCTCTTCTCGTGGAGCTCAAAAAATTGGATCATGCATTGCATATAGCGACGCCTGCGGAGGCCAAAACAGGAACTTAAAACAATGTTTGTTATGGTTGAAGCTACTTACAGAACCTGAAGTACATCTAAAAGAAATAGACCATAAATTTATGGCAACAGGACATTCCTTTTTACCGAATGACAGGGATTACGGCGTCATTGAACAGTACGTCAAAAATAGAATAAAGTATGTTCCCGATGATTGATATTCTATCATTAAGAAGTGCAAAACCCGAAAACCTTTTCAGGTATACAAAATGCATAGAACCGATTTTGTATCCACTGATTTACTAGAAAAGGCAGTTATTCGACGAAAAACCAAAAGAAGGACATGGAAGAAATGTATCAGTTTATACCACCACTACACCAAGATTTTTTTAAGAAATAAGAAGTGGCAAACCAATAAGCAGAAGTCAATGACATAGGCTCTTTAGAAAATATTTTGCCAGATGAAGAGCTTAACTAGAAGTTTTTTATTTCTCTACTTAGGATTTTATGCATGTTCTTAGGATTTAAACAAATTTTTTTAGAATAGAAACATATTATGTTAAAAAATTTGTTTGTTTTAATAAAATGTAATATAGAATTTGCACTATTACTACTAGGTAATTGAAAACCAGAATAGTCTAAGTAAAAAAAAAATGGAGATAAAACAAATAACAACAAAAAATTCAAAAATATTCCTATAGGAATTTAAGTTAGTTATATTTTATCCTTTTTATAAGGTAAAATACCTAGAGTTTTATTTGAGGATTTTTCAATAATTCTTTAACTTTGACTCAATTTATCTCAAAACTACATTTTTTGACTTGGACCACTATGGCTTTCATAGGCTCAATTATTTTAAATCCACAAATCTTAACGTAATATGTTATTATTAATTATAAAAGACCTACCGGCTTACAGCATACACTTGTGCCTTGTTTCTTCTACCCTTGACCCTCGAATCTAACCCTAATGCTGCTAAAGGATCATCGGTCACGCTGCTGGGATCGGGTGGATCGGGTGGGGGTTTTCTAGGTGGGTCTCCGGCCCATCTGGTCATTTTTTTGAAAATCGGTCCAATGGTAAGCGATGGTGACATTTAAGCGTCAAGTTCCATTCTTTTTTTGAAGACATGTTTGGAGTCTGTAATACAATAATTTTGTATTATTTAAAATGCAATTAAATTTATTATTCCGCTACAGTTTTCTCGCCTCAGAACAACGCGTCTGGTGGACCGGAGTGCCGCGGGTTTGGTTGTAAAAACGAGATTTTACCTTTTTTTGGGACATCTTGTATACATTTTTGTTAAACAAAAGTTTCATCTCCTCGAGCCTGACCCACAACCCAAAAATATCGTCTTAACCCATTTATGCCTAATGACAATGACCTATACAGGGTGTTCCTTAATGGCATGCTAATATTTGAGGAGGTGATTCCTCAATACATTTTAAGAAAAAAACTTCATATGAATGTATGTCCTAAACGTCTTAACTTTTGAGATACAGAGTGTTAAAGTTTTCAAAAAAATAATATATTTTTTAACAATAACTGTGATACTATTATAATAGCTTTATGAAATTTGGTACATATCTTCTATACATTAAGGAGCATTTTCTGATGTACAAACAATTTTATTATTTTGACCAGTGGGGTCTGTACGGGTTTTGAATTTAATAGTTTTTCGTTTGCTTCGTCCTGTGAACAAAATGTGTGACTCAAACTGAGGTTTTAGTCTAATACTCTGAAGATACCACTGACAGAAGTTCACACGCTGTGGAAAATCCCTGTGGAGTAACACCTGCACTCTTAGAATATGGTATGGATATAACAGAAAATCAACCAAAATACGCCAAACAATTTGGTGATAAATATTTAGAGCTCTAGCGATCTTCCTCGTACTTGTCTCAGGATGTTCGTCGATTTCTTGTAGCACCGCTTTCTCAATTTCGGGTGTTCTGATAGTTCGAGGTCTACCTTCCGAAGTACCTTTATTGAAACTACCAGTTTCGCTAAGTCGGCGATGAATATTCGAAAAGAATCGGCAAGGCACGATTAGGATGTCTTTTCTGATAAATGCGCCTAGCTTCCGATGCATTATCATCTGCGAAGCCATATGCGTAATGCATTGCCGTCATTTCCGCATTCGTATAATTTATCATATTTACTGATAACCGAAGAAACAGCGAAAAAATAAAATAACTTCGATGACACACTAAAAATCATAGAAATGACGCGCTTAAATGGTTTACTTTAAGTCAACAGCTATGTGACTATGCGTGACATCGACGTTTGCAAAAACAAAATTTATTCCAGGATAACTAGATTTTAATTGTCTAAATAGCCCCCTATTCCAATGTCTGTGTTCAATTAAGTTTATTTTTTAAGCGAAAACCATGCGTCGAACGAAAGAAAATCAAGAGATCAAATTTGCTCAGAAATTAATTAGAATTTTAAAAATAACTTTTATTTAAGAAGAAAGCAGTGGCGTACCATTATTTTCTCCAAAACTATTAAATGCAAAACCCGTACAGACGCCACTGGTAAAAATAATAAAATTGTTTGTACATCAGAAAATGCTCCTTAATGCATAGAAAATCTGTACCAAATTTCTATTATAATAGTATCACAGGTATTATTAAAAAAAAAGATGATTTTTTTGAAAACTTTATCACCCTGTATCTCAAAAGTTAAGACGTTTAGGACATACGTTCATATGAAGTTTTTTTCTTAAAATTAATCAAGGAATCACCTCCTTAAATATTAGCATGTCATTAAGGAACACCCTGTATATAGTACACCTAAAACTTGTCGATTCCTGTCTCTGACTTGGTAATTTGAAGAAAGTTAACAAGCTGGTTCAGAGGAATACAGATCGTATACGCTTTTTTTGTTACGAATTTCTACGAAACGGTGACGGTGTATAATAGACTTTTTGCAATGGTTGAGTTTGGGGTGCGCTTTGCAAGGTAAGCTAAAATTTCTACTAAAATTTCTACTAAAATTTCTACTAAAATTTCTACTAAAATTAATTTAGTTATATGACTTGTTTGCATTAAATTGTAATATAGAACTTCAATTTATATTTTCTGATGTTTTTTCTTGAATTTTTTTTTATCGCTATCAGCTACCCTGTATTAGATTCAGGCGTCCTACATTTAGTACATTAGGAAAATAACCGACTATTAATTTTTCGACACATTTTAGATAATACTCCGCTTAACAATATCACACGTCCTATGATTTAAGAAATGTTATATTATTTTAATAATTTTTCGTTTATTTTAGGGGGTTTTCGTTACATGAGGCACTAGCTATAATAGAGGATGAAGAAATTAAAGCCGATTCAATCACCTTGCTCCCACCTATTAACGCATGTGGTAACATAACTGATGAGGATTCCGGTGATGAGGATCAAATGGACATTAATAATTTACCAGCCAGTCAAATGCAAAGTCAGGTTCAGATAAATTTCAAAACTACAGAAGAGGATTGGAGTTCTGAAGATAAAATACCACTCTCCGAAATTAGAAAAAGGAAGAAGAGTCAAAGTAGTAACAAAAGTAGAAGTAATTTGAAAAAGAAAACCCTTTATCGTTATGTGAAAGAAGATTTACAACTTAACGATTATGTTTTTGTATTGCTTAAGAAACAGTCTATCTCCTTCCGAACGCAGATGCAAGGTTGCACCTGTCTTCTCGGCACTCGCATTTTTTACTGTATTTATAGCACGCACAATACCAGCTGCACCACCAGCTAAGGATCCTAAAGCTGATAGTCCTGCAAAGATTGGTATTAATGGTAACATTCCACCAGTTTTAGGGGTTCGAATTTTCTGTTTAGCACCAGCAGTTTTTAAAGATTTTCGTGCAGCTACCATAGCTATTTTTGATGCTTTTATTAGATTTTTTTTCTTGAACTCCCCCAGCTTTTAATAGCGCCGATCGAATTGGTTGCCTAATAGCTGATCCAAAGGCTTTTTTTCTGTTGCCGCCGACACTTATTGAGCCATTTTCCTTTTGAAACTTTCGCATGACGGCGACGTTTGCTTCGCTTGGTTCTTTTCTTAACTGCTGTTGCAGCTGGTACACCCATACCGAAACGTTGTTTGGTTTTCATGATATTCGTTACTAACAAAGCTGCAGCCCGTTCTTTTGCACTGAACTCCCTAGATTTTACTCTTTTTCAAGCACTTTGCTCGAGTTCGTAATCTGCTTGATGCCGTGCACTTAAATCTTCACTGCTATTTAGATAAGCTAAGTCGTGTTTTCTGCAAGCGAAATCGAATGGATTTATTCCTTTATCACCCCTTAAAACACGTTTTATTACTTTGGTTCCTGGTCCACAATACTGATAACCGGGAATATGCAATTCAAGCGGTAACCTATTAATTAGTGTATTAACAATACCAGCTCCAGTTTTACTTGATAAACGAGAGCGTCCACTTCGCTTGACGGATGACATTTGAATGAGTGCACGCGTAAAACAACTTCAAAATATATATATAAAATGAAAATTGTGGAACTTCAACATAAGCTATCAGTCGATAATCTTGATGAGAAGGTTGAATCCGGACATGAGAAGAAAATACTAAAGAGACATGGTCCGTTGCTTCCACAGTCTATTCGCGGGTTGCTAATTGGACCGTCGAATTGTGGAAAAACAAGAGTTATGATATCACTACTTACCCATCCGTTGGGGTTGCGTTTTGCAAACGTGTATATTTACTCAATGCCACTGTATCAACCAAAACATGAATATTTAAAGAAAATCTTGTCACCAATTAATGGCCTTGGCTACTACACTTTTAGTTATGGGAATAATATTGTGGAACCATCCGAAACAAAACCAAACACTGTATTCATTTTTGATGATGTTATGTGTGAGAAACAAGATGTTATAAGAGCGTATTTTAGTATAGGACGTATTGGAGTTCTGAAAATGAAATACCACTCTTCGAAATTAGAAAAAGAAAGAAGAGTCAAAGCAATAACAAAAGATTTCCCTATCCTATATATTAAAATATTGGTTAAATTATTATGTTTTCTTTAGTTTTATACACTATCACACTATATTATTTTGTTTAATTATTGCTTGATTTGTATTTATAATCGATGTTTTATTGTAATAATTTTTCAGGTTGCGCATAAGCAGCCCTTGGCTGCGCCCCGCCTTAATAAAGACTTTTGGATTTGATTTGATTTGATTTGATTTGATTTGATTTGATTTGATTTGATTTAGAAGTAAATTGAAAAAGGAAACCGTTTATCGTTATGTGAAAGAAGATTTACAAGTTAACGATTATGTTTTTTCTTTGGATACTTCCGATATTCTGCAACCAGATCAAACCCCAAGTGAACTTTTTTTTCAATTTTTTGATGACGATATTTTGTTAAAAATTGTAGAGGAAACGAATCGATATTCACAACAAAAAAACACCAATATAACTCTTGATATGTCCGAAATCAAATGTTTTATTGGTATACTGATTTTCAGTGGTTTTTCTTCAGTTTCCCGAAGAGGAATGTATTGGGAAAATTCGAAAGATGCACACAATTTCAGCGCCGGATGAAAGGTTTCGTAGGCCCTAGGCACCAGTGGTGAATTTTAGATTTGAATTCGGGGAGGTTTACTAACGGGCTGCGAAAAAAAATGCGCCGCAGACGAAAATTTTTTGGGTGCCACGCCCTAATTTAACCAAGAAATAACAAAATTTACAAATTAAGTGGTTTCCTAAACATTTCTATGCGTTTGAAGAGCCCAATGGATGCCCATGCCCTGATGAAGTCGCTGACGTTTTTACAGATAAAGTTAAAAACATCATGTTTAATATATGGCCAAAAGTTGTTAATTAAAAAAAAACTTAGAAAATAATTTAGAAATGTTAGCTTTTTATTGAACAAAACTAACTTTTTGCCATCGAAAATAATTGCGTAGGATAAATAATATATATAATATAATGTATATTCATGTAATATGTTATAGGGTTTTCTGTATCACATTGTAGTTTGTCTCTGTGTCTGTGAACTCTTTTTGTTATTGTAGAATACAGTATTGATCCTTTTTTTGTGTCTATTTTTATTATATTTTATGATCGTAGGCCCTAGGCAAGTGCCTAATGTGCCTTATGGATAATCCGGGCCTGCACAATTTCCTGGTCTCTCAAGCAATGTTCCGTGACAAATTTGAATATGTCATGACCCATATTCATTTTTCGAATAATCTTACCCTGGATCAGTCTGTTAAATTTGCCAAACTTAGGCCAATCTTCAGTCATCTAAACAAAAAATTTTTAGAAAATGCATCTCTTGAAGAACATCACAGTATCGATGAAGCCATGGTTCCTTATAATGGATGTCATGGCTGCAAACAGTTCATTCATAGAAAACCAAATCGTTATGGGTTTAAACTTTGGGTTGGCACAAGTCGTCTTGGATACATCAATTGGTTCGAACCATATTAAGGAGCTGCAACTTATGTAAATGATAGATATAAACGATGAGGAGTTGGCGCAACGGTTGTACTTAGTTATGCTGATCAGCTTAGGGCAAGTGGATTTCACTTTTCTTCGATAATTTCTTCTCGTCTCCTTCTTTGTTGGAGAGTTTACAAGAAAAAGATATATACGGCACCGGAACTATTCATGAAAATAAAATATCAATGTCTATATTAAAAGATACACCAAGCATGAAAAAAGAAAAACGAGTAAAGTTTGACTACGCAAAAGTACAAGATAAAAACATTATTTTTGTGTTAAGTGTGTTAAGTGGAAGCATCGTCACCTTTGGCTCTACCAAAGGCGGCATTGAGCCAGTATATTTAGTAAAACGATACTCTCAAAATGATAAAAAATGTATGTTCGTAGATCAACCGCAAGTTGTCAAACTGTATAATAAAAGTATAATATAAAAGATATGGGAGGGGTTGATAGGTCGGATTAAAATATTGCCCAATATCGTGTTCAAATAAGAGGCAAAAAATGGTATTTTTCTTTAATCTTCCACTGTATTGACATGGCCTTAACAAATGCTTGACATATTCATTCATAAAAAAAAGGTTAATACAATGGATTAGTTAGCATTCAGAAAAAGCGTAGCCATCATTATCCTGGTGCAAAATAAGAAAAAATTTGTGTACCAATGAGGTAGGTCTAGTCAGATACTGATATTGAGATATGACCGATTGGACCATCTAGTTATGCCTCAGGACAAACAAACGCGATGTGCTAAGTGTCATACCAGAACCACAACCAGATGTTGAAAATGTAATATTGGTATACATGTTAAATGTTTCATATCATATCATACTTCATAATATTATAATAGCAGCGTATATTGCTAATGTCCTACATTTAGTACATACTCAAAATCAAAAACCTGTATAACTTTTTTTTATATAAACAACAATAACCTTAACTGTGTCTTATTTTTAGTAAGTTTACATAAAAAAAATTATTGAATCCTCATCGTAATTAAACTAAGCAACGTTCCACGGGCCTAGCCACCTCTCTGTCACAGCCGAAAATGGCATGTGGCCTGTGCTTGTCCTCAAATATAGGCCCGGCGCCGTCGCTACCTTCATATAATAAATGTTAAGAAAAACTAATTTTTATTTGTTTCGCTTAATTTCACATACCTATTAGGTAAATGGTTTTAAATATTAAAGTGATTTCTCTTTTTCCAGAACAAAGATCCATTACTTGGGTAATCCGACGTCGAAATTTGCTCGAAAAAATTTACTTTTGTCTTAAATGTTACCTACTTACTTTTTTGTTTATCAATCCGTACAGTTTCTACAAAGCTTAATAATTTTGATGGTAATAATTAAGCTAACCTTAGGCTCAATGTCCACTAGTTGCATAGTCGTTCGCCCACATAGATTCGACTAATACCTCAATATTATGAAAATGCATGGCGCGGCGTCCCTGCATATGACATAAAAGTCGCATGCAATAATGGCGGGCGGCTAATGCCTTTACATACCCAGGGTGGGAAATATATGAAAAATGCTATGATGATTGAAGTCAGCCATTCCACCTCTAATACGTTCTGATGGTACCATTGCGACCAAAACACAGGAAAGAGCAAACTTACTGGCGGAACTATTCTCTTCACATTCAGCGGCTATTTTCAGGGAAGTACTCCATCAAACATTCCCCCTGTAGAATCGAGAATGCCCGAGATTGTTTTCCGCCACCGCCATGTCAAACGAATCTTGAGGCGTCTTGACACTAAAAAGGCTTCTGTTCCTGACGATATTCCAGTCATTGTAATTATAACATGCGCTGACGAACTGACACCAGTATTTTGTAGACTTTTTATTTTACCCTACAAAAAAGGAATATTTCCTTGTTACCGGAAAACTACGCGAGTCCAGTCCATACTTAAAAAAGCGAGAAGACCTTGCCAAAGAACTATCGTCCAGTGGCATTGCTTTCAGTTATATCAGAAGTTATGGAGAAGGCTATCAGCGAAAAACTATTAAAATATCTGGAAGGCTTCAACATTATTAGTAACTAATTTATAACTTATTATTATAACTAACCTGAACTAACCGCCAGTATGGATTCCGTAAGTCTAGATCAACAGGAGACCTTCTCCCTTATGTTACTCACGTTTGGAACAACGCAATAGAATATTATGGGGAGTCCTGGGCGGTAGAACTGGACATTTCCAAGGCTTTTGACCGAGTATGGCATGAGGGGCTCCTAACTGAAGTGAGAGCATACGGAATGCCGGTTTAATTTTGTTCATGGCTATCGAGTTTTCTTAAAGACCGTTCTCTGCGAGTGGCGAGGGACGGATTTCTTTCAGACACATTTAACATCAACGCCGGAGCCCCTCAAGGTTCTATATTGTCGCCCACCCTATTCTTACTATACATTAACGATCTTTTGGAAAAAACTAAAAATCCTATATATAGCTTCGCTGATGACAGCATACTTGTTTCATCTTTTACTTTGGATGCTCGGGCATCGGCTGCCAATGCACATTTCTATAGGCAGCAAGAGGTCTCATATCTCAACAAAGACCTGGAAGAAATTCTGTCTTGGGATGACAGTAACCAAATAGAATTTAACGCTAAAAAGATCCAGGTGGCAGTTTTCTCTAAAAAAATTAATTTTGAAGAAACCGGATATAGTTATGGCGGAACACTCGATTCCCTTGGCTTCATCAATTCATTTATTGGGCGTTAATTTGGATAGTTATACAGGGTGATTCAAAAGTACTTCGACAAACTTCGGGAGGTAATTGCCGGCAATATTTCAAGATGAAAAGTTCTTATAAACAGTGGTCCCTGGCGACTTCGTTACGGAGATACAGGGTGTTGAAATGTTAGAAGGAATGGTAATAATTTTTAAATAACTCCTTAACGAGTAATTTTTTTTTATGAAATTTGGTGAATTAAATAAGCATCTCAGGACACTTATTTTCAAAGTAAAACACATTCGTAAATTTAACCAGTGGCGTCGGTACAAAATGTGGCTATCATATTTTTTGTGGAAACTATGCCTAACCTAACCACACCACTGACTTATTTGATTTTAACTTTTTTTTTATGAATCCCCCATTCAATTACAACAAAAAAGTTCACGTGTGTTATTTTGCTACGAGGGCCAGTTTAATGTCAAATGATTATTTTATTTGACTATACACAAATATTAAAAAATATGTTTTAAATTCAAAGATTTATTATGTAAGGGGTAAGGTATAACATTTAATTTAATTATAATTAAATAAGTGCGTTGCAAAAATTAAATGATTTTTAAATAAATTGTTCAAAATGTCCACCTTCAGCCAAGATGCAGGCATCTAATCTCCTTTGCATGGAATCTCGTACGCGTGCTAAGATATCTGGTCTGTTTCTTATTGCCTCAAAACCATCGATTATTCGGTTTCTTAGCACTTCTGCATTTTCGACTGGCGTCTTGTAAACGATTGACTTCAAATGTCCCCACAAATAAAAATCAAGAGGATTTAAATCTGGAGACCTTGGTGGCCACGGTTGATTTCCTTCCTCAACTCCCCTACCTATCCATCGATTTGGATAAATTTGATTAAGATGGGTCCTGGCCACTATGCTGCAATGGGCGGGAGCTCCGTCATGCATAAACCATATACGTCTTCGAGTTTCTAAGGGCACATCATCCAGTAAGGGAGGAAGTTCATTTTCCAAAAAATGTCGGTACGTCTCGCCATTAAGCCGAAGTGGAAGAAAAAAAGGTCCTATTAAGTAATCGCCAACTATTCCCCCCCACACGTTTAATGAAAATTGGTATTGAAAATTTCGTTCACTAACGGCGTGGGGATTTTCCAAAGACCAGATATGGTTATTGTGAAAGTTTGTAATCGCACTCTGAGAAAAATTTGCCTCGTCCGTAAAAAGTACATAATTTAAAAATTGGGGATTTTCAGCAAATTTTTCCAAAAACCACTGACACAAATTAATGCGCTGAGGAAAGTCCCTGGGTAAAAGAGCTTGTACCCTTTGAATATGGTACGGATACAACTGCTCATCGTGCAGAATTTTCCAAACTGTGGCTTGGGTGGAATTGAGAGCATCAGCAATTATTCGAGTGCTTTTATCTGGATTTTCCACTACAGAGTTTAAAACAGCTTATTCTAATTCTGGAGTTCGGGCTGTTCGCGGTCTTCCAGGAATGTCACGTGACCTCGCAAAACTCCCTGTTTCAGCTAAACGTCGGTGAAGATTTGAAAATGTTTCAGCAGCAGGCAGTACTCTGTTAGGATATCGCTCTTGATAGATTCGTCTAGCTGCTCGTGCATTTCCATCGGCAAGGCCATATACAAAATGCATGTCAGCTAAATGCGCATTATTTCTTAAGTAATCCATACCTTTTAAACAATACTATTAATATTCAATGAAAATGACAAAACTGAGAAATAAACCACATAAGCAACTAACTGTCAAATTTGTTTTAATTCACGACAAATGCATTTCCAAAGCCGCCTTATCAAAATACAAAATATCAAAAAAGTATTTCCAAAGCCGCCTTGTCAAAATAGAAAATATTAGAAAATAACATACTATTCATACTAATAAATAAATATGCATGTCACTGAGAACATGTTATACTTAAATAGGCATCCTCAGATGCCTTCCTTTGGCATATACCTACATATTTGTTTATTGTAAGTATGTATAGATCTTAGTTAATATACTTAAATTAATATTTGAGTGTTTGATCAATTATTTAAAACATATTTTTTAATATTTGTGTATAGTCAAATAAAATAATCATTTGACATTAAACTGGCCCTCGTAGCAAAATAACACACGTGAACTTTTTTGTTGTAATTGAATGGGGGATTCATAAAAAAAAAGTTAAAATCAAATAAGTCAGTGGTGTGGTTAGGTTAGGCATAGTTTCCACAAAAAATATGATAGCCACATTTTGTACCGACGCCACTGGTTAAATTTACGAATGTGTTTTACTTTGAAAATAAGTGTCCTGAGATGCTTATTTAATTCACCAAATTTCATAAAAAAAAAATTACTCGTTAATGAGTTATTTAAAAATTATTACCATTCCTTCTAACATTTCAACACCCTGTATCTCCGTAACGAAGTCGCCAGGGACCACTGTTTATAAGAACTTTTCATCTTGAAATATTGCCGGCAATTGCCTCCCGAAGTTTGTCGAAGTACTTTTGAATCACCCTGTATGTCTTGGCATAGTCACGTTGCGGCCACTGCTAAGGCAGCCTCGCAGAAGCTTCGAGTACTTTTCCGAACTAAGACCTCTATACACCCCAACAACTTTTGATGCTCTATAAAGCCCAAATTCGACCATTGCTTGAGTACTGTTTGCATATTTGGGGCTCTGCTCCTAAACATACCCTGAGATTGCTAGATTACATTCAAAGAAGAGCCATTTACTTGATCGGTGACCATAGTCTGACAAACAACCTGGAAAGCCTTGAACATCGAAGGCGGGTTGGCGACTTGAGTCTATTTTACAAATATTTTCATGGCAAGTGCTCAACTGAGGTTGCTCGCTTGATACCACCCAGAGGGGTGCATAGTAGAAATACACGACGGGCGACAAAATTATTTCATCTGGAGAACGTCATCTCCTGAGATCGTCTTTTCCAACTGGTGTAGACTCCAAAGATTCAAAACCAACGTGAATTGTTTCCTGTGCACACGCACCGCTCCCAGAGCGCCATAAAGAGTTTATCCTGCAGTGCTGTGATTTATTATAAAAAATAAATGTACCTACTGTATAACTGTAACGTAACGTTATATTTTCTTCTTATAAAGCAGCTGATTGTATAGAAACCGTTTACTAGTGCTGCATAAACTTTACTAACAGCATTTTTTCCATAGTACAAATTAAAAAGCAATTTGACCAATATTTCTCAAGTACTAGTAATATTACTGAAACTAAGTAAAAAAGATTTCAATCGCCTTAATGAACAAATTATCACTGCGAAATAACGCAATTTACCAATTAGTCGTTTTTCTATCGCCTAATCATTATGATTTAGATATCCGTTCTCGAATTTCAAAATTCTGTGCATATTATATGTTTGATATTCGGTGCTATATAATAAATACGATCAGTTTTGGAAGGCAACTAATATAATATGTCCTTAGTAAACTAAGTATATCATTACATTTAAATAAATTTCTAAGCCCAAAATAGCGACTGCAGGGGGAATTAAATTGAGGCTTGGCTTAACCAGGATTGCCTCGAAGTAAACATCGATTATAAGCAGGTATATTATCACAAAAATGTAGTGTTGGCCATCATCCATAGAGACGATGTTTGTGATAGGAACCAAAGATAAGTGGAGTATTCAATCCGAATCAGTAATCGCTAATATAAGAATTTTAGTTAATGCTACTTTAAGTTTGTCTGCAGTGTAAATTTTTTATGGCATAACTAAAACAGTTTGGTTACTACAAGTCTGTGTGTTGATCAGTCGCAGAAATACTAAATATGATTACTTATCATAAAATAGATAAAGTATACTCAGAGGGTTTAACCACCACCAGTCAACAGGGGCAGTCTTTTTCGACGTCTCTAAGGCGTTTGATAAGGTCTCGCACGACGGACTTGTCTTAAAATTAATTAGATTAGGCATGCAAGACGCTCTAATCAGAGTTGTTATATCGTACCTTGAGGACAGGAAATTCGCGGTGTCAACAGACAATACACTATCACAAACCAGGGTTGCACGAGATGGGGTCCCGCAAGGGTCACCACTCGCTGCAATCCTATACAACATATACACAGCGGATATCCCGCACAATCAATTTACACAACTATACCTGTTCGCTGATGACACCGCGATTACTGCCACCTCAGGAGTGCCCTGGAGAGTAGTTTTACGCTTGCAGCGCCATATCCTGCTTCTGCAGAATTGGCTGGATACATGGAAGATGCGACTTAATGAGGGAAGGCGAGACTAAGACTGCCAGAAACAAGGGTCAAAGTAAATAATAAAGCCATAGAGTGGAGCCCTAAAGCGAGCTATCTTGGTCTCGTCTTTGACAAAAAGTTGTCCTGGAACGATAATGTCGAGACTAGACTTAAAAAAGTACACAGACAAATGGGTGCAGTGTATCCCCTACTCTGCGATAAAAGCAAACTTAATTTAAAGACAAAGACAACAGTTTACAAGACCATAATTACACCTGTACTGACATACGGTGTACCAACATGGTGCACCGTAAACAACACATGATACCAAAAACTACAGATACTACAAAACAAAATAATGAGGATTATGACTAACGCACAAAGACACGTACCGACAGATGTATTACACAGAGACCTAAAAATGGAAACAATTGCGGAACACAATACAAAATTAATAACTAAATACTTTGAAAGGACAGACTTATCGACAAATCCAATACACAACAATTTTAAATATCCAAAAGATTGGATCCCACCCTAAAAACACAAAAACAAAAACAAGGATTAACAAAAACAATAGAGAAACAAAAAAAAAAGGTCATGAAAAGTACCAAAACAAAAAACTGATACAACACCAAAAAAGCAAAAAAAAAAAACAAAAACGACACGGAAAACAAAATAGCGAAAATAAGCAAGCAAATCAATGAAGAAAACAGAACAATGCATAGAAGATCATCGCAACAAAGAAATTCCAGTATAGTAGAAGAATAAGCACCAACAAATTTAAAAGAAGTAAAAGCTGAAGGGAGCTGACTTAAGAGAAATACCAATACCAGCTGTAAAAGTAATTTAAATAGTTGTTGAAAAAATAATTTTCTTGGATATTAAGTGGGTAACATTACTGGTTATTCTATATCAGAATTTCAAACCATTCTAATATGTGTGCACAAATTTATTTCAGACTGATCTTTCGCTTTTTACAAAAAACGATATATTTTTTACAGTTTAGGTAGGTACCTACATATAATATAGTAATATAATGACAAAATGATTTATTGTTTGCATGTCACATAAAATGCATCTTTTAAAAATTATTAGCGTGTTAATGACCTTTTACGCTCAAGTCATTAATTTTTTTTTATCGAGACTGTATAAAATGATTATTAATTTTTTAAAAACATTATGTTATGAACATAACGAAATATCTAAAATTTCTGTTAATATAGTGTATTATGCCTACTTTCTACTTCCGATATACAGTCACCGACAAAACTGTACCGAATGTCCAAAAGAGTTGTCATAATAAATATGTTAAATATAATAATTTAATTTGTAACCTCAAAACGGATTTAAAATTATCAAGTAAAAACTATAATTTGTGGTATTAGCCATATACCTACAGGGTGGCCGTTTAGTGTGGAAAAGTAGAATAGCTCCGTTTATATTTATGATACACAAAAAATGTTAATATAAAAGTTGAAAGACAGTAAGTGAGTACAACGTAAAATTATTTTTGACTCTATAAGGTTTGAGCCACCTTATAGAGTCAAAAATAATTTTACGTTGTACTCACTTACTGTCTTTCAACTTTTATATTAACATTTTTTGTGTATCATAAATATAAACGGAGCTATTCTACTTTTCCACACTAAACGGCCACCCTGTAGGTATATGGCTAAAGAGGAACAAGACTTTTTTTTTAATAGAACACCCTGTATATTATTGCACTTTTAAATTCCCCTCGATACTCCGCGTATCGTGGCAAACATCAGTTTTTAATTATATTGCAATGTTGCCAAGTTATTAAAAATATTCTTTTTTGGAAGAAAAAACTTGGCACTTTAAAATTTGAAATATAATTGAATTAACTCAAAACCTTTGCAACATTCTCTAGGGTATCAAAGATAAAGACTAATTCAAGAGAAGATCCTCAGAACATTCCATATTTTGTACAGGGTGTGCTCTACAAACGTGTCAACTTTTCATATTTTAAAATTAATTTACTCTTATTTTTTCAAATGGAACAAACTGTATTTTAACATTTTGTCTTGTAGAGTTTTATGCCGTCTACAACTTTTGTTAAAAGGTTCATTAGTTATTTTTGCTTATTTTGGCGTAATATTTTTTTTTAATAAAAGGTTTGTGAAATTTCTTTTTTTTTAATTTTATTTTATAGTTAGCCATGACAGACAGAAGCAATTAATAACAAAATTAATAGTAAAATTTTATTAAGATGTCATTGTCATTTTATTTCTTACTTTTTATCAGGTTAAATTTATATTGTAAAAAAAAATGAATTATTCAAATGTAGAAATGATCGATATGATTTATGTTTTGGATGCTAGTGATAAAAATGCTTTATTAGCTTCAAGAATTTATGAAATCGATACCCAGAGCGAAGACACCATGATAAAGAGACATTCGAAAAGTTAATGGAGAGATTTGAAACTACAGGAAGTGTGGCTTATAAAAAAAATGTACCGAAGAAAACGGGTATGCACCGAAGAAAATTAATTCAACGTTCTGGTAAGTTACTGTTAATCCTCATGTTGGTCAGCGTCCTCTTGCAGAACAACTGCACATTGGACGAACGGCGGTTCAAAAAATAATGAACTCAAGGACGGTACGCGACTTGAATTTTGTGCGTGGGCTCAAAATAAAATAAGGGTTGATATGTTTGGGGAGGAATTGTAGGAGACTACGTAGTTAGTCCACATTTTTTCGAGAGAACTCTAACGGAACAGATGTATTTGGACTTTCTCCAAAATGATTTACCACAGCTTATAGCCCATATACCGAACATAGTTCAAGAACGCATGTGGTTTCTTTATGATGGAGCCCCGGTGCACTCCACAAGGCTCATTAGGGAATTCTTAGACAAAACTTATGATCAGTAATGGATTGGAAGAGGACGATCTATATCATGGCCAGCAACTATGGTCCACATTTAGCCGAATGCCGAGCTTTTGAGAGTATTAAAACTGGTATAGAATAGAAGGCGAAAAATTTCCTTTTTTTCATAATATCCGGCGTGCTCTAAAAATACGTGTACAGTGTTTCATGACAGACTTCCAACGTTCAAATAGGTCGATTTAAACCGACTTTTTCTTAAGGTAGGTAGATATCCACAATGAAATGAAAACGTCATGAAAATTTCATCTTTATGAGGGATTTATTTCATAAATGTCTTCACGCACAAGTTTTTGCGTGAGTTTGAAATGTTTGAAGTAAAGAAAATCTGCGGCTTGTTATTATTAAATAGCTTCCCAAAAAAAGTTTTCATCGATTTTAAGTAGGGGAACCTGTTCAACAGTGAACCAGTTGGGAACAGTGAACCACAAAGGAATTAAGAAATCTGGCAACGTCACAAATTAATTTATTGGGTGCAAACGATCGTTAGGTGATCCGGTGTTGACCCTTCAGTCAGGCGGCGTGTGTTGCAAAAGGTGCACGTGGCAGAGAAGAAAATTTGTTTTTCTGTGAAATATTGTAATATTTTAAAGTAAGTATTATGATTTTTATTAATTTTAAGCTTCATCTTGCCTTCATAGTTTATTTTGTATGTTTTCTGCCAGGTATTTGGCCATATATAAGCACAATTGCTCTTGTATTAATTAAGTTTTTCTTATATTTTTATACTGGAACAAAATGGGCGAGCCCGTGGTACACACTGAACCAATTACAGTCGTTCCACAGTGAGCTGGTTCACTGTGGACCCATGATACAAATAACGAATTTTTATATCATGGTGGGCACATCATTGGCTTGCCAGCTGATTAGTTTAAAAATAATTGGCAATAATGATGGTATTTTTTAGAATGCCACGTCACAAAAAAGCAAAAAGAAAAATTGGAGCACACACGGAGGAGGAAATGAGAGCTGCGGTAGAAATGGTCGAAAAGGGTATAAGCCGACGTCAAGCAGCTAAGCAAAATAATATCCCCTATCCCACTCTTCGTCGTTATGTACAAAAAAGGGCCTAGTTTGGTATAAACATTCCTTTAGTTCCTAATTATGAAGTAAATCGAGTATTAACTTTGGCACAAGAAAACATGTTGGTTAATTATTATAAGATGTGTGCATTTAAGTTCTATGGATTGACTACCAAAGATTGCAGACAAGTAGCTTATGACATGGCAAGGCTAAACAACATTAAAATGCCAGAATCCTGGAAAAAAAACTCCATAGCAGGCTTGGAATGGTTCCGATGTTTTCGAAACAGGCATCAATATATTTCGCTGAGAAAACCAGAATGTTGTAGCCTTGCAAGGGCTACAGCGTTCAACCGAGAAAACGTCAATATTTTTTTTTGATAATTTAACCGATACTTTGAAGAGAGACCCAAGATTCGCCGATGGAACGCGTATTTACAATTTAGACGACACTGGAACTACGACAGTCTAGAAGCCCCAAAAGGTCATTGCTCCAACTGGATTATCGAACGTCGGGAAGGTGACTAGTGGCGAGAAAGGAACCTTGGTCACAACATATTGCATGGTAAGTGCAACTGGGCATGCATTGCCTCCAGCTATTGTTTTTCCCAGGAAAAATTTTAGAGATATAATACATACATACTATAACTTTAGGCGTGCGGATTATGTTGGATTAAATTATTATCTCTTAACCATGGACTGGCAGGGCCTTCTCTCGGGACTCCAAACGTTACTGAGAAAGTTAATTTATTTTATAACATGCTCTTTACTGGCATTAATCAATATGTTCCTACTGCCACTTTAAAACCTTCAAAATTTCCACGTTGGTATAGTGCTGATTTAAGACAGCTTATTTCTGAAAAAAAGGTTGTTCATAAAAGATATAAGGAGAATAAGCTGTGGGACGATTACCTGGCCTTCTCGGCTATGAGGGCACGCTGTAAGCATCTTACTAAAGAGTGCTACTTATCCTTTATACATAATACCGAGAATTCTTTGACAAATAATGTAAAAGTGTTTTGGAACTTTCTAAATGCTAAAAACCCGGGGACGCAGCACAACGTGAAGAGTTATGTGAAATGATTTTAGTAAGAACACAAAAAGATCCAGCATTTTTGCGTAAAATTATATGGACAGACGAATCAAAATTCACAAGAGAAGGTAATTTTATTAGACATAATTGTCATTTCTGGGGCACTGAAAATCCTCATGTCATTCGAGAAACAAATTTTCAAAATATATTCAGCGTAAATGCATTTGATTTAATTATGCAAATAGCGAAAGATACATGGCCATTTTGCAAACAGTTGTGACAGACTTTGTTGATAATGTGCCTCTGGATGAAGACGGATGGATTAGGCGCCTAGGACCGTGGAATTGGACACCAAAGAGTTCAGACCTAACACCATTAGATTTCTATCTTTGGGAAACACTGAAGCAAAGAGTTTACTCTACTCCCGTCGATTCAATGGAAGAACTAATAGCCCGAATAAGAAGAGCCTTCGACCAACTTGATCCAGCCGTCAGTTCGACATTACGCACAGTATATAATCAAAGTCGCACGGATATCGCAGCGGCGGCGGGCTTAAGAAGACCGATGCGCGGCTTCGTGCGTAATTTTTTATGCGTGAATACTATGCTATTTACAACACTCATTACGTAATACACCATTTTGAGACTAGTTCTATAAATACTTACTTTGTTTATCATGGCCTTCTTGCCAAAAATCAATTAAACTGGAAATTTTGCGAAAAATCGTAAATAAATTCAAAACTATACTACTTAGGTATTAAAATACAATATATGAATAGATAGGAAATATTATCGCCTATCCATTCAATGAACTAGCAATATAGCATCGTATTTAAAAAAAATGAATTTTTGTTAATTTTTTGATAAAGATCAAAAATTGTTACTTCTCCACTTCCCTGTATATAAAACTTTATTTTACGACAATACATTATCTAGCACCGTACCATCTAATGCCACAACCCAAATTTTGAGTTTCTCTCTTTTATCTTTAAAAAGATATTCAATTTTAGGTGACACCCTGTTAAAGGTCAAAATTTGAGGAAAATAATTTTTATTTCAGAAACGGATAGAGTAGGGTAAAAATATGTTTTATAAAAGTTATTGGAAATAAAGAAAGGAACACAAAAAAAGTATGTCATATAGGGTATTCCATTTAAAATAAGCAAGTTTGAGACATCTTCCGGCGTAACCGGAACTCGCACAAGGTCGCCGTTATTTCCCCTGAAGAGAGCATCTCTTTAAACCCCACCATCCAAATTTGCAGGATTCAAATGGCATTACTTTCCGAAATATTCTAATGGGCGATCACCGTGAGAGAGCCTGTATACCTTAGTAGTGGCATAATAATACTATGTGGTGTAGAAAGGCTAACCATTTTTTTTTATAAATTTAGTTTACAAATTCATTTTGGTAAGAAATGACAAAGAGATTTTTAGGTATTAAGAGGTCTCATAGAAAAAGATCCTATAAAATTCTTACTAAATGTGTTAAGAGTAAACAAGCAATTTTTGTTAATGCACGATAATACCTAAGCAAAGTAAAAAATGTGTCATATTACAACATAGACAACAATTCACAATTAGAGTTCAGTTAAAAAAGAAATTTTTGACCACGGTCATAAAATTTTCTTTCTGATCTTTTCAAAAGAGCTTTGTTTTCAATCTCTAACAAATATTACTTTTTAGAGTATCCTGACTAAAAAAGAATTTTTTCCAAGCAGAAAATTACGAAAAATTACTTTTTGTCGAAAAATTTTAATTTTAGTACGTTTGTCCTCTTATCGCTTCTATCTTGATAGTTAGATAAACTACAAAGCTGTATATAGCTTTGTAGTTTATCTAACTGCGTCTATTTTGATTTTATAAGATTAATATGTTCGCCATGTATCGCCTGCAGACTTTACCAAATTTTCATAAAACTTACTTTTCCCACTATTGAAAATTTCCAATGTAATACTTGATTTTTCATAAAATAATAAATTATGTTTTGCCATCACGGAAAAAAAAATTTATAAACATAACCAAGAATATAATAGAAGTAACTATATTTTATAGTTCTATATAGGACAGCCATATGGTATATTAAGGAAGACTATAAAATTATAGTAAAAACGAGTTAATATTTTTAATAGTTACTACAAAAATATACAGGAATAAAAAAATTCGTTAGAGTAAAAACTATTAAACAGGAGTGCAAATAATATAAAAATATGTTGTTGTTTTTTCTAGCTTCTATTGTTACGATTGTAATAATTATTTGGAAAAACTACCAAGCAGTTTTGCATATTTTACTAATGAATATTGTAAAATTTGTAATATTTTTTCGTAAATTCTAATAATTTTAGTTGAGTTTCTACCACCAACTTTTGTTATACTAATTAAATATTTTAATAAATATTTAAAACTCCTTTTGTAGTTTCATTTAAATATTTTTGTAACATTTTTAATTTGCTTTTACGCACGATATAATGAAATATATTTGGTCTTCTTTTCTTGGTCGAAACTAAGTCTTCCAGATTCCACTTTGCTAATAAATCCGCCATAATCCACATAAAAGCACCATAATACCATAAAACACAAAATCAAAGACAAAATTAACCAGTTTGAACTTAAAACACATAAGACTAAGAGTTAGAGGTACGACCCCTTTGAAGGCATAACTGTAAATGCGACGGCGGCAGCGGACGACGCGGCTTTGACTATTCCTGTAAATTATTTAGGAGTACTATATTCATTTAGTAAAATACAAATTTTCCTACGAAAATTTTATAAGCACTTCTATATTTTTTGATATTTTGCAAATATAGTGTTATAAAAATTCAAATAGTTTATTGTTAAATAGTCTTACTATAATTATTACACCCTTTTAAATCCTATTAAAAACTTTAGTAAAGAATAAGTATAGTAACTTTTACTAATTTTCCGTTATAACCGTTTTTTATGCTTGTCTCTTTATGTAATATAAAATTATAAAAGCCACAAAAGGATTTAGTAAAATTCACAATACAGCTTCTTACTTTTAACTAAAAAAAAATGGTTATTCAATTTAACCAAAATGCATTTGTAAAATGTAATGTATACCTTAATAGTGGCATAATTAAATCTACTATGTTATATAAAAAAGCTAACCATATTTTTTTATAAATTTAGTTTAAATTTTTATTTTGGTAAAGACTAATATACAGATTTATAGTTATTAAGAGGTTTTATAAAGAAGTATACTATAAAATTCTTACTAAACTAAATTTACAATACTGTTTTTTCCGTGTAGTCAAGACTTAACTTTGCAATTTGCATGCATCGATCCAGGGACGCCTTGTAGAGAAACATCTTTCAATAAATTAAAATTAGTATTTCCTTCACTTTATTACAAAACTGCTGTCAAAAGGGGATTTCAAAACTATCTGAATTGCAGCTTACGATACAAGAAAAATATCCCTATTTAATAAACTGAAAGAATGACTAAAAACCAGAGTAGCATGCCATCTACATTAGTGACACAAATTTTTGATTTATTGCTGTTAGCAATAAACTGTTATGAAATTCGGTGACGAAATATAAAATAAATACGGGCATGGGATATCAATCGGCTACAAATAATGGTATCAATTCGTAATTCATGTTTTATGGAACGTGTTATTACTATAACAATTATTATACCGATAGTATTACTAATAATTTGGTAATATTCTGTTTAGGCGGCTAATTTAAGCTGATTTTAAAACTTATCCACACGATCACGATCCGTTTACTTTGAGAACGCTTAAATTAATCAATGTTAAAAGCCAGTACTTAGTATAATATTTTTATTACTTTGTATTTCAATATAACGAAAAGTGGGCTAGTTAAACGCAGTTAAATATCGATCACTAAGCATAAATCAAAACTATTTATTAACACGCAGTGTACAGTTCACCTCATCTGACGTTTAAAACGCGCACTTTGCCGAAAATTTCAGGTGGCCATTTTAACAATTGGGCAAAAGACATCAGTCGTCAGTTTATTTTTCGTTTTTTAAGACATATTTTTTCTTAAGCGAGTGTTTGGTTTTTATACTGTATTGTATTACAATATAGGGGAAAGTGGGTGAGTACCCAACTAGCAAAATAAATTTTATAAAGGTAGTATAAACTGCTATACAAATTATGTAGAAGCTTAAAATTCCTATAACGTGGTAAAATACCCTTATATGATATTAATAGGATCAAAAAGGGGCCCCTTTTATAAAACATTTTGGTTTTATAAGAGTTCTATAGAAGTTGTGTACCATATTTTTAAAGCAATTTAATGCTACAACTATAAAATTGTTTCGTAGTGTGTATTTGGTGATCGTTATGCAACAATATTTTATCGACACTTTTAAAAGTCTTGCACAAATATTATATAGTGATTGTATAATGCAGTCTGATAATATAGCAATTTAAAGAGATATTTAATGTTTGTTTGAAGATATTTAATTGTTTAGTGCAGAATTTTAGAACCAAAATATTTTAAAAGGGGCGTAGAACAACGGAGATTATAAATATGTACCTTCTTATTTAAAAATTGATTAGCCGAAACCTAATGACGCTCGTTCGTAAAAAATTATTTGTATTATATTACCTTGATCATTTTAACAATCTCGGATTAGCGTTAATAACTCAAGCTTCATTGCACCAGAAATTTTATTGATAAACTATGTATATGTTTGTGGCACAAAAAAGATGCGCTTTAGTTTTGGCCACGTTTGCTCTTTAAAATTAAAAAAATATATATTTATATTTTTTTTATTATTATTTCGATATTAATAACGTTTTTTTTTTTTTATAATAAAGCACAGCGCTGCAGGATAAATCCTTTATGACGCTCTGGAAGCGGTGCGTGTGCGCAGGAAACGATTCACGTTGGTCTTGAATCTTTGACGATTATAGTCGTTGGGGAACACGATCTCAGGGAGGTCGTTCCAGAGTGATGATCTTCTCCAGATGATAGAATTTTGAAACAGTGTCGTTCGAGGAACACTAAGCTGAACCACGTACTGGTGGGCTGCAGTGGCTCGTCGTGTATTTCTACCATGCACCGCTCTGGGTGATATCAAGCGGGCAACCTCAGTTGAACACTTGCAATGAAAATATTTGTAAAATAGACTCAAGTCGCCAACCTGCCTTCGATGTTCAAGGCTTTCCAGGTTGTTTGTCAGACTATGGTCACCGATCAAGCGAATGGGTCTTCTTTGAATGGAATCTAGCAATCTCAGGGTATGTTTAGGAGCAGAGCCCCAAATATGCGAACAGTACTCCAGCGATGGTCGAATTTGGGCTTTATAGAGCATCAAAAGTTGTTGGGGTGTAGAGGTTCTTTGTTCGGAAAAGTACTCCAAGCTTCTGAGAGGCTGCCTTAGCAATGGCCTCAACGTGGCTATACCAAGACATATGACTATCCAAATTAACGCCCAATAGATGAATTGATGAAGCCAAGGGAATCGAGTGTCCCGCCATAACTATATCCGGTTCTTCAACATTAACTTTTTTAGAAAAACTGCCGCCTGGGTCTTTTTAGCGTTAAATTCTACTTGGTTAATGTCACTCCAAGACAGAATTTCTTCCAGGTCTTTGTTGAGATGTGAGACCTCTCGCTGCCTATAGACATGTGCATTAGCAGCCGATGTCCGAAGTAAAAGATGAAACAAATGTGCTGTCATCAGCGAAGCTATATATAGGATTTTTAGTTTTCCCAAAAGATCGTTAATGTAGAGTAAGAAAAGGGTGGGCGACAATATAGAACCTTGAGGGACTCCGGCGTTGATGTTAAATGTGTCTGAAAGAAATCCGTCCATCGCCACTCGCAGAGAGCGGACTTTACGAAAGCTCGACAGCCATGAAAAAAATTGAACCGGCAATCCGTATGCTCTCACTTTAGTTAGGAGCCCTTCATGCCATACTCGGTCAAAAGCCTTGGAAATGTCCAGTGCTACCGCCCGGGACGCTCCATGATGTTCTATTGCGTTGTTCCAAACATGAGTAACATAAGCGAGAAGGTCTCCTGTTGATCTAGACTTACGAAATCCATACTGGCGGTCACTAATAATGTTGAAGCCTTTCAGGTATTTTAATAATTTTTCGTTGATAGCCTTCTCCATAACTTTGGATATAACCGAAAGCAATGCGACTGGAAGATAGTTGTTTGGCAAGGTCTTCTTGTCTTTTTTGGGTATGGGCTGGACTCGCGCAGTTTTCCAGCAAGAAGGAAATATTCCTTTTTTGTAGGATAAGTTAAAAAGCCTACAAAATACCGGTGTCAGTTCGTCAGCGCATGTCTTAAATATAATGACTGGAATATCGTCAGGAACAGAAGCCTTTTTAGTGTCAAGACTCCTCAAGATTCGTTTAACATGGCGGTGGCGAAAAACAATATCAGGCATTCTCGATTCTACAGGGGGAATGTTCGGTGGAGTACTTCCCTGAAAATTTACCGTTCAATGTGAAGAGAATAGTTTCGCCAGTAGGTTTGCTTTCTCGTGTGGTTTGGTCGCAATGATGCCATCAGAACGTGTTAGAGGTGTGGAATGGATGACTTGGTAAAGTTGTGACTGACGGCCTTAGCTACCGACCAAAATGATCTTGAGCCGTTAGGACATGCAAGAAGTCTGTCTTTGATCCTTTGATTGTGTGCTTCTTTGCTTTGGTTTATCGTTTGCTTGCATTGGTTTCGAGCGTTAACAAAGATGGTACGATTTTCGGCGGTAGGATTTTTACGCCATTGTCGGTAGAAATGATTTTTTGATTTAACAGCTCGTTGACAATTTTTGGTAAACCAAGGCTTGCCGTTAGAAGGGCACATTTTTGAGAAAGGGATGAAGGCTTCCATGCCAGTAAGGATAACCTCCGATATTTCTGTTGCACAGATGGATGGATCATCAGAGGTAAAACAAACGTCCCGCCAAGGAAACGTTAGATAATAGTCTTCTTGTCATGGTGATTTGGCATCAGTGACAAAATAACAAAAAACAGGTTAAACAGATGCAGACAAAACAACATGGCCGCCACAGGCTGCCAACTTCGACCCGTCCTAATTGAAACCCCCTTTATAATGCGCTAATTAGAAGCTATTTGTGCAATACGACTCTTCCACAATATGGTTGCAATACTTATAGATATATATTTTTAAAGGTTGAGCCTCGTATTATAATACTTTTATAAAATTCTTAAACAAATAAGAATCATTTATTCTATAGTAACAGTTGTAAAAGCGATTATAAGACAATTTGATCCAAGTATTTTCCTTATCGAACAAAATTATCGCAACGATATGCGGTACAAAACAAAACTATTCTTAACCCATTAGCGCCCTGAGTGACCATATGGTAACACCAAACTTACTTAGGATTCGGATGGTTTCGTGGGTGTTTAACAAACTAATGAGATGGCGCGCATGTGTCAACTGATTCCCCAAGAGCTGACCAACGTGAAAATTTAAGCGAATTTACTGAATTTAGTGTTGAGAGGTTAGTCGAAGAGTAAGGTTCGCGCGTTTTTATAGGATTATCGATTACGAAAAAACTATGGACATTCGCTTCGAGTAAGTATTGTATAATGGAAAGCGCTTAGATTTTATAGAATTTATAGTTTTAGAACTATTGTTTAAGAACAACTAAATATTTTTTCGTATGATTTGTAATATTTCATATGAAAGTAGGGTACTGGCAGTAGCTTCCATATGGGTGTAACCATATGGTTACGCTAGGCGCTTAGCATACCTAAATTTTATGTTTTATTCTTAGAAAGGGGGTTTCACTTGCAGAAGCTATTGAAATGGCATGTAGTGAGGATATTGACGGAGACATTTTTGTAGAGCCTCCGGAACCAAATGTGGATACTGACAAAGATTCCGCGGATGAGGATGAAGGCGGGTAAGTACTGCTGAAATCTATATGCTTTATTAGTACATGTATAATATGTAAATGTAAGTAGGTACAGGGTTATCCAACCAAGACTAGACAAGGCGATTTTTTGACTTTTCCTGTACTTTTATAAAAAAACTGAAATAGCCATCTTAAGTCATTTTCTCCCGCGAATTCGAATATCTTCAGCAAAAAACAATTGAACATTAAACAAAAGTACTAGGGGTCACTTTGATATTTTTTTAAATGGGATGCCGTATTTTTAATGAGCTTATCCGATTTCTCATATAAATTTTGATCTAAAATGTTGGATTTTTAATTCAAAAACGCCTTTTTTCTTCAGTTTTAAATTCGGAAAATGTTAAAAATAAAAAAAAAAAAAAAAAAATTGAAAATCCAACATTTTAGATCAAAATTTATATGAGAAATCGGATAAGCTCATTAAAAATACGGCATCCCATTCAAAAAAATATCAAAGTTACCCCTAGTACTTTTGTTTGATGTTCAATTGTTTTTTGCTGAAGATATTCGAATTCGCGGGAGAAAATGACTTAAGATGGCTATTTCAGTTTTTTTATAAAAGTACAGGAAAAGTCAAAAAATCGCCTTGTCTAGTCTTGGTTGGATAACCCTGTACATAAGTATTTACAAGTCGCCCTCACGTCATAGGGAACGGAATGAACAACGAATCACTCCTTTTCCTTGTCGCTCTAGCTGTATGGGAAACGTAAATATGCACACGGACAAGGTGTTTTATTGCTAATACTAAGTTTTAAATTTGCAGGCTAGTTGATAACCTTTCATCCACGCAGCTACGAGCAAATGCAGAAATACGTCTAGCGAACAATGAAAGAATTGGTGTAAATTACGATCAAATCCAGGATGAATTTGTAGAGGTCGATTTATCCAGGAGAATTTATCGCGAAAACCGTATTCCTAGAGGATGCCCCTTAACTGCAAAAAGTTTATTTCAACGGAAGGAAAGGGGGTATTTTGAGAAAGCTATTGAAAAAAATGATGGTCTAATTTATGTCAGATGGATGGACAACGCTGTTGTAACCACGATATCGTGATTCTGTGGTACCAAGGAAGTTACGCAGGTGAAAAGATTTTCACAGAAAGATAAGCGCAGTATTCAAATCCGAGACCGCAGCTAATTTTGAAATATACTAATTTTATGGGAGGTACGGACCAAATGGACCAGAATATAGCATGTTATAGAATAGGAATACGTGGCAAAAAATGGTATTGGCCCATTTTTACATGGTTACTTGATGCCGCTCTACAAAACAGCTGGGTGTTATACAACAAAGCTAGGAGATGCAAAATTTCGCAATTAACATTCAAAAGGGAAATTGCCAATATTTATTTAAAAAAATATGGAATTCCAAGCAAAGGGGCTGGAAGCTTCACCTTCAGCATCTGTGGGAAGTCGAGTATCTGCGGATCTTAGATTTGACAATACTGGCCATCTAGTTAAACACACGGAGGGAAAGAAAAGAAGAAGATGTAATAACACTTCCTGTACATCGGTCGTAAGAACAATGTGTTCAAAATGCGAAATTGGCCTACGTATTGACTGCTTCGTCCCATTTCACACCCGCTAGTGTAGGTATATATAATATATTTCTTTATAAGCTAGATTTTATTTTCAGTTTATAAAATGTCTAGATACTATGTAATATACCATACTTATTATATTTATTATTTCACTTGTTCATTTTAAAAAAATTATATCACCTATTTTGCCTATTATAGGTACTATTAGATTGTATGTATAATTGGGAGTACATGCGCCTAGTGTTACCATATGGTAACGGACTATATTTCAAAAAATATAAGTTAAATGGGATTTCATCCTAATACTTTTTTGTTAGAAGGCCCCTCTAAAGAAATAATTTAACATTAAAAACTAAAAAATCGAAAAATCGAAAATTCAGGCGCTAATGGGTTAAGGCAACGCTATTGGATAATTATAAAATAATTTGCTTCTTTTAAAGTTCTACTTTGCTATAGTCAAATCTGGTCTTATCTGGCGGGTTTACGATTTAACAAAGACATACTTTCAATTTTTCTTTTCTTTTATTGCGTTTAATCATACTAACCAAATAAAATCCGTCAGACAAATATGACAGACTTATGCAATTTTGGCATGAAAGAAAAGGATAGGTTTTAATTTTCAGCGATTCACTAAAGTTTGTACCTGCCCAAGTACCTGCCACCTTCGTCTTGATTTAAAGATGTCAGTTTTGTGACTTTGACAGTTTGTGACAAAATGAAAAAATTTTCTGGGTTTTTGCATCCCCAAGCAAAAAAAATGGTACTTAATCTGATAAGCTATTTCGAAAATGCAAGAAAAAGTGGAAATTCGCCAACCAATATTCAGGAAACAGCAGCCAAAGCACTGGGAATTAGTTTAAGGGCTGTGCAGAGAATTGCGCATGAAAAAAAACATAACATAATACCCAAGAATACTAAAAAATGTAAACGAAGAAAGCCAAAGACTGAGGATTTAAGCAAAAATATTAAAATGGGAGTTCGAAATGTAATTTACGATTTATACAGATCAAAAACCAATGTAACTCTTCCAGTTTTACAAGAAACATTAAAAATTCAGGGTGTTTTGGAAATTGGACTTGAAGCGCTATCAAAATTAATAAAAAGTTAGGTTTTCGCTATAAAAAAGACTGTAACCGAAGATTTTTATGTGAGCAGCCACAGATAGTAAGTCAGCGTGTTCAGTTTTTAAAAAATTATACGGAGAATTACAAATCGAAATTTAGAAAAGTGGTATTTTTTGACGAGACGTGGATATTTTCAAATGGAAGTGGTTCAAAATCTTGGCAAGATGATTCTGTGAAAAGCATGAAAAGGAAAAAGGGATGTGGCACGGGAAAGCGGTTCATTATTTTACATGCTGGTTCTGTAACAGGATATGTTCCAGGTGCAAGCTTAATTTTTTCTTTAACATCAAAAAGTGCTGACTATCATGATAATATGAATTGCGAAATGTTTGAAAAATGGTTAAAAGTTCAATTGATACCAAATTTGGATTCTCCGTCTTTACATATCATTCAAGAATTTTAAATAAACAGCCTGCTTCATCTTGAAGGAAAAATAATATTTATGAGTGGCTTGAAAAACACAACCAAAATCCTTCACCAAATATGCTTAAATCGGAACTCCTATCAATGGCAAGGTCTCTTAAAAAACCAAGAATGTTAGATGAAATATTGCGTGAATATGGCCATGAGGTTCTACGACTGCCGCCATATCATTGCCAGTTTAACGCAATAGAATTAATATGGGCCGGGGCAAAGTCTTATTGTGAAAAACAAGTAGGTGATGGTCTTAAATCCGACCAAGTACAAATAGTTTGGCAAGATTCTTTGGATCATATTACACAAGAGTACTGGAAGAAATCAGTGGAACATACAGAAATATTAATAAGGGATTGGTGGGATCGAGAACAAGTACTAGATGTCGAAGTAGCGCCAATGATAATTGCTCCATTCGAAGACGACTGAGACGACGAGGACTTTTCAGATTTTATAAGTGACGATGACAGTTTTTAGTCTATAATTAGTTTATAAACGGTTTTCTTTGTTTACATTTTTTAGTATTCTTCGGTATTATATTATGCTTTCTTTCATGCACATTATTCTGCACAGTCCTTAAACTAATTCCCAGTGCTTTCGCTACGGTTTCCTGCATATTGGTTGGCCAATTTCCACTTTTTCTTTCATTTTCGAAATAGTTTATCAGACTAAATGCCATTGAATTTTTAGGTTTTAGTAGTAAAATTGTTAAAATAAATTACACTGTTTATTATTGTCGTTTTTAATAAATACATTTAAGGTATACTATTTACAGGGATGGCGAACCAATGGCACGCGACATAAAATTTTGGCTCGCCACCGATCACAAAGTTTACTATGAATTATTATATTACGAATTGCGACGGCACGTCTATGGCCTCATTAAACATTTCTTTAGAAAAAATGCACGTTAATACATAAAGATTCGCCACCCCTATACTATTATGTACATAATTTTTGCAAAAATAATAATATTATATCTGGCTATCTTCACGACTTCACGACAGTTAAAATAATAAAACTATGTATCTTTTCTCCGGGTATATTGATACCTACATAGTCTCACAGCATTTTGATATAAAAAGTGGAATTTTCGAATTGATTTATATGATCCGTGACCTTTGGACCCGCATTTTGAGACCGGTTTAGACTTTATACGTTTCTTTCTCTCACTTATTTTTAGCGGGGCGCTTATTGGCTTAACAGGGGCAAAATACGTGTAAAATAAATTTGGGATTTGATACCTCACCGGCTCTAATAGCTTTTTCTCGTTGACTTTTGAAGTAGGTAACCTATTAAATTGGAAATATTTTTTTATATTTACACAACAAAAATTTAGCTAATGTGTAATTTGATTTTTTTTTATATTCAATTTATTATTATCTGCTGAAATAAACTAAAATTTGTTTAATTTATTTAACATTTCTTCGACATTTTTTGTGGTCGCTAGTCAGGGGTTTTACTGTATATTGTTTATCTAATTTTCCACCATCATTTTGGTTAATTAATTTGTTAAATGTAAAACTATTGTGTTAACCGTCTGCCATAATACGAACGCACCCCTGAGAAATTAATTTTGGAATGAGACCCGTCATTTTTATTATGACTGATAGTTTCAAGTTAACGGTTAACCTATTAACATTCAATTTTATGGAAAATCAGCTGTCCATATACGGCCATATTGGTTTTTATTTACAAAATTTTGATGAGCTCTGGAATTTTCGAAATGATTCATATAATCGGTGATCTTTGGACCCGCCAGATAAGACCAGATTTGACTTTAGTTAGGTATCGACCACCAAGCATAAATCAGAACTATGGGATTTATTAAAACGCAGGGTACAGTTCACTTTATCTAACGTTTGAAAAGTGCACTTTGCCGAAAATCTCAGGCGACCATCTTAACAATTGGGCGAAAGAGAGCAGGTGTCAGTTTATTTCTTGTTTTTTTTTAAGATACATTTTTTCTTTAGTAAGTGCTTAGTTTTTTAGTACAGTTGACTTACGCCTATAGCAACGTTAAGTTTATAATAAAATTTTCTTTGTTCTGGTATAGTCCCTTTTGTAAAAAAAGCACACAGCCAGAGGATCAAAGACAAACTTCCTGAATGTCCTAACGGCTTAAGATCACTTTGGTCGGTAGCTAAAGCCGTTGTTTACTAAGTCAGCCATTCTACCTCTAACACGTTCTGATGGCACCATTGCGACCAAAGCACAGGAAAAAGCAAACTTACTGGCGGAACTATTTTTTTCACATTCAACGGTTAATTTTCAGGGAAAAACTCCACCGAACATCCCCTCTGTAGAATCGCGAATGCCGGAGATTGGTTACCGCCAGCGCCATGTTAATCTTAAGGAGTGTTGACACCAAAACAGCTTCTGGACCTGACGAAGTTCCAGTCATCGTAATTAAGACATGCGCTAATGAATTGACACCGGCACTTTGTAGACTTTTTGACTTATCTTACAAAAAAGGAATATTTCCTTCTTGCTGGAACATTATTAGTGAGCGCAAGTATGGATTTCGTAAGTCTAGATTAACCGGAGACCTTGTCGCTTATGTTACTCACGTTTGGAGCAACGCAATAGAACATCATGAGGAGTCCCGGGCGGTAGCACTGGACATTTCCAAGGCCTTTGACCGAGTATGGCATGAGGGGCTTCTAACTAAAGTGAGAGCCTACGGAATGTCGCTTCAAATTTGTTTATCGCTGTCAAGCTTTCTTAAAGACCGTTCTCTGCGAGTGGCGATGGACGAATTTTTTTCTGACACATTTAACATCAACGCCGGAGTCACTCCAGGTTCTATATTGTAGCCCACCCTCTTTTTACTATACATTAACGATCTTTTCAAACGAACAAAAAATCCTATATATAGCTTTGCTGATGACAACACACTTACTTATTTCATCTTTTACTTTGGATGCTCGGACATCGGCTGCCAATGCAGCAATAGACAGCAAGAGGTCTCACATCTCAACAAAGACCTGGAAGAAATTCTGTCTTGGCGTGACAGTAACCAAGTAGAATTTAACACAAAAAACCCCCAAACGGCAAATTTTTCTAAAAAAGTTAATGTTGAAGAATCGGATATAGTTATGGAGGGACACTCGATTTCCTTGGCTTCGTCATTTCATTTGTTGGGCGTCAATTTGTTTGTCATATTATGAGCGATGCATGGTAGAAGTGACATAAATGTACGGAGGTCTGAACAGTCAACATATGACTTACTTTATTTACTTGTCAATGTAATTGTACGTATGTGATAAAATCCCTATCCTATAAATATGTTAAAATACTCATATCATGTTGTCTAACGCCGGTAAGGCAAAATGACTTTTGCAATGTCTTATTACAAAGTACAGTACGTCGCTTCAGTCTGTAGCTACGCGGTATCCGTAAAAAGCGATGACATACGTCAAGTTCTTTGACAGGGACAATCCATGGGCGTGCTATGAATATTTTAAATTAAATTTAAAAATACTAAAAATCCATTATTTTTTTTTTAATTAACAGTTATGGGAGAAAATAGCAATATAACAGTTTATGTCTGAAGAACTCCCAAATTTTTAACATTCCAAATTAGGTATAATAATAAATAATAATAATAGATCCAATTTCCGACTTATTGCCTTTGTAAGATGTACTCAATCAATGCTTTTATATTTAACAATACCACGCTTATTTAAACGAAATATATCGGTTTTGTGGGTTAGGCCGTTTTTGCGCTGATAGTCTCAAATTATTTCACTAACTACCAGAGCAAGGGTAATTTAGAGGGTTAAAATATAAATTTTAATCAAATTTTTAGTTAAGGAGTCCAATAATAAACAAGTTCCACCAAGAAACACGGCAGCTATTCAGATTGTGGTTACAGTGTCAAGAAGCAAACCGCCCAAATGTTTAAATATACCTACTATAAAATACAGGTTTTTGTACACAGTGTTTTATTCATTTATTTTATATTTTTTTTAATAATACTAAAATGTTTCTTGTAGAACAGGTACTATACAGGGTGTTTCAATAAAAACTCCCAGGCCAATTATTTCGAAAACTATAAGTGACATGTAAATTCTGTAAACGCCAGTTTTTCGCCTCTATGATTGGCTTCACAACTGTGTAAAAAATGTGTTTAAATAATACAAGATGTAGGTGGCGCCATGGCACAAAGAATTTTTTCGATGACAGGAACTTTTAAATGTTGTGGTTCTTAAAGATAATTAATTTTTGATTAAATTATGTCTCATACAAATTTTTGATAAATCCAACATGAACGGAGATACTTGGGGTTAAGTTTTTTATTAAAATAATTTTAACGAGTAATTTAATTATAAATATTTTTAATATCCTTTAGCAGATTTTAATTTAATAATGGTAATGATAATTTTAGTGATAAAACGCTCGTGTAGCGCTGAATTATTACGTCCAGTGACGTCTCAGGGGACGCCTTAACAAATAATATTGGCAAAAAATAAGACGCCACTGAGTTTTTGGTAATTTTTATATTTTTTTCGGATTAAGCAACTAAAAATATCCTTTTATTGTCTGTTAAATTGTTTTCACATCTTGCTTCGTTTTCGAGGAATAAAAATAAAAACAAATTTTATTGCATATAAGTACATTAAGAAACAAAACCATAAATTATCAATACGTTGTATTTTTTGTTGTTTAAAAGCAAAGTTAAAACATTAAAGCATAATAAAATGAAATTAAAAGATGTTTTAAATTTTATGAAAGAACTGATGAGAAATTATACAAAATTATTAATGAAAATTAATTAGAACAATACCAAAAACTAACTAATGGGGTCGAATGAGGTGTTCAAAATTATTGCCGTTTTCATACACAATAGTGTATTTCGATTAATAGCGGCTATAGTAGCATAAATTTTGTTGTACAGGTCAGCCATGTCTTCTATTGGTTCCTTGTAGATTTCATTTTGTAAGTAGCCCTATAAATAAAAGTCCATTGAGGTGAGATCAGGGGACCTTGCTGGCCATCTAAGATCCCCATTTGTGCTAAACACTTTTCCTGGAAACGTCACATTTAGATGATTCATAACGATATTGCTATTGTGTGCTGGGACACCGTCTTGATGAAACCACATAGTATTTACGTCAATTCCTTCATTTTGTAACAGCAAAGGGAGATCGTTTTGCAGAAATTGTAAATAACAAACTGAAGTTAAATGTTCATGGTACAAATAGGGCCCGATTATATAACCATTTACAATACCACACCTAACATTTACCCCAAATCGTGTTTGAAATTTAGTCTGTTGCATCTAGTTAGGATTTTCCCGGGACCAGTAGCGACAATTATGTCTGTTAATTACTCCATTATTGTGAAACCGGGATTCGCCACTCCACATAATTTGGTTTAATAAATTTGGATTTTCTTCAAAAAGAATATGAAAATGTGCCAAAAAGTTTAACCTGCGCTGGCAATCTTCTGGTTGTAGATGATGCACTAAATGAATCTTGTATGGAAAAAAACCATTTCCTTTTAGGATTCTGCGACACGAACTTACTGTAATATTAGTTTCATCTTTTAATTTTTGTAATGACGTTTGTGGGCTATTTTCTACTGTTTGTAGGACTATAGCTACATTTTCGTCATTCGTAACCCTCTTCCTTCTTGGAACCTTTCCCTTTTTAAAGCTACTATATGCTATATGTAGCTAAGTTGGTACACAAAGCTACAAAAGATTTGCGATCGGGCGTTGGTCTATCTGGAAAACGAGCTCGATAGCAGCGCACAGCTTCTGGAGCATTTTGATGGCATTCTCCATAAACTAAAACCATGTTCAATTTGTCTTGATTTGTATGGTGACCCATTTTTATTTTAAAAATGTAGAAATTGCAAATTCTGACACTGACACTGAGTATTAATAATGTTAATTATTTAATGATTTTTGTTTTCCAGAGGTATGCATTTTTATTTCTCGAAAATGAAGCAAGATATGAAAACAATTTAACAAAAAATAAAAGGATATTTTTAGTTGCTTAATCCGAAAAAAATATAAAAATTACCAAAAACTCAGTGGCGTCTCATTTTTTGCCAATATTATTTGTTAAGGCGTCCCCTAAGACGTCACTGGAAGTAATAATTCAGCGCTACACGAGCGTTTTATCACTAAAATTATCATTACCAAAATCAAATTAAAATCTGCTAAAGGATATTAAAAATATTTATAATTAAAATACTCGTTAAAATTATTTTAATAAAAAACTTAACCCCAAATATCTCCGTTCATGTTGGATTTATCACAAATTTTTATGAGACATAATTTGATCAGAAATTAATTATCTTTAAGAGCCACAACATTTAATATTTCCTGTCATCGAAAAAATTCTTTGCACAATGGCGCCACCTACATCTTGTATTATTTAAACACATTTTTTACACAGTTGTGAAGCCAATCATAGAGGCTAAAAACTGGCGTTTACGGAATTTACATGTCACTTATAGTTTTCAAAATAATTGGCCTGGAAGTTTTTATTGAAACACCCTGTATATAAAATATTTGAAAAACTCATATGGTCTCCTAATGTAATTAAAAGTAGTACGATTACCACAGCCTTAAAGAACAAAGAGAATGACCATCCAAATTACAAACCGGTACTTGAAGCTAATTTCATAACAGCAACGTTTCTAAAATCCGATAAACTAGTTTTATTCATTATAGTATTTAGTAAATGTATTTTAAGATTTAGCAATATAATAACCTTACAGATGAAAAAAATTAGAAAAATGATAATTAGCCATTATTATCATAAGAGGATGTTGCAGTATTGTATTTATTCACACTTACTAAATAGTAAGAGGGTCAAAAATATGTATACCGGGTGTTGCATCGTCGAGCGGGACATAGGAAATCCCATGTAATTTTAAATGGGGTCAATTATTGGCTTCCCTAATTATTTCAGAAAAAAATTCTATTTAGGTTTATTAAAGAGCACTAAAACCCACATTCAAAAGAATAACTTTAGATATTTTTGATGAGCCCGTTTACGGGTTATCGCCGATTTCTTTTTAACTATTTCTCCTTTTTATGGCCCCGTATTTGCGGGCACCAGTCAAGGTAAAAGATGACTGTCAAATAAAGTTGTCATTTTGAAATGTGTGCTTTATTGTTATAAAAACTCGTACATCGAAAATATTAAAGGTGTATTTATGAGTACAAATTAATCTGAATAAAACTAAAATAAAGTATCCAATTACAAGGTTAATTATGAGATTTTACATGTTTCAATATTTTACTAATTAATAGGTAGGTACTATTAAATTGTTAGAACTTTAGGATTTAAGAAGATGTTCAAATATTCCTCCATTGACTGCTAGACAATAACCGAGGCGATCATAAAATTCTCTTCTTACATTCGCTAGTTGGTAAACTGAAATTCTATTGCATTCGGCAGAAATCGCATTTTTTAACTCGTCTAGATTTGGGTATTTTTTATCTTTGTATATCCTGTTTTTTAAATGGCCCCAGAGAAAGAAATCATTTGGCGATAAATCAGGAGACCTGGCTGGCCAATTTACTGTATGATTTAAGCCAAAAACATTTCCATTAAAAGCACGGTTTAAATATTCCCGGACAGCCAGGGTACTATGTGCCGAGCAGCCATCCATTTGGTACCAAACTTCCTGATTTTCCCTGGCGGCATCATGTAAAGTAGGTAAAATATGATCTTCAAGTAGTTCCAAAAAATATTCTGCATTTAAATTTCGTGTAAGAAATAATGGCCCGATAATATTTTCTCCGAAAATCCCAGCCCATACATTAACTTTTTGTGGATATTGCGTCCTTGTTTCCACAAACCTGTGTTGGTTTTCTTTGCTCCAATATCGATAATTTTGAGCATTGGGTTCATTGTTTAAGGTAAATGTGCATTCGTCAGTGAAACAAATGTTTTTTAAAAATTCCCTATCTATGTTTGCTCTTTCCATGATACCAAAACAAAACTCCTGTCGTCGTATTTCGTCCCTATCTCTTAGCTCTTGGCGCTTTTCATATTTGTATGAATAATATTTATGTCGTTTCAAAGCTCGTAACGCTGTGGTGTGATCTAATCCTATGTCATCCTCAAGTTTCCTTGTGATGATCTTCCCATCATTTTCTTCCACGCACAATAAAACTTGCAAGTCCCTATCATTTCTTGCATCTCTTCTTTGTTCCTGCCTTTCTTCACATCTGCAGTTATTTATTGTCTTTTGTCTCAAATTTCTTGATAGTCCTTTCGACTGTAGATTTTGCAGGTATTGGTCTATTCGGATACAGAGCAGCAAACATGTCTGACACATTTTGATAACTATTTCCTTGATAATACCATTTAATCATCAATATTTTTTCTTCAGAAGTGTAATTCATGGCTAATATTTTCGATGTACGAGTTTTTATAATAACAAAGCACACATTTCAAAATGACAACTTTATTTGACAGTCATCTTTTACCTTGACTGGTGCCCGCAAATACGGGGCCATAAAAAGGAGAAATAGTTAAAAAGAAATCGGCGATAACCCGTAAACGGGCTCATCAAAAATATCTAAAGTTATTCTTTTGAATGTGTGTTTTAGTGCTCTGTAATAAACCTAAATAGAATTTTTCTCTAAAATAATTAGGGAAGCCAATAATTGACCCCATTTAAAATTACATTGGATTTCCTATGTCCCGCTCGACGATGCAACACCCGGTATATCTACAGTGTGTTATTTTTTAACTCGGGATTTGGAATGCTAAATTTTAAACCCTATATTTAGACCTTTCCTACTTTATTGATACAGCTGAAACAAATAAAGTTCAGTTAAATTAGGTCAGCTCAATATCTATATTAAAACATATTACTGAAAAATGCGATTACTTTTTAATTAGAAAAATTGGTATATTACATTACAACTTCACAAAAGCGACGATTTTCACACCAGTCGGAATTTTGTCTCACGTTCTCACGAGGCAATAAGCCGAGTGCGATAATGGAACTCGTATGAGAAAACCACTTTTGCATGAATAATATGCGTTATTTTTCTACGACCGCAAATTAGTTTAAAAAAAAAGCCTAATTTCTGTCTCTACCGTAAAACGGGGTGAATTGGGATACTTCGTGGACTTTACGAACCTGTAGCAACCACAGAAGTTATTTAATTATTACTGTATGTGGCTCAAAAGTCCGAAGATGTTGGGTACTACTCATTCTCAAAATAACGATTTTTTTTAGTTGGGTAAATACAAATTTTTTTAAAAAAATTGCTTTGTCCCTTTTCACATGGAGATGCGGTGATTAGGGACGACCTTGATTATTGGTTTGTAATCGCATTTAGACAAGCTCTAGGTGAAAAGGGACAAACTGGAGTAAAAAATATATACTTTTTATGCATTTATGTGTAATTTCTTTAATTAAAAAACATAAAATCATGCATAAGTCTTTATTTTTATTAACTCTTTTATAACAAAAAACAAAAAAAAAACTAAAAATAGGCATCAACCACATCAAGTATATTCTTCTGAACGTAACAAATATTATAAAAAATAGTTTCAATACAAATTTAAACTTTGTCTTAAGTTACAAATTAAGGACAATGAACTAACAACTAAATTAAAAACAACATTTTCATAGTCTTAATTTGAAATTCATTCATAATCCTTCGTATCTATATTTTGGAACGTGTATAAACATCTTCGTTCTTTATAGAAAAGGAGTTTCCTTATAATTTGATTTTTAGCACATTCAACTTCATCTGGTTTAGTCGGATAATAATAATTAGGACCCAGTTTACCTTTTCCACCGTCTTTTTTTCGTAGAAAAAAACAAACATAACTGTTGTCTATAATAGATATAATTTTTCCAATATAAACCCTGTTTTTTATATTAGCAATATTTCTTTCAACAGAGAACTTTACTAAGACCCAATCACCTATATTAAAATCACAGTTTGTTTCGTTGTTATCACAGAAGTGTAAACTACTACTGTGGGCAAAATATTATCATTCTCAAGAGTAGGCAATTTTTTACTAGTTATCATGTTAGTAGGTTGACTAAAGGCTAAAATATTAATGCAGTCTGTTTGTGCAATGTCAGATTTAGTCGTTTTTTTAGTCACCCATATGGCGAGAGGAAGATCATCAGAATCGTCACTATCATCGTCGCGTATCATATTATTCTTACTGTAAATTTTTTCATGCGAATCGTAAAATACTGCATCCATTAAATCATTATCTTCATTTTCTGTCATTTTATTCTCATGTATGCTGAGATTACTGTCACTGGAACTATCATACTGGACGCTTTTGCCTGGCTCAACTCTAATTTTTTTATTTTACCGTTTTTTCTTTGGTTATTCTGAATATGTACCTCATCTCTTTCAATAAATCTATCATAGTCGTATTCAAAGCATCTGTCTCAGCCTGATTTAACTGTTCTTTGGGCAATAACCTTAAGACTTCTTCCTTGTTTAATGATACTATGCCCGTCTTGCGGAGCCCTGAAATAATATTTTTTTGGGAAATTCCCCAATTGTTTCCATTAATTTATGCAATAAGCGGGGAAATATTGTTTTAGGAACACTGGCTTCACAACGTCCTTCTCCTTTCTTCCATTTTTCTAAAATATTCCGCCATGCAGTTTTAGCAGGGCGGAAAAAGGCCACATCTAGTGGCTGAGTAAGATGACTGGAGTTAGCGGGTAGAAATACCATATCCACATTATGTATTTTTAACTTCTTTACTAAGGATAAGGAAATGTGGGACGCCAAGTTATCTCCAATCAGTATTTTGCGTCCTTCTAATTTTCTCACATAAGGAATTACAATTGTTTTGGCCCAGTCTTCGAAACAGTCCATATCAAACCAACCTTTTTTTTATGATAAGGCACAGCACTACAGGATAAATCCTTTATGGCGCTCTAGGAGCGGTGCGCGTGCACAGGAAACGATTCACGTTGGCCTTCTAATATACTATTATAATAAACTATTTAAAAAACTGTTGTGTCCTGTTCATCTGTAAGGGTATATAAATCAAAGATTTTTATTTTATTTTTTTAACAAATTTTAATGTTTATTCTTTTTTCAAACGTCTATTAACTGCCCTAAACAATGGGATTAATATAACTACGGGAAACCGGACCTTGAGTCTCCAGTAACCGGAACACAAAAATTTTCTAGCATGTGCTTAAAATTTTACAAAATGGAATCTTTACTTGATTGATAACAGATGCTCTCTTTCTTTCTCCCTTCCTTTTTTTAATACGAAATCATAATATGACTAAGAACTTCGAAAGTCTTCTTTATGTATCCTTACTTGAACCTGAATAAGAAGAACTTGTATTTTTATGACCTTCTAAATTTCACAATTAGCTTTGAATTTATTACCTCTATTAACAAAATTTCTTGTCAGTATGTTGATTGCTTTCACTACGTGACACATTTTTAAAAAAAATTTTTAAAGCTCCATCAACGTGACCTTCCACCTACAATTTTCTCTAAACTGCTAATATTTACTGCAGCACTATTTTTTGTCTCCTGAATATGAAGGTTACTACCTTCGAAACATGTAGACGCGCTTTCATAAAATTGAGCCTCTGATTGCTCTTATTAAATTAGTGGAGAAAGACTTTTTGACTTTCTTTCCTTTCCCTACATATATTTATGTTTCTGAAAAGCAGCTCCTTTTCTTGGTCACTGAAAACTGTTTGACCTCCCTGTTTCTTTACACTTCCTCGTTTGGGTCGACTTATAACTGATCTATGGAATACCATAAAGCTTTTTCCGCGTCGCGATATGCTATTTTTCTGAGTGCCTTTTGAGGTTTTTCTGAACTCGAGGCATGACTGATTTTTATCGTGTCCTTATTCACCTTGACTTAACCTAAAAAGTGTATGATTTGCTAGGAAGCTGAAAGTAGATTTTATGCTTAAAATTTGAGTCAACATTTTACTGCATTCCTACAGAAAATAATTTTCAATTTGAAATAATTTTACTTGCTTTTCAACCGATCTCAACCAACACTAACTAACGACTCAAAACACCTGATTTTCGACTGGTGATTTTTAGGTTATATCATGTTTCAATTTTGACGTTTGCCAGAAATTCAGTTGCGTCACATCGTTAGCATGGCATTTTAGAAACAATTTGCGAAATGTTTGATTCGCCTTGTGTCGATATTTATATGAATACAAACAAAAAGTTTTGTCCCGATTCACCTTATAGTCCCGATTCCCTCGTTTTACGGTACTTAATATTCTTAATTTCCAAATTTCAACATAAAAACAAAGCAAAGTAATATTTTTGCTATAAAAATGTGCCTGTTTAAATGTCATATTGACAAGTAGGTTGGTAGTTTTTAACTCTAATTCAAATCAGGGTTATATTATACATAGTTGTTCTTTTGCAGTTGAGAAAAGTATAGTATACAGGGTCTCCAGTTTTCATATACTTACCAGCTTCCTTATTATAAAAGATAGAAAGATGGGGTTTGCGCCTTACGGTTCTTTCATTTTATGTAACTTTCATTGCCGCGAGCGAAATTTTTATAGCCCTCTCAGTTTGTGACATGCAGGGCGATTTTAAAAATTTGTCATTTTTGACGCTCCTCTGGATCTGGATTATTTGATAACTTATCAATAAGGTAATAATGGCTTATTATAGAGTTTTTTATGTTGAGCTCATTGACATGGTTAGTTAGTTTCTAAAAAGTTTTGTTTTTAAGTTATGACCCAAACTTTTGGTATATTAAATGGGACATTTATTATCTTGTCTTGTCCCTCTTTTTCAAAGATTTTTAAAAATATATAATGGTTCATATTTATTTGTTTTAAAAAGGGATAATCTTAACAATTTTAGTAAAATTAATCATTTTTTATATAAAAAGTCATGTCCGCAAATATAAAACGAAATTAACAACATTACTTTTATTGTACAACATTATATTATTACATAACTTTAAGCCAACAATAAAACAAATATATTATTTTATTAAATTACAAAAATTGCTCGAATTGGGCTCCGTTGTGTTCTAAACACTTTCGACACCCCGTTTCTATTCTTCGCAATGCATTTAATAAAATAATTGGCCTTCACGCCGGTAGGTTCGATGGGTAGCTTTCCTATATACCCTATAAAAAAAAATCCGACACAGAAAGATCAGGTGATCTTGGAGGTCACCTGACAGGTCCATTGATACCAATCCATTTATCGGGAAATGTGGTTTCTAAATCTTTCTCTCTCATGAGAATTGTGACTCGGAGCACCATCTTGCTGGTAATAAATAATATTTAAATCAGTCAAAGGAACATCCTTTAATATTTCCATTAGTGCATCCATTAGAATTTGTGGATTTTGGGTTATATGGTCTATTTTTTAATGCGAGAGAATAATAAATCATTATTGAACTATAATCCCAGTGGTCTTCGCCGTATTCCATAGGTGTAGTCCAATTATTATTTAATATAACATTTATACCTACCTTGGACAAAGTAATGTCTGAAATAAAAAAGTATGATTTCATTCCACACTAGGATAAGAAGAAACTATGGAAAACTTTGAAGGAAATTAATTTTTGTTATAAAACAATTCAAAACAGAAAATCACTTTTAATAGAGAAAGACGAAATCATCTGCTGGCGACGACGATATTTGAGGGCAGTTAGACAGTTTCAACGGGAAAACGGGAATATCTACTATTTGGACGAAAATTGGTTAAATGAAAACAAAAATGACATCATTCATTGGCTTACTGTAAATAAGAAGCAATTTCATAGAGATATGCTGAAAAAGGAGCTACTGGAAATTGTAAAGTTAAATAAACTTCTTTGTACGAAATTTGTTCTCGACGAAGTCGCTTCAAAACGAAATATAACAGTACTTCGTCTTCCGCCATATCAGTGTGAATTAAACCCTATAAAATTGGTGTGGGCGCAAGTAAAAGGGTTTGCAGCAAGGCATAACACCACTTTTAAAATGGGAGACGTTGGAAACCTTTTTCAAGAGGGAGTAAATATAGTGAATCGTGAAAAATGGAGTAAGTGCGTCGAACATGTGACTGAAATAGAAGAAAGAATGTGGGAAGCTGATAACATGCTAGAAAACACTGTAGAGCCCCTTATTATTTCTCTGGACCCCAACGACGATAGTTCATCGGACTACTTGGAACATGATGACTAAAATTTAAAAATTAAGTTATATTGTACCGGGTGTCCCACTAAGAATGGCTGTCGGCCGTATCTCAGAAAGTCTTAGTCGTTTGGCTTGGGAAAAAAATATATTAGGTAAAGTGGTCATGAGAAAAAATTGCTGGAAATTATTTTCAAGTTTCTCAGACTGGCGCTAGAGGGCGCAACAGTAACGGTAAATATGAATCACAAAGTTTCCTCAAAAGTCGCCTAGTTAAGGTATCCCGAAAATAACATTTTTGTATATTTCGAATATTTATTAATAAAATTCACCTATATAACGTGTTCGTCACTTTTCAAATAAAGTGGTGGGGAAGGCTGAACATTATTTGTAATAAATACTGATAACTCCGGTCTGGCTTAACATAATTTAGTAAACTTAGTTTTGTTAAAAATGGCTTTTCTCACTCTATATATCATCTTATGAACTACGGCAATATGTGTTTTACACTAGGCGCTAGGGGGCGCTGTCTTACAACTTCACAAACATTGCGCTTTTTTTCCATAATTGTAAATATAATAGTATATTCAATTTTACCTGATTACAAGGATGATTAAAAGTCTAAGAAGTCAGCGAAAGCCGCAAGTTAATATCTATTTTCAATCCGGAGATATCAACAACAATAATCATAATTACGGAACATTATGATTTTATTTTCAAGTTGCCATTGGAAAGGTTTTTTTAAGAGTCAAATAGGCCTTGAAAAAACAAAATGTGAATTGAAACTGTGCACGCGTATCACCTTTCATTATTACGTCAAAATATTTGTCGTGCCAACAGTGTTGTGTCGTATTTGATTTTCAAAATGCCTCTGTTACTTTAAGAAGCGGTTGACATCATTGCGGTGTATTTTGAATGTTTGGGAAATGCAACAATTGCTGAACGGGTTTACGCAGTAAGATACCCTCAAAGGCGCCGATACGACAGTAGAACGTTTAATCGTTTAGCTAGCCGTTTTCGTACTACTGGAAATATTCGTCGCCCTGTATATCGCAGACGCCGCCGAGGTCGAACCGAGGAAAACATTGTAAATGTTTTGGCATATGTGGAATTTAATCCACAAATTAGTATTAGATTAATTGTTAGAGACTTGGGCGTTACTTGCTCTACTGTGCATAGGATTTTATTAGAAGAAAGGTAAGTAATTCTATCTATATGTTATAACTCTTATATAGTTTAGGATAATGCCAATATTTCTCTTAATAGTTTTCAAGTCAATGTAATAAGTATTTTGTTTTTCTTTAGGCTACATCCCTACCATATTGTGCTCCACGAGGCTTTGACCCCGCAAGATTATGATAGAAGATTGGATCATTGCTATTGGTTGCTCAATATGATATTGGAAGATAGAAATCTCCTCTCCAGAATTTTGTGGACTGATGAAGCTACTTTCCATAGTAATGGAGGAGTGAACCGCCTTAATATGCATTATTGGTCGCGGGATAATCCCCATTGGATACGGGAGGTGCAGCATCAAGGAAGATGGAGTGTCAATGTCTGGTGCGGCATTTTGGATGACAGAATAATTCGACCGATTGTATTTAATGAGTCGCTTACTGGGCAAAGATATTTACATTTTTTAAATTACGAACTTACAATTCTTCTCGAAGATGTGCCCTTGGATATTCGCAGAACTATGGTTTTCCAACACGATGGATGTCCTGAACATTTTGCTGCAAACGTTCGTCAATTTGTTGACGACACATTTCCTGCAAGGTGGATAGGAAGAGGGAGTATATTTCCGTGGCCTGCCAGATAATATTATAGGATATATTGTGATACTGTTAATGAAAGTGGTAATTTCTATTTTAGATCACCTGACTTAACATGCCTAAATTTTTATCTATGGGGGAGATTGTTGGATTAAAATAAAATGTTGGTGTAGAAGCTAGGATATTTGGGTCTGTTCGACCCTTAAAATTTTGAAGGATCTTGTTTTCGTTACCAGACCCACCACAAGGGAAAACATGATAGAAAGGATAATGGACAGCAGCCGCCGTATCCCTGTGGCAGAGGTGGAGACTGCAGTATTATCAACCAGGGAGAAATTGGAGTCGTGTGTACAGAACGATGGGCGACAATTTGAACATTTAGGGCGCCACTGAGAATTATTGTCGTAACGATATATTTGCTTGAAACATACGTACCTTCATATTTTGTTTTTCCAAGGCCTATTTGACTCTTAAAAAAACCTTTACAATGGCAACTTGAAAATAAAATCATAATGTTCCGTAATTATGATTATTGTTGTTGATATCTCCGGATTGAAAATATATGTTAACTTGCGGTTTTCGCTGACTTCTTAGACTAGTAATCAGGTAAAATTGAATATACTATTATATTTACAATTATGGAAAAAACGCGCAATGTTTGTGAAGTTGTAAGACAGCGCCCCCTAGCGCCTAGTGTAAAACACATATTGCCGTAGTTCATAAGATTATATATAGAGTGAGAAAAGCCCTTTTTAACAAAACTAAGTTCACTAAATTATGTTAAGCCAGACCGGAGTTATCAGCATTTATTACAAATAACGCTCAGCCTTCCCCCACCACTTTATTTGAAAAGTGACGAACACGTTCTATAGGTAAACTTTATTAATAAATCTTCGAAATATACAAAAATGTTATTTTCGGGATACCCTAACTAGGCGACTTTTGAGGAAACTTCGTGATTTATATTTACCGTTACTGTTGCGCCCTCTAGCGCCAGTCTGAGAAACTTAAAAATAATTTCCAGCAATACCTCATGACCACTTTACATAATATATTTTTTTCCGCAAGTCATACGACTAACACTTTCTTAGATACGGCCGACAGCCATTCTTAGTGGGACACCCGGTACATAGTAGATTTTTTATATAAATATTAATATTTATTTCAATTTATCTATTTTCATATTATTCTTACATCTACAGGGTGTCCCAAAAGTAATGGGAACAGCAGTTTTCGTTTTTTTGCGATTATTTCTTAACGAAGCGACATAGCAGCACAAAATTAAGGGTTTTGGGGTTTCTTGAGATGAGGAATTCAAAATTATCCATAATTTTTGTGTAACCAGTAGAGGGCGCTATCTACGGCATGCCTCACTCATTTTAGCTGGCATAACTTTGTTTAGGCTTCTTATATCGATCCTACTAATAAAAAAATAAGTTACTTTACTTCCCTTACATCAAAAATGTATAACTTATTGAAGTCGCTAGGAGCAACCATTTTCGAGGTAATGGCATTTAATATGTCCAATTAAACTAAGTACGTGGTCCAAAAGCAACGGAAAATCGAGCAACGGTGAATTTCTGACTTAAAATTATTGTAAATCAGCTGCATTTGCTAAGTGTCAAAGTTAATGTAGATACTTAAGGTTGACTATTTTTTTCTAATAAACACGCTTTTTCATATAGGTACGGAATTACTAATTTTATTCTAATCAAAAATTTTATTTAATACTTAGTTTAATAACATTTAAAAGTAACAAAATAGTTAGAAATCAAAATGGTAACGCCGTGATAGCAATTGTTCAAAATGGTCACCATTGACCTCAATACATTTCGCTATACGTTTTACAAAAGACTGTCGGACTTTAAACAAGAGATCTTCATCAATTCTGAGCAGATTAACAGAATTTATAATTTTTTGATTTAACTCATTACGGTTGTTTATTGAACTGTTATGTTATAAACAATGGTTTTCAAATAACCCCAAATGCAGAAGTCCATTGGATTAAAATCGGACTTCGCGCCAGCCAAGTCAAGGGGCCACCACGGCCTATCCAACGTGCAGGGAACTGTTTATTTAAATATTTTCGCACTTGGCTGGAGAAGTGTGCCGGCGCCCCGTCTTGCATGAAATACATATTTCGCCGGACGTGTAGTGGTACATCTTCTAAAAGCCCTCCAAGTTCATTTTGTAAAAAATTCAAATATGAATCTCTGTTTAGAGTTAGTTGTAATTCAAAGGGGCCGAAAAGATGATATCCGCTAGTTCCACACCAAATGTTGACCTTAAACTCGTGTTGGAAGTGACGTTCAACAACTAAATGCGGGTTTTCATTTTCTCACGTCTGTTTCGGTAGTTGAATACACCCCGTCGAGTAAATGTCGCCTCGTCCGTGAACAACACACGATTTAAGAACATTGGATCTGTATTTTGCAGATTTTGGAAGAAATGAGAAAACTGAAGTCTGGCTGGAAGATCAGGCGGCAGTAAACACTGTACGGGTGTAAAGTGGTAGCTATGGGTACAGGCCTTTATCGTGAAATATTCGTACCTGTGCCCTGCACTCCGACCATTAAAATTTTCTTGTGCGTAAATACAAAGCATAATATCACGCATTTCCGCATTGGAAAATAAATTATGTCAAGGCAAAACTAAAAAATTTAATCATAATATCTGCGTATTGTACTTAGAAAATTATGGGATGGGAGATGATACTTTGTGTAACAAGTTGTTGCCTTAGAGACGTCGTTGTTTTTAATCAAGGCCAGCTGTGTTAAATAACACTAATACGAATACACAGTAATTATTTTAAATATTTTAGCATCCTTGCATTAAAAATATGAAATGCCATTATCTCGAAAATGGTTGCTCCTAGCGACTTCAATAAGTTATACGTTTTTCATGTAAAAGAAGTAAAGTAACTTATTTTTTTATTAGTCGGATTGATATAAGAAGCCTAAACAAAGTTATGCCAGCTATAATGAGTGGGGCATGCCGTAGACAGCGCCCTCTACTGGTTACACAAAAGCTATGGATAATTTTGAATTCCTCACCTCACAAAACCCCAAAACCCTTAATTTTGTGCTGCTATGTCGTTTCGTTAAGAAATAATCGCAAAAAAACGATAACAAAATTAAAACTTTGACACCCTGCATATTTTGGGATAAGGCAAGTTTGAATAAATCGCATTATTTCGCCTTAAGGAGTCTGTTGTTACTCTGTATCCCATTACTTTTGGGACACCCTGTATATAAGTGTTTTTCTTCTTAATATTAGAATAATTAATATCTCAATTACTTGCATATCTTTATAATTATAACCAAGTATAATTATATTATACTTTTTATTCTAATACACTATCTGGAGTTATGCCGGTGTCACCTCAATTTTATTCACCAAACTCGTCTCTCTTTTGTATGCAAACTAGGGTGACCCTAATTTAGGGCCGATTCGGGGTGTGTATATCTGAAATACGGAATGTTTAAAAAGTATTATTGCAATTTACCTGAAATTTACAATGCAACGTTTAAGTTGTCCACCCTGCTTAATGGGTCCTGTCATTGCAAATTTACATTCTATTACTCTCTGGCATTAAGAAACTGAGTATACAAAAAAAAATGAATTTTATGCAGGACTTCTGAACAACCCTGTATACCTAACATGCACTACACACGTTAGTATAGGTACATCATATTTTATGTGAGATATATTATAATATAAAGTATTATATAAAATCCTCAACAGCACAACCAAAGGTTTAAATCATACTTGAATAACATATTTTGTAATGTAGTCGGTTTTACAGCAATTGGTAAACAAGAAGATCTCACAATACATAAAACAGCCATAAATATTATCATTCAATTACACGGTGCAGTGTTACTTAATAAATATAATTTGTAGAAAGTGCAAACACAAACAATTAAAATCTGTGTAAAGTTGGGTACGGCATATTTACCTACACAAAATGTTATTCAAGAGATTCAATACAGCACCTGACTTTAAAATAATTGGGTATACAAGGTGTTATAAAATTGGTGCTCACAAAAGGGATCTCGTACGCCCTCGCAGCATGTACAGAGTGTCCAATTTTCGTATGTTTTACGGGTTATCTGCGTTATTAGTAAAGATAGAAGGTTGCGGTTTTCGCGGCACTGTGTTACTTTTTTGAGAAACAAACGATACCACAAAATTTTCATAGCCCCCTTAGTTTTTTAGATACGGGGTGATTTTGAAAATTTTGCATTTTGGAACACCCTCCGTATCTCGGTTACGCTGCAACTTATCAAAAAGGTAAAAAATGGACTTGTTGGTTTTTTTCACGTAGAATCCAGTGGCTTGGTCAGATTTTTTCTATGTTTAATTGTTTTCGAGAAAAAGAGCAAACTTGCATTTTTTAAATGGGACACCCTATATATTTTTAGCTATGATTCAGTTTATCACAGGCTTTTTAAAAATATATAATACTTTATAGCTGTTTTCAATGTGAAGCTCAAAATTTACATGTTTCAACAAATTTACATTTTTTTAAACGGCACACCGTATACATTTTAAGATTAAACAATTGTCACAAGCTTCTCACAAATATGAAACACTAATTTTAAAAATATATACCTACAACAATAACTTTTATAAATATAAATAACAATTAACTCAGTTGTGTTATACGTTCAAAAATTAAAAGCTACAATTATTTGATGATTAAGGAAACTGTCTCATAAATATTGCTCAAACTGTTCTCCATTATGCCTAAGACATGTTTCGCACATTGTTCTGATTCGCCTCAGTGCATTTAAAATAATAAAAGGCCGTGCCTGTAACTCCCTAAAGGTTCTTTCAGTGGCTTTTCTTAAATCTGCCATCGTTTGGTACTGGACGGTATAAATTTTATTTTTTACGTAGCCCCACAAAAAAAAATCCAAAACCGTTAAATCGGGTGACCTGGGTGGCCATCTTACAGGTCCATGTGTTCCAATCCAGCGGCCAGGAAAATTATTGCTAAGATATGCTCTTACAATTTGAGCATTGTGAGCGGGAGCTCCGTCCTGTTGCAAATATAAGCTATTAAGATGAGCTAGGGGCACATTCTCTACTATTTCGGGCACAATGTTTTCCAAAATTTCTAAATATTTATTTGCAGTAAGACCGCCTTCAAATATATTACATAAAATTTTACTTCCCAGTATCAAGCATAAAACGCTAAACCCAAATCTGCCTTGCCGTTCACGTGGAAATATAACATGTTGATTTTCCTGGCACCAAAACCTAGTATTTTGCCGATTAAATATACCGGCACTGGTAAAATGACTCTCATCAGACCATAAAATCGTTCTTTCAAAAAACTCTACGCGGCGCTCTGCGTCACCGAGATGTAAGTTTTGTACGACATGAAATTTGTATGGCTTAAACTTGTGTTTTTTTAGAATAGTTTGAACCCTTGATTTTGTAACGCCGACAGATTCTTCCACTGTTCTACAAGAACTACTTTGATTTGTTTCAATTGAAGCCAAAACGTTTACTTCATCAATGTCCTGGTTTTCCTTATTGTAAATACTAGGTCGGGGTTTGGAAAATGAGCCGACTTCAGTTGAGTTTGATTTTTTTTTTAAATATTCTTTTATCCGGCTGTCTTCTTTCTGGAAATCTGCGAATATTACGTTTTTATAAATTTTAAAATATGATGAAAAATATAAAAAGATGCCCATACCTGTTAAAATAAACTTCTAATGCTTCATCCGAATTTTCGTTACACTGTGTATAACAAACGAACATATCGTACTTTTCATAATCCTCGAATTTTGCATTCGCAGCCATAATTAAGAAAAAACTGCTATTTATCGAAACTAAATAGAAATAAAGAACAGAAAATGGATAACCTATTCTGACAGTAAATAAAGATTTTTTCAGATAACAAGCCTGTCATCTTTTGTTTTCCTAAATACCCGTCATGGCCTACTAAAAAAAAAAATTAAATTTGTTGAAAAATGTAAATTTTGAGCTTCACATTAAAAACTGCTATAAAGTATTATATATTTTTGAAAAGCTTGTGATAGCTAAAAATATATAGGGTGTCCCATTTAAAAAAAATGCAAGTTTGCTCTTTTTCTCGAAAACAATTAAACATAGAAAAAATCTGACTAAGCCACTGGATTCTACGTGAAAAAAACTAATAAGTTCATTTTTTACCTTTTTGATAAGTTACAGCGTAACCGAGATACGGGGGGGGGGGGGTCCCAAAATGCAAAATTTTCAAAATCTAAAAAACTAAGGGAGCTATGAAAATTATGTAGATGGCATCGTTTGTTTCTTAAAAAAGCAACACAGTGCCACGAAAACCGCAACCTTCCATCTTTACTAATAACGCAGATAACCCGTAAAATATACGAAAACTGGACACCCTGTACAAGGTGTCCATTTTTCGATGTAATCGCAGGGTATCTCGGTAAGTAGTAAAAATAGAGACTTGCGGTTTTTACATTGCTGCGCTACTTTTTCGTGATACGAAAGATACCGCAAACAGAATAATTGGTGTTTTCAAAAATGTTTGCTTCTTGACCACCCCCTGTACTTCGGTTATCCTTTAGTTTATTAAAAAATTGAAGATTGTTTCTAAGACAGTTTTTCAAGTAAAATTCAGTGGCGTGCTTCCATTCTATTCTGTGAGTCTTACTTTTCGAGAACTTTTTCGGATATAATATACTCTTCGAACTGATATGTTAATAACATACGGCGAGGATACAGAGAAACCGAGGAGATGCAAGAGCATTGTACTTTTAATGATATCCGGACCGTGATCACCTCTGTGAACAATATTTTTCACGGTTGAAGAAATATTTAAAATAGGAAAAGGATTACGAAAATTAAAACGCCATTATAATAAGTGAGAAGGCAGAGACAAATATATTTGCTTATATTGAGATTGATCCTACGATATCTACGAGATAAGTCGGCATTGATACAAAGTCTTTGTGGGATGGACTCGTACACCAACTTTTTAGTATTTTCTGATAAACCAATTAAAAGTTATTTAGTAAAAAACTTTTCGTAAAATTCTTAAGAATTAAACATAGCTCTGATACACCTCAATACCACTACCATTAATAATTATGATAATGTCAAATGTTACTAAACGTTTTATTTTGTGTTAATTTCAACATATCTTAACAGTATTCAAGAAAAAATAATGATTGTATAGTATTTGTAGAATTATATCGTTGATCTTTAGACTGCAATAAAACCCTCATTATCCCTTTGACCATAAAATAAATAAGGAAATTCCAAATTTTAAAACCTTTTCGAGTAGAGCCGGACCAGGTACAAATTCAATTTATACCTATGCCTGATGCATATATAAATACAAACTGATTTTTAATAATTTTAGTTTTTAGTGGTTTTCCGGCGAGTAATTTTTATTTGGGCTTATTAGTGGTAGAATGTGGCGTCCTTGGAATTGTGCTGATAGGGGGGCATCTTCAATTGTCATTTTTAAAAGAAAGCATTTATCTACCGATGCCAAACTAATAATTAAAAATGTGTATCAATCTTTGTTGAGTAGAAATTTTAATTCGATGGATGCTTTAGCAGAGACGTCTACTTTGACAAAAACTCCTTTATCTTCGGTGAGAGACATCAGGGTCGTTCCTGGCAAGCGTGCGGGACGTGCATGCACGCAGGCGCAAAATTTTAGGGGCGCAAAATCGACGGTCATTCAGTATTCTTTATTACAAATTTAAAAAAAAAAAAAATTCTCTTATTTTATCATTTCAATATGTCTAAAAATTCTACCAAGCGTTTGCCTTAATAATAACACAAATATGTTCTCTCCGTAGTTTCCTTGTTGGACACTACATGCCCCGACTTTTAAATTTATTTGTTCGATTTTAATCTGGCATGATATTTTAGGAAAAATTAATATAGTAAGTAAAATACTACAAGATCCGAATAGAAACTTAAATGACTGCCATAAAGAAATTGAAAATCTAAATCTTTATTTTAACGAAAAACGGTCAGACAAAAATTTTGATTTGCTCATCAGTAAAGCTAAAGGAGAAGCAGAAAAAAACGATGTAGAGCAGATATTCCCAATAGTACGGCAACGAAAAATTAAGCAACAATTTTCATATGAAAGTAAGGATGAATCTGTAGCCGATCCAAAGCAAAAATTTAAAATCGATTTGTATTTTCTAATTTTAGATACAACCATTCAGTCTTTACAAAGGCGGTTTAAGGGTATAAACAAATTTTAAAATTTATTTGGGTTCTTATGTAATTTTGAAAATTTAAAATCTGACTTAATTAAAGAATCATGTGTAAATTTAGATACCGCATTGCAAGTTGAGATTAATGGAGTAATATCTAAAGACGTTGACGGCTTAGATTTACATAATGAAATTGTAACATATAGAATTCTTAATCCTAAAAATACTACTGATTCATCATTTCCCATAGACATTTTAAATTATGTAACCAAAAAAAATCTACAGTCTCTTTTTCCAAATTTATTTATAGTCATAAGGATATACCTTACATTACCCATTTCAGTAGCTTCAGGTGAAAGAAGTATTTCTAAGTTAAAAATAATAAAGAATTATTTAAGGACATCCATGAGTTAAGAATGCCTATCAGATTTGTTTTATTTCGATTGAAAATAATATTTCTGAGGCTCTGGATCATAATCAGATGATCAACGAGCTTGCATCCGTGAAAGCCAGACGTGTTTTGTTTTAGGTATATCATTCCTTTTTTGTTTTGTTTATTACAAAAATAGTATTTTTTCATTTTTGAAACGTTAATTTTTATCATTAAAATATTTCTGTAACCTACCATATAAATACTAGGTATAATATTGTTTTGTGTTTTTGTTATTGTTTATTTTATTTAGGTTAATTTTATTCTACTTTAATTTTCTTGTCAATGTACTGCTTTTAGTTCCTACTATTTATTATATATTTCATAATCAATCAAGTAAATAATCGTAATGATATATTGATTATAAGTACTGTTTACATCGTTTTTTTTTTGTTTCTTTAGGGTATGTTTTTCTTTTGATATACTTACCAAATATTTTTTGTGATTTTGTTTGTTTTGGTAATTTAATAAATATTTTTTCAAATTATTTTTTATCAGTTTTCTTACATTTCAAATCATTGCCAGTTTTTCGCAAAATATATTACAAAAAAATTGGGCAATTTTTTTTTAACCAGGGGCGCATCAAAGAAACCTGCACGTAGGCGCCAGACACCCCAGGAACGGGCCTGAGAGACATAGTACTTAAACATGTTAATCCTAGAAAAAATCGGAGTGATTTTGGCACATTTTGAAGCATTGACGAAAATGACATGGATTTATTAAGAAGAAAGATTTACCAAATGTATGAGGCACGAACTGTACCCACTTTGATTTCCCTCAAAGAGCGGCTGATTAAAGACGAAACAAATATCTCTTGTAGCCTTTCAAGTCTTAGGAAAATATTGCATAAAATGGGTTTTAAATACCGAAGCATTAATAAAAGACAAACATTAATGGAATCTCAACGTTTACGAGAATGGAAACTTAAATATTTAACAGCTGTTAAACAATTTAGAGAAAAAAATCGTCCAATTATTTACCTTGACGAAACATGGTTCGATACCCATGACACTCCAAGAAAAGGTTGGAATGATTCTTCCAAAAATTGTCAAACCAAGGCACCATCAAATAAAGGCAAAAGAATCACAATATTACATGTTGCTTTCAGCTAAAAACATAGCAGATTCTTCTTTAGATTACCATCAAGATACCGACGCACAACCTTTTGAAGATTGGTTTAAACATAAACTCCTTAAAAATATACCTGAAAATAGCTTCATGGTAATGGACAATGCTAGTTATCATAGTCGGCAAGCAAAAATTATTCCCAATTCTAATAATACAAAAGCAGAAATTCAAAATTTTATGATTGAAAATTATTTATATTTTGAAGAAATTTACAAAAAACGAGAACTGCTAGAAGTATTAAAAGCTTTTAAAATAAATAAGGAATACGAGTGTGACAAACTTGCAGCAGAATATGGACATACAGTGTTGCGTCTTCCTCTATACTATTGTATATTCAATCCTATTGAGGTAATATGGCACCAATTAAAATCCAATATTAGAAGAGATGATATTTCTCCTACATTAAATGCACCTGTAGTAGAATTAATTAAAAACGAAGTAAGAAAAATTTCTGCAGACAGCTGGAAAAACTATGTACAGCATGTACTTAATGTAAATTCTTACAATTGTATGATATGTTCAACCCTTAATTATAAGTTTAGGCTTAGATGAAGATAGTGAGAGTGATACAGAGTTAAATTTTGAATAAATTGTCAATAGTTTTTAAGAATTTAATTAATTTTTAATGTACTTGTTATCCTAATAGTTATACTTTGAAATTATATTATTATCAATTATCATTACTTGTTATCATTATTTTACATTTATTATAGGTACCTAAAACTAAAAATACCTGTCTATTTATTTTAAATTATAAAAATAAATCATGTGGTGTAGGTACATTTTCAAGCCGACCCTGATCCCATTTATTCAGCTTTGAAGAGGTTGAGGCGTATACAATAGGATTTAATCAGGTAGATTATTTATGGCAGTAAGAGTCAACGGTATAATTCTGCAAATATTATACAAATATAATAAACACAAGTACCGGGTGATCTGTCATATTTTGACCACCCACCTAACTCACTAATTTAAAGAGATATCGAAAAAACTTGAAGCACTAAAGTTTAAGGATCTGTCACAGATTTTTAGGAAATAATATAAGACGAAACAAATGAATATCAAAAATGGCAAATATTTTACAATTTAATGTTTTCTTAAATAAAACACGCTGTATATTATACGCTCTTCTGGCGAAAAATTTTATTCTGGTTTCAAATATATATGGTTTGTATGGTCTATTTTAAAAGGTTGTGTTAATAATTGCAATTTTAATAAACAACATAACTAGGCCTAGACAAAATAATAATGACCTATTAAAAATATGCTGCAATTGTTTATATTAAATTTTACGCATCATTTACTTTCACATCTACATTACTTTCTTCACAAAAATGGGGTATTCGGAAGAAAAGTTAAAATCTTTGAGATTTACTTAAAAAATAATAAAAATAAATACAAGGCGCGCCAAGAGTATATTAATTTATATGGTGAGAATCTAAATAGAATACGTAGATAGAATAAGTCTAAATACTTTTAGAAATATATACAATTTGGTGCACACCACAAAATCATTAAAAGGAGAAAAAGAACGGTGATTATAAATCAGGACGAAGAATTGGAAATTCTTCTCTATAAATATCTAAAATTGTTGTCCTTTTTGAATTGCTTGGCCTCCTTAAAAAGTTGTAAGTTTTGTTTTGTTAAGTCATGATTAATATATTTTGGTTCCGGTGTACCGACTTGCCCCATTATTTCCATTGAGAGATCAAAATTCTTCTTAGCCATCATCCATTTTTTTCCATTTTATTTCTTTTTCTAACAAATGTTCTGGCAGGGGTCGACGTAAGTTTTTTTCGATGTAGGTAAATTCAGTCCCGGGTGTTTTTAAGGTGTATGTAAACTGAGTTCCAGATAATATGTACCTGATTGTCAGGTCAGATAATTATCATGTAGTACCTGCTGCCTACGCCAACCACCCTTCTGTACGCAGGTATTTGCACAATAACCAATAATGATTATTTATTGCACCCCCTCTGTTTAGTATGTGCATGCCATATTATTCTTCTTATTTAGTGCTATTTAGTATTTTCGTTTCCACAAAACATTAACCAACGTTCACTGTTGGATGTGTTCTAAAAGTACGTGAAAATCTTTTCTGAAACTGGGAAAAAATCAAGATGTTTTGGAAGGCCCGTCACCGCACTCCCATGAACGAGAGCAAGAGAACAAGTTACAACTGCAAAGGTTAAGCAATTCTTTAAAGCGAAAAGCCGCTGATGATATTTGTGCAAGACCTGCTAAACTTATACACTTGGCTTTACAAGAAGGTGATATCCATTCACTTACACGTACGGATTTAGCGGTAATTAAAAGAAACATGCAAAATTCATGACAATCAAAACACCCGCAAAATCCAGTATATTGACAAATATTGAAGTCAAAACGAGCGCCAACGAAGACTTTGTAATCGTCAATGATTCTCAATGCAAGATACTAGGATTCTTTTCGAAAAAGAACTTAAAAGTGCTATGCCGTTCACGTGATGTTTATGTAGATGGTACGCTTTAGAGTTGTCCTAAATATTTTTATCAATTGTTCACCTTTCATGCTTTAAATTACGACTCGTATGTGATGTGCCTCTTGCATTCTTTCTCCTTCCTACAAAAACTGTCGAATATTATAAGAACTGTTTTCAACATAGCTGCATATCAAAATTAAAATCAAAATCAAAACACACATAAATGTGGGATTAACGTTTTCATCAATACATATTTTTATTGATTTTAAAAGGGCCATACTTATAGCTGTACAATCAATATTACCAAAAGCGAAAATTGAAGAATGCCGTTTTCACCTTGGCCAAAGTTGATATCGCAAGATTCAGTCCCTTGATTTATCCCAGAAATATAAATTAAAATCAGAAACAGCGACATTTTTAAAATCTTTCTTTGGACTGCTATTTTTAAAGCCTGAAGACATATCAGATGTTTTTACCGATTATATAATGGCTGCACTTCCTGATAACCAAAAAGTTTTGTGACTACGTGTTAGAAAATTATATATCCGAAGAGGCAACGTTTCCTCCGCAAACATGGGCCGAGTTTTCAAGTTCCTGTAACAGGACTACAAATTCATGTGAATCTTTTCATGCTCGATTAAATAGATTGTTTAATAGTCCACATCCCATTATAATTGAGAGAGAAAACTTTTTAAGAGAAGCAATGAATGATTTGTGTAATGAACGCATTTCCATATTTGAATTTGTAAAAAAGTGTGTTTTAAATTTCTTCCCATTATAACCGTCCCATAAGCTTTATTGTATATTCTCATGTAAATATAATGTGTATTCTTATATGTTATTATGTATCTCCTTTATTTCTTTATGTTCCTTTATGGTATTTGTGTAACTTGGTATACTCTGTACCAACATTACAGCTTTTTTGTATAAAATTTCTATTAAACAAAAAATAATAAACTTAATAGAATCTTGACCCAAAGGAATAAATTTACTTAAGTTGCAATACCATATTGATTACCGTATGTAAGAAACCTATAAAATTCAAGATCAAATTTACAATTCATGACATAATGTAGTGAAAACAAGTACATAAACGGGGAGCCCACTATCGCGAATGCTTTCTGTATTATGTAATTTTATAATAACTATCGACATGTGGGTAGAGACCCGGCACAGCGATTTATCTCTACTATTGCTTATTGGAGAATCCTGGTAAATTTGGGTTACCACACATAAGCGTAATTTTATTATTTAATTGAATTGTTTAATGTTTGTACTTGTGAATAATTTTATTGGTCATAAAATAATTAGCCATTGTTTTGAGAGGTGATGAAGAATTAATGTTCTGCAAAGATTTACTATTGGATAAAATTGAGATTTTGGTTTTTTTTTAAATAGATCATTAATATGTGTGTAGACAGTGTGGCATATTATTTTTAACAATATGTGTAGAATGTACGACGACTTTTACCTATAAGAAACAAGTAACGATTGTACATTTTTGACGTGACAACATTATTTGTGCTTTTTCCAGCAGTATGTATACTTAATTAATACTTTTTGATTCCACTTTATTAGAAAAATAACAAATAATATATAACGTAGTTAGAGCACTCAAAATATTAATGAATAATTTCAAAACAGTAACAACATTTTACTATTACACAACTAATATTAACTGAAACAAAATTAATAAGAATAAGATTTGTCACTGTCAGATCGTGTTCAGCATTTGTATTTTCTGACAATTTCAACATTAGATTCATTTAATTATGCCTGCGGCATTCTCTCATCGTGAATATGCTGATGTGATATTCATTTATGGCTTCTGCAACGGGAGCTCAAATCTCAATTCATCAGCAAAAGCACAGTTTTGGAAGTACACTTATTTTCCACTCGACCGATCCCGATTTGGTGAAGAAAATGTCGACTGAGGCTGAGAAAAAGCACGATACAGACGAATTTTACAATTTATTGCTTAAACTGATGAAATACTGCGGCCAGTTAATAAAAGGGCGAACCTCTTTAGGAACAAAAAAGGTCGAGACCAAATCAGGGGCCATAGATTTCGTTACTGAAACGGACCAGAAGTAGAGCGGCTCCTCGTCGACGGCCTCTCGCAAGCATTTCCCAAGCATAGTTCATCGGCGAGGAGAGCATCTCCAGCGGAGCCCAATGCGACCTCACCGACGCCCCAACCTGTATCATACACCTCATCGATGGATACATGAATTTCGTCTATTCTTCTCCACACTCTTGCATCTCCATAGCTTTGTTCATCAATAAACTCTCGGTAATTGAACTTGCGTACAACCCAATACTCGGGCAGCTCTTTACAGCAAGAAAAGGCAAGGGGGCCTATTTAAACGGAGAGAAAATCAGCGTTTCGGGTACGAAAAAGTTGGAGGATGCGCTTCTGATGATGGAATTCGGAACGAGTAGAGAACCGGAGAAGCGACGGGTTATTTTGGAGAATCAGCGAAAGTTGATGCCTCAAGTGCACGGATTAAGACCCCTTGGCTCGGCGGCTTTGAATATGGCTATGGTCGCTTGCGGGGTCGCCGACGCCTATTTTGAGTTCGGAATCCACATTTGGGACATTGCAGCTGGATAATTGTTGATCACCGAAGCTGGTGGAGTTGTCATAGACCCGACAGGAGAAGAGGTGGACCGTTTGTTCAGGAGAGTCCTGGGGGCGGGTTCTCAAGAATTGGCGGACCAGCTGGCCAAAGAACTAGTGTGCTGAGTCAACAGATCCAAATGTACAATGTATTTCGCAAATAAAAAAAAATCTTGCAGTCGCCGAGTACCAGCGTCGATTTCCGAATCGGCAAGTACCAGATAGAAGGGGTTTTCAACAAGTTCTTACTACTGTTGGAGATTCTGGTATGTTTCCATGTGCGAGAATTGTATCTGAAGGGGAATCGAAACTTGACGTTCAACTAGAAGAGGCTATCGTTAACGCCGTCAAAAATGTTCCAAGCTTAAGTACAAGGCGAATTGCCGATACTTATCAAATTACACAATCATCTGCTTGGAGGGGTCTTCACATTACTTGTTTATACCCATATCACATACAACGAATTTATCATTTGCAAGATGATGATTTTGCGTTAAGGATGCAACTCTGCAATTGGATTAATGCAAATCGAAGACGGTATAAGTTTGTTCTGTTCACTGATGAAGCACAGTTCACTCGCGATGGTATTAATAGTCTTCACAATGAACAACAATGGTCCTATGAAAATCCTCACGCTACTGTGGAACATAATTGTCAACATAAATGCAGCATTAATGCGTGGTGTGATATGTTAAATAGTCAATTAATCGGTTCATTCATAATCGACGGTATAGTGTCGTGTGTGAGTTCGAGGATGCTGAACACGATGGGGGCGTTAGAATTTCTCTTTGGGGTTGCGTAACCCCCCAAAACGGCCAAAACCACCCGCAAGAGGGGTTAAACGCGCTTCAAGAGGTTTTCCCTGCCGAAAAAATACTTTCCCCCTGTTTTCGAGGATGCTGAGCACGGTGCTGATGTTAGTTATCGGTTCCGATCCCTTCAACGGCCAATACTGGCCCCCGAAAGGGGTGAATTTTTTTTTATCAGCGGTAAGATGGATTTCCCTTCCGTTTTCGAGGATGCTGAGCACGGTGCTGGTGTTTGATGTCGGGGCCGACCCTTCCAACCCCTACACAGGCCAATACTTGCCCCCGGAAGAGGTGAAATTTTTTTTTCTTATCAGCGGCAAATATTTTTTTTTCCGATTTTGAGGATTCTGTGTAAACATGTTTAAAATTTGTTTTTTTTTCATGAACAGTTTAAAACAAAAAAAAACAGTTTTAAACAAAAAAAAACATGTTTTTAAGTTTTTTTTTAAATAAACAATAAACATGTTCTTTTTCAACCCAGACTCGGCAGCAGAACTGTCCCCCATGTCCGACTCCAATGACTTTCACATAGTTTTGATGCCTCTTTTTACCACTTAAATTGGTGTAGATAGGAATTAAAGAACATACTATACTGGGTGTTTCCTTATGGTCGGCTACCGGCCACATCTCGGAAACTACCGTTACTACTACTACTTACTACTAAGAGTTCCGCATTTTGCCGCAAGGAGGCACCATGGAAAAATAAATTGTAACTTCATTAAAAAGCTTGGACAATTATACATCGTCTTTATCCAAGGCTCATTGGCGTACCTACTTTGATAACAGTGGGGGAAGCTGTTAAAAGTGTAATCATTTAACATGGTTTAAGTACTGAACGATTTTGGTAGACTGAAGTTTGTTTGAAAGAGAAATGTAAGTACTTTTAATTATTGTATCCAGTAGAACACTACATTTTCCAATAAGATTGCTAGAGGGCGCAATTTGCAATAATAACTGTTTGTTTGTTTTTTTTTATTTTATCCCGAAAAGTTAAATCATGCGCTATAGTTATGATGTAATAATCGGAAAGCAAATTAAATATGCAAGAAAAAACATGAAAACCGCAGTTTGATATCTTTGTTCGTTTCAGAGAAATTTCCCAAAGGATAAATTTTAACGCTTTAAATGAAGAAGTGATTGTTTTCATAGTGTCGTAGGTGTGCAAATTGGATTAGTAATAACAAAGAAAATTATAATTTTCTTTGATAATAATGTATATATTTGTCATATTCCGTGCCTTCTTTTACACTTCATCTAGGATTATAGTGCAAATCAAGTAAAAAGCAAAATGTAGAGCGTGTTTAAAGTCCAACGGGCCATAACAACAGTATTACATGCAACGGGCCATAACAACAGTATTACAATACATAATTATTTTTATTATTATTAAAAGTCAGTGTAGGCGGCGGAGCCGTTTAAACTTAGTTTGTCACATTGGTTTAGTTAGTTAGATCGTCATATTTGTTTTTAAAAAGGTTGGTGGAAAACGCAGTCACGCAGTCTCTTGGGAGAGACTTCCATTGGCGGTTGACTCGGTTAGGTAGGAAATGTTGTCTACAGAGTTTCTTGAAACGTTCTCGTGTAAGCTTATAGTTATGGCCTCGTAGTCTTAAATCTTGGTTTAGGGTAAAGAAGTTCAAATTGACATTGTAGTGACCGTGCAGAATTTTTTGGTTTCTATTAGATCCCCTCTTATTCGTCTGTCATGAAGCGTTGTCAGGTGGAGCTTTTTTAGCCTTTCTTTGTAGCTCAGACCGCGTATTGAGGGTGCAAGCTTTGTGATCCTTATTTGCGTCTGTTCTAAGGTATGGATGTATTTTACAAAATAGGGGTTCCAGGCTGGGGCTGCATATTCTAGGGTTGGTCTAATGTATGTTTTGTACATTTTTTCAAGAAGGGACGCAGAGAGGTTTGTAAGGCCCTTGATACAATATAGGCAACTGCATGGGCTTCCTTGATGATGTTACCAATGTGAACTGCCCATTTTAAATCTTCACTGATGATGATTCCAAGATCTTTCTGGTGGGTAACATGTTTGATGGTTACGTTTTTGAGAGCATAACCTCTTTTTGGGTTATTGTTGCCTATAATATGGAGGACTGTGCATTTTTCATTGCTAAGATGTAGGAGCCACTTATCAGACCACTGTTCAATTGTCTTCAGATCCGATGCCAACATATCATAATGTGTAATAGGATTTGTGTAAATTTTGGTGTCATCAGCGAACAATGAAACATTTGACCTAAGTTCTGCTGGTAAGTAACTGATGTACAGATTAAGGAGGATTGGTCCCAGGACTGACCCGTGTGGTAAAGTCCGTTCACAGATTTAAGAGAATGACTACCTGCCTTGAGTTATCAACCATCATAAAATTATTTGTTGAAAGGGTTTTAAGGATCATAGAGATAATGATTTTATTATCCAGGTAGGGACCGTACTTGGCCGTAATTAATTTACAAAGTCTTATTAAATAATGGGGAAAAAATAAGTAGACAAATCAGTGTTGCAAAAGCAGTCATTTCATTAGTTCGTGTGAAATAAAAACGCAGCTTTGATTATTCAAATATGTGGCGTCCGTAGATTGGTGAATCTAGTATAGAACAGCCGGAGGGGTATAGGTACAACCACAGTGCGGAAATGAAAATGGAAGAAGATACTTATCTTTAGATATTAAAGAGATTATGAAAAATGTATATATAACTCTCATAGAACGTGAAAGTTGAGTAAAATGGAATGTAGTAAAGAAATAGCCACATTGACTAAAATTTCGGAATGAACAGTATGGAAAATTGTGAATAAACCCATCACCGAAAGGAAAAGAAGGAAATATTCTCGGACTTGCAAAAAGATAGATCGCAGCGATGAAGATTTAGTCCGACGCAAAATTTATAAGATGTATGAAGAGCATACGGTATTAACACTGGATAATTTACTGAAAAGACTTAAGATAGATAACACGGATATCAATTGCGGTAGGACAAAAAGTCGATAAACGGCAAGTTATCATAGAATCGCAACGACTTCAGGCATGGCGATTTGAATACTTGACAAAAATCGCTCAGTACAGAAGTGAGAACAGACCTATTATATACTTAGATGAAACCTCGTTTGACACCCATGATACCCCATCAAAAGGTTGGGTTGATTCTAGTGACAGGTGTAGAACAAAGACACCATCAAACAGAGGAAAAAGAATAACCATAGTACATGCAGGGTCCGAAGATGGTTGGGTACCAAATGCACTTTTATTGGCAGCCAAGAATATAAATGACTCCTGTTTGGATTACCATAACGATACCACAGCTGAGTTATTTGAGGATTGGTTCGTAAATAAGTTAATTTCTAATGTTTCTCCAAACAGTGTGATTGTTATGGACAATGCAAGTTACCACAGTAGACAGTTAAACAAGCACCCTTGTTCAAAATATACGAAAATGGCAATACAGGAATTTATGTATCAGAATGATATTTATTTTCATGGAAGTTACACTAAAAGAGAGTTACTTGATGTGCTTAAATTCTGAACCTAGAAAAGGAGTACTACTGCGACAGCTACGCTAAAAGTAAGGGGCATACAGTGCTAGGGCTTCCGCTGTATCACTGCATATTCAATCCCATAGAACACATATGGCATCAATATAAAATCTGCCGTTAGACGTAATAATGTATTACCTACCATAAACGCTAGTATACTGGATATTATTATTACTGAAGTGGACAAAGTGCCTGTGAGCAGCTGGACAAATTGTGTTTCGCATATTAAAACTGTTGAAAATTCATGCATTCAAATTGGGAATATTACAGAAAGATTTATTATTAACATAGGTGTTGATAGTGACAGTGAAAATTAATTAAATGAGTAAACTGTAGTTGCATTAATTAATTATAAAATATAATTATAATATATTCTATCTAAAATTGTTTAATATTTGTGTCAAATCTTGAAATACAATTCAGTGCGGGCCTGTGTAGACCCCAGTCTGGTTTCAAACAGGCGTCAACACGAGTCGGTAAGTCATTCTCTTAAATCTGTGAACGGACTTTACACCTGATGTTACTTTAAATGACCGTGAAGTAGCACCATCTATTCTGACTACGTTCTGTCGGTAAGAAAGTCAGTAATCCATTTTAGTAAATTTCCCATTACTCCAAAAGATTTTTAAGTTTTTGTATTAACCTTCTATGGGACACTATGTCGAAAGCCCTATTAAAATCCAGGTAAATGACATCAATGGGGTTGCTCTATTCCAGGGATGCACATACCGCGGCCCGCTGTCGATATTTATGCGGCCCGCCAACGAATTTTAAAAGCGATATTTATGCGGCCTGCCAACGAATTTTAAAAGTATTCCGAACAAACGTTTTCAGTGATGAAACTAAACAAAACGAAAAACCGAAACCGTCTGGCAAATGAAAATTTGGAAGCAGTTTTACGTGTGGCGACAAGTAATGTGGAGCCAAATATAAAAAAACTTGTTAGTTCAATGCAATGTCATGCATCAAAATAATAAAACATGAAATATTACATTGTAATGATTAGATTACCTTACAATTACATAATGACAACAAACATTTTTAAAGGTTCTTTAATTTTTATTATTTTATTTCATACTATTTAAAAATAAAAATTTTTGTGTTAATAAGTATTGTTGGTAGTGGCCCGTCCTTGGCTTATATTTTTCCCGAGTGGCCCCTGTTCCCTATAAGTCCTTGCATCCCTGTTCTAATCCAATGAAAGTCCAGGAGTTTACACATTCTAATAGGTTGGACACCGTTGAACGACCGGGTAGGAAGCCATGCTGGTTAAATGGTAGTATTTGGTTTCGGAGAAAGAAGTTGGTAAGGTCTTCTGCGATTAGTTTTTCCATGAGTTTGCACGGAATTAATGTCAAGCTAATTTGGTGATAATTTTTGGGAAACATTTTAAGGAAACAATTCAATAACTTTATAAATGTTCAAAATCACCTCCGTTTTGTAAAATGCAAGTACTAATTGCTGCTCTAGAACTAGAAACAGCTGTTTCAATTTCAGTTCGTGAAATCGAATTTATTGCATTTTCAATTCGCTCAATCATGTTGTCCCGTGTAGTTGGTCGTCTTTTATAAACAATGTCTTCTATTCATCCCCACAAATGAAAATCCAGCACAGTTAAATCCATCTAGGTGGCCACGCAAACAACAAACTACCCCTTCCAATCCAACGATTTGGGTATCTACACAGTAAAAAAATATCCACCTGGTAAAAATCCTTTCAGGAGAGGTAAAAAAAAGTAGTGTTAATATTAACACCCCGATCACAGAATACTTGTTAATTCTGTGCCCTGATTAACATAATTTACCACATTTTTACACGCATATGGGACCAAAGTTGTTGTATTAAATTTGCCTATGAATTTATCTCTCTAAAAAGTTAATTTTCTTGAATGGGTGTTATTTATTCCATTTTACACTCTATCAGGAAGATTAAATACAACGACAATTAATAACACCATATTAGCGTGTAAATAAACCCCGCTAGAAGGTTATTTTAACACAATGAGTGTAAGACTTATTCTTTAATTGTTTTTTTTACACGGCCCCTGGTTAAAATACCTAAACCCGTGTTACCGAAAAGACAGGCGGCAACAAGTGGTGTAAAATTCTAGGAATTGACACGACGCCGACGCTACATGCAAATTCAATTTTCAAGTCAGTCTGATTGTGCTCTTTGAAGGTGATATAGAATAATATTATATTTAAATTAAAATATAGAAACAAAGCAAAGTTCTGTAAAGTGCCAAATGAGAGTGCCTCTTATGAGGATCTTGTTAAATTGGGTAAGCATATTAACGAAATTTACTAGAAACGTTACTAATAAGTACGCCATTTTTAAGAAACTAAGTATTTACATTGTTACAATTTTCCCTTTAGCTTTTAAATTATTTGGATATAAGCTTATAATATAAATGTATTCCTTTTTTATATATAAATACTTAGGTAACTACCTAAATATTTTACTTTATAGATCTCTAAATAAATATACGATTAATATAATACTCGTCATTTTTATTCTTTATATTGTTCCAAAGCATATTTTTATTTAGCTGTTTAGTGTTCTAAGTATATACATATATTTATTATGTTATTTACTTTGTTAAGCTTAACATTGAGGTACATTAAACGTAGATATATATACAGGGTGTCCCAACTCTATTAATACACGAAATATCTTCATTATATAAAAATAGTTTCAAGAGAAATCGTTCTTGGTTTAAAAAACTACTTTTACTGGGAGTACATTTAAGTATACAGGGTGCCTCAAAAGTACATTTTTTAATATCAACTTTACTTTTTTAAATAGAACACCCTATATTTTATGTCAAATATTGCTTCTTCAATGAATTCTCTATCAAAAATGTATAATATGTTTTATGCATAATGTTGTCCGTTTTCGAGATAATTGCAAATACAATTTTCCGATGTGCTTATTAATTAAAATACATTTAAAATGAACGTAAAATAAAAAAAAAATAACAATGATATTATAAGAGATGCTCAAAGTGACGACCATGTTCGGTCTGGCATATCTCGTATCTTTTAAGGAGTTCCGTAGTGCAGGCAGACCTTATAACTTCTGCTGGAATTTCTCTACAGGCGCGTGCAATTTTATTTTTTAAATCCTCCAAATTGTTTGGTTTTTCAGTATAAACTACCTGCTTTAAATATCCCCACAAATAAAAATCTAAAGGTGTTAAATTCGGCGATCGTGCTGGCCACCTGACAGGTCCTCGATTCCTAATCCAGTTTCTCCCATAATTATTGTCTAAATAATCTGATACAATCCGGGAGTTATGTGGCGGAGCACCATCTTGTTGAAGCCAGATATTAAAACGTTCGTTTATGGGAACTTCTTCCAAAAGCGTAGGTAAGACCTCGATTAAAAAATTTAAATACCTTTGACCGTTTAATGTACCTTCATAAAAGTGTGGCCCAATTAATCGTCCATTAAAGAGACCACACCACACATTTACTCCCCAGATATTTTGGAAATAAGTTTCCCGAACCCAATGTGGATTTTCAACCGACCAATAATGAATGTTATGACGATTCACGATTCCGTTATTGTGGAATCGCGATTCATCACTCCACATAATTTTTTCCAGAAACCGTGGATCCTCATTTAACTGTGTAGTCAAAAAGGCGATGAATTCCAATCGTCTTTCATAATCATTAGGTCGTAGAGCTTGTACCAGATGAACTTTAAAGGGGTGGTATCCGTTGTTAATTAGAATTCGCTGCACTGAAGTCTTGCTAATACCCGTTTCTTCTGATATGCCTCTTACTGACACTAGTACTATGAGTGCAAGGACATTTATTACGTTAGTTTCGTTTCTTACTGGTCGAGCATGTTGTGAACCCCTCGAGGTAGGAAAAGAACCCGTTCGCATTTTTCTTTCCACATTTGCAAAAGTGCAAAGCGATGGTGTTGGACGATCTGGAAACCGCTCCCTGTATAACCGTTCTGCATCCCGCGATTTTTTCTTGCACTCGCCGTGGATTAACAGCATGTCAACATATTCGTTCGGAGTAAAAAGTGATGGCATAGTGATGGCATCTTCTAGTTAAAAATTTATATCACTGTTAGAAATGTCAAAATTTATTATAAAATGTCACTAGTTTGTTACTATAGTAATAGGTAATTATTGTTTACCTAATATTTCAAAGCATTTTCAAAGTTTTGATACTAATTTAATCTTACCATTATCTAGGAAACGGACCACATTAGGCATAGAACATATCATAGACTTTTGATAAAGAATTGATTGAAGAAGCAAAATTTCACATAAAATATAGGGTCTCCTATTTAAAAAAGTAAAGTTGATATTAAAAATTGTACTTTTGAAGCACCCTCTATACTTAAATGTACTCCCAGTAGAAGTAGGTCTTTAAACCAAGAACTATTTCTCTTGAAACTTTTTTTATATCATGAACAGGGAAGAAGATATTTCGTGTATAAATAAAGTTGGGACACCCTGTATATGTTTAATTTACTAAATTGTTAAACTATATAATAGGTGTGTCATTTTGTACAATTAGTTATAATAATAAGTGTAAAAAAAATCGCAGAGTTTTCCAGTTATGCTGTAACAATCATTTTGTTTATAAATAAACGATAAATAATACTCAATATTTTCATTCATTAAACAAACCTTTTCCAAGCGATCTGAAGATTTATATATATTAGGGGCTACTACTTTCGGCTTTGATTAAGTCATTCAATCATGTATCAAACTTGCAAACAAGCAGAGGTTAATTATGTAAAACATCTTGAATGCATAATTTTTTTACATTTTAATTATAAACGCCCGGTTAGTTTGATACAAGATAAATGACTTAAACAAAGTGAAAAGTATTCTAGCCCTGGGTAGATTATTTTATTACACTCACTATAGTAAAGTCACACCCAAATAAAATAAAATTTACACTACAATAATATGATATTTACACTAATTAATCACAAATTACCATTAAAAAATGGTTTACTTACACCTTTCATTATATCTTTTACGCCCTAGAAGGGTAGGTTTACAATCTGTGGGTTTAATTTACAAACGATAGTGTAAATGTACCTACCCATAAATTAGAAGAATTAACACTCATCAAAAAGTAAAAAACCCATTCAAAAATGTCTTTTTGACAAGATATACTAATTGGTTAATTGAGTCCTATATGTACCACCATTGAGTTTTAAATTTAACACTCAATTTTTTACTGTGTAACATCTAAAAACTCACGGAGCCTATACGACAACTGTGTTTGGCATCCATTATATTAATATCACATGGATGTTCTTAGGTAAATAGGAGCATCTTCTAAAATAATAGGCAAGTTATTTTCTAAAAAATGTACGTAAGAAACGCCATTTAGATGGGCATTAAAACGGTTCGATCATTCTGTGCCCTAACACTCCGCAGCACACGTTTACACTCAACCTGTTTTGGTGATGCACTTCGCGCATGCAACGAGGATTTGCTTTTGACCAATAGTCTGACCTCTAAATTAACCCTGCCACAGCTACTAAAAGTGGCTTCATCCGTCCATAAGACCAAGGAGGGGAACTGAGGATATCCGTTACACATCTTTTTTAGCCAACAGCAATAGTCAGCCTGTCAAAATCAATTTCTGATAGGGCCTCCTGTAAAACTATATGATAGGGATACAGCTTAAAATCCCTCAAAAATTCGGAACACTGCAGTGCAACTTATTCCCAGGTCTAAGGAAATTTCTTAAACATATTTACAGTCGCCGCACTACTGTAAGCATATATCAAAAGCCTCGGCAGTGCCTTTCAAAATTAAATCGGTTGGCATTTATTCCCATTTGTTTATCTCCATGGAAACCTGCAGATTTTATTTCACGGCTATCTAGATTTAGTTTTGAAAAACGCATATTAGATTTATGCCTAAACTAGTTTTCCATGATTATGTTATTAATTCTAAAGTAGTTTTTGAGCCATTGGAGTAATAAGTGACAATTATAAAGTGAAAAAATATTTTTTGTCATGTACCTAATGCTTGACCACGAAACAATGAAAACAATCACTTATTTATTTGAAGTGTTAAAAGTTATTCTTTTGGTAATAACTCTAAAACGAACAAATATATCGAACTGCGGTTTTCACGCTTTTTCTCACGAAATTCAGCTACTTTCTGATTATGATATCATAAGTATACCGTACAATTTAAGTTTTCGGAGTAAAATCAAAAAAATTGTTAATATTACATATTGCGCCCTTTAGCAATTTTATCAGAAACTATCGTGTACCGCTATACGATAATTAAAAGTACTTATATTTCTCTTCCAAATAAGCGTAAGCTTACTAAAATCGGATTAGTCGTTTTGAAGTTACAACGATTTAAATTATTACACTTTTAACAGTTTTCTCCACTCTTATCAAAGTCGGTACGCCAATCAGCGTTAGACCAAAATTATGCAAAATTGTCTAAGTTTTTTAATGATGTTACCGAAGGTATACCTTCATGTGGAATTTTCAAAGGAATTAAAAATTTTAATACCTATTTACTTTTCAATTGTTGCGGTAAAATGCGGAACTCAAACTTCCTTGATTTTCTCCTAGCGACTTTAGTAATTTTTTTCCCTGCATTTCTATGTCGAGTAGTTTCCGAGATATGACCGGTGGCCGACCTTAATGAAACACCCTGTATAATTTAAAAAAAAAAACCTAACTATTTATTGATATTTATTTTAAACTTAAGATCAGGTTAGTTTAATATTAATAAATTTTGTTTTGTATAGATATTATTTTTAATAAAATTGTTTTAAATACAAATAAATAAATCTTTCATTTCTATAAAACTGAATAAACCCGTAGCAGCTAACCTGCATACCCAATATAGGAACATTTCATAAGAAAATGAAACAAATTTTAACCGTTATAAACAAACAATTTTTAATAGCATATAAGTAAGACGTGTTAATAAGTAGGTTCTATAAAACAACACCATATTACGGATATAAAGCAGTTTAAGTATCGCTATATACCCCTCTTAATTGTCTTTGGTATAAAAAGGTTAGTTAGTAGCAAGTGCTGCTGTCTCAAATCGGGTTAAATGATTATAGAGAGCATTTCAAGAAGTAAAGCCTGTTTAAAGATATAAGAAAGTTACACTTTGCCTTTGAATGGGACTATCCAAGGGTGGCCATAAACAAACAATGAATGAATGAATTAATGCGGGTAAATTATGGTCCGTATACTAAAAAATGTCTTAAAGTAAACTGTAAATCCGGAGGACGTAATTTAATTATTAAAGTAATAGTTTGGTGATTTTAAACCGATTTTTACCTGATTCAAAATGAGAGGGATAATCCCATAAAACAAATTATGTTCTAAAGACTGTATATATAGTTAGTAGTTTAGTAATTATTTTTACTTCGTGTGTAATACAGCGTTTGTTTAATCGTGTGTGAGTCATGAAAAATATATGCGAGCCCAATGTATCTCAGGAGATAACTCCGTCGAAAAGCAGAAAACACTTCTCTGTGGAAACTAAGGAAGTTATAAACAATGTTTATTCAACTCTCATTGAACGTGCGGTCAGCAAGCACGCAGCGTTAGAAGAAATGGCCACATTAACAAAAAATCCAACATTAACTTTATCGAAAATTGTGAATAATCTCATTTGAGCGAGGAAAAAAAGAACCGATACTGCCATTTTTTCGAAGGTAGATGGAAGTGATCAAGATATAATACGGCGTAAAATTTACAACTTATACAAACAACAAAGCATGCCTACATTAGATAAATTAATTAAGAGGCTTGAAAAAGATGAAACTGGCGTTAAATGTGGCAGAACAACGTTATAGAAGTGTATCCAACACATGGGTTTTAGATTTAAAAAAATTAACAAAAGACAAGTTTTAATGGAATCCAGTAGAATTCGGAAATGGCGATCCGAATATCTACAAAAAATTAGGATTTACAGAGATCAGCAAAGGCCGATTATTTACTTGGATGGAACCTGGTTCGACACATATGATACCCCGGAGAAGGGTTGGGTTGACTCAAGCGGCAAGTGTAAAACAAGCGCGCCATCAAAAAGAGGTAAATGAATTGCGATTTTGCATGCTGGATCTAAAGACGGATGGATTCCAAATGGACTTTCTCTGTCTGCAAAAAACATTAAAGATTCTTCTCTGGATTACCATGAGGAGACCACCGCTGATTTATTTGAAGATTGGTTTAACAACAAGCTAATTCCAAATATACCTCCGAATAGCGTAATTGTAATGGACAATGCAAGCTACCATAGTAGGCAGTTGACCAAGACTCCCTCCTCAAATGACACAAAAGCAACAATCCAAAACTACATGTATGATAATGACATTTATTTTCAGGAAGATGACACCAAAAGGCAATTAATTGAGGTTTTACAAAGTTTAAAACTACAAGGAATACTCCTGTGATAATTATGCAAAAAATCTAGGGCTTACAGTTTTAAGAGTTCCACCATACTATTGTATATTTAATCCCATCGAACATGTTTGGCACCAACTGAAATCTGCCATTCGTCGGAACAATATTTGCCCTACTATTTACTACAGTGTACAGTTGTACAGGGTGGCCAACTAAGAATGCGAGGTACTGTATCTGGGAAACTATCCATCGTAGAGGCTAGCGGCAAAAAAAATTATTACTAAAACGGCCAAGGGAAAAACCTGGAAAATATTTTCAAGTTTCTGAAATGGCCGCTAGGGGGCGTAACTGCAATCTTGAATCTAGAAAAGTGATGTTTCTGTAAATTCCGCTATGTTAACCTAATAAAAGAAATCCTGATCTTTAAAGTCTAGGAAAATCTGAACCTTTTTTGTTTGACACTTTTTGCAATATCTCTAAAAATAAAGTGGTGGGGGTATTCAAACGTTTCCGTAAATAAGATCCTGTATCTTCGAAACGGCTAAGCCGATTTGAACAAACTTGGGCTCGTTAAAAGAAGCTGTTCTTGGGCTACAAACATCATGGTTAATTTTCTCAACAAAATAAAATGCATTGGTATGATTTTTTTTCCATAAAAAAGTATATAAATGATGCCTAAACTAGCTCGTCAAGCCGCATCTCGATATCTTGTTCCTAACCCAAAATATCGGCAATAGAAATTTTATACGAGAATCCCTTAAATTTTCATTTAATTGTAACTATATTTTTCTGGAATTCTTTCTATTATGTAAGTTGTGGCCCTAAAAAGGACAGATTTATAAAAAAAAGATTCTTTATGCCCCCGCAAATGCTCGAAATGCTGGCCATCACGTTCTATGCACAAGAAAGACAATTAATAGAAGCAGGCCATGGAAAGAAAACAAATACCTAATCAAGACATAAATAATCCAAATTGTCAATAGTTGTTAAAGTTTTGCGTTACTTTGAGTAATTTTTGTGTTTATAAAATGCATTTTACGAATGATGAAGCTGTTGATATGCTTGCGGTTTATTTTGAATGTCTTCAGAATGCCGCAGTAGCTAAAAGAGTTTACGCCGCTCGATATCCAAATCGGCGTCCTTGCGATGCGAGAGTTTTTCCTCGATTAGTGGCGAGTTTTCGAGCCAATGGTTGTTTTCGGCAAGGAATTGGAAGAACACAAAAAAATATTAACTCAGTACTGGGGTATATTGAAGGAAATCCTCATGTTGGCACAAGAGCATTATCCCTTGAGTTGGACATATCACGAACAACGGTTCAAAATATTTTGAAGGACCATAGGTAAGTTCTAATGGCCATCAAAGTTAAGTATGTTGTTGGAAGATGTGCCTTTGGAAACAAGCCAAAACTTGTTTTTGCAGTTGAATGGTTGCCCAGCACATTTTGCCGTTAATGTGCGAAGGATTGGAAGAGGAAGTCTGTTTCCATGGCCTCCGCGATCACCAGACCTAACTTGCCTGGATTTTTATTTATGGGGGCGGTTAAAGGACATCGTGTTTCAGACTCAACCTACGACCAGAGAAGATTTGAAAAACCGGATTCGTAATGCAATACCGATGGCTTAGATTGCAAACCGGCTAACTCCCAAAATATAAATTTTACAGGAGAGCAAAAAAACGATTCGGACTTCTACAAAATGACATTTTATGATTTTATTGGTATTTATTCCATGAAAGTGAAAATAAAACACAGTTGTATGAAGAAAAACACGAGATTTAATACCCAATATTGATATTACAGCAAAAATATGGAGTTAGACGTTTTTTTATATACGCAGAAAATATTTTTTGGAGTTAGACGTTTTTATTATTAATGTATTTTACTGTAATACTGATATTAGAAGACACATTTATATTTAAATACTAATAAATACGAAAAAAACATTATTGTCGTAATAATAAACAAAAGGAAACAATATTAATAATAATTCGTAACTTAATCTTCATAGGGAATATTGTCATAGAAATCATGAAAATCTTTAGGAATACTCTTTTTTAACTGTTGTAGGTCCTCAAATTTCTTTTTCTTTATCTTTCGTCTGCAGGAATATAAATAAGGCAGTTCATTCCACTTCTTTATTATGACATTTGCATCTCGTCGTTGGGGCTGTATAGTCCACTTGTCTCCAAATCTTAGTTTAAAAAAAATGTCGTCACCATCAGGATTGTACTGAATGGCTCGCAAATCAGTTACCTAAAATATATTTTTTTATGTAATCTAAAGGTTAAGTATTGTAATAAAATAACAAACCTTTGGATCGCCTTTTTTCTTTCCCGGGCGAATAGATGTATAAAATCAGATGCCATCAAATTTCTTAAATACCTCATGGGTTAGATACTGCACAGAGTAAGGTTCCGGATTTTTTCTTGCTTCTCTGCATATATTGATGTACTCAGCCGGAACGTTTATTATTTTATTTTTCAAGCGCTTCTCGATGGTGGCATGCATGCTGTCGGCCTCCATTTGTGTGTGTCCAACTTCTAAGAATTTTTGTTCGATTGTCACTTTGCTGGCTATGGCTAAATTTAGCAATGTATTGCTCATTACCGCATTGCGGTTTTGGTATGTACAGCCGTCACTGTAAAGTATAATTTTTTTCTTTATCCCTGCTTCTTCCTCTGTTTGTTTAGGTATAACTACATCTGATAAAAATTTACCAACAATGGTGGAAAATTCTTCAGCGTTCAGGCCTCCTTCTGCCTCGTTCCACAAATAGCAGTTCCCTTGTTTAGTTTTTAAATTAAATACGCAAAAATTATGGACACAAAGTTTAGTTTTATAATATAAGCTGGATACATTGGACCTTGGAGCTAGAAGAACTGCTTGCTGATCCATGGTGAATACAAAAGTTTCGTTTTCTTTGTCTCTCTCCTTTTCTTTTCTCCCTTCTTCTTTCCTTTGGATATGAGCAGCATGCTCATCATCAGGATATTGTCCTAATTTGTGTGAATTACAGATCTGACATTGACCTTTCTTTGGCTGAAATAAAGATATATTTTTGATATCCATCACACTATTAAACGTACACACAGACAAAGGCTTCACATTATGATCCTTACACCAGTCACTTTTATAAAAATTGTAAAGAGATCTTTTTGATGGCCATTCGGGCAAGATGTAGTTTTCTTCAGACGATTTTCGACAGTAGTGTGACTCCATAGTGGGCAAGTTATCAAAAAACTCACATAGTGCTTTGTTCTCCTCAGAAATAGGTGAAGTTTTAGAATCTTCAGGATTTCCAATAGTAAAACTACGTTTTTTCGTAAGATTATTGGGATCTCTGATTGTTTTTTTCCAGTTCAACACACACCATTTTCCAACACAAAGAAGCGGTGGATTGGAAGAGGAAGTCTGTTTCCATGGCCTCCGCGATCACCAGACCTAACTTGCCTGGATTTTTATTTATGGGGGCGGTTAAAGGACATCGTGTTTCAGACTCAACCTACGACCAGAGAAGATTTGAAAAACCGGATTTGTAATGAATACGTAACATACCGAGAGCCGAAATTGAAAGTGCAGTTTTGTCTACCCATGAGAGGCTTCAGCAATGCATAGAACGTGATGGTCAGCATTTCGAGCATTTGCGGGGGCATTAAAAATCTTCCTTTTATAAATCGATCCTTTTTAGGGCCACAACTTACATAATAGAAAGAATTCCAGAAAAATATAGTTATGTACAATAAAATGAAAATTTAAGGGATTTTCGTATAAAATTTTCTATTGCCGATATTTTGGGTTAGGAATAAGATATCGAGATGCGGCTTTGGCGTGCTAGTTTAGGCATCATTTAGCCACTTTTTCATACAAAAAAAATCATACCAATGCATTTTATTTTGTTGAGAAAATTAACCATTTCTGTTGAAATGCCGAAAAAAGCCCTTAGCGGCGATATGTGAAACTTACAAAACTTCAAATATAATGATGTTTGTAGCCCAAGAATAGCTCCTTTTTACGAGCCCAAGTTTGTTCAAATCGACTTAGCCGTTTCGAAGATACAGGATGATATTTACGGAAACGTTTGAATACCCCCACCACTTTATTTTTAGAGATACTGCAAAAAGTGTCAAACAAAAAAGGTTCAGATTATCCTCGACTTTAAAGTTCAGGTTTTTTTTATTAGGTTAATAGAGCGGAATTTACAGAAACATCACTTGTTTAGATTCAAGATTGCGGTTACGCCCCCTAGCGGCCATTTCCGAAACTTGAAAATATTTTCCAGGTTTTTCTCTTGGCCGTTTTAGTAATAATTTTTTTTGCCGCAAGCCTCTACGATGGATAGTTTCCCAGATACAGTACCCCGCATTCTTAGTTGGCCACCCTGTACATGATTTCAGTGAAGTTAATAGAAATGAATAAATTTACTAAGCGGCAATCCTCCACAATTTATATACACTTATACAGTGCATTCGTAAGGTAGCAAATACATTCAATAAAAATTAAGAAGAGAGTTTGTAAAAATAAACGCTCAGACCCGTCGATTTGTATTTTCAGCTTAGAGTTTTTTAACGTTGCAGTGAAATATACAGAGTATAACAAAAAAGAGATATGACGTCGTCGTTTTTTTCTTAAATGGAAAATTCAATTTTTTATCGCAAAGTTAGAAAGAGCACGGTCAATGGTGCTCAATTCGAATATTAACTTTAGGTACAAATTTTCACATTTTTAATTTTTAAGACAATTTTTTTTCAAAATTTTCTTATGTAACCACTACCCTTATCTACCTTCAGTAGGTAAAGAAATGTGCTCTTTCTAATTCTGCAATAAAAAATTGGGATCTCCATTTAAACAAAAAACGAAGACGTCATATCTCTTTTTTGATACACCCTGTATATTTCGCTGCACAGTTAAAAAACTCTAAACCAAGAATATAAATCGACGGGTATTTTACAAACTCCCCTCTCAATTTTTATTGAATTTATTGGCTACTTAAGGGACCAAACATATTTCGAATGTTGATGCATCCATCTTTAGTGACCACAACTAATTTCAATACCAGAGCGTTGGTTGGATGTTGGTCAGTGAAACAGCTTAGATAATCACTGACCAACAACACCCAGCCAACGCACTGACAATAATAATACAAACTTATAAAGGACTTTGGACAAGACTTACCCCAAACTGGTATCACACTACTCGATCTGAGGTAACTCTTATCTATTTATGAGTAAGCATTAGTTTGTATTCTTCTAGTCTTCCCCCTGAAGATAAATGCATCAGGGTTCGAAACATGTCAGCCGCTAATCGCGTTATGCTACTAGTAGTCGCTCGACAAACTTTCCCGCTCAGCAGAAAAATTATAGCTCTGCGTTCTGATGAACGCGACTATACACACATACATACCGCGAGATAAAAAAAAATCTCGCAATGAGCTTTGTCAAATGTTTGGCAAGAATCATTTGACATAAAATAAATTATTCAACGACACCCGGAAAAATGTCAAGCTAGTTTTTTGCTTATCTTATTTATGGTTCATACTTACAATAATATACTCTAAACCTTATATTATTTATTATGCACATTATTTTTTGAACGTATATCCCATAAGAAGTTAAGCGTAAGACAAAGATATACCTACAAAAGATTCGAATAAATTTGCCTTTAAAAATTGAACAAAACGTAATAAAATAGGATATTGCAGAAGCGTAAAAATTATTCATACTACATATCGAAAACAAATAAAATTATAATTGCAAATATTAATAGTATGTCCTTTGCTTGGGCAAATTTATTTTTATTTTGAGGTCAAGCACACCAGAATAATGTAAGAAAATGTAAGCAGATTTTTGATCACATTAAATATTCATCTTCAAAATTTTTTTATAATACTTTGCTCAAATGTGAAAGCTCTTATTAGGAAGATTTCATAAAAAGAAGTCAAGAATTTTATTTTATTTAAATTTTGATCTAACGAAATGATCTATAAATTTATCAAAAAAGAATCAGTTAGGTAACTTAATATAAAAATAATGTTGTTTGTACTATAACGATTCGACAGCCTAGTAGTCCTAGTACTGACTTTATATAGTTATTTATGTACCAAGGGCGTTATAGTCTAGTAACGGATGTGGTGTATACAATACTTTATCTTCATTGATTTTAAAATATAAATAGTTAAATTAATGCATTTTTTTAACTATTTTGGCCAATTTTTAGTATTTAGTGAGCTTTGATCGGTTGTCATAGAATAAGTTTGACGGTTGCTAAGGGTTGTTTATTTTAGGCGTCTTTTACGTTTTATAAACGAAAATATGAAAATTCCACAAAATATTTTAGAAAAAGGCCCTGTACGACAAGGAGTATGAAAATGTTCTACAATGGAAAGTAAAAGACCAAATTACGGTGATTACTGAAACAGTAATAATGGCGTACTTTCAGGAATTGGTATGTAACCCTTTTGCTCATTGGTAATAACAATTTTTAATTATTTTTACTTTATTTTAGTCGGAAAAATATACCCCAAATAGCCTTTGAACAAAATATTTCCAGGTGAAGTCTGAACTTATAGTCAAGGAAAACATTAATATTTCAAGATATTGTCAATTGATAGCATTTTTAAAAGTTAAATCAAAGGGATATCTTCCTAAAAAGTCAAACGTTTTGGAAGGTGAACAAGTTTTAACTTTTATCAAAAATGCGCCGAATGATACCTTCCTGCTGCATAAAGTGGTACTCGTAATGGGAGTTTTTGGCGGCCTAAGACAGGATGAGATGGTGAAAATGACCATTAATGATATTGAGGACAAGGGGCGTGTTATGCTTGTCAAGGTACCAGAAATTAAAACTGCTACGCCAAAAAGTTTTACTATAATCGAAGGAGATCAAACAGATGCCTTAAAATTGGTTAGATAGTACCTTGCATTAAGGCCAAAAGGAATTAAGGAACGCAGATTTTCCTTACATACCGAAATAGTAAATGCATAACTATACCTGTGGGTAAAAATACACCAGGACGTGTTCCTTCAATCATAGCAATATTTCTTAATTTAGAAAACGCCAAGGAATATACATTGCCTACGTCGGACCTCGTCCACACTTCTTACCGAGGGTGGTGCTTCCCTGGCAATCCTTAAGCTACACGGAAAGTGGAAGAGTACTAGCGTAACGAAGGGTTATATAGAGGAAAGCATCACGTCGAAAAACCGAATAGCAAAAATGATAGCTAGCCCTGTTACCGAAAAAGAGAATATGCTAATTAATGTTGAAATGGAGCAGACGATGCCTATGGAGCAGAAATCCGCATGCACATCGAGAAACTCAGCAATCGAGTCGCAATATTTCATAGTTGGTCCAGCTTCTTTCTCAGGAAAATTCAAAAATTGTACATTTAACATAGGAAAAACAGAATAATGTCATGTAAAAGAATTATTAAAAATATATACAAATTTTGTTCAATATTTTCTTTAATAATAATCACCGGGGATTACGAAAATCACCGGGCATTATGAACTTTATCGCCCGCTAATATTTCCTATGATATTACGATGATGTTTATAGCAACCGTTTCTAAGGTATTATAAGTAATTAATTGATAGATGAAAAATAATAGTTATTTATGTATCTAGGGAATTATAATGGTCTTAATTACCGAGGGCAAAGTTTACGTCCCGAGGGCCTTTGGCCCGAGGGACAGCAATTGCCCGAGGTAATTGAGACCCTTATAATTCCAGTGATACATAGATAATTTTATTTCTGACCGATTTTAGTAACATTTTGTTCATTTTTAAAGTGGAATAAATGTTTCAATAGATGACAATCAAATTGACATTAGATGTCAATCGTTTGATTTTATGTCAAATTTTTCCTAATATCCCAAGGGAGTTATGACCCTTATAATTCCCGCGTAACTAAGACGTTATAAACTAATAATATACCGGTCAGAAATAAAATGTATTATATTATGAACTTAAATTTACTTAAATAATATACAGAAATTTGGTATCGATAAATACAATATTTAAGTTTTAAGAAGCTGACAGGAGTTTTAACCTATAAAACGGATTGGAAGTTTTTAATAATTAAAATTGAAAGAGGCAAGCAGTAGTGTCAAAATAATTTCGGGTTAGTTTTTTATAATTAACTTAGACCTCAAACAAATTGCTTGGTGGAAACCCGGTTATTTACTTGTTTCAGTTTTACTTTTTTCCTAGTTCTGTAGACTTCAAACGAAAACACAAACTCGACTAGCCCGACAAATGGAAAACCGGCATAAGGTAACTAAGAATTACTGTATTCTTAGTGCACTTCTAAGTTTTCTACGGATCTACTTAAAAAAACTAGTTCCGAATTTAAAACCCTATGTACACTTTCCGAGTCATTCATAAAGGTTACTTTTAGATATGAAATATAAACAGATTAATCACAACCTAAATTCAAAATTATAAGAAAGCTAGAAAATTCTACCCTAGAGGTTTATTTACCTCGCTTTTTGCAGTTTTACAATAATAACTATAATATGTAGGTACTTACAACATAATTGGATTTTTTCTTACCTTTTAATATTTTTTGGAAATTATCCTTAATAAATAGTTATCCGAATTAAAAGGCAGCCACAACATTGTCACAAAATAGAATTCACTAAATAGGTAAATTATACAAAATTATACTGATACCGCACGTCGTTCTTGCCGTCGCGTATCCTGCTAGTATTTTATTAAACTTACGACTAATTTTTTAAATGAGTGTAAAGGATATTGAATACACAATTTTTAATTTTATCGTTAGGCTTTTTTCAGTTTTTATTTGTAATTGTTTTTAAATTTCGCGATGTTTTATTCATAAGCTGTAAGTCACACCGAATCTTCCCTCCAGACGGCGCGAATCGTTCAACGAAACTGAAAGTGCTCGCAGGAGCGTGGTCGATGGCCCGGTGCTGCTGTTGCTGGTGCGTAAACCATGATGCATCTGCATGAGTCGCGATTTATGGTGAAGGGGTCCAAAATATGCGATATGTCAACTCTGGTGCAGTATTGGTTTTACAGTGATCCTATCCACATTTTTCTTTTTGAGATGCTAAACCCTAATATTATTTATACCATTCAATTTGAAAAAAAAATGTATGCCACAAATCTTGTAAATATAATATTGTGAGGCGCTTATGTCTGAAATGTTGAAGTGGTGTCATTTATAGAAGAGCTGTAGACACTATAAAAATTACCCTATTAAAATTAGTTCAGAATTCAGAAAACAACGAAATAAATAGTGATACAATAAAAATTCCTTTTACGAATTTTATCGGTTTTCTTTAAGAGCCCTATTTTTAATATTGAAACGTTCATTTGCACGTAGGCCGCTTTATTTTAAATGCGCGCCTGAGTTTGTAAAGTCTGTGCGTTTTAAGAAGTCCGATATCGGATTAAATCACCAAGGGATGTTATCGCTTTTAAAACAGTAAGTCGGTTAAGTTACAATATCTTCGCACCTTCGCTATACTTGATCACACCGAACATCCCACTGGTTTACTGTATTCTATTACTGGGCGAAATCAGAGGTTTCAAAACAAAATTATCTTAGAATTACGCGTTGAGAATAAATAATAATTAAATAGATAATTAAATTATTTTGCTATTATTATAGTTAAATCTATATAATAACCGCTATTTTCCAAGAACCAATTAAAATTTGCTCAAGTGCGGGATGGTTAAATATGTTAAAGATTTTGTCAGGTATATACTTTTCCGATAATGACATTATTTTGGGATTATTATAATTAAATCTTCATAATAATTACTATTTTCCAAGAAATAATTAAAATTTGCTGAAGTGCGGGATGGTATGTTCTACTTTATTTTAAATAAGTAGTTGTGCTTTTCACTTTTAGTTTGTTTCTCATTGTGTGTGAATTAAAATGAGTTATTAAGCAAAGTTATGGAAAATGTTCAGCAAGGTGGCACATCGCCTAGAAGGCATTTATCTCCAGGTGAACGCCGTTTGGTATTACAAGTGGAACGTTATTTTACTTTAGAAAAAGATAACTCGGGCCCGTAAGAGTCTGTTTTGGCGGTGCAAAAACGAACGTCTGATGCTTGCGGCATTTCAGAGAAGACCTTAAGAAGACTTCCAAAAAAAGAGTGAAGAGGATTTGGACAGACCATATAAAAGGGTTCGACTCCATTCAAAAACCTTGGATTTATCCCAAGGGATAAAACTCTCTATTAGGAATATTGTATATGATATGTATAAAGCCAAGGAATATGTTACCCTCAAAGCTATTCTTGAAAAGATAAAGCAGAAAAAACTTTGCGATATTGGAACTAACAGTTTGTCCATCATCTTAAAACATATAGGTTTCAAATATAAAAAAACCAACAACAGAAAACTGCTTTGCGAGCTGTCCAATGTTGTTTCGAAAAGATGGCAATTTTTAAGGGATTATTTAAACAACAAAAAATCGGAATTGTCAAGACAAGTTGTTTTTCTTGACGAAACATGGGTATTTGCAAACGGAACTTCAACAAAAATGTCTTGGCAGGATGACTCAAAGCATTGTTATTCAAGTACCCGTGCAAGTAATGGAAAAAGGTATATTATATTACATGCTGGTAATGAAGAAGGTTTTGTTTTAAATGCCAGTTTGATATTTTCATCAACAAAAAAAACTGATGATTATCACGGCAATATGGATTCTGAAATTTTGAAGCATGGGTGAAATTTCAAATGCAGAGAAAGACTACTTTTAGTAGTACCTATCTACAAGTAGGAACGTTCTGTCGCAAGACTACAAAATCGGTTCTTTTTAGAACCAAAACTTTATAAAAAAGAATTCGTAAAACTAATTTGTCTGAATACTACAAAAGCTAAAAAATTATTATTTTTCTTTACCTAAACTAATTTTTTATTTACTTTAAATTATTTTATTTAGAAAATGTAATTCATCAACATCCAAAATTACCTTCAATATAATTTATTGTTTGAGAGCCACCGACATGGTGCTCAAGAGGTTTTATGGCTTAGCGGACTTCTTAAAACGCACAGACTTTATAATTTCTTTTGTGATAGCGTCTCTTATAAAAGAGGCGTGTTTTCTACTGCCCGTTCATAGGGTGCGAGTAAACTTGTATAGGTACACTATTGTCCACTATGCTCAAGTTTTTTTTATCTGGTTTTCCCTAGTCCAAGATTGGAGATTGGAGAAAAGTTATTAAATTTCTTGAGTCTGGCTGTTCGTTACAGTTTTGATGCGGGGTGCGCCTATGCTTGTCTAAAAGTTTTATTTTTGATTTTAATTTTACCTTTGATATCAGCTGAGATGGTACCAAACTTCGAAAATCCTGACCCGTTTTGAAAGAGGCAGAGATAGCTTTACTGATGTTGTCAGTCGTTAGTTCCTTTTTTCTGTCGGTCTCTTGTTTGTTTATTATTGGGTGAAAGGTATCGTTGTTGTCCATAGTTCTTTTGAATTTTGGCCAGTTTCATATTTTTTTGTATATGACTCCCTTTCCCTTTTCTCTCAGACCACTAAACTCGATTATCACCGTCAGGTGGTTCGAGAAGAGCTCTTATATTGCCTTTAGTTGAGATTTTTCAACACAAAAATAATATCCAGGATTTCCGGAATGCCACGGCAGGGACGCGCCAAGTATTTTCTGCGCCGTGTTGTTTGGATGCTTTGCGTATTATTTTTGGTGCGGGGTGTTCCCTCCGCAGTTTGCACAACTCAGTACTCAGTGCTTCTTGCCACCCCTTGTGTGGGCATTCATGTGACATGCACTCTTTTGCGCATCTGAAGCATTTTCTTCGCGCGGTGCATTTGAATTGTGCATACCCATACAGTTGGCAGTGACGGCACTGTGTGTTGTATTTTTTTGTTTTCTGAACTTATACTTTGATTCTCATATGATCCTGTACTGTTTACAACTTCTCCAGATCTCCCTTGATTTTTTCTCCTGACCAATCTTTGAGAACTCCACGGAGTACTACATGAAGTTCTTTCTCATCAGCGAGTCTGAATGTGACCCGGTATCTCGTCTTGGTCCAGGAATTTAGTTGTATAGGTTCGGTTTACTCTCAAAAGTACAGTTTAACCTGAGGATTGGCCAATAGCCAGTGCCCATTCCACCGGCTAAACTGGAGATCGAAGTTAACCGTAACCCATACAAGCCACAGGCCATTGAGTGTGTAAGTCGTTGCATGTATGCATGTATCTCGGGGAGAGAACAACAAGAAGAAACGGCCACATTAACAAAAATTCGAACATCAACTGCATGGAAAATTGCGAATAATCCCATTTTAGCGAGGAAAAAAAGAACCGATACTGGCATTTTCTCGAAGAGAGATGAAAGTGATCAAAATATAATGCGGCGTAAAATTTACAAGTTATACGAGGAACAAAGCGTGCCTACATTAGATAATTTAATTAAGAGGCTTGAAAAAGATAAGACCGGCGTTAAATGTGGCAGAACAACGTTATGGAAGTGTATCCAACACATGGGGTTTAGATTTTAAACAATTAACAAAAGACAAGTTTTAATGGAATCCAGTAGAATTCGGAAATGGCGATCCGAATATCTACAAAAAAAATTAGGATTTACAGAGATCAGTAAAGGCCGATTATTTACTTGGATGAAACCTGGCTCGACGGGCGTAGGAAATTTCGGCCCCGGCCAGGTAGCAGCCCGATTTTGACAGGAACTTTCGGCCCCGGGATGGAAGGGTCATGTTTTTATTACAGGCATTTTCGGCCCCAATGGTCTAACGTTATAACATTTTAATTTTTTTATGATTTTTGTGTTTTGAATCATTTATAAAATGAAAATGCAACTAACCTGAACTAACTCAATTTTTGGCCTGCAACTCGGCTAATGCGGTTTTATAGACTTATATTGGATAAACAGCGCTAACACGGCATCTAATCCACCTTTTTGGTTCCAATTCGCCTTTTTCAAGTTCACCGGGGAATATTATTATTAATTGTTTGCCCCTTTTATAGACTTATATTGGTTAAACAGCGCTAACACGGCATCTAATCCACCTTTTTGGTTCAATTCGCATTACCTGCAATGTTTGGGGCCGAAATTTCTTGCAAGATTACTTGACCTAAAATTTCTAGCAGGTAAGGTACCCAATATGGGGCCGAAAGTTCCGCCGCCCGGCTCGACACGTATGATACACCGAAAAAGGGTTGGGTTGACTCAAGCGGCAAGTATAAAACAAGCGCGCCATCAAAAAGAGGTAAACGAATTACGATTTTGCATGCTGGATCTAAAGACGGATGGGTTCCAAATAGACTTTCTCTGTCTGCAAAAAACATTAAAGATTCTTCTCCGGATTACCATGAGGACACCACTGCTGATTTATTTGAAGATTGGTTTAAAAACAAGCTAATTCCAAATATACCTCCGAATAGCGTAATTGTAATGGACAATGCAAGCTACCATAGTAAGTAGTTGACCAAGACTCCCTCCTCAAATGACACAAAAGCAGCAATCCAAAAGTACATGTATGATAATGACATTTATACAAAAGGCAAATAATTGAGGTTTTGCCAAGTCTAAAACTACAAAAGGAATACTACTGTGATAATTATGCAAAAAATCTAGGGCATACAGTTTTAACACTTCCATCATACCATTGTATGTTTAATCCCATCGAACATGTTTGGCAACAACTGAAATCTGCCATTCGTCGTAACAATATTTGCCCTACTATAAACAATATAGCACATATAATAATTAGAACAAATGATGATAGCGATAGTGATATTGATATATTAAGTGAATAATTATTATAAGTACCGAATGATTTGTATATTTTTGTAATCATAAATATAATTTTTTAAAATAAAATAACTTGTAATTTCACATTTAAACATAAATAAAATATTATTTAATGTCTTACTTATTTTTATTACAAACCATGATTAAATTCTAAGCAAAATACGGACCTGTTCGGTCATATTTCAATTTTACAGCTAGCCCAGGTCTTACCTAATACGGATCAGTTAGTCACTTAAGCTTTGGTTTCCTACAAAGCGGTACCGCAAAAGAGCGGCCGTAATTTGACGGCGAGCTTCGCCGCGACAAAGCGTGTATGTACTTGCAAATCGGAGTGTGTTCCTCCAGAGCGTTCGGCGCAAAAAATACGGCACCGTATTTTCTGAAGCGGACGCTCTGTACGTTGGAATAGTGCAAGCACGATTTTTGACGGTGCTCCAGTGTAGTGATTGTATGTTTTAATTATAATATTTGGAAATTAGTTGGTATAGCGAACAAGATAAAATTTTAATCGAGTTTGTTCGAACTCATGAAGCACTTTTTAATGTAAAATCATCAGAGTACCGAAAGACGCAACCCTCTGTCTCGCGTTTTTTTATAAATATCAGATTCTTGCCTTCTGCTCTGTTTTTCTGACGATTCTTCGTCCTTAAGAACTATTAGAATAGCCAAACTTAGGTCGTCCATCTTGTAAACACAACACACAATCTTTGATTTGAACTGTCAACTGACTCTTGCCGCCGTATTTTATCGCACCGTATTTTTAATTTTACTTTACAGTAATATTCACCGTCCAAAGCGACCGTACTACTGGTGGCAAGAACGGCCGTCAAATTACGGCCGCTCTTTTGCGGTACCGCTTTGTAGGAAACCGAAGCTTTAGCATTACTACCTTGCACCTGTTAGTCACTTGATTGGCCAATGTTTCTCTCCTCACTCTTACGGATTAGGGATAATATAAAAGGTTAAACCTACTATTATCACTGCATGTTATCTTAATAAAAAATATTGTATTTTGTCCTGTTTCAGTTTTTCAGTACCTAGTTACTAGTGAGAAAATCACATTTCTTAAAAATAACTTTAACTGCCTTTTACTTCTTGTTTTTTGTCTTTTATATAAAATTGAAAATACCAAAATTGAAAAAAAATATATTAATTTGTTTTAATTCACCGGTGGTTTGGTGTCAATAGATAGCGTCCAGGCAGAGGTTGGTAAAACAAGTTTTTAAAAATTGACTGAAAGCGGTTAGTAATCTACCATTTTTTTTATTATACTGGCTCAAAGCTTAAGAATCCTGACTTGCCCCTAGTTCCCCCTACCAAGCCTTATTTTTATATATCTGGAGAAATTATTTCTGTTGCAATTTCTTATTGGGTGATAACATATTGTTGGTTGGTATTAGTGCGTATTTTCATTTTTATTAGGAATAAACGTTGTTAGCAATAATATCTCTAGACAGTCATAATTGATTTTCTCTTTATGTGTTAGTTTTACTATTCTATACTTTTGCATAACTAATGACATCATTGCAGCCTAAAACAGTGCTAGGATTCTTTAACTTATCAATAGGCAATTAAAATTAATAATACTACACCCACAACTCAGTAACATAAAAGAAAGTATTTCAACATAGTTTAAAATGGTTAAAAAATCACTTTTGTATATTGTTTTCAAGACGTGCCTACTTTCACGAATAGTAGTCCAGACATACAAATATAAAATAATGCCTACCTAATTTATGCAACAATATATTCGCTGCAAATTAACAAATTAAAAACAACAAGTAAAAGGTAGATACCTTACTCAATTTTTTGATTAAAGCAGTCGTTTATCCAAAATATGTAATTTACTTAATGTGTGAATTTCACATGAACAAATAAAAAATAATACATATCGTCGCCGTCATATAAAAAGTGCCTAAATCCACTTTTTCAGAAATCAAGATTTCAGTGCCATCTCTTTTAGCACTTTAAAATCTACGATTTGGCTATAATTAATTCAAGCTATGCTGTTAGATGCTGCCACAATTCTCATAAATGAAACGTGCGTAAGTCCAACGGTCTCTTCGATAGCATGAATATTGCGTAAGTCCGCGCTTTCAATGACTATCAACTGTCATTTAACAGTGTTTAATTACTTTATCTACTTGTCCTCAAGTTTCCATGAAATAATTATTAAAACGCGTCGCAAAAAACTTTATTTAGGTAACGAAATGTATAATATTATGTATATTTGTTTAAGGGTGTATAATATTGTTAGTTTTTAAGCCCTGTACATTTTACCAGGAGTTAGGCATTTTTCATTCTCAGCAAGATTGGAGTTACCTACGCATTCTTCATACTTAAAAATATTATAGATTTTAAACTTAATAACAAAAAATCCAAACTAGATAGATGCATTCATTTTTTTGGGATTTGTATGACTATATTTTTGGATGTTGCGAATTATGCTGTTTCGGTTTTTTTATACACAATACCAAAAAATAGCTTTTCTATAATGAAATGAAGGTGACTTCAAATTTTAAAATAAATTAAATTACGTTAAGTTCTGCAAATTCATCTTTTAGTTGCTTCAAAAGGAAAGTTAATTTTGATATAAAGTAAAATGGACCACAAATAATTTTTTTTTAGAATGAATCACAAATCAAAGAGCTTCAAAATTTTAGGCGTTAAGTTCTTATAGACTCTTCCAGTACCCAACAACAGCCTTAAAACGACCTAGATCTTGATACTGTAAAACATCCAGATAATAACGAATTATCGCTTTCAATCAACAACCTACAACAGGAATGTTTTCAAGCTCAGGAAGCCCTAGGAGAAAATATTGACCCAAATTAGGTGATGCAGTTTTCGTTATAGAATTATTAGGACTTAACACCACCGAAGATTTAGGTGCCCTAATAGACATAGATTGCTTAAATTATATAACAATAATTGAAGAACAAGGAACGATATTTCAAAGAATTGCCAATAAAAATGTAAGGTCACATAATAATTTTAAAAGTAACACAGATTTAAGTCCAAAATCGACTGGTTCTCCATTTGAACAACAGACGCAAAGTAAAGATGACTCAGATGAAGATTGGGCCGAAAGTGAATGCAGATCAGAACAAGCTGACCAAAATACTTCAGAATCCGATGAAACTGATAATAACGAAAACGATGTTGGTTCAAATGATTACAACCAGAAACTCCATAGAGCTGAAATTGACTCAAATTAGACAGAAAGTGTTGACCCAACCAATAAAATGCGAAAAAGGAAGAAAAACATACTGAGCGACTCTAACGACTGGGAATGTAATGTTAAAAAAAAAATAAAGAGAAAAAGGAGATATGTATTAAGGAAGAAAAGATAACAAATTTATGGTAAAGAAAACATAAGAAAAATAAAGAATCGATGCTTATGTTCAACACAATGAAGTAATGGTTTCCAATGATACGAGATTAATAAAGAAGAAAAGCAATACCTACATATTTAAAAAATTCTGGAATTACTCTTGGAAAGAATAACAGGTCTATGTTTTAGGAAGAACAATGGTAGAAGAAACCAAAAGAGCAAGAAACGAAAAAAAAAAAGGTGGTACAAACCGAAGAACTGCATTCTGTCTTTTTTTTTGCATTAAAAGCAAAATGAGAGAGAGAGTAAGGGTATGTAAACCCATGTTCTGTAACACCTTAGGAATGTCCTTACGGACTGTTACTCTTTGGATTCATAAAGGTCTTATTTCACCAGAAAAATCTAATATTAGTAAAGATTTAGACACTAACGTAACGAATAAACCTGTAGATCTTAAAGAACCAGGAGAACTTAAAAATGAAAAAGCGCTTGACAGGAACAAATCCATACGGGGATTTTTCAATTGTCTACCAAAACTAGAGTCGCATTATTGCCGCAAATCAACCACGAAATTATATTTGGAACGCCGATGGAGAAACAAATCTGAGCTCTATATTCTGTAGAAAGATACCTGGTGCAAGGGAAACAAAATTCAGCCAGCAAGTATCACTATTTGTTTTTTTCAAAAACATCTTTTATTATTAACTTTTCTATTGAAAAAATAATAAGATTAATTCTTTATAACAAATGCATTTGAAGACATTTAGCCTTTTATAAAAACATGAACCATTTTTCATGTTTCTTGCATTTTTATATTTCTTATAATAATTTTATACCTACCCACTAAACAAATTTCTCAAAAAATGAAAACTGCTTAAGTCCATAAGAAGAGTGAAAGTTGCATAAGTCCATTTACTTCATTAAAACTCAATATAAATATATTTTTTTGTTTATCAAACTTCTAGTTAGAGCTCACAATGGAACATTATAAGAAAGTAAACTTTAAAGCAAAGATATCTTCGTTTCCAAACGTTTTTCTTGTCCCCTGTAAAATTTGCTTTTTTGGACTTAGGCACTTTTCATATGACGGCGACGATATACAGTGTGTGTATAAAGTCTGGAAACGGCTTAATAACATCACAATTTATTTGCCGTTGTAACCCAAATTTGGCATAGTTGTGTAAGAGGATCTGACGCACCGAATGATGATATTGGCGTTGTTGCCAGCTTTTTAGTCTGTCTGGAATTCGAACGAATTTTATATTTTTAAATGTAACACCCTGTGTATTTTTAGTGTAACATACTTTGTTCCTAATATCCTCAACCCCAAACACAACATCTTAGGCTGCAGGATTCCAGACCAGCGGGGTCTCCCCCTATTTAACAGTTCACTCAACTTTAAAAATTTCTTATCGACGCCGAAAGCTCACACGCACCTAGCGCCCCATGGCCTTCCGGAAATCCTAGATATTGTTAACTGAACGTCGTGCCCCACACTTTTACAAACTCAAACCACTGTGTATTGAGATACTAAACCACTAGGTCAGTCAATGTCAAATAGGTAAACATCAGCACTTTTCGTATATAAAAACTCCAGCAAATGCCGGAGACGACACCTTCACCTGCATAAGCTGGATCACACCCTACGTACTAATTTGATACCGTTTCGGCACTACCCTCCCCATTGCCCTTGAGACATCCTGGACTACATTACCCGATGATGTAACGTTTATAGAATATATAGTATCACTGTATTTTGTACCCTGTTGTTTGATTATTCCCCCATTGAAGATGCACCCAGCTAAGCGGAATCAACCCCCGTTTCTTTTTATACAGAAAAACTCTCACAACCAGAGGCAATAACGAAGGTTTTTAAGGCATCATGCTTTAATGTTATGCAGGTTAATTTGGTTTTTTAATTTTGTCCATAGGATATAGCACTATTCTTAAATTTGAATATATTTTTTGTTTAAATCAATATTTTTCTTGCATTTTTTTTCTTAAGACTAATAATCTTTTTTTACACCTCTGGGATACTATTTTTATGCTCTGGATATCATTCAAATGTACTAACGTAAAACTAAAAGGTTAAACATGTCAATAAAAAATCATGTAAAAACCGGAATTTCGGATACACTTTTTCCAGCATTCAAACGAGCTACCGACATGGAAGACCCATTAAACAGGAGTAAAACGTTCACGAAAAGACATACATCACACTGCATGAATGATAGTAAATGGTACATAACACATTACCGTAAGACCGGGGGTTACTTTGGCAGATTTTGGAATATTTTGGCAAATAACTATAAAACAGTAGCTCATGTTTAGCAACTAAAGTTGCCATCATAACAAACGTCCTCAAAGCTATAAATAATCCAAAATTTATTTCGAAATGTTGAAAGATAACCGAAAAAAAAAAATTTTTTTGGGGTGCCAAAGTTTGTGCATTCTTTGGAACCTAAACGACTAAAAATCGGGTTTAGTTTTATCCACACTTTTTTTTTAACCTTCTAGACGCATTTTTTCATCAAAAGCAATGATAGTAGTTAATAATTTTTTATTTATATAATATTAAACTGAGCCCTTCAAATGAGCATAAACACAAACATATATTTTTTTAATAACAGCTGTAAAAATTAAAAAAAAAAACAAAAGCTTCACAGAAAAAAAAACTTGAAAATAACGGAAGTCCCAATATATTTGGTTTTACAGAAATATAAATTTTTGACAATAAAAACTTAAAATGAAACTTTCCTAATTTAAGGCACAAAATGTTTATCTTTGATGGTGTCATCACTGTCAAAATCAATTTCTTCGCAGTTCGGGCAGACGTAGAAAGGATCCTTGCTTTCATCGTTACAAACCCCACAAACCCGACGGTTGCATTCAACACAGGCAATTTATTCAGGCCCTGAATAACCAGACCAGTGTCTTAAGCAAATAGAACAACGTTCTTCTTTTTTTTTCTTTGCGATTCTACTTGGACGATGTATGTTCAATGGTCCTGGTTGTGCTTCAATGATCTTTTTTCCTTGTGTTCCTTCTTTTTCAGATTCATCTGTCTCTTCTATTTCCCTGCAATTTTGTTGTTCAGGTTCGAGTTCTTCGCTCTCTTCTACTTGTTGAGGTCCTGTTACATCTGTTGCTAGAGCTTTGCCGGGATCTTAACGTTTACCACGATTACGAACAACTGTTTCTTTGTTCGCGCCACGCATTACTTGTAAAGGATCAACACCGCTATTATTTAGCAGTTCAGGGTTAACTAATTCAACTTCACGATTGGGATTTTTTTTTAAACTTCATTGGGCTCAATCGGACAGAGACCACTTGCGTGGAAGCCCGAGACTAGATTTTTGGCAACGTAAGGTTTTATTCCAGCCCATAACCTTGCCAAAAGAGTAGGGAATTGTTCTATTGGGATAGACCCACTAGCTCTGCTCTCTTTGCGCCACTTGTCCAAAATTTCTTGCCATTTTTTCTTCATTGGCGCAAAGACAGCCACGTCCAGTGGCTGCATCAAATGCGTGCTATTAGGCGGTAGTGGTGTAAGATAGATGTTGCTAGCCTCGGATTCATGGATCACTCTAGGGGAAAGATGCAAAGCCAAATTGTCTCCTATAATGATTTTTTGGCCTGGACGATTGATTTCATTCAGATGCGGCAGTAAAACATCAAAGAACCACTTCTTAAATAGTGACATATCGAACCACCAGCTTTTACTATGGGCATAAACGGTTCCTTGGGGTCCCCCATTGGTCCAATTTTCATATAGATTACCAGACTTGTAAACCACCATAAGAGGGCAAGAGAATACCGTCAGCACTTCCACATACCATTATACTTACAGCAGCTTTTGAATGCTGCTGCGCTCTCTCGACTCGTCTGGTGACTCTGGGGACAATAACTTTTTTTGCGCCGGGATCGTCCTGAATGTTTGTCTCGTCATAATTGAACACTAGAGCAGGATCTGCTCTTATTAGCACATTTTCTATATTGGCGAAAAACTCGTTCATCTGTTGTGGTCCCACAGCTGCGCGTGCACGTTTTATATTTGAAGCTAAGCGGACACTTACATTATACGGGATATGAAATGGTTAACTAAATCAGGTCCAGGTACATTGTTGGTAAATTCCTTCACATTGCGACCCTGTTTTCTATGTACTTGTGGAGAACCTCGCGCATATCCGCCTGCGTTAACGGAAAACCCCAATAATTTCTCACTGTTGGAAGAGTGTGTATGAGTAAATCTTCTTCTTCTCTGGTAAAGACTGTCGGATAACCAACTATTTTGGTATGTCTACCAAATAGCTTAGTCTGGAGCGTTCTCCGTGGGATTTGGTAACGTCGACTCGCAAAGGCCTGTGACATTCCCCCTCCAACTGCTGCTATCGCCACTTCTAATTAGGCAACAGTATAATTGGCGTATGAACGCCCTCCTAACTTTTTTCTGTAAATAAAAATAAAGGTCTGTCTTTACCACCAAATAACTTTATTTGCCCCTCTAGTAATGTCGTGGCATCTCTTTAGTGCCTTATAGCTTTAACAATGAGAATCCCACAATTAAATTTTAAAAAGAATCAAACAAACAATCCAGAAAGAAAAAAGGTATCATATATGACGTATATGCCAAAGTTACCCCGGGTGCCAAAGTAACCCCGTTTTACGGTATTTTGTATTATTAATAATTTACCTGACTCGTTCACTTGCTGGTAAGTTCGAAATTTCGTGCGTTGCTCAGTTCTATGGGTCTATGGTTGCAGTGGTGCAGCCCGGCAGCCCCCCCCCCCCCTGAGCCAGCGTAGCTCGGGTCGTCCAACTAACTGTTTACAAGAAATGTTAATTCATCACTCCCTAAGATAGGTAAAATTACACTAAATTTAGTTTTTTGCCTGCGGCGCTATTTTGTTCCCCCTCCCAAGCTTATTTTCTGGTTGGGTCACCGTATGGTTGTAATATATGCATGGACACGTCAGATTGATACAATACAATATCTGCACGTCATTACTGCCCTATTCGCCCAACCAATCATCTCGAGATCATTCGGTTCGGGACATCATCTCGTTGGCCCGCCACACCGTGCTGAACCGAATAGATCCGAGTAGGATAAATAGGCATTAGGACAGATGGAGCCAACACAGAAGTTTAGCTGGTCCCGTTTTCTTAGTGTTTGAAGAGGAATTTTATACTGATTAAAAAACTTATTTTAGTGATGATCGCTTTGGTCGCTATGTTTTCCAGAGCCGTTTTAGTAACCGCCTCTTAAAAGGCCTATATTATATGTTGATCATTTGAAACACTATATTATAACTCATTAGCGAGACCTTAATGTTAAAGTTTTCTTTTTTGTTGAATTTCGCACACGAGGAAAAGAGTTCCTAAATGTATCTAATAATCTGTTTTATTGTATCGATTACTAATCTCTACTTAAGGACTTTCTACTTTGTAAAGTCTTTATAATATACATTATACAGGGCTGCCCAGAAGTCCGGAATAAAATTAGTATAGCCTTAACCTGTAACTTTTGGGAAAAATGCTCGGACACGTCAAATTAGTTTTATATATGCTCACATTTTGACGTTATTCGTTTGTTTTTCTATAGACATGTGTCAAAGATATGTGATATATCATTTGTAAGCTAATATCTCGTACAGTATACTCATAAATTTTGGCGCGATTCAGTCAAGCTATTTCAAAATGGCGACTGTTAAAAGTTTTAAAAAAATCCCTACCTATTTAAATAAGCGGAAATGATAAATCATTGATGTTTTTTTTACCTTTCAATTTTGGTAAACTTTTTCTTTTAAATATCCCCAAAGAAAATAGTCTAGATGCGTTAAGTCTGGTTACCTCGGTGGCCGTTCAATTGTACCAATCCAGCGACCTGGAAATATCTGATCTAAATATCTTCTCACGCATTGACACCAAAATGCGGGGGAGCACCATCTTGCTGAAATCAAATTGTTTCATTAGGTATATCTGGATCTACTTTGTTGGGAAAAATTACAGCTAGAGCAGACCTCAACTCGAAGGTTAAGAAATCCAGGTACCGTTCAGCTGTGAGGATTCCTCCCAAAAAGAATGGCCCTAAAATTCGGTTATTAATGATACCTGCCCATACATTTACTTTTTGGGGCCGCTGAGTATGCGCTTCAATATCCATCGTGGATGTTCTCGACTCCAGAAACGATAATTATGTCTGTTAACCACCCCGTTTAAATAGAAAGTAGCTTCATCCGAAAATAATATGTTCTGTGGAAACCTAATATTCTCGTCACACCGTCTCATCATTTCTTCGCAAAATTGCAAACGCCTATCATAGCCATCTTCTAAAAGCTCTTGGACAAGACATAATTTATAAGGGTGGTATTTTTCTGCTTTCAAAAATCTTCCAATAGTACTTCTAGATGTATCATGATTTTGAGCCAATGAAACTGTTGAAATATGCGGATTATCCTGCAGAGATAATGCAATATCCAATTTTTCATCGTTGCCTAAAACACGTGGCCGTCCATTCCTAGGCAAGTCCTTTACTGTGCCATGTTCATCATTTGTGGAATATTTTACTAACAGTGCCCTGTGAAATTTGATTTTCCGGATATTTAGCATTAAATAAAGTGCACACTTTACTTTGACTTCTTATTTTATCTCCACATCCTAACAATATCAAGACTTCGATACGCTGCCTTTCCGACAAAACCATTTTTGTTTAGAAAATTGTAAAATATTACTTCGGAAATTAATTTTACAAGTTCACAATGTCACAAAATGTCAGAACGTGAAACAATGAAGATTTCTTGCCTTGAAAGGTAAAAAAGACATCAATATTTTATCATTTCCGCTTATTTAAATAGGGATTTTTTTTAAAACTTTTAACAGTCGCCATTTTAAAATAGCTTGACAGAATCGCGCCAAAATGTATGAGCATACTGTACGAGATATTAGCTTTCAAATGATGTATCACAAGCTGTATGTTCCCATTTAAAAAAAAAGATCGATGTCGTCATATCTTTGACAAATGTCTATAAAAAACAAACGAATAACGTCAAAATGCGAACATATATAAAACTAAATTGACGTGTCCGAGCATTTTCCCCAAAAGTTACAGGTTAAGGCTATATTAATTTTATTCCGGACTTCTGGGCATCCCTGTACATAACGAAGAGCAGAAAAACGTATCAACTTATAAAAGTAGTTTGAAATAGGAAAATTGGAAAATCAAGGGATTTAAAAAGGGAAAAGAAAATTTTTTACTTCATAACAATAATTATTCAACATTCGAGTTTTACTGTTTCTGTCTGCCTAAACTAAACCAAAGTGTTCAAGTTTTTAAAATAAAAGCTCTTTAAAAATTTGATTGCAAAGTAGGTACTAACATTATTCCACATGCACGTTAGTTCAAAAATATCTTCTACAATTAAAATCACTTATCAAAACTTAGAATATGTCATGGTTTCTATTTCATACCTTCATTCAATTTTTTTTTATGTTTACATTAAATAAAATACTTTGATAAAGTAGGTAGGTACTTATTTATTCGACCATGTTTATTTAGGGATGAGCATGGATCATCGATATTTTTGAAAAATCTTTTTTTTTCACCTCGATTTTTTTAAAAGCAAAAATGACAAAATTTACAGGGAATTGATATATATATATATATATATTTTTAATATTGTTATTTTAAATGTTTGTATTTTTAGTAGGATTAGTAAAACATTTTTTAAAGTTTGCATTGGAGAATTTTTTGGAAACATGTTAATTTTTCTATTATTGTTTTCTGAATCCGACATGAGTAATGACCAAATATAACAGCTTTGAAATTAAAAATCGATTTTTATAGAAAAATGTCAAACATCGATAGTATTTGTCGATGGTTTCCTTACAATGCGCATCCCTACGTTTATTTACTCATACAAACAATATTTATTAATGAGTTCATGCAGGTACCAGCCTAATTTTCGTGAAGCAAATAGACTATTTTGGAAATAACAATAACAATACCATCATTTTTCACGGCAAAAGTAGGGCAAATTTTAAAATATGAGACCTAGGTCAAAAGAAACATCATATTTTAATGAAAAATTAATGAATTAATGGTAATGTTAGTTTAAAGGTTATAATACCTATAATAGGTATTTGTAACAGTTACTACAGCGGCGTAAATATCTACTTAATAAAAGTGTTCATTGTCTTTATCATCACGAGTTTCGGCACCAACCTTTTATGGACTGTGTTGGTAAACTATATGATTTAAAATTTTAGGGGAGTCGTTTTGGATATAATATACCTTTATTATATTTGATCAGATAATAAAAACGCCTTAGTTTCATTCAATTTACCATTATTTCAAAATAAAGTTTAAGACGTATTCATATACATAGATATTGTTAGAGCAACATTAGGTAAGTCACAAAAATGTTATATTATGTAGGTATGTACAGGGTCATTCAACCAGGACTGAACAGGGGCCTTTTTTTTTAGTTGCTCTGTATTTTTAATAAAACCAATATAGCCATCTAGTTTATGGTTCGCCGTAGAATCTAAAATTGCCATTTAAAAAGCGATCTGACTAGCAAAGGAACTGTGGCTTAAAGTTGTCGTTTTTTTAATGGAACGCCCTGTATATTTTTAATTTTTATTAAACGCCTTTCTTTCCTGATTCCATAAATATATAATATGTCTATATTAGCTCAAACCGTTTTTAAGATATGAGCAATAAAATATTTAAAAAGCTGTATTCATTTGAGCTTAATATGTATGAAATGCCTTGGAAAAGAAAAGCCCCGTAATGGCGTTGCATTAAAATAACGTCAGAGGAGGTGTTGGAAAATAAAGTTTCGATTTGTCTAGAATGCCTTAAAAACAAAACCAGATAAATAATAATATGTCAAAAGCTAGAGTTTTTATAATATGTGTATAATAACGATAATAAATAATAATACAAATTATAACTGCAGTTTATAAAATTAATAAATAGTTAATAATTAAATTGTTCAATGTGGCCCCCATTATTTTTAAAGCAGGCCCGGTAGCCCCTTTTCAGTCAGTAAAGAATTGCTGTTAAAATATGATTTTCTACCTTAAGTCTATTAATTTCATTGTTAATTTTAATTTTTATTTCCTCGATATTTTTGGCTTTTATGGCGGTAAACAACATTTTATAAATGCCTCCATAGAAATGTGTCCATTATTGTAATATTTGGGCTATTTGGTGGCCACCTCATAGTACCATTACGACCAATCCATTCGTTGTATCGATGATTCAAAAAATCCACAACATCACGAACTGCATGAGGTGGTGCTCCATCTTGTTGCCAAATAATATTTTGGTTTACCATTAGCGGTAATTCGTCAATGAGATTTTCAACTTCATTTTGAAGAAATTGGAGATATTGTTGACCAGTAAATGACCCTTTAAAAAAAATTGGCCCAATTATTCTATGGTTATACCACACCATACATTAACAGACGTTCTGCCTTGATATTTAATAGTTTGGTATTTTCTTAGGTTTACTCGAGACCAATAGTGCACGTTGCGTCGATTATACATTCCTAATGTTGAGAATGTTGCTTCATCTGTCCACAGGACCTTTTTGAACAAGTCAGGATCCCTATCTTGTTTTCTCATAATCATTTGTGCAACAAATTGAAACCGAAGTTCCTTTTGGTTTGCCGTCAGGTGTTGCATTGGGTGAATTTGAAACGGAATTAATTTATGCTTATTTAAAGTTCTTTGAACGGTGCTAAAACTCACTCTGTTTCTTCTTGGACCATACAGAATATCTCTTACCGCTTCCTCTATGGAATTCATTGGGTTAATACTAAAATAATTTAGTATTACACGTTCTCGGATCACGTTTCTTCCATATCTTCATTTGCGGTCGTGTAATGACTTTGTATCCTCAAATAAACGGTTTAAAGTCAAAATTGTGTTTACTGATACGATTCTATTAACTTCTGCGAAATATCTCCGCTGAGTTTCCCTTGCATTTTCCCCACTTTTATAGAAAAGTGTGATTATCTGAAATTGTTCTTTCAGGGAATATTTCATTTTAACTAATAAATACTCTAGACTTTGACATATTAATATTATCGTTTTCATGGCTTGTTTTTCAAGGCATTCTAGACAAATCGAAACTTTATTTTCCAACAGCTACTCTGACGTTATTTTAATGCAACGCCATTACGGGGCTTTTTTTTTTCCAAGGCATTTCATACATATTAAGCTCAAATGAATACAGCTTTTTAAATATTTGATTGCTCATATCTTAAAAACGGTTTGAGCCATAGGCATCGTAACTATAGATCCGACCCGCCATTCATAAATGCTATAAAATTGTGATGCCAAAATCGTTTGTGGGCGAGACGCTGTGAGGAGCTAGGTGGGGCCGAGAGTGGGGATTACGCTGACTTTACATATGCATGCGACAAAACTCCAGGAAAACAACATCCGCTATGCCGAGTATTGTCGAGTCGATGCGGATGGCCACGAAAATGATGAAATCTGAGCGGATCCGTTATTGCTGCGTTGCCATACTACAGATTTTTTACAAGGTTTTAGGCAATGTTATATATTTCCCACATCATGTTAATCTAGTTAATCATAGAAGTTAATACTTTTAACAGAGTAAGCCCAGAAAACTACGTTTTCTGTGGCGTAAGTCTGGCAACCCAAGTGGAGGGGAGCAGCTTGTATGTTGATTTACTTTACACTTAAATACAATGATGACATCACGTTTATTTGTTATTGTTCGGTCTAATAGTTACGATGTCTATGGTTTGAGCTAATATAGACAAATTATATATTTATGGAATCAAGAAAGAAAGGCGTTTCATTAAAATTGAAAATATACAGGGTGTTCCATTAAAAAAACAACAACGTTAAGCCACAGTTCCTTTGTTTTAAGTCAGATCGCTTTTTAAATGGCAATTTTAGATTCTACGGCAAACCATAAACTAGATGGCTATATTGGTTTCATTAAAAATACAGAACAACTCAAAAAAAGGCCCCTGTTCAGTCCTGGTTGAATGACCCGGTACAAAGGGTGTCCCGAAATTAGATCAGCAAAATACCTTTTTCATTTAATTCTTTTAACTGAGCATACAGTGAGTATCAGCCAAATGGAATAAATTCGATAATAAATACATGGGGGCGTGTCCGAGAAAACGCTCGGATACGTCGATTGGTATTTCTAGTTGCGCATTTTTTTCAATACAAACTTTTTATACAGGGTGTCATGTAACAGTGGCCAATACTAACTTTCTTATTTTAAATGCAACACCCTACCATGTATATTATTCAATTAGGGCTTATTTACCTATCTTCAACTGTTTCGGAAGTATTAAGTGTTTTCAGATTTATTGCAAAAATTAACAACACACTAAAAAACTAATAAGTAATACTGTTTATTTCTTGATTGTAAAAAACAAAAAAAAACATTAATGTAGGAGATGTTGAAAATGCTCGCCGCGAGCGTCTTGGCAACATCCTAATCTTAAATAGAAATTTCTTCTAACGTTACTGAACATCTCAGGCGTGACCGATCTAATCGCAAGCGTTATTCGTCTTCCTAAGTCAGCTAAGTCGAAGGGTTTAGTTTTGTATACAATATTTTTGACATAACCCCATAAGAAGAAGTCTAATGGCATCAGATCAGGGGATCGTGCTGGCCATTCCATCGATCCACCGATTTGGAAATACTCGGTTGAGGTACTTCCGGACATTGATTTGGTAATAGGGCGGTGCTCCATCTTGCTAAAACCATATCATATTCGCTGGAAGTTGTAGGTTTGCTGGATCAGGATATAAGTTTGTCAAAGTTGGAAGTTTTTTATATTTGGCTCCACATTACTTGTCGCCACACGTAAAATTGCTTACAAATTTTCATTTGCCAGACGGTTTTGGTTTTTCGTTTTGTTAAGTTTCATCACTGAAAACGTTTGTTCACAAATATACGTCGATCCAAATAGGCTTGCGCATTTTAATGCATTTATTCGCAACTCTTTATAAGCGTTTTTATCAACGCAACGGTAGAAGTTGAGTAAATTACCTTCATTAAATTTGTTTCGTAAACTATCATCATTTTGCATGTCTATTAATTCCAGCTGCATTGATTCCGGCGCATTTTCGGGTGAAATGTTGAAAGAATTGCTGAAAATGTCCAATAGAGGTTTAACTTTTTTGAAGTCTACAAAACTATTTTGAAAAGCTTGTATCAAAATATCAATTTTTTCAACATGAGCGAAATTGACGTCAGTTTTATTGACTTTCTCCATAATTTTTTTGTAGTTCGGAAAATGGCTGTAATTGGCTGAATTGATTTGTGTCCTGAAAATACTTAATTTGCATTGAAAGGACGAAACATGAGAGTATAACTGCGAAACCAATCGATCTTTGCCTTGGAGTCGCGTATTTAAGACATTCAAGTAATTTGTGATGTCTACAAGAAACGCTAAGTCACACAGCCAATCAGGGTTGTCGAGTTTGGGGACGTCGTTTTTCTTTTCCGCCAGAAATAATTGGATTTCTTCAATCAAGTTAAGAAATCGCTGTAGTGTCAACCCACGACTTAGCCACCTTACTTCAGTGTAAAACAGGAGATCACAATATTCGCTTTCAATATCCTTGAGGAATTGTTTAAATTGTCGGTGATTGAGACCTCGTGATTTTATAAAGTTTACAGTAGGTACTACAACTTTTATCACATTTTCAAATCCCAATTATTTTGAACAGAGGGCCTCCTGATGTATAATGCAATGAAACTGCATTAATTCCTTGGTATTTATGTTTCGAGTGTGTAAATATTTTTTAACATAGTTACTATCCCAGATGTACTTCCAACCATTGAAGGTGCTCCGTCAGTCGTAATTCCAGATTTTTCGTTAAAACCATTATAGAACATTTTTCCAGAAGAACTTTGAGCATATCACTCCCTTGGTTTGACTTGTCAAAGAACTCATACCAATCAGTTCTTCACTCACTTTAAAATTTTGCGTTACACCCCGTAAAAATATTAAGAGTTAAGCAGTGGAACTTATATCTGTAGATTCGTCGAGTGCTATAGAAAAATACTTAAAACTTCTCGATTTTGTAGCTAATTGCTCTTTTATATTAGCTGCTAATGCGGTAATTCTTCTTTGAACAGTCATCCGATTTAACTGAATTTTTTCAAACTTCTTTACATTTTCCGGACAAATTTTTTTTGCGGTGATATCTAAACATTGCTTAACAAACTCACCATCTTTAAAAGGCCGACAAGTTTTCGCTATTATTCGAGATATTTCAAAGCTAACTTCAGTAGCTGTTTCAGCATCTTGAATTGGTTTTGTAAACATAGCTTGCCTATTAGTTCCCTTGTAAAGTGGATATTCTTTGCGTTCGATTTTCGCCAGTTAATTTGGTAAAAGTAGGATGCTGGGTTTCATAGTGCCTTTTCACATTATATTCCTTCGGACTAGAAACACTACTCTTGCATATTAAACAGACAATTTTGTTATGCGATTAAATAAAAAAGTATTTTTCGGTCCAAATATCTTGAAACTGTCGATTTTCATCTTCAACCTTACGACTACGTTTCTTACTGGGGCCTGGTTTATCCATATCAAAATTGATATTATATTGTTACGTAGGTAGAAGCCAAGTTCGAACGATCAGCGACTAGGGCGTAAACCTAGAATCGAAAAGATAAACTAAGATTTAAAAAACAAACATTTTTTGTGCCCCCCTGTAGCCGGAGCTGATCTTGTAGGGCTTCTTTTAAGGGAAGGATTAGGTTCGAAAGGACAAATTTCGGTACTATGATCTGGTTTAAAATTCGTAAATAAATTTACCGCTGCTTTGTTAAATGGTTGTTTTCCCTGTGCTTTACTCCTAGTTATTTTTTCGCCACCACTGATATGATTTTAAAATAACGCTAAAAAAATATCATGTTCTTAGCTAGGTTTTTCTTTTTCATTAACTATTTAAATTAAGACTAAGGTATCGCATGAGGAAAAGAAAAATGTGAAATTAGAAAATAAGTAAACACTCAAAGAAAAAACTAACTACATATTAATATTCCAAATACAATTCACCCCTCTAAGAATTTGTAATCATGGTGATCACGTATAAATGAAAGACACTATTTGCATTTTTTGATAAGATATAAGTAGGTCGATTGTTTAAAAAAAAATTAGAGAAATTTAGAAAAAAATGTTTAAAAGAATTTAGAAAAAATTGCACTGTGTTGTTTGAAAGGAGTAGATACACCCGGCGCCTCCACCATATTGTCACGCCCTGTGTTTGGGGTGCGACTAGGAGCGTAAACCTAGGATCGAAAAGAGAAACTAAGATTTAAAAAACAAACAATTAATTTATTCAGTATCTATGTGCAAAATCATGTGTCTTTCATTTTATAATAAGTATAATAATTCTTGAATCGAATTTAAATAGAATTTGTATTAATATAAAAGTATTGAATTGACATTACAATAGTTTGTTAGATGCTTATAATTACAAATACTCATCGAGGTCTAAATATTAATTTTTGAAATAATTATTTTCTTGCCCTTCACAGCACACCCTGTATCACAAAAAAAAATCTCGTTACCCCGTCGACTGAACTCGTCACTGCCTCGACGTCGAATATCTTTTTTTAATTTTCTCCTTTACGGAAAAACTGACTCGACTTCAAGCGTCGATCAAGTCCCTCGATTTCTGCTGACTTGATGAGTCGGCATCATTCGCATGTTTTTAAAATTATTGATTTCGCTTAGGTGAAATATAATACTCCATAGATTCCATTTTCAAGTTTGTTTAATAAATCGACCACCGGATTTAATTTACAGGGTAAAAGACTTTATTTTATTAAAAAGGTGCAATGAACTATTTTACATGAATATTGAACTATGGAATACTATTTTTTAATTATTTCTTTTGTGATAATATAATAAATAATTATAATTATTGGTGTAATAGATGCCTAAGAACGGATGAGCTGAGAGTACAATCAATCCCTGTTCCATTTAACCCTGACGCCAAATCGATGATTTTTGATCGCTTGCAAGGATTTTGTTGCTGACATTTCTTGCTGATTCAAGGTCGTTTATACAATAATTCAGGTTTAGTTTTGTGGCTCAATATTTACCTTATTTCAGGCTTGTTCCAACCCGACCAAAAACCGTACGAGGTTCGTCCCCGAACGGTCGCTCAATTAATTTACCACTGCAGCAACAAATTCAAAATTTAATTGTTAGACTAAAAATGATCGTTTAGCTGTGTTGGAACAAACCTTTCATTTTCTTTATCTGAGCATCTTTTACTTTGATGAATAGCTTGAGATTTGCTTTAACTGGCAGCCTATTTTTTGCCTTACTAAAATCGGCAGGGCACGGACTTCGTTTAAACTTGCATTTACGGTTTCTCTTATAGATAGTTAAACACCATTGGAAAAAAATTAAGATATAGTTGAAAAACTGATTATACCAATACAAATTTACAATACGACAAACAAATAACATCGTTGCTGTGCCATTCTGTACCTCGGTACGCTAATAATTGAAATTTAAATATATTTATATGTACAAAAGTGTAATAATTTCTAAGAGCTAGATCTACAATGGTCACAAAAGTATATAAGAGCAATGAATATTTACCTAACAATGTTTAGTAAGGTAAAAATTATTAATCGCCTACCTCAGTCTTATAGTTCATGAATTACTTAAAATGATCTTATTATACCAACATCCCCTTTTAAGATTTCTAACAGTAATTGGGCTCATATCTACACTATGTAACAGAAAATGCTTATACAGGAACCCGAATTTTTGCCTGCTATATTGCTTTGGCTTCCCCTATTTAAACACTAGTTAAGTTTTGCATCTAAATGAACTTCGAGTATACCAACAGGAGACATTGATATCAAATAATTGTATGTTTTTATGATAATGCCCTTCATTGTTTTAAGTATTTGTTTAATCACAACATTAATAATGTCATGATTGCAAAGCGGATGTCCATATTCTTCAATTTTGTCAATGAAAAAAATACATATTCGTTTAAGCGTAAACCACTAATCTACGTTTTTGTATGTCAAGTTTAAAAATTAAATGATTTACTTTAATTGCATATTCTTTTGCCAATAATAAAAGGACGTAAAGGAAACAGAGTTTCGATGTGACATTTTTAGCGATTCTCTGAAAACAGCATCTATACTGATTAAAATCAACATAAGTAAAGAAATTGCATATTTTTAATGTAAAAATGTGGCACAGTCGTTTTGAATTGTGCAGATACTGTTTTTTTACTACTAACTTGAGAAATCGAAATTATTTGCTTCATTTCTCTAATGAGAAGTAAAATTTCTCTATTCAGGTAAATAACGATAATGAACAATCACCTAGGTAAATAATGAAAAACTTTCTGTTTAATAAAGTTAAGTTACACACGATTTTAGTATTCTTACTCGCCGTTTATTTATCAAGTTATTGGTTTTGAGCCTTGACTAACCGTTTTAAATAATGATATTGCGCAAAATAATATGCAATTCTTAATAAAACAGGTCAGATGGTCAACTGTCATATTCAAAAATGTCAACAGGACCATATATTCTCTACAAACTGACATTTAAAATCGCATTTTTATATAGTTTTATTTTCCCAGGCTGCTTATTTTCAAAATGTTTGAAAAATTGAGCAGAAATGGCTAATATAAAGATTTAAACGAAATAAATATGCAATATTTTATTGTTAGTAGTAGAAACAAATCTATATATACCTCAGTTTAGAAAGCTATTATATACTTCGCACAATATATCCTTCGCCGCTTCGCCCCTTAGGATATCAAAGTTCACTTCTCAACTTAGGTATACAATGTACTATTATTATTATATATGGTTTCAATAATAGTACATTATATACCTAGGTTGACAAGTGATTACATAGGGAGCGCTTTTATATCCTGAGGGGCGAAGCGCCGAAGGATATAATGTGCGAGGTATATAACAGCTTTCTTAACTAAGATATACATATATGTATTTTTTGCTACCACTAACACTAAAATATTACATATTTAATTTGTTTAGATCTTTATGTTAGCCATTTCTGCTTAATTTATAAAATATTTTGAAAATCACGTAAAGCTTGGAAAAAATAAAACTATAGAAATGCCATTTTAAATGTCAATTTGTTGATGGTTGTTGGTGGTGGTGTTGACATTTTTGAATATGACAGTTTCCTTTTGAAATATCTTAAAATTTATTAAGAAAATTCCTGTTTTATTAAAAATTTGACATTATTTTACGGAATTTCTTCATTTAAAATGGTTGGTTAATGCTCAAAACCAATAACATGTTAAAGAAGCGGTGAGTAAGACTGCTAAAATCGTGTGTAACTTAACTCTATTAATCAAAAAGTGTTTCATTATTAACCTAGGTTATTATTTGTTATCGTTATTTCCCTGGTACTTATCATTAGAGAAATGGAGTAAATAATGGCGATTTATCAAGTTAATGGTAAAAAAAATATTTTTTACATATGCCACTAACTTGATAAATCACCATTATTTATCCCATTTCTCTTCTTCTTTCTTCTTTGACATATTATTGGTTCTGAGACTTGACTAACCATTTTAAATGAAGAAATGAAAATACATCAAATTTTTAATAAAAGAGGTATTTTCACTTGTAATACCACAAGAGCTTCAATTATTACAGAAAAATGTTTTCGAGCACACGAATATTTTGAAAATTATCCCAAATCGAAGACGTGATTTTTCGTCACGACATAAGTATTATTTGGTACAAAGTAATTAAAAAAAAATTAAAATAACAGATTTTTGTTTTCAAATCTTTTCACCAAATGGTTTCTATTTGGAATAATAAAAGTGAGCTCTTGAATTTGAGCGGTGGCATGGCTTTCCATATTTTAGACACCGTTATAATAACCAAAGCACTTGGTTATTATAGACCTGTTAGGGACCTATTTAAGGGGTCATAATTAAGAGGCTTCAAAGTTTATAGTACACATATAATATACAGTGTGTGTATAAAGTCTGAAAACGGATTAATAACATCACAATTTATTAGCCGATTTAAACCAAATTTGGTACAGTTGTGTAAGAGGAGCTGATGCACCGAATGACGATATTGGCGTTGTTGCCAGCATTTTAGCTTGTCTGGAATTTGAACGAATTTTTTACTTTTAAATGTAACACCCTGTATATTTTTTCATTTACAGTTTTTTCTTTAAATTTGTTACACTTTTGGTATAAAATACTTTGTTCCTAATATCAGTAGTTTTCGAAATAACGAGTACAATTTAGAAAAAATATATTTTTTATATTAAATGTTCAAACTGTTTTCCCTGTACGGCTTGACAGTGTGCTCTAATTTTTTTTTTTTGTATTTACTATTTTTTACGGTCGTCGGCGTATCAGAGGCCATCTTGAACCGGTCATCGACCGTACGGTTTTTAATCGTGCGGTCTACCGGCTGGGGAGTATGAAACGGCACCTTCATCCTACGAGATATCCGATCTCATCCGGCCTGTCCGGCGTGAATAGGATGGTTTTGATGTCGATTCATTTTACACTCTTTCCTAAGACAAGAGCACGCGGTGTTTCCCAAGCGGTCACCCATCTAAATACTAACCGCGCTCGACACTGTTTAACTTCGGTGATCTGACGGGAACTGGTGCTTTAAGAGTCGCTAGGCCCTTGCCCCAGTGTGCTAATTGAAAATAAAATTTTTCAATTGTGTTGTATGTAAATCATTTGTGGCGTTATTAATTTAAATTCATCCAAAATTCGACGCTGCAAATCGGCCAAATCTTGAGGTTTTATGGTATAAACTCTGTTCTTTAAGTGTCCCCATAAAAAGTAGTCGTTAGGCGACAAATCAGGGAACCTAGATGGCCACTCGATTGTACTCCCTCCACCGATCCACTTATTCGGAAAAGTGTTGTTCAAAAATTCTCGCACGTTTAGACCAAAATGGGGAGGAGCTCCGTCCTGTTGGAAGAATGTACTTGCATAATTTGGGCCCATCGCATTTCGTACAGTAGGCACTATTTCCCACATAGCAAAAAGATATCCTGTGGATATATGAAATATATTCTCTTTAGGATATGGATATTGAGTGGCACATCCTCCGCAGATTCATAGAACATACATATATGTACCACGTATATGCATACGACATGCGTTTGGTCACAAGTCGGACATGCTGAGAAAATGCGTTTCCGGACATTTAGCATATCCTCCGCACATTCACAGAAGATTCATATGTGTATACCAATGACATGCACAGTATACTCGTTTTGCCCAAAATAGGAATGACCCGATTTTTACTTTAAAATTTCTGGTATTTAGATCAAGAATGAAAATGAAGATAAAATAAAAAAAAATAAATAAAAGTAGAAATCTATGAGCCAGACTCGAACCGACGACACTCGGTTGTAGGGTTAGTAGTACATCTACTTTTCATTCTTCATCCGAATGCCACAAATTCGCGTATCTAAAATTAAATGATTATTTTACAGTTTCTGCTTGTAGGCAGGTATGGTATGATGCCCATTCTTGCTTGGAATTTTCATCGAAAATATTGTAAATGTAAATAGGCTATACTATATACCATTCCAATGCAAACATCATTCAGTAGAGCCTTTGGGAAGCTGGCAAATAATAATTTTTTGTGTCAAGGATTTTATTGCGGCTAACTACCCCTACTAAATTTAAGAATCCAGAGTATTTTGCTGACATGGCCACTATGGCCGCCGTATCTCGAAATGTTGGGCCAATCGACGTTTCAAATACTTAATATTGAAGTGTCAGTCTCATATTTGTTTAAATCAAATCAAGTAAACATAAAATATTAAAAACAGGCTTTATTAGAGCACAATCAAACTCTTAGAAAACAATTACAGACATAATTATTAGATTTTTAAATTAAGGAGTTACTGCTTTATAACGTCAGTTTCGTTTTTCCTGAAAAGAAAAACATAAATGAATGGTTGAGAAAATATTTACCTTAAAAAAATGTAGAGTAATGTCTGAGCACTTTAAAAACAGGTTTCTATTATATTATTATGTTCTTGCAGTTTTTAAAATATTAATAAGGAATTCTTACTTGTCAAGGTTGTTTTTCTTTTTATTGTTAAGCATTTCCTTCGCTTTGACAAGCCATTTTTGAATGTGTATCTACTATGACTCCGTCCTCACATGCGTCCATTGTTCTGTTATTTTGACGCACAGCATCTAAAGAATTACAGAACTTATTATTACAGTATCTTAACATTTCAGGAATTTGTTGATCTATATTTTTTAGTAAATTATAAATTATTTTAATAATGAATACCGAAAATTTCTGGACGATTTTAAATAAGTAGGTAACTCAAAACTTTTTTTTTAATGAATTGTTAGTAAACACCTTTAAACTAAGACATTTTCTGCTAATGAAATATCATCTGCTATTACACCTTCGGGTGAATGGCTCTAATACTTCTAATGACAGCAAATCATTATGTTTTTCTGGATATAAACCTACGAAATGACATCTAACTTTTGCTGCTTGAAGACCTTTTTAAGAGAGTAAAATTTCGGCTGTTGAAAGCAATATGATTAGGTACGTTATAAAATTAGACTTATATATATATTGTTCACTTATTGTTTACAAATTCACACACCAAAAACACTTTAATAAACAATGAACATACTTACTGAACTGTAAGTAAATGAAAAACAAGCCATCAAAAGAACTTACACAACACGAGCAGAGAAAATGACAAAAACTGAGGTTATGTAAGTCATCCCAAGCGCGAAGTGTTGTATCTGCTGTGCGCGAAGTGCGGGCGCAGGACTGCCAAAACTTGGAGATTTAAATACCAACCTGAGCAATCGCATTGTCCTAAATTATATTATTTTAAATATCCTAAAGTAGAAAAATCTTTTTAAAACTATTTTTAATTTCACTTTTTTGACTTATGATTTTTATACCAATTTCTAGATATGACTTGGATATGCTATGGATATATCCAAACGAACATGATTTTAATCAATTTCTAAATGTGACATGGATATGCTATGGATGTACCTAAACGAATGTGAGTTGTGGGCTGTCGATAGCATACTCTCAGGATGTGAATATACTTTTTTTGCTATGTGGGTTGCGTTTCCAAGAGCTCAAGGTAAAGTTGTGATGTCAAATTTCCATCAATAAAAAATGGACCGATTTTGTGGTTACCCAGAAGCCCAGTAAGGATTTTTATTTGCCCAAAACCTACAGTTGTGTCTATTGACTTTATCATTTAACATAAATGTTGCTTCGTCCGAAAATACTATAAATTTGAAAAACTGGTTATTATGGTCAAACCTTGACATCATAATATCACAAAATTCAATTTTTCGCTCATGATCATCTTCTGATAACTCTTGAACTACATGTATTTTGAAAAGGTGATATTTATGTCTTATTAAAACATTATGAACGAATTTGAAACAGACGTCACTCGCTTGAGAAATTTTTCTTAATGAAGTAGCAGGGGTTTCAACAACATGTTGCAAAATTTCTAAACTTTTCTCTTCATCTACTACTGCTGGTCGTCCTGATCGTCGCCTATCTCTACAATTTCCAGTTTCTTCGAACCGTCGGACAGTTTTTAGAACAGTTACTTTTGAAATTGGATTTCGGTTTGGAAATGCGTCATTAATTAGATTTTTAACCTCTTCGTAAGACCTGACCCTATCGCCATATCCTCTCATTATAAGAATTGTAATTCTTTCACTTTCAGTTAAAGACATTTTTTCATGTAAAAATAACAGCTTTTATGACTTACATCAAAACTGAACTGGTGTTTTATTTATTAATAAATGAAACACAATTTGTTGATATTTTCAAAACACGTCGTTGTCTCGAAAACTACTGATATTAGGAATAAAGTATGTTTTACCAAAAGTGTAACAAATTTAAAGTAAAAACTATAAATGAAAAAATATACAGCGTGTTATAAGTATTTAAAAATGTAAAATTCGTTCGAATTCCAGACAAACTAAAAAGCTGGCAACAACACCAATATCGTCATTCGGTGCGTCAGATCCTCTTACACAACTTTACCAAATTTGGTTTAAATCGGCCAATAAATTGTGATGTTATTTAGCCGTTCCCAGACTTTATATGCACACTGTATATGAGGGCTAGCGAAGCCGCGTGGAAAGCAAGCTAGTTATCTGTAATATTGAAACTTGTCATCTTATAATAACGCCATTAGTTATTACCTCCAAAAGTTTTTGAAAGTATTTTTGGATCACACTGTATGAAAGGGCATTGGCTGATGATCGTATCAGACACAGTCATAACTTTTTCTTTGAATTGACCGATAAAACAACTTTGTCATTATAAGCGATGCCGGCTCTTCCGGTCTCTAATTTTTATCTTCCTTGCATTCAGATCGACATGTATTACACGTCCTAGTATTTAAAACCATAAATATTATAGAGGGTGATCATTACAATACCATCTTTCGAATTACTTAAGACAATAAAATATTTTGAATATATAAATAAGAATATCTAACGGTTTTAACTATATTTTATTGGTATACCTCAAAATAACATCTATATTAAATTGAAAAACTTTGATTTAGTGACTTTTAAACAAGTTGTGTAATTTAACAGATCACTCCTATTTGCACAGACAAAAAAAACATTTTTAGAATTCTCTTTAGGAGAACTCTTTGACGTGACGTTATGACAGGGTTAACCTTCTGTCATGGACAAGTGGTTGTCACTGCCTGCTGACGCTGACGGTAGCTCTTAATGTGGAGGCATTAGGTCGTGGTCCGTTATACTTACACCTTCCCTTCGTCATTGTCATTGGCTTGACTTGGGCGCCACCTGGTTTGACAGAAGTCCAAACCAGGAAAAATATATCGAATGTCAGTACTTATTGGAAAGCTACACAATAAATAAAACCAAAGTTTTCCCACACAAACAATAAAGTTTTCATTATAAAAAAGGGGGTTTAGGTTACTTTTATGATTATTGAAATGTTCTAATTTAATAGAGACTTTACATTGTTTAAAATTATGAATGATTAAAAAAAAGCCTTTCCTTGCGCAAGGGTGTACGATAAAAAAAAATTAGGGATAACCTACTAAGATTTTAGAACCTTTTTATCTTCCGTGATGTACTGGGTTATAAAAGGTGTTAACTCTTGCCAAGATAGCTTTACATTAAGGTTAAACTTTAAAATGAATAAATCTTAAAAAGGGTAAAATTTTTTTGAATAGATTTAAATGGCAATAAAAACTGAAGGCAAGTTCATTAAATTATTAAAAAATAGGTTCAGATGACTTAATACTGGCCAATAAGTGATTTTTTCACGCTTCAGCTGCGGTAGCTACTTCACTGGACCTACTGACGTGGTATTTAGTTGAATTTAGAACCCATGTGGCTCCTCGTGCCTTAAAGGTCTACTAGCAGTTGGTTTCCTAACCTTACATATATGCCGAACGGCAGAAAAAACTCAAAATCTGCCGAAACCACCAAAACCCCTAAAAATAATATAAAAGAAAATTGCCCACTGAATCCCAAAAAAACAACAAACCAAAAAAAGAAATAAAAGAAGCTTACCTCTAAAAGGAGGTGAGACCTCGTGGTCTTTTGACAAAAAAGCGACCCAACGGCGACAGGCTTGACCTTCTTGTCTGAAGGATTTTAAGAAAGTAAAATTAAAAGCCCCGAGAACTCCGATGAAACCCCTTCTTCTTAACAACCAGCTGACTGGAGTTGCCAACCTAACCTAACCAAAAAAAAAAAGAGAAAATAGACACACTACAAAAGACACAGCGACACGAGAGTATGGGCTTTTACCAGAACGTAACTAAAATAATGAAATAAATAAAATAATTCCAAGCAACTTTGTTATTACATAAAATTGCCAAAAGTTAAAAATGGGCGTTCTGCGACTTGACGGAGACTGAAACGGAAATACATGGTCAACCTACTTGCAGCGCCTTGTGCAATTAACCAACAGAAAAGCGAACGCACTTCTAACCCCACATATTTTGACTAATTTTCTGCAAACCAAGATGACACAATTTAATAAACTATTTTTGAACCAAATAACTATAGTATAAGATGCACTTTGTGGAAATGTGACCGTGAGAATCAAAGGTAAGTCCAACATTCCCCACAAAGTCAATAGTGGCAATTTTAAAATTGTTACAACGTTATATTTTATTTTTCCTGTTTATTAAAGAACTCGAGTAGACTAAAAAAAATCGACTAATTTCTTTTGACTTTTGAATCTTATGTTTATCAGCGCCAAAATTCTCTTCTCTGGAAAGTCGTTAGTGATTGGTATAGACTCGGGTATAGATTATCTGCTCGTAACCAGATATGAAACCAAATAGTTAATCATCATAATCTGCATGAGAGAAATTTTTGGATGCCACGCTCTTTCTTCAATGATGATGCTTGATTTTCAAGTAAGAAAAATAACAAGCACAACAGAAAATCACAATAAGAGTCAGACTCGTTTCAATTTTTGTATAAGTTTACCTATCTTAGGTAGTGATGAGTTTATTTTTCTTGTAAATAGGTAGTTAGACGACCCGAGCTAAGCTAAGGGGAAAAGCATAGGTGTCTGTTTTAAAACAGAAAAAACAGGATGAGACGGAGAATGAAGCCAGATGGCTCCATCTCGGGGTGCTGGTAAAGAACACCAATTTTTAAGCATACCTGCGCCCTCTGACATGGACTTACAAAGCCACAAATATCAGAGGATCTCCTGCAAAGACATTAGGTCACAATTGCAGGAGTCCTCGCTAGTTGCTGTTTTTTCTGTTTTAAAACAGACACCTATGCTTTTTCCTTTTGTCAGAACCTATAGTCTCACGACGCCCAGCTGTATGACTTTTGTCTTGGAAGGATTCAAACGAATCTTTCAATTAGAAAGCCATTTTTCCAATTGGTTTACATGGCGCTGCATACGTGTGACGACTAGCCGCGGTTCTTTAGAAGTGGAAGTTATTGCAGTGTCGTCAGCGAATAGATATAGCTGCGTTTGCCTATCTCGCGGAATGTCATGCGTATAAATGTTATACAGCATCGGGGAGAGAGGTGAGCCTTGCGGCACTCCCGCCCTGATGTGTTTATTCAAAGAGAGTGCGTTCTCCGACGAGACTGCAAAACTTCTATTCTCTAGAAAAGAGCCTACTACCTTGATGAGGTAGTTCGGAGCTCCGAGTCTTATTAATTTCAGCAAGAGACCATTATGCCAGACCTTGTCAAATGCTTTGCTAACGTCAAGGAAGACCGCCCCCGTGTGTTCCCTTTTATTGAAACCCATCATTATGTTGGCCGTGAGCCTCGTTGTCTGCCTAACTGTGCAATGTTCGCTTCTAAAGCCGAACTGTTCGTTAGGCAGAACGTTGTGTTCGAACACAAAACTATTTATTCGAGCTAAAATCAATTTTTCTGTAATTTTTCCAAGGCTTGATAACAGACTGATAGGCCTGTAGCTTAAGGGTACAGTAGGGTCTTCGCCCTTTTTGTGAATTAGAATCACCTTTGCCCTTTTCCAGACGCTCGGGAAATGGCCTTCTTTGATAATTGCCTGAGATAGATTCACTATATTCCCCAAAGCTCTGTCAGGTAGATTTCGCAACGCCGCATTTCTCAGACCGTCAAAACCCGGGGCTTTCCTGATATTGAGATTGCTAACCAGCGTTTTAACCTCGTCCAGCGTGACCTCAGCAAAGTTTTGCTGCGGGTGAACCATGGTTTTGTATATATGTATCGTTCTGGAGACCCTCTCATCACGTAGCAGGTCAGTGGTGGGATTTTCGCTGAATTGCTCGCAAAGCTTGTCTGCGAGCAATTCGGCTTTATCTTTAGCGTTTGTGAAAGTTTCACCTGTGCCCTGGTCTTTCAGGTATGACATAGGGGCTTTAGCACCTCTTGTCAGAGTTCTGGACATGTGGAAAATTGAGTTGTCCTCAATCGACAGACTTTGGACTTTGTCGTCCCAAAGATTAGACTGCCTCTCGATGAGAAGAAGTCTAATCGCTTCGGCTTCTCTGTTTGCCTCCGCTTTGATTTGAGAATCTCCAGTACGATACGCTCTGTTTTTGAGCCTGTTTTTGATTTTAATACGCTGTCTAATCTCATCAGTCAAAGCCCCGTATTTTGAATATTGGGACACCTTTGTAATCGATGATTGAGCAAGAGCCTCATTTATGTCATCTGTGATCTTGCTCACCGCGTTCTCAATGTCAACCGAATTGCGGAGTAGGTGTAAAGGCTCAACGGTTTTGAGGATATTATTATATCTAGGCCAGTTGGTGCTAGTCCTAGTTATAAAACCTCGGCCTCTTTCAAGTGGATTGCCCACTTCGATCACAACCGGCACATGATCAGAGCTAAGATCACATATGACAATTGGACGTAGTTATGCAGAAACCTACCAACCCACAACTTCGCCAAAAATGAGTTAAGCACATAACGAACTTTTTCTTACTGTATTCTGTGATTTACAGAAACCTACCATCTAATTTAAGGTCCCGATAATGAACAGCTGGGTTACCTACCAATCCACTTATATCTTATTCGATTATTTAACATACGCAGAAGAATATCAACCCACTTGGTAGCTATATCTATAATATTTAAAACAACCAAGTGGGTTGGTAGGTTACTGCAAAAAGGAGATTTTCACCAAACGTCAAACCGTTGTATGCACTAGTGGGTTGGTAGCATTCTGCATAAATGCATGCGCAATACGCAGAAGAATATCATCCCAAGAATAAAGTTAATTTTTTATTATATGCAATGTTTTAATTAAATAAATGACAGTTTTAATTTTGCAGAAACTTACCAACCCACAAATTTCAGTCGATTTAAAAAAATTTAATTTTGCAGAAACTTACCAACCCGCAAACTTCAGTCGATTTAAAAATTTAATTTTGCAGAAACTTACCAACCCATAAAATTCAGTCGATTTAAAAAAATTAGTCACCAAATTGTTTTCATTCTCGGAAAGCATGCGAATGCCCATTATATACCAAAAGCTGGATATCAAATTTTGCTTTGGTACCGATTTAATAACAAATTTATCTTAAAATCTTTAACATCGATTTTCTCAGAATAATGTTTTTGTGGGTTGGTAGGTTTCTGCATAACTACGTCCAATTGGCTGTGAAATTCGAACAGAGTTCTTAATCACAAAAATGTCCAAACTATCCGGAAGACCATGCTCAAACATGTGAGTGTGTTCCTCCGGCGGCAGAATATGATAGTTTAAAGCCTCCGAATACTCATATAAAGTGCGACCTCGGGGATTTGTAGCTCTGCAACCCCAGACTGTGTTCCTTGCGTTAAGATCGCCCCCTATAATTGTACTATTAACATTACCGAAAATTTTTCTAAGGCAGTTGCCTGAGAAACCTACCGACGGACTACAATAAACTGATCCCAGGTAAACGCGTTTATTATCTTTAAAATTTATTGAAATGAATGTCCCTTCGATGTGGGGACAATTATCAGGACCTGGCACAACTTGAGCCGAGATGTGCTTCTTGACCATGATCATGGTGCCCCCCCCCTCGTCTGCCTAGGCGATCGTTCCTGAACACGATGTAATTCGGGAAGGAGAACCTCTCTCCCTTAAGCCATGTTTCCTGGACAAGAAGCACATCCAACTCATTTCTTTCAACAAAATCGTATGACATTTAAAAAACGGGAGGGTGTTTCTGTCCCTGAACAGTTATCGAAAGTACTTTTGCTTATAGACGACGGCCGCATGGACAAAATTTTGGTATTCGCCTCCCCCACTGCCCAACAAACTATGATGGGCTGTTCAAATTTCTTTGGAGATGGTACTTTTAAAAGCTGCAGCCGACAATTCCACCAATTTTACACAATTCATGCAGATATCGGCAGCACATCCCTGGAAAGCAATATCATTCCTGTTGCTTCTGCATTGCTTCCAGATAAAGTCAGAAAACCTACCAACGCTTGTTTCAATTAATCCAACAAAAAATTCGAAAGTGGGTACCGAAGAATTTCAAAATCATCTTTGAATTAGCAATAATTCAGGCTCTTCGATCATGCTTTCCCAATGCGAAGATTACAGGCTGTAACTTTCACTTCAATCAGTGTGTATGGCGAAAAGTGCAAGAAATGGGGCTTACCAGTGAGCGCAGAGAAAATAAAGAAATTCGTTTACATATAAGAATGTGTGCTGCTTTGTCACATATACCGCACGAAAAATTAGATGATGGTTGGTTACATATCATGGAAAATGCATTGAGATGCGACAAAATCCAAATTTTTAGTGATTACTTTATTGACCAGTGGATGGAAAATGACGTTATAAAAGATATGTGTGTATGCTACGATAAAAGACACAGAACAACAAATTGTTTGGAGGGTTGGCACAATCGCCTCAACAGAAGAATTTCTAGAAGAAATAACAATTCCATTCAACTAAGAAGTGCATTGAAAGAAGAAAGTTTATATTACAGTAATTGTCAATTGCAGGTCGAATTACCTATGACACCTAAAAAGAGGAAGACGAAATATGTATTATTAGATGAAAGAATAAAAAACACAGTTAATGATTATATTAATAATAAAATTAGTATTGGTAGATGTTTAAGAAATTAATCGTATATTGTAAAAATGCAATAATTCTGGTGTCACTATTTGTAAATGATATCACCTTGTAAATAAATAAAATTTTAAATTATTTTTTCCTATTTTCATTTCTAATGTTAAGTAAGCTTATCATTTTTTTATCTGACAAAAGGAAAGTCCCCAACTAAGAAGAGGCCAAGTACAAATATATCCCAAGAGTGCCAACTAAGAATTATTTTACTTGAAAATGGGCGAGTCGTAAACTAAGAAGGGGCCAAGTAAGAGTAATTCGTCCTAATAGGTAGGCATTTTGCCTGCACGCCCCTTTTTCCTCTTAACCCTTTCAGTCCCAATTTTTTTTTTGATATCCAAAAATTCTGATATTTGGTAAATTAGTTTGTTTTGCCCTATAATAACATTATATTTTTGGAAAAAAGTCCTAGGGTTACCCTAATTTGACATTTGATGTGTACATTATAGTGTACAATGGGACTTTACGGTCTCGATCACTTCAAAATTTTGGACTTCTCTATTTCCTATAATAATGCAAAAATTAAAGCTTGTAACAATCATTTATTATTTTTTATGGTATAACATGAAACAATTTTGTTTTTTTGTGATGCATAAATGTACATCACATTTTTGACACATTATGTGTGTTCTGCTTTTACATTCCGGAAATTTGCAACGAGATGCAAAGCTTTTGTCATCAACGGCAGGCAAATGATTATAGCCATCTAATCGGACTTCAGCAACAGGATGTATTTCAGGTCGTGTATTTCTGCTACTTGTAGGTAGCGAAGGAGATGAATTTGAAGGTCTTCCTCGTTGCCTTGTTGTTAAGTTTTTATTTGACCCGATAAGAGCTTCAGCAATATATGCGCGAAAATGCAAAAGATCCATAATGTCCTTTTTTCTAACTCCCAGAGCAACAGCTTTCGATTTATATTCCAGCCAGCCATTTGTACAAGCTATATCTATAGCATGTGTAAACATGCGAAGAGTCCATTTACGTGATCTTATAAATGTGCGATATATAGTAATAAGAAAGTCCATTTTATCGACGCCACCCATGTTGATGTTATAATTTCTAACAACTTCTGGCCGAGAAACATTTATGTACTCTTTGGACTGTTTGTCCCACCTCTTACACTGGTCTGTCGAACCAACACTCATATAATTAGAAGCCATAATGACTGCCTTATTGTCAAACCACTTGGTAAGGATTACTTCTCCATCACCACTGACAAGTTCCTCTGCAGTACCGCGGCCCTGTTTTTTCATATCTGCATCTGAAGAAAAGGGAGGATTTTTGAACCTTTCCACTCGTGCAGTACCTGCTACATAAATGTTCTTTTGCCTTAAATATTGAAGTAAGTTGTAATTGGAGAAAAAATTATCATAATATAATTGTATATTTTTTTCTCCAATGCGCTCACAGAGTTTCAGAACTACAGAAGCCCCCAAACCAAGAACTTCTTGTTGGTCAGGATTTAGTTCTGTCGTAGAACCCTGATATACTATAAAATCATACATAATGCCGCTTGTACCACATAATGCGAATATTTTGATTCCCCACGGACAAGGTTTTCCTTTAACAAATTGATTTATATTTAGCTTGCCTTTGAAAGGGACCATTTGCTCGTTGACGCACAAAGCAGGTTCCAAAGTAAGATTCATCATACGTCTTCGGAGAATATCGTAAAGTGGGCGCACTTTCCACAATCGGTCTGTACACTCTGGTGGTTTTTCTTGAACGTTTACAAAATGCAAATGTTTGCGCAGTTTGAAGAATCGATCCCTTGGCATTGCATCTGCTATCATAGGAATTCGTAATTTATTTTCCCAGTAACACCGAACTCTGGGGTAATTCAAGTTTCCCATTAGAATATGCAAAGCTGTAAAAGTTTCTAGCTCGGCCTGAGACGTTGGAGTAAATTTGGCATGCTCTTGCACGGCATAAAGATTAGTATTTTCAACCATGAGGTGAAACAGCTCATCGGTAAAATACTGCCTAAAAAAATATAGAGGGCTTTCCAAATCTACAGGCTGAACAGTTGTTGGTTGAAACCATTTTATATTTGGCGTTAAATATTGTACATTTTTTCGCCAAATTATGTCTTTTTTTTGTGTCAATTCATTAAGTATATAATATGAATTGATACGGGCAGTTTTACTTGTTTTTGTTAGTACTCGCTCACTACCAATAAGAACTGGTTGAATATTTGAATTATTTTCTTTATCTGGTTCTCCCATTTCAACATCATCTTGCTCCTGGATAAGAACATCTGCAACTTTATTGTGTTCAACCTCATCCTGAATATCCATTGGAACTGTGAAATCTGGCTCATCTACTTTGTCTAAAATAAAAATCCTATGATTTGGCAACAAAATAAATAAAACGATTTTTAACAAACCTTGCTGGAAACCTTCTATTTCCCACCCATCATCATCCTCACTAAGACAGTCAAGGTCAGAATCATCATTCTCCAAACAGTTTACTAGTTCTTCATATGATAGCGGCTTTTTATTCATTTTGAAAGCTGTAACAAAACTATTTTTATGTGCAATTCAAAAAAATTTAAAGTTAGGTGTACTCACTTTGCTAAGACCCAATGTACACGACAGTGTACGTACCTTTGATGGACCAGTATACGGAAATATATCCACCAGCTTCCTAAATAATATTATACATGGTATAGTTCAACTATTTTTTATAACACCAAATTTTACAAAATGCACCACTGCAACTTTGCATAAATAAATAACCAATAAACAAACACGTTCTGGCCACTTTCGACATAATACTGCGCGCGATACTGCTAATAGGTCGTTCATTTGACCTTCGACACATAGATGGCAGTTAGTGCGTACCAACTCTTAGAAAGGGGTACACGTCAGTGCACAATGGGATGCAACGATCAAAATCCACTTACAATTTGTATTTAGCTAACGTTAATTTTCGGTACACTACAGTGTACGCAGGGACCGAAAGGGTTAAGCAGAACAAAGCTATACTTTTAACTTATTTTAACTGCTTTTTAAATGATTCTTAGTTCAGGTTAGTTAGTTAGAAATTAATATAATTTTAAATATATGTAATAATTGTTTAGCCCTAAATGCGTAATTTTCCTGCGGTTTGAATTTTTTAATATATATTTTCATTCTCTATTAAATAACCATGTCTCTTCGAAATGGAGAATAATTTTATATAAAAAGATATAACATGACTAAATACATTATTTATCATCGGACGACACAGGTGTTTCAACATTCCTGGCCTTATTTAAATCATAAAAATCATACTACATATTATATGTTAATTCAACAGTTTAATACGGATTTTTTAATATTTTAATAATACTGCAAGTTATTTCACAATTTCATAATCATATCTCGTATTCGCCATCTGGTGCGCTCTTGACTTTACCCAGTCACTTTAATTTTGCTTAATAAAAGATGATAAAACATCATTAATACATCATTAATTGTAGTTTTACTAATAGCCATAGCTTTTTTATTGATTGGTATGCAAAACCATTGCAAAATATTGATTTACAAATAACACAAAGAAAAGAAAAATGGTCAAGATTCAAAACACGCCACAAGGTTCCGATTTGAAACTTGACTTCGATTTCAAGTTTGAGAAAAAATATTTAATGTTTGCCAAAATACCGAAATAAAATATTGGCCAATAGCCAATTTATAACCCAAAAACATTTGGTGACAACCAAGGCTGTTAATCAAGGTTCTATAAAGTGAGGATAAGAGATGGGCAGCGTTGAATATATAGCAAACAATGAGCCTACCTATATTTACTACATCTTCCACAGTACCACAAATATACTGCGCGGCTTATTTAACGCATAACGAAAAACTTGCCTCAATTTTGATGTTCGTTTTTAATGATTTCTTTTTCTAATTGTAGGTTTTTTCTTAAGCATATCACTACCTTTATTGTTTTGCTTAAAAAAGAATCTTTGGTATTATACCGGGTGTCATAAAAATGTTGTGTTTTTTTATGGAAATTCAAAACACCCTGTGGGATTTACTAGCCATTGCATGTTATCGGAATTTTAGCCAAATGAAGGTCTCATGTTTCCTTTACATTTTCTTTTTTTGATTTTGTTTATCTCTGTTTTTTTTATTCGTTATGCGTTGAATAAGCCGCGCAGTGTATGAACTGTTTCTTAACTCAAAGCTTGGTGTATAATACGGCGTACTTATTTCAAACTTAACGGGGAAAGTATCTATACTAAAATTCATTTACAGATAACAACGACATGAACAACAACTTTGTTCCAACACGACAAAAAACCCTACCTATCACCGTCCCTAAATTTAATTTGCAGACTGTCAATAAAATTTTGAACTTGGCAATCGATGACACTGGTAAATTAGTTAAGTGGCCGTTCGGGGACGGTCCTAGTACATAATGTTTACGCGCTCTTGGCAGGCATGTGTTTACATTGTTGGAATCTATAAATGCTCTTTTAAATTCTCTTTTCTTTTTAGCTCTATTTCTCAGGAACTATTCACTCGATTTAAACGAACAAGGTTGCGTTGGGAAGGCAATTGAATTCCCTTTAAAAAAAGGTGTCACCCGACCCCCCTTTTTATTTAAGATTTTAAGGGTGAAAGCCACCCCGTCGTAGGGGTTCAAGTAGAGGGGGGCGGGGGTGAAAATAGCAAAAAAATATGTCCCCCTGAGAACTAAGGTTCCCGTGTTCGAGCGAATTTTGATTTATTTATTAACAAGGAAATAAACCTGGGTGAAAAGTTTTCGGTGAACCACCCTGTATATGCTGTCACGTTAAATACTGTAAACTTACAACAATGGTTTTTAACGGCTATGCCATGAAAGATCCATACGATGTATTAAGATGTTTTTTTATGTAGCAAACCTGACAACGCGAATAAGTAAGTATTGTTGCGTTATCCATTACATAGTTGTCATGAACGCTATATTAGTAATATACTAAATGGTAATTTTGGCAATCTTCAACTAGAAGATAAATTAAAAATTAAAGTATTGAGCAAACAAGATTTAAACCTGACACAAGTTAGTAAAAGCACAAAATAGGACTTTTACCCTTAAACATATAAAAACATTTCTGTGAAAATGGCTGACTAAATGCTCTAGCTATGATATGCATAAACAGAAATTTAGTAGGTACATGAAATAAATGATTTGAAGAAAAAGTCTTTGAGAAATTTATTTCCGTGAAAGACCGTAGAGCGGATTTTCACTTTTTTTGGGGCCGGACCCCCGTTCCCAAGAAAGCATAAGAAAGGTGAATTCCTACGAAATTTGGGCGTGGTCCCAAAAGATTCTTGCCTGCGGCTCTTTACCTCTACGGTCTACACCCCCAGTTAGTTAGTTCGCCCCAAAATGCTAGCTACGCCACTGTTCCCTGATATAGCACTACTGTCACTAGTGTTGGGCGCATCTGAATTAAAAACAATCGAAAAACCGATTATGCAGACAACTCGTGTCATTCGATTTCAGTTTTATTACGTATTTGAAGCTATAGTCTGTTGCTTAATGCCAGAGAGTAATAAATCATTATTCAGCTATAAAACCCAGTGGTCTTTGCCGTACTCCATAGGTGTAGTCCAATTATTATTATTTATTTATGTTCTGTGTCGTTTGTTCATCAAAGTTAGAATGTGACTGTGTCGTAATATGGACTTGTGTTTTGAGCTTGTGTTTTTATGGAATTAAACGTTTTAGGCCTTAAATTGGATCTGATGATGCCTATTAAAGGCGATACACGTGTCACCTAATAAAGATAAACACGTAATTTTAACGAGACGGAGACTTTGTGTCATTCCCCATCTTTTTAGTAAATTGTATGTAAGGTCTCTTAGAGTACAATGGACGATTTCTACAAATTCCTTGAAACAGTTATTCACATGAATTTTTAGTTACTGTGCCATGCATTCGCATATGTTTTGTGTCCTGTCATTGTTGTTATGGTTTCGATATTTTAGTTCCTCTAGCCCTTGTCAGCCGAACAATAATTAGTTAAAACTGTGGAAAAAAACTATTCAAACGCAGTTCTAATGAATTTATTTATTCTGATTGGAGAATGTGATAAAATTATAAGCAGGACATGTAGAAAGTTTAATAAGATGTATCCGAATCTGCAGCCAATGAACGACAAAAAAATTGTACGATTTCAAAACAATTACGTTGCGTTTGGTGCAACTTTAAAAGGGCCAAGAAAGAATAATAATCATATCAAAATGCTAAAGCAATAAACTTGTTAAATAAAATTTCAAATAATATGCTCGAAATGCTGTCCTTTTACTTCTAAACGCTTTAAAATGCGCTTCTTGACTGCAGCCGTCGTGGCAGATCTAATTTCATTTGGATCTAGATCTTGAAATGCTTGGTTGACTCGATAGAGTAAACTCTTCTCGCAAATTTACTGTGATTCGTAAACCTTGTCTTTGAACATACCCCACAAGTAAAAGTCTAATGCATTAAGATCAAGGAATCTCGGAGGCCAATTCCATAGTCCTAAACGGCTTATCCAACGATCATCAAAAAGCCTATCTAGTTCAGAGGTAAACTACTCCTGTACAATGTGCAGGAGGTCCGTCGAGTGATACCAACAGCTTCGATATTTTTTAAGTGGCAGATTATCGACAAAGTTATGGCAAATGTTCTCAATATATGGAGGTAGTTTATTGATGTTAGTGTCTCCTCGCATATCACGTACCTTAACTGGTTGCCTAGTAACATTTAAAAAACATTAAAACTGAATTTTCCTTTATATCCTGCTTCTCTCGCGATATGCGGATTTTCACTTGATCAAAAATGACGATTTCTTCTATTAAAAATTCCTTCCCTTGAAAATTTTGATTCATCCGTTTAAATTGTTTTACCTAAAGAATGCGGATCTTCTTGGGTGCGCACCAAAAGCATTTCGCAAAATTCGACTCTCTGCTGAGGATCTTAAGGCTTCATTGCTTAAACTTTATTGAATTTATAATCATGCATGTTATAATCTTCCAGAATTCTTTAAACTGATGAACACGATATACCCAAATCATCTGCAGCACTTCGTATTGATGACTGGGGAAATGCACGAAAATATGCCAAAACATTAATCTTGTTGTCTTCATCAGAAATTACGGGTCGTGGTCTTTGCCTTTTTAAAATTGAACCAAACGCAACGAAATTATGTTGAAATCGTACATATTTTTTATTGTTCATTGGCGGTAGATTCGGATACATCTCATTAAACTTTCTACATGTCATGCTTATAATTTTATCACATTCTTTAAACAGAATAAATAAATTCATTGGAACTGCTTTTAAATAGTTTTCTTCCATAGTTTTAAATTAATTATTATTCGGCTGACAAATAAAAATGCTTATGAATCAGAAACTTGACTTGTGGACTATTTTTTCAACTTTAGAAACTTGACTAGTTGGGTATAGGTATGGTATACATTAATGAATAGCACATTTTATCAGCTTTTCAAAGCAGTAATAATATACAGGGTGTTTCATTTGACAAAATCGACTTTTACATAAAAGGCCTCCGGGTATTGCCTCACTTCCAACCAAATTTCAGTGGCTTAGCATCTCAAAGTTTAAAAATATCACCATGTATTGCAGGTCATGTTTTCCAAGAAAAAGTGAAAAATAATTAATATCTCAAGATCGGCAAGAGATAGGTATAGAAAAGTGATAAGGAAATTTTTGGATCATTCCATTGACTGGTTCGCCGGAAACGTCTAATACGCCATCGTCGTGAATCACCCTGTATTTTTTAATTATATTTTATTTTGTAATTTATTTATTTTTAATTATAATTACATTTTATACTTTTAACAACATTAATATTATAAAACTGAAATATTGAAATTTTATTGCGAAGAAATAAGAACAACATTAATAGATACATAAAACGAAAGTAGGTATCAGTAATAAAAGAAACATCGAAAGTAAAAACAATTACCCAGGGTTTTTTAAAGATGGTTGTCAAAATGCCGACCGTTTTCTTAAATGCAGTATTGGTACATTTTTGTTATTCTTCCAATTACATTAAAAAAAATCATATACCTATTAAGAAGAGTTTGGAAGGCCAGCCCAATTTTTTCACGAAGTTCCGTTAGAGATTCATATCGTGTCTTATATACTTGATTTTGTATAAAACGCCACAAGAAAAAATCCAAAACGGGAAGATCTGGAGAACGTGCAGACCACCTCACAGGCCCGTTTGTACCTATCTATCTCTGAGGTAAGTTATTGTCCAAAAATAGCCTTAATACTAGAGTTGTGGCCCAGAGCACCATCTTATTGGAGATACGGAATTAAAATAGGCCAATGAAATATTTTCCAGCAATTCGGGACAACTTTCTCCAGAATTTCTAGGTATTTACGTGCTGTGAGACCCCCATCATACATCCGGTAGCCTATGCGTCGGCCTAAAATAAAACATGATATACCAATACTGAAGCCGCCCTTCTTGTGCCCTTTCAAAAATTAAATGGTGATTTTCTGCAAACCCATGCCCTCCTCTTGAAAAATAGCATTTTTCAGACCAGATAACAAGTCTGCCAAAAGATGCGTTGGTACGGATTTGTTCTAAATACCATTGACAAAGAGTTATTCATAAATAAAGGTTTATAGGGGAAAAAGTTATTCGACGCTCGACCCGAGAAAAGCAAACAACGAAACGCGGCAATATGAGATTTGGCGAAATCATTAGAGTGGGAGGTAATCCGGCCAACTGTCATAATTTTAAACCGGCCGTGTTTCAGCCGTTAGTCGATGAGTTATCGTTATCGAGTTTAGTTGTCGTTTTTGTTGAAAGAAGTGTATTGTATAACTGTTTGTTTTTGTGAGTGCTGTGCTATTGTAAAACTATGCCTGATAATGCCTGTACGTTTCGAGGGTGTCACTCAAAAGAAGGTCAAGAAATAAGCATGTTTGCATTTCCAGAGGATCCTGAACAGTAATTACATTTGCACCGCTTTAGGATTGTTGATTAAAAATGTAAGGAAAGGTAACAAAACTGCTGTTCAATATTTAAAAAGATATAAAGGGATACATAAGAAAGTACTGTTTTTCTACTTCTATATTAGTAAGAATCTGCTTACGTACTGTCTACTTTATCCGTAAAACTTTAATTACACACACTAGGTATATTTAGAAGCCAAGCTGTGTGTAAGAGCAGTTACGTAATATTATAATGTCTGTATTAACAAGGGCAATCTTCGCTAACGCTCGTACCGTAATTTTTGAAATCATGTATAGTAGGCTTCTTAGCACTCTTGGTATGTAGCACACTAATTTATTTCCTTTCTAAAATGTACTATCACTTAGTAACGCACAATCAATAAAACATTACAAAAATATTTTTATTTTATTTAATTTTTTTATGATTTCACGAAGTTTGCTGGAAAGCCAATAACATGAAACACAGAAGATATTTATGAAAAAGGTTCTTCTTACTAGGTACCCACATTTTGTATTTCAGCGTAAAGCATATTGCAGCTTCATCGTTTTAGTGCTTCTTTTAGTGTAATAACCTGGCCCACTGTCAATATATCGAGGTGAAGGACCTATAATTTGGACCCCATTTAATCAATATTAAACTCGGGATTTTGTCGCTTCTCGTTTTTTGCTTTTCTCGGGCTCGGCATCTCCGGTGTGAATGTTGCTTTAATTTAAATTTATGCGGTTGATATTTTTCAAAATTCTCTGAGCGTCAGAGCTTGCTACAACAACTTCTTCCTCTAATTTTCTAAAGAATGCTTCTGCTTAATGTAAAACATGTATTTCTTTTCTCTCCCCATCTTCCTCAATGTGTATTTTGAGAAGTGGCTGAATAAACGACCTGGGCTCAGCTAGAGTAGTTGTTTTTGAATAAGGAAATATTTCAAAAAATAGTTGCCTTCTTTCGGAATACCTAATATAAACGAAAACAATCGCCTCATATGAGAAATTATCCTATAGAAAGCGCTTTAAAAACATTACATATTGAAATATAATTCAGAAGCTTATTGGGAATTTTTATTTCATTGCAAAAAATATACCAACATATCATATTTTCCATAATTGTTATCATAAACAGATATTGTAATAAAAAGTAAAATAAAATGACCTATGTAATAAATTATTTAATAAATGATCATAATCTAACAGATCTGTCAAGTTTTAGACATTTTCGTTTGTTTTTAATAAATTGGTCATGGCCTACTGTTACAAGCAAAGTAAGGAAGTAAAGAAATCGAATTTTCAGCTTGCTTTTCAAAATAAATATAAATATTGAGATGTTTTTGAAAAGCCCAAAGGTTGCCTAATCAATTTAAAAATAATACACAGAGTATCCCATTAATCCCATAGGTTTTGTTATTATATATCTCGAGAACTAATATTTTTAGAGAAAAGAAACTGATTACGTCACTGAACTCTATGCAAAAAGTTCTATCAATTTAAGTTCTTACCTTTTTGATCAGTTAATGCATAACGGAAATGCGAGGGTGCCTAAAAAGCGAAGTAAAAAAGACAGCCATGACATATTGGACACCGGGATCTTTCGTTTCGTTAAAAAGTAGCACACTGACGCGAAAACCGCAACATTCTATTTTTATAAATAACTCCAGTATCCCTAAAAGTATCGAAAATGGGTACAGGGTAGGGGAGACTGTCTTAAAATGACATAGTCAGATAAAATACAGTTAAGTAATTAACATACGCAGTGGCGTAACTAGCCCTCTGACCTGGGGGTGGCCTAGGCGAAATTTTTTTTGGACCACGCCCAAATTTTAACAAATTTGGTCAATAATCAACAGTAATATCACAAGACCTCGTTTTTTTATCGGTTAGATTTTTCAGCTGTCACGAAAACTTTTTTTGGAAATTTCTCGAGTTGAATTCAACGAGTATTGCCAAAAAAGTTTGAGTGAAAAATGGAAAATTTAACCAATAAAAAAATGATGGTCGAGTGATATTTGGCAAGATTATTTATTATAATTTATATAGATTATAATAATTATAAATTGATGCTATATTTGCGAGGCGAGTAGCGAGTTTACAAAGTCAGCCTTTTTCTGGGGGGGTGCCTAGCGAGGTCTGGGGGGGCCCGGCCCCCCTAGGCCCCCCTGTAGTTACGCGCCTGAACATACGCCTCGTGAAATGTCAAGCGTGAATGCGTACATTTACAGTTTAGATGTGCAACAGTTTGTTTTCACCACCTGTGATTTTTAAGCCCAGTATAATATTAGTGCTAAAAAGACAAACAAAAATAATAATTATTGTTTCAGATATTTCATAATTGTCTTTTAAAGATATTTATTCTTTCTGTCGGTGAATTTCATAGAAAAAATAAGTATACTTTTATTTCGGTTCATTTTCTTACAATATCCTACTCGTTTAAAATGGCATAGTCTATTTACGTATAGAACGACATAGGTATGTCATTTTACCTTAGTAGAATATAATCATTTATTTTCAGAATAGTTGGAGAGTATAAAAGAAAAAGCAATAGGCAATCCTGCAGTGAAGATTGTATGAGGTTGGCTATCGAGGCAGTGAATCAAGCCAATAATGGGTGACTTGCAGCTTCAAAACAGTTCAATGTTCTGCAAGGTGGTTTAAGAAGACGAGCACAAAATAAAAACAAAAAAGTAAAAGGTGCAGACAAAGGTCTTGGACGTTTTTTGACAACTTTTCCACTGCACATGGAAAACGAACTTGTGGAACATATTAAGTCGAGAAAAAATATGTTGTTTGGACTTACTGTAACGGAGCTAAGAAAGTTGGCCTATGGTTTATAGAGGCAAATAATTTAGTTCAAAAGTTTAATAAAACTGAGAAAATGGCGGGGTTTGAATGGTTTCGGCGATTTCGCATGCGTCACCCTGGAATAAGTTTAAGAAAGCCCGAATCTACATCGGCAGCGAGAGCACAAGAATTCAATGAACCTAAAGTGTCAATCTTCTTTCTGCATTTGGAGGAACTCATGGAGAAATTTAATTTTGAGCCAAATAATATATATAACGTAGATGAATCTGCCTTTTCGACGGTGCAGAAACCACCTAAAATTTTTGCCACTAAAGGCAAAAAACAGGTGGGGTCAGTAACTAGTGCTGAACGTGGTACTCATACTACAGTAGTATGTTGCATGAACGCAGCAGGATCTTTTATTCCTCCTGCCTTAATCTTTTCCAGGAAAAAACATAAGCAGGAACTCGTTGATGATGCGCCCATAGGAACATTACTTCTTTGTCAAGAGTCTGGTTGGATGACAGGCGAACTCTTTTTGCTTTGGTTAAAGCACTAAAGTATGCCAAAGAAAATGGCATAAGTTTAATGTGTTTGCCTCCCCACTGTACCCATCGGATCCAACCATTAGATGTTACGTTTTTTGGTCCGCTATTTATTACAATCAACAAATTGACCGGTGGCTGAAAGCTAATCTTGGCCGTGTCGTAGGCTCATTTCAAATAGGAAATATATTTTCTGTAGGCTATGATAAAGCAGCAACTACGGCAATAGCACCTTCTGGTTTTACTGAAACCGGAATCCCGTTTAACCCAGAAATCTTCCCAGACCACTTGTTTATGCCCAGTTCGATAACTGACCAACCTCACATCACTGCTGAGAATCATCCCAACTCTGACGATGATTAAATTGCGGCTTCATCAGGTCACAAAATTTCGACTATTGAAGCAACTGGATCTATAAATGATGAAAGAAAAACTAATGACTCCGAGACAACAGCAGTTCACCTCACGGTGCTTTCTCCACAATCCACATCCAAAACAAGTAACCACTTCAGAAAGCAAGATAAAAAAGAGATCGCAGAAATCGGCTGAGTGAATAGGCACACCACAGATGGAAGAAATTAGGAAGAAGTACGAAATGAAAATTGAGACAGAAAAAAGAAAATCCGAAAGAAAACGATTTCAAAGAAGAATTTTATTGTAGAAAGTGACAGTGAAGATGAAAGAGGATATTTGCAAGAAATAGAAGAAAGCGACGAAGATAATGCTTCATGTATATTATATTGTAATGGACTATACAGCCTTTTAAAATCTAAAGAAGTTTGGATTAGATGTCAGATGTGTAAAAAATGGGCCCATACCGAATGCGCTGGTATAAGCAAGAGAACCAAACAATTCATATGCGACATTTGCATAGACAAAAAGATGTACGCTTAAACCAAGTGTTTCTCTTGCTTTTTTTTTATAATCAAAAAGTTCTCTAGTTTAGGAAAAACTTTTCCACTTATTATTGCTTATATTTGAGAATATGAATTACTTACTTTTTAAAATTTTAATTTAAATAAAAATACATTTATGAAGGGTATGTCATTTTATCCGATATACTTGTGAAGACCAGGAAAGCGAGTTTTTTAGAAAACACTATTTTTTTTTTACGTGGACATTTATCTAAAAAAATTCAGATGTACTACCTTGTGTTATGGTTTCAATAAATTATTTAAGCAAATTCTGTGCATTTATTTCACTTTCTGCCCCGATTTTTTTCCCAAAATAGTTTGGGTATGTCATTTTATTACAGTCTCCCATACAGGGTACATTGAGATCAACGACCAGGCGCGTAACTACAGGTGGGCCTGGGGGGGCCGGGCACCCCCCAGACGTCGCTAGGCCCCCCCCAGAAAAAGGCTGACTTTGTAAGCTCGCTACTCGCCTCGCAAATATAGCATCAATTTACAATTATAATCTATATAAATTATAATAAATAATCTTGCCAAATATCACTCGACCATCATTTTTTTATTGGTTAAATTTTTTATTTTTCACTCAAAACTTTTTTGGCAATACTCGTTGAACTTTGGGCTTGTTTATTCAAAAATCAAATCCCTCGAGCTTCGCTCTCGAGATCTAATCAGAATAAACATGTCCAAATTCAATTGAAAAATTTCCAAAAAAAGTTTTCGTGACAGCTGAAAAATCTAACCGATAAAAAAACAAGGTCTTGTTAAAATTTGGGCGTGGTCCAAAAAAAATTTCGCCTGCGGCGCATTTCACCTGCAGCGGGCTCTCCGCCGCCCCGCATCTACACGAGCCGCCGCTACAAGTCACATTAACAGGCCCACCCTAGGCCACCCCCAGGTCAGAGGGCTAGTTACGCCACTGTCAACGACTAACCGTACGGTGTGTAAAGTTGTCCCTTTTCTTTTTCTTCTTTTAAGAAATAAACTGATCAATAACAAGCATTCGTTGAGCACGAGCCAGAGGGACATTACGTGCGTGTAATGCAACAATGTCGAATATTTTCCAAAAACCAATAATAATTTCTTGGTTCAATTAATATTCAGTTTTTCAACTATCCTTCTCCTATGCCGAAAATGTTCATTCCAGGAGCATTGATGAAATTTGAATAATTAAGTATTTAATAGAGATTAAAGTTGATCTGATTTTGATCGAGAATTAAATGTTACAAAAACTTTATTATCGTACCTCGATATTTAAATATTATTCCATTAACATTGACAATAAAAATCATAATCCGTGTTTATAGTCGACTTTGTTGCTATTCAGACCGTAAAGTTGCACAAGATTTTTATTACTTTTGCTTTCATTTAAAGACATGTGCCGGAGTATCTCAAATAAAACGTGCATTATATTGTTCTAATGTGTCTCATTGACCTTTTCAATAGTTATTATTTATGCGAAAAAAATGAATAACAGATTTTTTGTTTAGGTGGTTTCGTCTACTTTGCCTTTTTTAATAGGACTGTCCAAAAAAAAGTTACAAAATGTTCACTGTGGCCACCATTTGACCAATACAAGTAGTTTTTTAACACTATTGGTAATAGTTTAGACAAACTATTGTATTATATTCTATTTGATCCTGCCCAGTGAATTTACTTACCCTATACTCATTTGCGGCTGGTAAATGGAACATTACAGTATCAGATACCGTAATGTGTTGCCTAGCAACCATGTCTAGATTTTAGAAACAATGACTTTTTACTTTCGATTTTTGACAAATTGTCACTTAAGATTATAAGATATAAAATATTCAAATACGCATATTTCGCAATTATTTCATGCATCAAAAATACGTTTTTAAATTAACTAAATGCATTATTTATTACTGAAATTTTCAAATGCTCTCTAAGTTCTTTCAGAACTTCTTCTATTCTTAAGCCATATATGCCTAAAAGGGGATTCAATGAATTTTCAATTTTTTTTATGTGAACTTATTAAAGATAAGACCCAGTTGAGTTAATTGTTGTTTATATAAAAAAAAGTTATACAGGTTTTTGATTTTGAGTATGTACTAAATGTAGTTATTGATAATAATTTGACAAATTATATTCCACGCCGACATTAAATAGTGTTATAATGATTATTTACCTCATCCATTATAAAAGCGGGTTGATTTTCACCTGATTATTCAGCGATAATCTCCCGCTCTCCGGTGAAAATCACCCTTGTCAAAAGTGAAAATCTCACCCGTCAGAAATCCAGCGATAATCTCCCGCTCTCCGGTGAAAATCACCCTTGTCAAAAGTGAAAATCTCACCCGTCAGAAATCGTTAGTTTTTTATTTGGTAAATAATCTTCAAAATACATTTCGGGATTGGGAAATAATCAGAAAATCATTCTCAGATTTTTTGCCATTAGGAAATCGCTCTCGGGCAAGCCCTCGAGCGATTTCCACGGCAAAAAATTTTCGGGATGATTTTCGATAATTTCCCTATCCCTTAATATATTACTACAGACAATACGTTACAATTTTAAATTCAGTATTACCATTACAGCGATTATTCGCTATCTGACGATGAAAACATTTCATTACTGTCGCTACTGCTGTCATCTGCAGGATTTATAATAATAGGTTCTACCATTACTTCAACGCGTACATCTAAGTCCCACATTTTTTTTCTACGCCCTCGACATGTAATACGCACTTATGCCAATCTGGTGCTTGTAAATTGGCTATTGCCGTTTTTAACAGTTCTTTAACATCTTTTAATTTAAAAGTTTTATTTTCATGCGCCACTTCGCCTTTTATCTGTGCCCATATAAGCTCGATTGGATTTAGTTCACAATGGTAAGGCGGTAAACGTAATATTGTAACACCTCGTTCACGAGCCATCTCATCCACTACATATTTCGTATATTTTTTTTTGTGAAGTCTTGCAAGATCGAGCAACTGCACTTTTAGCATTTTTTCGCCAAATGCAATATTTTCTTCTTCGAGCTAGTCAACAATTTGGCAAAGCTTCCACTCGACGGCGATTACCGACCCACATTCAATACGCAGTAAGATGGATTTAACCAATCTTCAAACACTCCCGAGTTTATATCCTCATTATAATCACCGGCTTTACGAGATTCAAACACGTATAACCGACCTTCAACAAAACCAGAATCACTTCCGATGTGGATTATAATTAACCGACGACCTTTTCCTGAAGGAGCTTTCAATCCAGTGTACAGTCCATTGATTAAGGCATTACGTGCATCTTTAATGTTGAGATCTTGCCAAATGTAATTCACAGTATGTCCTTCATTTAACCATGTCTCGTCCGTCGTAAATTCTTTTCCCTGCACAGCGATATTGTTGTATTTTTTCTAGATACTTTCTACGCCACAATACGATTTATTCCTTTTCCACCAAAAGACTTTCGCGATTTCGTTTTAAGAATCGAAAATTCAATTCTTGTAGTGTACGCATTAGAACTCTTCGTGAAATTTTTTGCATATTTTCATCCCTTTCAATTTCCGCAGAAATTTTTTTTAAATTCGAAGAAAAATGCTTGCACTTTCCGACGAATGGCTAACTTCGTTTGCTGATTAATAAAAATATTTTTCCGTCCTCTTGTTTCCTTCTGATCGGACACTTTAGTATTCCTACTGTCCTTGATAGTTCTATAAACACTACGGCAAGATGTCTTAGTCAATGTGGCACAAAGTTCTGCTGCATCAGTGAAGGATATTCCACTGTGTGTAGTTAGAATTCCCTCATACACATTTTTTACCATTGTACGCTCCCCAGGTTTTAAATGACGTCGTTTTGTAACTTGTTGGTTACTATCACGTGAAGAACTCGCCTGCATTATAATATTTGCTGTTTTGAATAACCACCAAAATAACACCAAAATAATAAAACTGAATTGCTAATATCCTCTTGATTGAAACTTGTCTACGACACTGAACGTTGGTTAGAGGCGATAAGAAAGCGTGCGAGCGCCTTTAGACATGGGTTTTTCCTACCTGCGTTTTAAAAATTAGGTAAAACAGGTACCGTAGGGTGAAAAGGCCCTTAATGACATGCCGATTTCGGTAAATTTTATGGAAATTCCAGTAAAATCTATTAGAACTTGGCAACATGTAATGACCTATTTATGCACAATCTTCCCAAGCGGTTTGTATTGCTTTTATTTAACTTTAAAGTGGGCGAATCAATGTTAATTATTTTCGCCGCACTCCGTTAATGGTTATATGAACAGTTTTGCCAATTATTTTGAGACCGTAATATAGGTTACCAACCATTCAAGACTTGAATGATTGATTTTTTCTGACATTAATTTTGACACTGTGATATGCATAGTATAAAACCGCATTTTAGTAATCCAGTCTATTTATTTTTATAAACCCACAATAACAAATGAAAGAAATAAACATAAATACTTTTTAAAGAAATAACTTCAAATTTTATGCATCATTAAATACATAATTTAAGGGGAAATCGTACCACTGAAAAATCCGAAATGGTCGTCTTAAGAAAATACAAGGTTGATGATGGATCCAGTAAACCGAAAAATGGGTTGTAGATTGTAAACATTTTGCACGATAAGAAAAAAGTTATCATTATAGAGACTCGAATTCCGGCCAAACTCTATGTTTTTGATACCAAAAGAATATGTTAAAATACAAAACATCCACCGCCCAATTAAATAACAAATAAGAATTAATTACGAGTTAAAGAAAAACATGACCTACCAGTATATCTTTCTATACGTTTTTATCTAGGTATTATATTTAATTTTCAGACAATTGTATTTTCGAAAAATTTATGACGGTGAAAATGTGTAAATAAAATCATGATCTTTGCTTCAAATCAGTCCACAAAAGGAGTGAACAGGTCGTTTATAAGGCCCGACAACATTAGCCTATTGACCTGCGGTCACTGGTCATATTTTTTCTCGAGTAGGACCTTGGCCACGTTAGTTATTGGGTCACACGGCGTCTATGAAATTTATACGAGATGTTCTTACTATGTTGTAATAATTTCTTCAAAGAAAAATAATGCAGTAGAAGCACCAATAGGTGACACCCCTAATAATATAAGAGCCCGCAAACCCTCAAAAAATTAAAGATATGCTCGGTCGATCGGTGTCCGCCCACTTCGTACTGTCCCATTTTGTATCATGATAAAATTTTACCTGGTATAGTGCCATTTGGTGCCGTCTGTTCGAAAGTAACTATTTAGTCTCATTTCGTACTGTGACCCGACATTACCTGGGTCATCCTCTAATTAATATATTATACCTGGAGGGTGGTTTTAAATGTCCACAAACACAAAATGTCCATGAAACAACAATTACGTTGTAAAACTATAATAATACTTAATCGGAGAAGAAAATGTTATAAGAATCTGGATTGCGCAATAGTCGAAATGATAAACGATTTTACCGAAGGTAGAAAGACTGTTGCAGAATGTTTAAATAAATTACAGTACATTGTAAAGTTTGAATAATTTTGTAAATATTAATAGGTACTTAAATACTGTTACGCTCATTATATTTTTTTTTGTATAAAATCTGAATCATTCAAAAAAGACTTTTTTACTTGTATAGTGTTTTTTATATTTTCTGGCCAAAGTTGCAAAAATCTCAAGTTTCAATATATCACTATGTTTTACATTATTTCAAGAAGCTTTTTATACAGGGTGACTCGGATCTAAATGTACATACATCACCAGGAGATAGTGGACATCTTGGGGGTTCTAAATAATCTATCTTTAGTGGGCCCATCTTTCCTCGTTACTTAGATACAGAGTGTTTTATAAGGTTTGGCTCATTTTTGTTTTTGCCATAATTCTTTTAGCACCCGGTATAAAATGTTCATATTCGGTGGAAATATTTTGAGTAGCTATCGCTTCAAAATGCCGTATGAAAATTTTTTGAAATTCAGGTCCGGACTTTAAAAACAAGACTGATTTCATTTTTTTAAATTCAACACCCTGTATATCATATTTTTGTAAATTTTAGTTTTTATTTGAAAAACACATGAAAACTAATTCTAATGACATACTTATCAAGATCCCCGCACTCGCCGTTCAGCCATAATAAATTGCTATTCTTTAGATGTTGAAACACATACAAAATAATAACTGTTTTTATAACGACAGTAATACCAATAATAACAAAAATAACAAAAACATAATTATTTGGGAATATTTTCATAATGGCCACCATTAACTTCTTCACATTTTCTTCCTCTGATATTTAAATTTGAAACTGCACTTCTGATTACACCTGGTCTATTTTTTATTTCCTGAAATGAAGTGATAATGCGTTGCAAGAGGTGCTCCCGTGTATTAATTTCTTCCTCGTGAACTGAATTTTTCATATACCCCCAAAAAAAGAAGTCCAGCGGGTTAAAGTCGGGAGATCTTGCTGGCCAAGAATGGGGCCCCCCAAGACATATCCATCTGTTGGGATATCTATTGTTTAAAAGTTCGGAAACAATTCTTGCATAATGTGGAGGGGCTCCATCGTGTTGGAAATACATTCCTCTTAAATTAACATTCTCATTTTGGAGAAGATTTGGCAAAGTGTTTTCCAAAAAGTGTAAATATTGGTTTCCATCTAATCTTTCTTCAAAGATGTGTGGGCCAATCAATTTACCATTGATTATACCTGCCCAAACATTTATGGAAAACTATGTTGCGAGTGCTACTGCCTAATAGCATTTGGATTTTCTAGAGACCATAGATGACAATTTCTGGAATTGTTGACCCCATCTCTGGTAAACTGAGCTTCATCGGTCCACAAAGTCCGGTGAATATCTCTTTGGTGCCTCCTAATCCACTGACAAAAAACCAAACGGTTAGCATAATCACCTGGTTCCAACCTTTGTACCTCTTGGATATGATAAGGATATAAGCCTTCATTTTTTATTGTTGAATGGGTTAATTTTTGCGTTATATGCAGACGTCTAGCAATTTTCCTTGTGGATGTTTTTGGATTTTCTTCAATCAAATTTAAAATGTCTTCTTCCTGTTGAGCTAGGTGTCTTACAGCCTGATCAATATTATTTTGTGTCGGAAAATGTCCTTGTTCACGAACAAAAGAAAATACATTTGAAAATATTTGATGGTTTGGACATCTTCTTCCAGGAAACCTTAATTCATACTCTCGAGAAGCGGCTCGCCCGTTACCACGCAAAATCCATATACAAATATTATATCAGCGTATTCTTGGTTTGAAAATTGATGGGGCATTTTAAACGAGAAGTAAATGTTTAACAAAAATATCCTCATAATGCCCAAAAATCTGACAGGTTACAACTGACAATGACTTATTATGTTTTGTTGCCCCCCAATATTTCGTTGTTCTGAGGTGCCGAGCCATGGAGTCAAATTGAATTCAAATTTTAACACGCCGCTATTTTATTACTTTGGTTTATTTCTTATTATTGGTATTATTGTCGTTATAAAAACAGTTATTATTTTGTATGTGTTTCAACATCTAAAGAAGAGCAATTTATTATGGCTGAGCGGCGAGTGCGGGGATTTTGATAAGTATGTCATTAGAATTAGGTTTTTATGTGTTTTTGAAATAAAAAATAAAATTTACAAAAATATGATATACAGGGTGTTGAATTTAAAAAAATGAAATCAGTCTTGTTTTTAAAGTCCGGACCTGAATTTCAAAAAATTTTCTTACGGCATTTTGAAGCGATAGCTACTCAAAATATTTCCACCGAATATGAACATTTTATGCCGGGTGCTAAAAGAATTATGGCAAAAACAAAAATGAGCCAAACCTTATAAAACACTCTGTATCTAAGCAACGAGGAAAGATGGACCCACTAAAGATAGATTATTTAGAACCCCCAAGATGTCCACTATCTCCTGGTGATGTATGTACATTTAGATCCGAGTCACCCTGTATATAACTTTTTGATTTTGGTCAAAATATAAATGGATTTCAAGTTCCATTTCTGGGTTTATCAGTGGTATCTACCTGTTATTTTAATATGCGGTACGAAATGGTACTTGCTACAGGTAGGCATTCAAGGCGCAGTACCAAGTGGGAAATTTTTGACCCACGGTACGAAATGAGAAAGTACGAAGTGGGAATAAGCCACGGTAGCCGGTCGATCGCGCCACCTTTAGCCGCAAGTTAAACAAATTGAATAATTTATGAGATGAAAGGGGTGGTCACTAAATAACGAGTCAATCTGGTCGAGTGAGGTATCAAATTTAAGGTTCTATACTCTTAAAAATTCCGTAATTTATATATTTAAGACCTACACACCCCGTATTGGTTCTAAATGATGGTCACCCTACAGCATACAATGGAAAGACGAGTTTGGTGAATAGAAGTAAGGTGACAGAGGTGTTACTTCAGGTAGTTTATTAGACCAAGAAGTATAATAATAATTATACTTGATTATAATTATAGGGATAGGCAGAGAATTAAGATATTATTTATTCTAATATTAAGTAGATAAGAACTTATCTAGAATTAGGGCTAATATGAAAATAGATAAATTGAAATAAATATTAATATTTATAAAAAAAAAATCTACTATGTACAATACAACAACTTAATTTTTAAATTTTAGTAATCATGTTCCAAGTAGTCGATGAACTATCGCCGTTGAGATCCAGAGAAATAATAAGGGGCTCTACACTCTACAGTGCTTTCTAGCATGTTATCAGCTTCCCAAATTCTTTCTTCTATTTCAATCACATGTTTGACGCACTTACTTCATTTTTCACAATCCACTGTCTTTATTCCCTCTTGCAAGAGATTTCCAACGTCTCTCCTTTTAAAAGTGGTGTTATGCCTTGCCACAAACTCTTTTACTTGCGCCCACCAGTGGCGGCTCGTGGGTGTACAAGGGGGTGAGGCTATAAAATAGCGCCGCAGGCGAAAATTTTTCGCGATTTCAAGGTCATTGGCTTAAAATGAATGGTTAGAAATTCAACCAGCAATATAATTATTTTAAAATACTAGGTTTCACGAGAAAAATATTCAATTTGCAAGGTCAATTTCTCTAAGTGCATCCGCTATTGTGTCTCTATTTTGCTCTACTCTCGTAAGCGCTACAGAATTCTTAATATGTTCTTTGGAACTACCCACCCCATGAACTTCAATTGTTTTTTACGCTGCCTAATAAAATACACGGCCAGCAATACAAACTTTGTTTATATGAACTCCCGCAAAGCCATTTGTAACTATCATACCATATGATTGCGAACTTTCCCGACCCACCCTCTTTTCGCTAAAAACTGCCGTTATTTTTGGTGTTGGTCGACTCTCCAAAATTTGCCGTTTTTCTATCTCAGGTCGTCGCGAGAAAGGGGTTTCAAGCAAAGACCAAACAATATCGTGAGAGGGATTCATAATTTAAATTAAAATAGGCACAAAGCACAAAAAATAATTTTATGTAACGAAACCTTGGACCTTGACAATGGCAATACTGTATTAATTATTAAAATAAAAAGCAAATCGGCTTACTCACCTGATGTAAAGGGCTCTTGCTTTACCTTACCTCCTATCACCAACCACAACCGACTCTAGGAGTCGGTTTGTGCACCAACACAACAAGAAAACAAATTAATTAGGTGTCAGTATTTTAACCCGCAGACCCGCCTCGAAAATCTAAAATCACGATAGGTTAACAATCACAAACGAATGACACGCGTCGTAACTCGTAACCTAACAGCAAAGGGATTTTCCAACGATCTAATTAATACTAATAAGCTGACACCTGATCCTAAGAGAAGAAAAGATAGATGAGCCTGTTAACAATAAAAGTTTCAAATAGGCACTAGGCACCTACCTGTAATCTTTAATTTTTATCTGTTTTTTGTTATTGGGATTTAATTGCATATTTATTAATAATATCTTATAGAACAATGAAAACATTTATCAATCATCTCTAACTTATTTTTTTATGTTTTTAAAAATAAAACATTTAAATAATAAGTAAATAAGTCAATAAGTGTCCTTGTTCAATCAACAATTGGCAACAGGCAAGCCATTGCAAGCTACTGTAAAAATAATACGATATAGGCCCAAATTTGGCTATTCTTCCTGTTGTGCGCAATTAAAGCGGTGGAGGTGCCGGGTTGGAGAGCATAGCGTTTTATAAGCGATTTGTGACGTAAAGGAAGCTCAAGTTTTTGGGATTACAATTTTCTTTTTATGCGGTCGGGCAACGATTTCAGTTTTTAAAATTAATGTTGGATGGGGTGCGCGCTAAATTTAAAAGATAATATGTTGAACTTTGACGGTAATTAAATGTTCTATTGTTTTGATACTTTTAATGATTGGAAATTAGTTAAAAAACGTTTTATATTTAAATAAATAATTTATTAATTTTACATGTGAGGCCCGGCCTCGGTTGCTTTATACGACGAGCCGCTACTGGCGCCCACACCGATTTTATGGGGTTTAATTTACAGCGATATGGCGGAAGGCGAAGTACCGTTATATTTCGTTTTGAAGCGATTTCGTCGACATCAAATTTCCTACCAACAGGTTTAATCAGCTTTACAATTTCCACTATCTCCTTTTTCACTATATCTTTATAAAATGGCTTCTTATTTACAGTGAGCCAATGAATGAAGTCATTGTTGTTTCAAGAAGACGTTGGTAATTTTCAGGATTTTCTTGAATGGTAGCTGACATTATCCATGACTATAACAGACCTAGGAGGAACAAGATCTAGCATTTGCTGGAAGTATTCTTCAAAGACATCAGCGTTCATGTCTTCATAATAGTCGCTAGTCCGTTTTGATTTTAATGCTAGTAAAGCGCCATCGACAAATCCACTATTGCTACCAGTGTGAGTAATTATTAATCTTTTACCTTTTTCCGAGAGTGCTTCTATTCCAGTGGACCATCCTTTCATGAAAGCTTGCCTCGCGCTTTTTATATGTTTATCCTGCCATATTTTACCAACGGTATATCCTTTAATTAACCAAGTTTCGTCCGTATAATAGATATTCCTGTTTTCCCTTCAAAAATCTTCTTTAATAAAAGTAATTTTCTGTTTTGAATTTTTTCATAACAATAATTCATTTCCTTCAAAGTTTTCCATAGTTTCTTCTTACCCATGGGTGGAATGAAATCATCCCTTTTTCATTTCAGACATTATTATGTCCAAGGTAGGCATTTCTTTTTTTAAGTAAAGCGAGTGTATGATTCTTTTGATGGCAGTCTTTTCATCCTCATTTATTACAGTATTTTTTCATCCTGTACTTCTCCTTGGTGACCTGATGGGACCGCGTTTATCCTCGTGCACAAGTTGGTATATTGTTGACTGTCCGACTCCAGTCATATTCGAACACATTTCAACTTTTTCTGCAATTCCGAATGTTATATGAAATAATAATTGGACTACACCTATGGAATACGGCGAAGACCACTGGGTAATCTCCAGAGATTGAAAACTAAGGGGAATCGCTTCCTTCCTTGGGCTTGATTAATATTTAAAAAAAATGTTTTGTTTAGCTTGATCTTATAAATATCTCAGAAAAGGTATATGTATGTTTGTGGCTCTGGTAAAACCAAATGACCAGCATCTCTCTTTGTTCAAGAATTTCCTTTCTCTTGTCTCGCGTCTATATCCGATTCTCCGATATTTCTGTTTTCTTTTTTACATAAACTCTATTATAACATATCTATTCTATAATACCGTTATATTTATTTGAGATTTGCGATGTTATTTTTATTTTTACATTTCTTTCTTTCTTTTTTTTTTATTTATTTTTTTTTTTGCTACACCTATATATAAGTAATACCTATGCTCTGTTGTTTTTATTTGCTTTCTGTTTTTTTTTTTTTTTTTATTAAGTGTTATGTACAGGGTCTTCCAACGAGGACTGAACAGGGGCTCATTTTTGAGCTTCCTTGTATTTAAAAAAAAATCCAAAATAGCCAATCGATGTTTTTTTTCCTGCAGAATTCAAAAATGAAACCAAAAATTTATTTGAACCAGAAACAAAAGAGTTACGCTATGAATAAGGTGTTTTTTAAATGAAACATAGCTTCTTTTATACGATTTTTGGAACGAGTGATTTTTTTTTGTCCGTTTTGATTAAAATATTTAATATTGTGACAGCTATTTTTATTAAATTTTATTGTTTTATCCAGTATAATTTAACTTTAACCTATTTGAAACATACACTAGGTAATAAAGGTATAATCACCTTTGAATCCTTCAAAGTCAAAGAATTTGACAAATTTACTATAATATTGCCGAAATGAAATATTCATTATATGAGAGATTGCCGATTGTTATCTTGTTCTACAAATGCCAAGAAAATGCAAGAGAAGCAAGGAGAAGATTTATTGCAAATTTTCAATAGTAATATGTTAAGTGCATGTAAAATTGCTGAACATCATGCATGAAGGTTTGTTGCCCTAGAAACAGCTTGAATGCATTTTTATTGTTATTTACCAAAAAGTGCCCGACCGCGAAATTGTCAAAGCAGAAATTTCAACTTGTTGTGACAGTGACGGTTATTCTCGTAGGTAACCAACAATGAAAAACCAGAAGAGTGCAATTTTCAGCTCAATCGCGACCGAGGGCTGATTTTTACCGAAAATCAAGTGAAAAGCGCATTGTAGTTACAGTATATGAGGGAAATAGTCACAGAAATATATCCGTCAATACTATTCTAAGGATAAAGAACCTATTTGAGGAAAATAAAACATTACATGACAGAAAAAGAAATCCAGAAAGGAATAGAAATCGAGACCGTGCCATTGTGAATTATTTTCGACTGAATCCAACCAAATCAATTTCGGACGCAGTTCGGGACGTTCAATACGGCGGCGGTGTAAGACGCAGAAGAGTTTCCCAAGGAACTGTTCACAGGACTTTAAGAAATCATAAATTTAAGTCTTATCATATCCTTCCACTTCAACATCTAACACCGGCACAAAAAGAACTTCGCTTCCAATTTGTTTCCCAAATTGTGATTAGGAAAGAAAACGAAGACCCTAATTTATTCAGAAATATCTTATGGACTGACAAAGCCACATTCACAACATCGGGGGTTTTCAATAGACATAATAATCATTACTGGGCCGTTGGAAATCCAAGAAAATTTCAGACAATTAAATTTCAAGGAAGGACTTCAATCCATGTTTGGTGTGGCATAAAAAATAATAGAATTTTGGGACCAATATTTTTTAACGGGACTTTAAATGGACAGAGATACTACGAGTTCTTAGAAAACGAAATCGAGAACTTTTTGGAAGATTTACCATTGGAAGAATATCAAAATTTAATTTGGCAACATGATGGGGCCCCTCCGCATGCCGTGCGTGAGGTTACTCAATATTTAAACGGACGCCATAAAGAATGGATTGGTAGAAATGGAACCTATGCTTGGCCACCCAATAGTCCCGATTTGTCAATATTAGACACATTTCTTTGGGGCCATTTAAAGAACGTGGTATACAAGCAGCGAAACCACGATATTGAAGAGATCATGCAGAAAATTGTGAATGAGATAAATCGCCTTAACCAGGAAAATCACAGTATAACAGCAAGTTTGGAAAGGCTACAAAGAGGTTATCGCACATGCTTCGAGAACAACGGAGGTCACATTGAACAATTAAATTATTAATGTTTTTTTTTTAAAATTAGTATAGAGTTGGATTTCTTTTTCTGTCATGTAATGTTTTATTTTTCTCAAATAGGTTCTTTATCCTTAGAATAGTATTGACGGATATATTTCTGTGAAAATTTGCAATAAATCTTCTCCTTGCTTCTCTTGCATTTTCTTGGCATTTGTAGAACAAGATAACAATCTGCAATCTCTCATCTAATGAATATTTCATTTCGGCAATATTATAGTAAATTTTATTACCTAGTGTATGTATCAAACAGGTTAAAGTTAAATTATACTGGATAAAACATTAAAATTTAATAAAAATAGCTGTCACAATATTAAATATTTTAATCAGAACGGACAAAAAAAAATCACTCGTTCCAAAAATCGTATAAAAAAAGCTATGTTCCATTTAAAAAACACCTTATCCATAGCGTAACTCTTTTCTTTCTGGTTCAAATAAATTTTTGGTTTCATTTTTGAATTCTGCAGGAAAAAGTACATCGATTGGCTATTTTGGATTTTTCTTTAAATACAAGGAAGCTCAAAAATGAGCCCCTGTTCAGTCCTCGCTGGAAGACCCTGTACCTACTGTTGTTTTTTTTTTTTTTCATAATTTTATTTCAGCTTCCAGTATGAATTGATACAAAATTCTATATACATTTATATTACTAAGTGCTATTAAATAGTTTAAGTTGAATGGGATTTGAACCAATCCTTTCAAATTGTTATATAGTTTATCTCTAAAATTTTTAAGTCTATATATTACAACTAAATACATAATGTTCAAGATCTCCTGTTTCGCCACATTCACAGTCTTCCCCATCCTGCAAACCGATTTCTTTTTGCATGCTTGGGATACAAGGCATGAAAAGTCCTGATCCGAGAAATAATTCTGACAAAGTTTTTATTTTATTTCATTCCTTACAAAACCATGTTTTTTTACGTAAAATTGGGAAATTATTTTTATACCTATCTGAATTTATATATTGCTCCTGCCAATTGTTTAATATTCTTGTTTTAGCTTGACTTACTATGTCTGTATATGGAATTTTAAAATTCGTTTGAGAGCCGATAGTCGTAGCTTCTTTCGCGGCTTTGTCCGCTAATTCATTTTCAGGTATGCCGATATGAGCTCTAACCCATACAAATGAAACTTGGTTGTTTAAATTTTTCAAGATGCCATAGAGATTCAGTATTTCGCTAACGAGGTAATTAGCTGGAGCAACATTTATACTACTTAAGATTTTTGTTAGAGAGCTCCTACTGTCTGAAAAAATAACAAATTTATAGTTACCATTATAATCCCTGCAATACTTAAGTGATTCCAGGATAGCCCAAAGTTCGGCCGAATATATGGAAGAACCGTCAGGCAACTTAAATTTCTTGGTGGTGTTAGTATTTTTGTGGTAGAAAGCACAGCCGGTTTTTTTTGCTAATACTGATCCATCAGTAAATATTTGTTCATGTGTTTTCCAGATAGTAGCCTGTTCTTTTAAGAAACTATATTTTGCACTCAGTTGGTTGTCTTCGTCATTATTTAGGATAATTACTGGCGGCCTAATATCGAAGACTTCAAAATTTAATTGAAAGTAAGGTAGTGTGCCACTACTATGTATTAATTCTTTGTTCTGGGTTATCCAGGAATAACTCTCTACCATCAATGGTAATTTATTTACTATCCAATAAGGATGTGTGAAACATAGAATTGATAGCTGATTTGTTTTACTTACTAGGATGCTATTTTTAAATATTAACTTTAGTGTAAATTTGTCCGATATAAAACTTCTTCGTAATTTTAAGGGTGGTTCTTTTGTCTCCGCTTCCATTACCGATAGGGGTGTACCTCAGAAAAGGATAGTAACAAATAACGTAAGATTATATAGTAACGTTTACATTATATTGTTGACCTTTACTGCAATAAATCAACTACCTGATTAAAACCCATGGCATAGGTGCCAACATGTTCCAACCGCAATAAATGGGTGCAGGGTCGGCTTGAAAATGTAGCATCTACATATTGATTTATTTCTATTTTGAATTAAAGAGACATTTTAAACGAAATAACAGTAAATATTGATTATCGCTAAACTCGATATTAGGTAACTCTTACTTAAACCTGTACTGTCCTTTTTTAGTATCCCCTGATGATGAATTCTAAAGCATTCGAAATATGTAGGGAACTTTTATTTACTTTTACAATAATTAAACTGTGGAGGGAGACTGCATTGTTTCATTAATATTACTTTGATTCCACTGAAAGTACACTGATAAAACTGTGCTCCCTTAATCAAATAATCTGATTTATTTGGTGAATAATTATTGGTAATAAATAAACGTGATTTTAATTAACTAAATTTGATTTAGTATTTCGTTTTATTTGCAAAGTTATTTGACTGTTGGTTGATTTGTGTCAAGTCATAGAACCCTTCAAACAAATATCTTACCAAAAAACCACTAAAATAACAAAATCTAAATAACTAATTATTTAATCGAACTAATTTTTATTTAGGAACTAAATCCCGTTAATCGCTAGTTAAATCACCCAATAGAGAACTATTTAAATGTCTAGGTCATTTAAACTAAATAATTATGTATTTACATTAAATCGTTAATATAAAACAATCAAATATTTACAAATAACTAATTATTTAATCGAAGTACATTTCAAGTTAAGAACTAAATACCTTTAACTTTAATTTAAATCATTCATTGCCGAACTTTTCAAATAATTTGGGTATCCAAACTAATAATTAAGTATTTAAATGAACTCCTGTCGCCTACTTTGGGCTTTGAGTAATTTGATTGGTTATACAAAAGTGGCCTGATCATCGCGTTTTGGTCATTGGTGTTCGATTTGTCTTGTAGAAATTTATGAGTGAGAGTAAAATCTTCTTTGTTAATGGCACAGAAGTTAGTGGTTCCATCAAAAATTAAAACGAAGATATGGGGAATAAACGTAATATGAATAATTATTTAGAAGATTGGGGTATATCGAGGGGTATATCCCATATGTTAGATACTTTTCAAGGTAGGAAACTATATTTGAATATTTTAGTTACGCATATGAAACGAGTTAAAAAAGTAAGATAAGAGGCAAAGAAAAGATACTTGTAATACCTAATTTGAAATTTTGAACACAAAATCTTTTTAGAAAAATGTAGCCAGGTATTTATAAATCATGGCTACCTAGGTTACAAATAAGACAGTTTTTCTCAATTTTCACCATAATTCAATACCTATCAAACCTCCTAACGTAAAAAATATAATATAATTAATATAATATTAATAATTATTGTACCTAATATTTGCAAATTTGACTTTATTTAATTTTTTATCAAAGTTATTAACTTCTCTATAATGTTTTATTGACGTATATTTTAAGGGGAACAACAACTAATGGTCGGTTTATACAGCAAGATAACATAACATAAAAATAAAATAAGAGTTGAATCTACAGATCTGCCATAAGACGTTTAGAGAAACACATAACATAACATAAAAATAAGAAATAAAATAAGAGATGGTCATCTTTTAAATTTTATGTTATTTTTGTGTAAAAATAGTTGTGCGCGTGCGCGTAATTTGTCATAACCTTTATTTTCGGCAAAAGTGTGCTTTTTTCTGTTGGTTTGCCTTATTATTTGAACACTATAAACAATTTGATAAGGTTTGTGATTATTATGGTATAGGTACTGATTAAACCATATTCAATAGCAACATTTCAATATTTCTTATTTTTATGTGACGTCTGTATAAACACGTACTTGGATAAAATAAGAACTGATTTGAATGAACATTCTGATCTATTGAAAATTAAAAAAAGGTATTTAAACCAAATAAATTTATATTTGATCTAAATAAATATAAAAGACAAGTTAAACAATTATGTACTTGAATAAAAAAACAATCACTTTGATGGAAATCACCGGTTCATTTAAATCAAATCACTTAAATTGTTTAATTAAATAACGTTGTTGTTACGGCAAATACATGTGAAACAAAAGTAAAATAAATATGTACTTGATAAAATATATATAAATATCAATCAAATAAACATTTTGTTAACTTAACTTTTAACCTATTTACCTTAAGTCATTGAAACGGCTTATTTAAGTTAGGTTAGTGTTAAGGAAATAAATATTTGCTTGAATTTTCTATTTAGTGATTAGTTCCAAATAAAAAGTAATTTGTATCAAATCAGATGATACTAATTGAGGCAAATAATCCCTTGGTATTTTTCAAATATATATTTGTTTGGCTAATAGGAAACAAATATTTATTTGAGTCAACGGTAAATTTTTTTAACTCAAATAATTAATTTTATCAGTGTATGGACTATTTCTTCAATTTTAAAATTATGTTTTTACTGTCGTCAACAAAATACAAGGTGTCAAGTTTTCATATACCAGCTCCTTTATTATAAAATATAGAAAGAAAGGATTTGCTGCTTAATATTCTATTATTTTATGAAACTTTCATTGCCGCAAACGAAATTTTCATAGGCTTCTCAGTTTCTGACATACAGGGCGATTTTGAAGATTTGTCATTCTTGACGCTCCCCTGTATCTTGATTATTTGATAATTTATCAATAAGGTGAAAATGGCTTCTTATAGAGATATTTATGTAGAGTTCAGTGACGTAGTTAGTTTTTTTTTCTAAAAAGTTTTGTTTTTGAGTTATGACCCAAACTTGTGTTTTTTTAAATGGGACACCCTATATATTATTTCTCTGTCTTATCCCTATTTTTAAGAACTGTAAGTTGTATCTTCTAAAAAGGGATAATTTTAACATTTTTTGTAAAATTAATCATTTTTCGTATAGAGGACTATGTCCGCAAACAAAAAACAAAATTGACAACATTAGTTTTATTATAAAACTTTAAATTATTACATACCTTTAAACCAACAATCAAGCAAATATATTATTTTATTAAATTGGGCTCCGTTGTGTTCTAAACACTTTCGACACACCGGTTCGATTCTTCGCAATTCATTTAATAAAATAATTAGCCTTCCCTGCAAAAGCCTAAAGATTTGATGGGTAGCTCTCGAAGTTGATCAATATTGTGGCATTGTCTCTTATACAGTGCGTCCATAAAGTCTTGCACAAATTCATTTAAAATTCAGGTATTTACTTTTTAAAAACGCTCGTACACGTCAATTAGTACTTTTGTTTGCGCATTTTTTAACGTAAAATGTTTTTATACAGGGTGTCGCACGTATGAGGTATGAGGTCATCAATAAATGTGTTTAAAATAAATTTTCAAACGTCAATATTTCGGAAACCGTGATTTCCAGAGGTGTTAAGTGTTCATCATAGAATTCAAAATTGATATAATATACAGGGTGTTCCATTAAAAAAAATCCTTGATGACCTCATACCTCATACGTGCGACACCCTGTATAAAAACATTTTACGTTAAAAAATGCGCAAACAAAAGTACTAATTGACGTGTCCGAGCGTTTTTAAAAAAAGTAAGCCCCTGAATTTTAAATGAATTTGTGCAAGACTTTATGGACGCAGTGTATAACTGATTTTCTATACCGGGTGTCCACGGAAGGTGGCTCGCCCCTATAACTTTTTTGTTTTTAAAAATAATGGAATAAAATTTAGAGGATTCGTATGCGATATGAAACTGCAATTTTTGACGGGTGACTCAACTTTATAGAACTTTCGATTTTTCAATGAGACACCTGGTATATTTTTACTTTCTTTAAATCCATATGACATTGTAAATACAACCATGTGTCACTTGCCACTTTTTATCATAAAAAATATAAATAAATAAAAGAAAAAAGAGCTAAAAATCTACATCCACATATCTATTAATTTTTAGGGTTGCAGATGTTTAAAGTGACCTCCATCTTGTTGCTGATATAGTCAAACTTTTTCTACTGTCGCTCTTGAAACGTTTCTTAACTGCTGTGGTGTAATTCTATGAAAAGCTGCCCTTACTTTCTCCTCTAATTCATTCCGTGTGGCAGGAGGTACATCATAAACCTCGTTTCTAATATAACCCCATAAAAAGAAATTTAGATGCGTAAGGTCAGGTGACCTGAAAAGATTGAAAAAGGAATAAGTCTTAGTAAAGGTATAAATTAAAAACAATTCTGTTTTACCTAGCCCGTCAACTAACTGGACCTACATTTCCAATCCAGTTTTCGTTGTATGATTCGTTCAAATATTCTGTAACTGCCCTCATGTTGTGTGGTGGGGCACCATCTTGTTGGTAAAATATTCCCACTCGATTTACTAATGGTATGTCATCCAAGAACTACTCAATTTCTTGCGTGAGGAAACCTAGATATCTCGCCCCCGTTAGCGAACCGTCAAAGAATATAGGGCCTAATATTATGTCCCCTAAAATCCCAACCCAACAGTTAAAACCAAACCGTTCTTGAAAATTCCCTCCTGCATCAAGTGTAAATTTTCGTGGGACCAATATCGCTTATAATTTCTGTTAATATGTCCCAAATTAGTGAAACGGCTTTCATCAGTATAAAGAATTTTATATGGAAATGTATTATCTTCCAAATAATTTCCTAACAACCAGTTGCAATACTCAAGTCTCCTTTCATTATCGTTTGGGTACAGGTGCTGATGTAGTTGGTATTTATGTTTATTTAGAATATTGCCGGCAGAAGACTTACAAACGCCACATTCTAGCGCGATCTCCCTGAGTGACGCATTGATATTTACTTGCACGTATGCCAGAACATTTATTTCTATTTCTTCACTCGTAACGTAACATTTTCACAGTTTTTTAAATGAAGTTTGTTTAAAACCCAATAATGTGTGGTATCAACTTAATCGTAATAAAATGCTCTTTTTTCCTAACCCGACGAGCCACCATGTTGCCATTTGAAAAAATGAGTAATACAGGTTTCAAAATTTAATTTGACACAGCAGACAGCAAACAGTAATTTTGTATTTTGTCAAAGATGTTAGAACTGAAATTAGTGATTTTAACGTATTCAGTATTTAGAATGTCATATGGATTAAAAGAAAGTAAAAATATACCAGGTGTCTCATTGAAAAATCGAAAGTTTAAGTCGGTAAAACCGGAAGTTCTATAAAGTTGAATCACCCGTCAAAAAATGCAGTTTTATGTCGCATACGAATCCTCATAAATTTCATTCCATCATCTTTAAAAACAAAAGAGTTATAGGGGCGAGTCACCTTCCATGGTCACCCGGTATACCCCCATAAAAAATTTAACACAGAAAGATCGGGTGATCTTAAAGGCCACCTGACAGGTCCATTGGTACCAATCCATATATCGGGAAATGTGGTTTCTAAATATTATGAATATATATTATAAATATGAAAATTGTGACTCGGAACACCATCTTGATGGTAGTAATAAATATTATTTAAATCGGCCAAAGAAACGTCCTCTAATATTTCCATTAGTGCATCTCACATTATATCTAGTTGTCTATTTCCAGTTAAAGTTCCTTCATAGATAAAATGCTTAATTTTAGTGCCAAAAATAAAGCATGACACGCTAAATTTAAACCGACCTTGACGTTCTCGTGGAAACATTACGTGTTGGTTCTCTTGAGACCAGTACCTTCAATTATTGTTCCGGTTTAGGATATCAGAACTCGTAATATAAGCTTGTCGGACCATACCACCCTTCTTTCAAAATTGCGTTTTCCTGCGACATTTGTAGGTACCAGTTGCAAAAAACTATCCGTTCTGCGTCATCGGGATGCAAATGTTGAACGAGATGATATTTGTATGGTTTAAATTTATATTTTTTTAGTATTGTCTGCATTTTTGAGTTTTTAATCCCAACTTCATCCTACACTTTTCTGCATAATATGGATGGTTGTACCGTGACAGAGGCCAAAACATTTATTTCTTCTTTTTCCCTGTTTTCCTTGTTGTCAAAATTAAGCCTTGCTTTTTTAAAAGATCTGTGCTCAAAATGAGATTGGCTTGGATTTTTTGAAACATTTTTATTTAATATGTAATAATATAATAATTTAAATATTTAACAAAAAGCTACTAATAGATAACAATAATGATTAAAGCTTTTTTATTTCTATTATGAATGTTAACAGAAACGCGCCGTCCATATGGGCAAGGTCGTGCGTCGCACGACGGCGCCAAGGCCTTGAAGGCGCCAAGGCCCTGAAGGCGCCAAGGCCTTGATGGCGCCAAGGCCTTGAAGGCGCCAAGGCCTTGAAGGCGCCAAGGCCTTGAAGGCGCCAGGCCTTCAACACAAATTAATATAAAACTAAAAAAAATTATCTATGAATACCGGTGGTGAAAATGCATTATCGACAAACACCGACCGCCGGTTTTTATTTAATTTTAATTATTTTAATTGTACTACTCCTCCTCCTATGGGGGCGCAAAAATCCGCGTGCGCTTGACGCGCTGGTTTAAACTTACAAAATTTTGCGTGTTCGGAATCGTATCGATAAGCGCATAAGTGCCTTATTTGCTATTACGTATCTACCGCGATTGTGAAAAATAATTACAAATAATTGTTTTTCTTTTTATTAACTTTTGTTTATGAAACAAATAGGCTTAGTGTTTAATATTTTTTATTTATTTCATTTAGATGGCCAGAGAAGAAAAAAAGAAATTGTCTGGTTACCAAAACTTGCTTAACAAGCGAAAACGAGAGGAAGACTTAGAGAAAACCAATTTCAAAATTAGTAACTTTTTCGAAAGACCACACAAGACACTACTTCTGATAACAGTGATTTTCTATATTCAACAAAATCAAACTTGCCATCAGAATTAGAAAAACAAGCTAATGAGCAGGGCCATCTTTAGGCATGGGCCCACTGGGCCCGGGCCCGGGGCCCCCGGCCACGGGGGGCCCCGCCGATCCTTCTACGGCTGTCAGAATTTCTTAAAAGGGCTTATGTATTAACACTATTAACTGGGAATTAACATTAATTTGACTAAAATGTTTATTTAAAAAATCATAAAAAAAAGTAATCATTTAAAATCTGGCAACAATAATTTGTCTGTAATTAGAATAATGGTAATATAATAATATCACCTGTTTTAAAATCCGTTGGCCGTTGCGCAAATTGACAAATTGAGTTTTGAGTTACACACGCAGCGCAGGTTTTGATTTTATAAGTTTAAATTGACTTTTTAAAGTTTGTTAGTGTATATTTCCTTAATTAATAATTGGGTTGTTTGTTACAAACCGCGATAAACAAAACTAGTTTGGAATATATTTTAAAATAAAAAAGCTAAAAGGCAAGACACAAACTTTTTTGTCCTTGTCCTTGCTTGTTGTATATGATCAATTTTCTTTTTTTTAAGGGGCTTATTGGTCACTGTTATCATATTTTAATCGTCATCATGTCAAAACGCTAATATCCCAGCGGCGCAGAAAAGAGAAAAAAAAATGCTCATCAAAAGGAAGTTATTGAAAAACTACCCAAATTAACTTCATTTTTTACTTCCAAAGCATCAGCTTAAGATCAAAAAAACAACGAATCAACGGAAACAACTTCAGAACAAGTTTTTATTTCCAGCCCAGAAAAAAAAATATTTAAAATAAAAATATTGGCGTTTATATTTAGAAATTTCTTTATTTCTACGTTTTCTCGGGTTGGGCTATCGAAAAGTAAATTTCTAGATTTTAATATTTCAAAAAAAGGACGTGGCACCTAAAAAAAATTTGCCTGCGGCGCTTTTTTAAGAAACAGAGATGGTAGAAGGGCCACACCGCCAAAAGTGCCAGGGGCCTGCAAAATCTACAGTCGAAAGGACTATCAAGAAATTTGAGACAAAAGGCACTGTAATAAATAACTGCAGATGTGAAGAAAGGCAGGAACAAAGAAGAGATGCAAGAAATGATAGGGACTTGCAAGTTTTATTGTGCGTGGAAGAAAATGATGGGAAGATCAGCACAAGGAAACTTGAGGATGACATAGGATTAGATCATACCACAGCGTTACGAGCTTTGAAACGACATAAATATTATTCATACAAATATGAAAAGCACCAAGAGCTAAGAGATAGGGACGAAATACGACGACAGGAGTTTTGTTTTGGTATGATGGAAAGAGCAAACATGGATAGGGAATTTTTAAAAAACATTTGTTTCACTGACGAATGCACATTTACCTTAAACAATGAACCCAATGTTCAAAATTATCGATATTGGAGCAAAGAAAACCAACACAGGTTTGTGGAAACAAGGACGACAAGAAGTTAATGCATGGGCTGGGATCTTCGGAGAAAATATTATCGGGCCATTATTTCTTACACGAAATTTAAATGCAGAATATTTTTGGAACTACTTGAAGATCATATTTTACCTACTTTACATGATGCCGCCAGGGAAAATCAGGAAGTTTGGTACCAAATGGATGGCTGCCCGGCACATAGTACCCTGGCTCTCCGGGAATATTCAAACCGAGCTTTTAATGGAAATGTTATTGGCTTAAGTCATACAGTAAATTGGCCAGCCAGGTCTCCTGATTTATCGCCAAATGATTTCTTTCTCTGGGGCCATTTAAAAAACAGGATATACAAAGATAAAAAATACCCAAATCTAGACGAGTTAAAAAATGCTATTTCTGCCAAATGCAATAGAATTTCAGTTTACCAACTAGCGAATGTAAGAAGAGAATTTTATGATCGCCTCGGTTATTGTCTAGCAGTCAATGGAGGAATATTTGAACATCTTCTTAAATCCTAAAGTTCTAACAATTTAATAGTACCTACCTATTAATTAGTAAAATATTGAAACATGTAAAATGTCATAATTAACCTTGTAATTGGATACTTTATTTTAGTTTTATTCAGATTAATTTGTACTCATAAATACTCCTTTAATATTTTCGATGTACGAGTTTTTATAACAATAAAGCACACATTTCAAAATGACAACTTTATTTGACAGTCATCTTTTACCTTGACTGGTGCCCGCAAATACGGGGCCATAAAAAGGAGAAATAGTTAAAAAGAAATCGGCGATAACCCGTAAACGGGCTGATCAAAAATATCTAAAGTTATTCTTTCGAATGTGGGTTTTAGTGCTCTTTAATAAACCTAAATAGAATTTTTCTCTAAAATAATTAGGGAAGCCAATAATTTACCCCATTCAAAATTACATGGGATTTCCTATGTCCCGCTCGACGATGCAACACCCGGTAGACGGAACAGACTTTTACACGAATTACAATTTCTGCAAAATAGCGACAAAAACGCGACGTCTGTAGTAGAAACACTTAATGACATTGCAATAAATAACCTAACCCACTCATTTCCAAAACTTACGATTGCATTGCGCATATTATTAACTATTCCAGTTTCTGTAGATACAGCCGAGAGGTCATTCTCTAAATTAAAGTTGATTAAAAATTATTTACGATCTAGAATGGGCCAAGAGCGGTTAGAAAATCTTACTATCATTTCTATAGAGTTTGACTCTTTAAAGCAACTTGAAATGGAAAATCTTGTTAATGAGTTTGCAAAAAGTAAAGCTAGAAAGTCCAATTTTTGTAAGACCTCTCCATCATGTATCATGATGATGTATCATCTGTTTCAAAACAATCGCTAATTTATTTCTTTACTTTTTTTTAATATTTTGAATTAATGTTTTGTAACTTTTATACGGTTTTTGTTTTGTTACTGTTGTTTCATCATCATCATCATCATCACATAGCCCCTGATGTCCACTGCTGAACGTAGGCCTCTCGCATGTCCGTCCAAACGGTCCTGTTTTGCGCCACCTGTATCCACTGTTTGTTTTGTTACTGTTGTTTCGTATTCTATTAATATTTTTTGTCTACTTTCTGTTCGTCACAAATAAATATAGACATTAGTACTAAAAAGTATAGAGTTTTCTTCAAAAATTTCAACAATCAACTATGAGAGAGGGGTGGTAATTTTAGCTCAATATTATAATATTGGTTAAAGGCACGACGCGCGAGGGCGCCGAAAATACTTGGCGCGTCCCTGATTATTAATGGTACCTAACAAATTATTTTAATACTTACCTATTAAAATACAGCTCTGAGGCTGCGTTTGCGTCTTCATTAACTTGGATAAAACAAACATACATATCTTGTTTTTCATAATTTTAATGTTTATTATTTTGCGTGTTGAACAATTTTTCACTGAAATAAAAAATAAACTTACAAAATCAAACAAATACCAGTAAAATTTTACAACAATCCGTAATGGTGCATTTACGGAATTTGGATTTCTGTCATGAATATCCGTGATTGACCATGGCATAGCCCTCTATACGAAGAATTATTAATTTTACAAAAAATGTGAAAATTATCCCTCCTTAAAAGAAATGAATATGGACTATTTATAGTTTTGAAAAGTTCTTAAAAATATGGATAAGACAAAGAAATAATGTATACATTTAAAAAAAAAACACAAATTTGGATCATAATTCAAAAACAAACAAAACTCTTTAGAAAAAAACAAGCTACGCCACTAAATTTTACATAAAACTCTATAATAGCCCATTTTTACCTTATTAATAAGTTATCAAACAATTGAGATACAGGAGAGCGTAAAAAATTACAAATTTTCAGAATCGCCCTTTATGTCAGAAACTGGGAGGGCACTGAAAGTTTCATAAAATAATAGATTACTAAGTCACAAACCCCATCTTTCTATCTTTTATAATAAGAGAGCTGGTATATGACAACACTCGAAAACTGGACATGTTACAAGTTGACAAATTATTATAATTCAAATTTACAATGTTACGATTTAGATTACACGCTAAATAAGATTAAAATTAAGTTTAAGATTTAGATACAGTACAATGTGCCTTTATTTGAAGGAGCCTTAGTTTGACATTTTTTTGTTTTGAAAAATCATTCCATCCTTTTTTTGCGGTATCATGTTTCGTCGACAAATTTAAACTTTTCTTAAAGGTCTTGGGCAAAAATAGGATTTTTGGATTGTATATGACTGAAATAGACCAAAATGTTAAAAAAAAATAATTTCCAAGGTCGTAAAAAAAATAGGAGTTTAATTTCTTAGTAGTATTTATTTTTTATTAACGAATATCCCAATTAATAACCTAATCACTTTTCTTCCGTTTTTTAATATCTCTTATATACAGCCTCTGGTTGCTCTCGAAGAAGTGTCCAACAGTAATCTGCTAACAGTGGAACATTCCACTTTCCCTGGTATCTTTTTTCCATTTTTACGATTTCTTGATGGAATCGTTCTCCATGTTCGTCACTAACGTCTCCACAGTTTTAGGGTAAGCAATCTAAGTGTGAGTGTAGAAAATGTATTTTCAGGGACATATTACATCCCATATTTTCGTAAGCTTTGAGGAGCTTGTTTACAATTTCTGTATAATTGTCTGCTCTTTTATTTCCTAAGAAATCGGTTACAACCATTCTAAATGCCATCCATGACTCTTTTTCTTTTCTCTCAAGCACAGCGTCAAATGCAGGATCCCTAAGAAGTTGACTTATCTGGGGTCCCACAAAAATTCCCTCCTTAATTTTGGCTTCACTTAATCTGAGAAATTTTTATTTTAGGTAACTGAATGCAGGACCATCTCTATCCATAGCTTTAACAGTTTTTAATTAAGTCAAGTTTAATATGTATAATGGCGGAAGTAAAACTTTATTTGCAGGAACTAAGAGTATGTTCGTAACGTTTTCCAATCCCGGTTCAAAAAATTGTCTTTGTGGCCACACTTTCCTTTTATAGTGATCCATTTTAGCTCGGCTATCGCATTCGCAGAGAAAACAACAATATTTTATTTCATACTGTATTGTAAAACGGACTAGTCCTGTAAAATTTCTTTACCGGACTGAAATTTGTAAGTTTTAGTTTAATCAATGTCAAACACACAATGTTTCCACCAGTAAATATAAGCACTTTTCAAATATACGACGCAGAATAAAACTTCATTATAATTTCAAAACATAATTATAATTTTCAACAGAACACTATGAAATAAAATATTGTACGTCATTTGTCCGGCAAATCCTTTACAGTATTCGTTTCAAAATTCCAGATTCGGCTCCTTCGTCGCCTCGTCTCGAAACATTTTACTCATACTGTAAAAGTTGATTTACCGGACTTATAACGTAAATATCTATTGTATAACCCAACTGCATACCAAGTAAAATAGCTACTACCTTTAAATCTGCACAAATTTGCCAATCATATTTCTTATATTGCAATGTTTCCAGCAATATCTTCATATTGGTGTAAGTTTCTTTCATATGAGCTGTGGTATCGTTATGGTAATCCAAACAGGAGTCATTTATAATCTTGGCTGCCAATGAAAGCGCATTTGGTACCCAACCATCTTCGGACCCTGCATGTACTATGGTTATTCTTTCTCCTCTGTTTGATGGTGCATTTGTTCAGTGTTGGTACCGTATGCTCTTCATACATCTTATAAATTTTGCGTCGGACTAAATCTTCATCGCTGCGATCTATTTTTTTGCAAGTCCCAGGATCTTTCCGTCTTTTTCTTTCGGTGATGGGTTTATTAACAATTTTCCATGCTGTCTTTTTCCGAAATTTTAGTTAATGTGGCTGTTTCTTCACTACATTCCATTTTACTCAACTTTTCATGTTCTATGAGAGTTGTATATACATTTTTATAATCTCTTTAGAATCTGAAGAAAAGTGGCTTCTTCCATTTTCATTTCCGCACTGTGGTTGTACCTGTACCCTCTCCGGCTGTTTTATATTAGATTCACCAATCCACGGACGCCACATATTTGGTTAATCAAAGATGCGTCTTTATTTCACACGAACTAATAAAATGACTGGTTTTGCAATACTGATTTGACACTTATTTTTTTCCCATTATTTAATAAGGCTTTGTAAACTAATTACGGCCAAGAACGGTCCCTACCTGGATAATAATATCATTATCTCTATGATCCCTGAGACCCTTTCAACAAAGAATTTTATGATGGATGATAACTAAAGACAGGTAGTCATTCTCTTAAATCTATGAACGGACCATACTCCTGTATCATAAAAACCAGACCTCGGAAAATATTTTGGCGATCGGATATGTGATGAGCAGGTCAAAATCTATAAGACTGAGCTATTTTTATTACTGGTCTTTTTTCGTTGTTGCCTCGTTGGGGCATGTAGCCCAGAGAATAGTTGTTTTAGCATAATTTGGTTAATCCTTATTGTATAAGGTCCCAGCAAGTGGCTAGAGAACAAAGTTCTCACATGTATACATATTTATATGTCATATTATGATTACCACTTGCCAAGTAGTATTCTCTTACTATTTATAGTGTAATTGTTCGATTTTCTTCTCTGCATTGTTTAATGGTCGTTAAATATTTAAGACGCTATCCCCGTAGACGTTGAGATTAGATTAAGTTAAGTCTTTATCAATAATTGTGTGATATTTAATACAAGCAAAATTTTTCTTTGGCTTTACTATACTTATTTAATAAACCGAATTAAAAGAATTAAAACGTTTACGAAAAATGTACAGATAACCGTTCAATTTATATGTTAATTATTTAAATGGCGCCATTTCAATTTTAATTAGCAATAAAGTGCAGTTATAAATTCTTGGGGCATGCTGTCCAACCGGGTCAAGATCAAAATCAAAATATGTTTTGTCCCTTTCATTAAGTATAACAGATTCCATAAAGAAAATACTGGAAACTAAATTTTATATATTCTCTATGGAACTGTTTATTTGTCTGTGAATTCGTTCGTCATAATATAGACTCTATGTAATGTACTAATGTAGGTATAGGCTAAATATCATTTTCAACCACAAATAAAGCTACTAGATTTTAAAGACTATACTTTGCAAATCCATCAGCTTCTGGACTATTCTAAATTATCAAACTTTTGTGGTTCTAAATATGTCAATTTCATCCTACGCGTGTAATTCGTTGGCACAGTCGCAGCGGGACACGATTGCCTTTGGTGTTGGTTTTCCTGCCTAAATCGGAAAGAGCCATATATGAGCTAAGAAATTTGGATGGAATGGATTGAACCTCGAAAAACAACTTTGTTCGTTGCCATGAACATGTCAAGATCTCCAAATCCTCTAGGAAGCTGGTTGGTTTTGTTTTCGGTAGTATCACATTTTAAATAAAGATAAAAAAGATTCTCACACTTCAATGTTTACTTTAAAAATTCGTACGGTTTGTATCAGTTATGCCTTTACTCGCCATTTACCCACTTTTGAACATTACGAAAAGAAAAACTCCAGAAATCCAAAAAAATTCCTCAACTAGAAATTCACTTCCAGGCTATGATTTTCGAAAAGAGAGAGTAGAAATTTGCAGTAGAAAAGATGTCAAATCTCTCTTGGTTTGATTTATACGTATTTTTGAACATTTTTAGACTACACTGAGTGAAATATTGAGTTGATATAACTTAAATATGAGTTGTCCTAGATCGACGCGTGTTTGTGTGAATTACGGCAACTAAATCGAAGAAATTGCATCAAATCGGTGTTCATAATAGCCATGAAGATGGGTTATTTTATGCTCTGGACCCGACTTAAATTTATGGTAAGCGAAGGCTACCGTAGCTAATCGTAACTGCGTTCGACGAACACATGCGACGTGGTCTGCAGCAATTCATTGTTTAAGCTGCCAGAGACCAATATGGAAATTGTGATGCGTTACTACTGGGGATAGATTAATGCATGATTCGAGCTATCAAAACTTGACTGTTCAGTTGTTCTATAGCTTACAATGATTAACTTAACGACTATGGATTTAATCTGTTCTAAAGTTGTAAGTATCCTCATCCTGTATGAGGAGAACAAAGTCGGAACGAAGGTAAAAGGTCCCACCCCACCGATCAACGATTGCGCGGATAGCAAGTCCAGTTCTGTGATCCATGACGACGCGACGTGCATGAGGTACCTATAACAATGATATGATCTTGGATGAAGTTACCGCGTCAAATCGGCACGAGCGCGAATTCGGAACTTTCCGTGACAATCGGTGATTTGCCCTCAACATGAGTTTTTAGAGGGTTCTTTATGACTAATTCCAACTCAAAATAATTTACACATATAGTAATGAGTTAAAATAATGCACGTCCGGGCCAAAACGGCACTTTAAAATCAATTAGTAAGTTTTCCCAATCAAAGAACTGAGTTCAGGTAACTTATAAAATTGTTACAAAAAGAAGGATTGTGGTAATCCCAAATGTGTTTAAGATGTTGATATTTGTGTGTTGAGGCGAACCACATGAAGCTGAGTTATTGTAGCGTTTTTAAATAATTTATGAAAATTCGTAGGCTCAGTTTGAACCTTAGACGATAAAGGCTTTATCGTCTATGGTTTGAACAACATAGAAACGTTCGTTACAGTAGCTCTAATTCTGCAACCCACGACATCGGTGAATCCATTTTTGTTAGTGTAGGAATCGGTAAAAAATTCTCCATAGAAATATTCTAAAAATTTCCGATTGAGTAGTATTCGGTTAGAAAATGTTACACCAAAAATGCGTATAAAATTAAAAAATGCTAAAAATTAAATGTTACTGTTACAGTACAACATAAAGGGTTTTCAACGACATCTAATATCAAACTTCATGAAAAATAATTTGATGATTTTTCGTTAATTTGTTGTTAATTCATAGTACCAGCAAGATGATTTACTTAAGTCAAGAAAGTAAGCAAAACGCGAAATTCAGCATTTACTAAAATAAAAGAAAAAAGTAGTCCGTGGAATCAATCACGCATCTCTGACGTTTTTTATTTTTTGATCTTATGATATTTCAACCTGAAACACCGTAAGCGATGCGTAATTTATTGCCCCTAAACTTTTTTATTCAATAATTATATGACCTAATTATTATTTAATATATGATTTTAAAACAATTGCTTAATTATCGCTGTTAGCACATTGATTGGGAGTAACAAGGCGTTTGCTCTCTCACCAAAATTCAAATTGGGAGATTTTTGATAAACATGCGATAGGAACAAAAAATTAATTTTCGTAAAACTCTACATAAAAGTGCTTAAACAATGATTTTCGTAATGATGTATTCGCCATTGAACGTCTGTCCGCAATGTTAAGTATTTATTAGGCCATTTTGTTACAGCAATAAACAATGCGTAACTTTAAAGAATGCAAGAATAATTATGACTAGAATGGATGCCATCATACCATCTTTATTGTTGGTTTCGGTTTGCGAAATAGAAAAATGTCAGATTGCTAATTAAAGGGGACACAATTTTGTATGCCGCTCTCACAGATCGCTCCGACCGCTGGCGCTGTATTAATTATTATAAAGTACCTACAATTCTGCAATAAGATTAAAAAGATACTTTGACAATTATTATTTTTTTACATAATGAATTCTTTAAAAAAAAGTATAATTTTACGTAAACATTAATGTTTGAAAATAAATATATGAAATAATAATTCTTTTTCTCGACTATAATTAGATAGCCCTCTATAAAAGACACGTTTGTGACCAAATAGTTGCATTTTGCGTTTAATACGTCATCACAATACAAATCACAGCCGTTGCAGTTCAACTTTGTTTAACCGGTAAAAGCGCCGGCGCAGAGTCGCAGAAAAGTAATCGAATTTCTGGGGCCTAGTCCCAATCTAACCAAACCTATGAACATATTTTGAACATGCTGTGAACACATTTATGCAAATAATAAAAAACTGATTATTTTTGTAACGGAAATGTTTAGTTTACATTAAAAATACCACAATTTTTATTAAAATTAAATTCTGTTTTGAAAGCAAAAAATGTTCATCGTTTTTTTTTTTTCGTTAGAAGCAAAACAGACGGATATTTTTAACGTTTACTACCTTTACACTTACAACTAACGCAGAATAAAAAAAAATAGGTTGTAGATATCTCTACTAAGGTGTACAGGGTGTCCCATTTTCGACACTTTTATAAGGTATCACCGTAATTGTTGGTGCTATAAAAGTAATATTATAGGTGTCACGTGTTCTCTTTGGGTGAAACTTAAAATGGTAAAATCAAAATTTAAAAATTTTCGCTCGCTTAAGAGATACGGGGGAAAATAAAAAAAATTGGCAATTTCAAAATTACCCTATATTTTCTTAGTTAAAAGAGATACAGAAAAATGTTTTATACAAGAGTTTCTTTACAATGATTGTTGAATAATCTGCCGTTTTTTGAATAAGTATACGGGGTCAGGTAAGAAAGTTATCGGGCCTAACCTCATTTTTTTAAATAGAACACCCTGTATATTTTAATCTAAGAAAATAGCATTTTAAATTATCTTTTCAAATATATAACACACCATGGATGATATTGGTTTCCTAGGCGATTTATTTAAACTTTAATATTTTAAACCACAGTAGGCCATGAATCAAAAGCTAATATCCGAGAAACAACTATGTTGACATTTTAGTTGTTATTAACATTTAACGTCAATTTTATTTTTACATATTCGTTTGTGAACAATTCAACACTTTGAGAAATTTGATATGATATCAGCTTATATTGAAAGTGGAAAAAAAGAAGAAATGGCGTAAAATTTATATTTTGTTCGCTATCCGGAAAGACGACAACCATTAATTTAAGGAACTGGAATATAATTTAAAAATATACGGCTCTTTTACGATATCGAAATCAAAAACTTATAATAAAGAAAACAAGGAAAATAAAGAAATAAGCGTGTTAGGATTTGTCGAGGCCAATAATCAGGTAACTTATCCTGTGATAGCTTTGAATAGTAGTAGCTCAACTTTTATTGAAGTGAAAACTTCTTTAGGCGCATTTAGCACTTTTAGTGGGTATTGAATGAGACTGAGCCGTCAGATTCGGCTATGCAACGCTCATGATGCAGGCAGGGAAAAAAGCAAGATACTAAGATATGGCTAAATGCATAGTGTATTTGCTTTTTATGGATCGATTCTGTTATCGTCTTGAATTTGAGATTTGCGGATATTAGATTGTAAAAGGTTAATAGAGAATCTCGTCTTGGTGAGGTTTTCACATCTGTCTTGTGGTCTTAAGCACACATCCTAATTTTATTCTCTAAAATCACTTTGTAATTTTAGGAACAAAAATCTACGTCCGTCAGAAACGTAGAAACTGAAACTGGAATTACAAAATCTAAGGCGAAAAAAATTTTGACGTCCAATAAATATTTTCCCTATGTTGTTAAAATTACCCAATATTCGCATACTGGTGATGATGTAAGACGATTGGAATTTTGTTACTGGTTTTTAAATAAATCTAACGAGGATCGTTTTTTTCACCAAAAAATAATTTGGTGAGATGAATGTCGAATTACAAGTTGCGGTATTCATAACCGACATAATGAAAGACACTGGAACTCCACAAATCCCCACATGGTACGACCTGTTCGCCAACAAGGTTTATTTGGGGTAAATATAAGTTGTTTCTTGTTTCAAAACAAACTGGTTTATCGCTTTTTTGAAGAAAACTTAAATGCAGATAGATATCTGGACATAATCCAATCAAACCTTTTTGATATCCTTGATGATGTTCCTTTAAATGAAGTAATAGAGATTTACTTCCAACAGGATGGCGCCCCTATACCCATGACGCTCTTCGAATAATAGAGTAATTAAACACCCACTTTAGAAACCGTTGGATAGGAACACATGGACCAATAAGGCCACCACGATCTCCGGATCTAACACTTCCCGATTTTTTTCTTTGGGGAATGTTGACAAATAAAATTTATAAAGAAGTAATTTTAACCCAAGAACAACTGAGGCCGTTGCAGAGATAAAACCATTATACATCATGAATGCCTTAAAATTTATTCGAAAAAGATGTCAATAGTGTATTGAAAACAACGGAGGAGCTTTCGAACATTTGCGATGATTCCCGTTATTTTTTACCTTAATCTGAATCTTTTATTTCGTTTCAAAGTAATAAAGTTTAAATAAATCGCCTAGGAAACCAATATCAACCATGGTGTGCTATATTTGAAAAGAGAATTTAAAATGCTATATTTTTAGATTAAAATATACAGGATGTTCCATTTAAAAAAATTAGGTTAGTTCCGATGACTTTTTTTACCTGACCCCGTGTAGGTACTTATTCTGAAAAGGGCAGATTATTCAACAATCATTATAAAGAAACTTTTGTATAAAGCATTTTTCTGTGTCTCTGTTAACTAAGAAATTATAGGGTAATTTTGAAATTGGCATTTTTTTTATTTTCCCCCGTATCTCTTAAGCGAGCGAAAATTTTCAAATTTTGATTTTATCATTTTAAGTTTGACCCAAAAAGACCACATGACAGCAATATTACTTTTTTGATAGCACTAACAATTGCGGAGATATAAAATGTCGTCTATAAAAATGTCGAAAATGGGCACTCTGTACTTCAAAAAAAAAAATGTTAAAGTTGCACAATCCTTATATTCCCAAGGAGCAATTAACGACTCACTGTATAGACAATGTGTCGACACTACGTCGACTCATGTTTATGGGCACGACACATTTATAAGCCGCAATGTCGACTTTTGAAGCGATATGTGCGGAAAATGAGCCCAAGATGGTGACAAAAATGTGTATTAAAATGAGTCCAAAATGTACCAAAACCTGAGTCTGAGATGTGTTTTGTTTTGTGCCCCAATGTGCCGTCTGTGTCCAATATCTATCTAAAATGAATCTTTATTGTGTCCAACCTGTTTCTATATTGTTTCCAATTTGTTACCATTATGTTTCTTGAAAACATCTTAAATTTGTCCAAAATGTGCGCATTTAATTCCCGATATGTTGCAGGATTGTGGCCTTCATTATGGTTTTCAAACAGACACCTGTCGGTCCAAATTGTTTCGAGCATATTATTTGGGTGTTCATTGTGTCGTGATATAAACTTAATAGACACAATATGTTATTCACTTAAAACATTTTGGATATACGACGGACATGACGCTTACTACAATTTCCATAATGCCGATGTCAAGTGTTAATAAGATATTAAATTTTTTAGCAAATAATGGAAATATTGCGGATATGTGACTTGAATTTTTTGTGCCGACTTGTTTTTACTGACAATATTTGGCAAAATAATTCTATAAAATAAACGCGCCTCAATGAGAGTGAATATATATCATTAATTCCTTAATTTAAAATTTTATAGGAAATTTTATTTTTAAGAATTTTTACTAAAATTAGATAAGAACATATTAATTATGGCTTGATATACTACATTTACTTTATTTTAAGACCTAAATAGACTAAAAATGCCGATATAAAAATAAAATAAAAAATTCCGCCATTTTTTTGTAAAGCATCATGGTCCATTCTAACAACAAAACATGGCGCATTTATGAAATGCGTCAAAATAGAAACATGTTTTCATTATTTGAACAAAATTTCACCAAAAAATGCCTAAAGAAACACAAAAAAGTCAAGGTTCAGCCATAGACATAATTTAGGCACATGTTTCCGAAATGCGGTGGTATATTTGACTAAAATATGCCTATACGGCCATACAGTTATATTCTGGAAACATACAAGGCCTCTGAGCCCATACTGTGCCCAAAATTTGCCTAATTTAGAACCGCACTATATTAGAAACATATTTGCCTGAAATGTGCCCTGTGGGTATCGAAATGTTTCTATTTGGCCTCGATTTGGACACATACCCACTCTTTTCTAACCTTAAATTTATAGTTTGGAAGCCGGAAGCTGCGTTGATATTGTACGAGTGTATTTTTTGTGAAAGTTGGGTGATTTTTTGTGAATTAGTAAGAAGTATGGCTTTTAAAATTGTTAAGACGGTCTAGAACATAAAGGTTCAATTAACAATTGTTCCAACGGCCTGGGAAGATGATGGAATTTTACATTGGCAGCAAAACAATTGTAAAGACAGAGACAAGCTTATAAAAAATCTAAATTCTGTACCATGTATTGACTGGATAAAAATGCCATGTAGTGTTAAGGAGGCCGAGATCGAAATCCTTATTACTGCTAAGAAATATTGTTCATTATATGCTAGCCTATCCGATACTTGAATTTATTTTAATAAATACACATTGTTTAAAATTTTCATTTGTTATATTTCATTTTGCTGCGTTAGAAACCACTTATCGCTTTCCTTTGTGGATAGCATAAAGTCGTTCTTTATATAGATTTGTACAGATGTACACGTTTGGCTACTTAAGCTAGTGGCTATCTATTTATTTACTGTGCCGCCCATACCTTACTTTAAACACATATCAGGTGATCCAACACATTTAAGGCACACACTAGAAATTATGTGTTTAAAATATGCCTAGCCATATGGAAATTATTGGGTCCAATCAACTCATTTTTGTGACAAAATGGAAACATATTGTAAAGGAAAAATTGGGAAACATTGAGTCGACTTAGCGTCGACCCAAGTGTGTCCAAATTAAAGCCATTTGGAAATTTGGAAACCTTGAGTCGACTAGGAGTCGACACTACTGTGCCTTAACTGTGTTTGCTTTTCCAAATGAACACAAATGCGACACATTTTAAACAAGTTTTTACAAAATGTTGATATTTGGACACATACATTTGTCTGACTTAATGAGTCGGTACTGGGTCGACACAAACCGCAAACAAAAATAAAAAGTTGACACAGTTTCCATTCAGCCTCAAATATTCTTTCAAGTGTCGACATAATTTGGACACAAAGAAAATGTGTCGGAATTCAAGCACAATTTGCTTCTTGGGTTCCGCCACTATTTCTATTTTTATCGCTTGGGTAGTTAGGTAGGGATCGATATACCATACAATAAGTTGTTAGTTTTCAGAAACTAACCTTTATTGTTCTGTGGAGTTTTCTACCAAAAGTTATTGACCCTTTCAAATAATATAGGCACCTTTACCTTATTCATAGTCGTTGCGTGAAATAAGCCTCCAAATAAATGCTATGAATCTGCGTAATATAGGCACTTGTAAAACAAGAATGTAATTTTAATTAGTCAAAGGATATTATCTTGCATATCAGTGCAATATAAATTTGAATTAATTACTGTAATTTCAACATGCGACATCCTATAGAAGTCCTTGCTGTTCGTTATGGTCCATTTGACAATGCTGCTAAGGACAAGCAAGGATGCAATAGTAATACTTATATATACGTATGGGATATACTTAATTAGATAAAAAATAAAAAACTCAACAAAGGCTCAGGATATAATATAAAGAATTGTGTTATCGCGCGTTAACAAATTTGTGGAATAAATCTGTTTAACCTATTTTAGAGAAATTTTGCTGATTATTTATTTTTTGTTTACTGAAAGCTTTCTAAGTATGACTAAATACAGGGCGTACCAAATTCGATGTTCACCACTGGGATCTTGATTATTATAAGAGTTGCAAAGATGGTTGAATTAGGGTTTAACCCAGGGGTTCCCAAACTTTTTCAGTTTGCGGCGCACTTACAGGTTTAGTATTTTGTCAGGACGCCCTCACTCGCAATATGTATACAGTCGTGTCCAAGAAAGTGCTGCATACGTACAATGTATAAATAAAGTATGTGCTTTACAACTTGCCTAGCAAGGCACAAACGTTGTACTGTACAACTTTCTATTGAACGCGATTGTACATATATTGACACTAGTTACAAAACACATAAATGAAAACAACTTCAATCTAACGCTCATATAGGTTTATTATTAAACTAACACACAAGAATACATTTATCATCATTAAAAAAAAATCAATGTGATGGGTAAGTCAAACTCTGGCTGGTCAGGAGCGCCTGGCGGCGCCCCTGATTACTCCTCACGGCGCCCCGGGGCGCCGCGGCGCACACTTTGGGAACCACTGGTTTAATCAATACATTTTGTGAAGAAATATAAGGACTTTTCCTTTCTCCGTTGTTACTGTCAGGTTGTTCTGGTTATATTTTACCGTGTGTCGTAGAACCGTAAGTCCGTAGATCTACCTTCGTGCGCAAAACCGTTTTTCGTTTTAAGCTTGTGTTCTCTCAAATATGGTTTGTTCTCTGTGACCTTTTCTGTGGGTTTTTTTAGTTTGACGGAAAACTATAATCCGTGTCATTCGGTCAAACTAAATTCTGACGACTGGGCAGCCCTTATTAGCCCTTGCGGGAAAATTCGACTGTTGAATACATCGCAATGTGAAGTAAACTCGAAAACCGGTTGTCAGCAGTGACAAAAGGTATCATTTCCTGAAAAAGAAACAGTATTAATTATATATTATGATAAGAACTCTTTTTATGTTTTTTAGTTAAGTGATTATTGTGTTGTATTATTTAGGCTATTCAATGCTCTGATACCAAAAAACACCACGCAAAGTGTAACAGATAACACTAAATTTTTTAAAATTTTAAAAAATAAATAAGATTTGAGATACGAAAGAGTTGAGTCCTGTACTTTAAAGAAATTCGATTTTAAGAATGTTAAAATGAACTGTCATGATTCTAAGGACTTTTATCACTTTTATAGGTATTGCACAGAGCCCTTTTACTACTTAAATAATATGTAATTCTTAAAAACAAAATCGGTCTTATTTTATTTTTAGTAAAGAGCGATGTGAGTAAACTTAATTGAACCGGTTTCGAGAGCGTCCCACCACATTATATTAATTCTTTTTATATAGCAGATTTTAACTTCATTTGGGGCCAGACCCCCGTTCCTTAGGGACCATAAGAAGGTGAATACCTACGAAGTTTGGGCGTCGTCCCAAAATTTTTTTGGCTGCGGCGCCTTAGCTTCGCAGTCTGCGACCCTCCGATAATTCGCCCCCCTCCCCTCGTCACTATAAGTCTGTAACGAAATAAAACTTATTTCCTTACACTGGATTTTAAAGTATCTTTAGGTATTGGCGCTGCCATCTATGGATAACTCTGCATACTGCAGAATATCGATTATTTAAGTTTGTATAAAGGAAAAGAGCAACTGTAAATTTGTCGTTCTATAATATAGATTTCTAGGGTAGGTATTCTTTAATATAGATTATCGATTTCGTACATTTAATTTAGTTCATATTGGCTCCGGGGATGCGTAAAGGCTCGACTCAGAGAAGTGAATTTGTGACCTCACTTTCGGTTTTATTCTGATACAGGTATGTCACGCTAAGCTTTTGTTTCACTAAATTTATATTTTATCTGATATTAAGTATGTAATTGAACTAATTGAACCATAAATATTACTTTCTAGAAACCCATGACCTTTTAAGCTATTTTTACACGAATTTAATTCCACATTCTTATGTTTTAAACAAAATAAAGACATGCCGACCATCATGGCGTGATATTTTAATAATCTTCATTCATCTCATTTATCCTTGTAAAGAATAGTGTTTTTCAAGATCTAAAAGCATCATCTTAACAGACAGAACGCAGTCATAAGATTATTTCTTCAGTCAGTGTGGAATTTCAATCAATATTTTAATAATTTTGCATTCAATTTGAATATCTTTTTAAGTCAATCAACAGGTCATGGTTTTATGTGTTTTTCTTCATCAATTAATATCTAAACTCTCAATTTAACTTTATTTCTCGGGGTTCTGTCGTTCTTTTACGTTTTAGCAAATATCATTGGCCAGTTGGTGGTTTATTTAAGTTCTTGATGAACATTGGTGAGGACCAGATATAGGGTAAACCTGGCTGAAGCATTTACAAGGAAACCGACAGATCCAGGCTCTACAGAACTGGTGACTGACAGAATATCCAAGGAAGCTAATATCGAGGAAGGCAGGTGAGTTTTTCTTTTTGTTTCTAAGCTGAAACCTTAATTGAATTTGTTGAAAAACTCACCCAATTTCTCTCTGATATCTGTCAGAAATCAATTCTGATTTAACATTATTTTCTCTTAAACTTCTCACTCAATTGGCGTGACATGCTTGTACTGGATGGATAATACCTTAAGTCACATTGTATATAAAATTTCTCTTGTACCATATCTATATCTTGAATTTATCTTGTTCGTATCTTACCTTGGGTGCCATAATTAAGACATTAGTCTGGTACGCCAATATCATGTGGTAACGAATGCCTGTTGCTCGTTAAACCACATTTATCTAGCAAACGATTGCCTTTTTGCTCGTTATGCATATCGAACCTACCCAAAGTTGTGGATGCTTTGAATGCAGTATTTTCTTCTAGTTTTGAATATCTGTATTGTATATTTGTACATTTTGTAGTATTACAATTTCTCTTTTATCGTATCTTGAACTTATGTTGTTCGTATCTTACCTTGGGTGCCATACTTAAGACATTAGTCTGGTACGCCAATATCATGTGGTAACGAATGCCTATAGCTCGTTAAACCACATTTATCTAGCAAACGATTGCCTTTTTGCTCGTTTATGCATTATCGAATCTGCACAAAAGTTCTAGATGCTTTTGAGTGCAGCATTTTCTACTAGTTTAAATATCTGTATGATATATTTGTACATTTTGTATATTAATTACTTAACTTTTATCTTGTTGGCACAATATATGCTTGTTTTGGATTAACTTAAAACTTAGATACATTTTAAGTCAATCAAATCATTTGTTTTTCGTACTACTTAAACACGAAAGAAAATTTGTTTTTGACCTTATGTAATTAAGCATGGTTATTTCATTTCTTAATTTAAAACTGTACCTATGCATATTCACTTGAGTAACAGGGAGTAAAAACATCCTGTGACTATAGTATAGAAATTTAAGTTACAACTGGTACTGTTTACCATAAATATTCATTTTCAAACCTTTATTGCAATAATATTCGCTGGTCTAATGCCACTTTTCTAACATTACATGTAAACGAGCAAACCTGAGGCTGAACTGACAAGCTCATCAGATGTCATTACTCCTATCAATCGCTGTCACAAGAATTCAAGTCTAATCAAGTCCTGACATCTTCCTCATCGTCTCCATTGCTGAAGTCTATGCATGGAACACCTTCTCCATTGCTGAAGTCTATGCATGGAACACCTTCTCCGTTGCTGAAGTATATGCATGGAACACCGAACACCTCATCGAGACAACTTACAGGTGAAGAGGACTGAATTTTGGACACATCTCATGGAAGACAATGCAGAGCTAAGTATTTGTCAGTCAGAAGGACAACTTTGTAAAGACCAGTAGACCATTGCTATATTTTCATTTTAATTTTCACCTTTTTATACTGTAAACTGTTTCCTCAGAAACCAATCTCAACAACCATCATTATACAAGTATAGTTTAATAAACTACTAAGTGTTTGTAAAATTTTGTATTATTTCTGGTAGGATGGCGCCCTAAAAAAATTTGTCAGATAATAAGATAAACCCACACCTAACAACAAAACTAACAACAAAAAAAAAAGTATTTTTAGCCGAGGCAACTCAACATCATTTGAATGATTATCAATAACGTTACAAGTCATCCACTCCTTTCCAGCATCCAGTGTTCCGCATTCGTAGGTATGCCGCCATAACCTCCTTTTGAATCCAGGTAGGAAGTCTCGGCAGCCCCAGCAGGACATCCAATGCAGCAGTCAGTGTGGTTCTCATGGCTCCGGTTATGCCCAGGCGTGCAAGCCTCTGTATGTACTTTTGCCAGTCTAGCGCGCATGGTGACCTTTTTCCACTCCCGGCCAACAAACCACAGAGCCTTAGGCAACTCTCGGTCTGATGACTGTCGTGTACGTAGAGCCAGCGCATGATGCGGGGGTTTAAACCCCAACTGGCAACCGCCACACGTCGAAGCTCTCAAGGCCCCGTTACAACCGGCACTCCACGGTTCTGGCGTGGCAGTTCCCGTTCCGTGTAACGGGTCTGGCGCGACGATTCTCGGGCGGCGTGAAGCCGACCGTCTAGTGTCGGTAAACATCAAAGTAGACGCGCCGAGCTCGGAAGTTGGCAGATTCGACCAGAGTGGGAGAGAAGTAAATCATCAGTTTTAACGCGATCCTTACCGGAACAACATATATTTCGTATTTTAAATAATATGTTCCCCTGTAAAATCTCTGTGCTAGTGTGTGTTTTTTTATTGCCACAATTGTTCACATTTCTATAATGTCGTGGTCGAACGATAATATTATCGAGTTTTTAAATTTATTCGAACAAGAGCCAATAATTTGGAACCCTAGGCACCCAGGTCATAAGGACAGGAATGCGGTGCATGATGCCTGGTTGCGAATCCAGACACAAATAAGTATCCCATTCACAATTGCTGATCTAAAAAAGAAAAAAGAGACACTTATGGGTACTTTCCGGAAACTAAATTCCAGAGTAAGGCAAGCAGCAGAACTGGAAGCGGAGCAGATGACATTTTTAAACCAGATTGGTTTGCCTACGAGCTAATGGCTAGATTTCCCGGGCGGGGCGCGATGATTAACGGTAAGAGAGACGCCAAGGCACGCCGCCTGCCACTCCTCAGTTCACAGGCCTGGCGTGTCACTTCACACGCCGTGTAACAGCACCTTCAGAAGGTCGCTATCGACTTTTTGACCACATTGTCGACATGTGTTCTCCACATTAGCTTCTGCTGTAAGGTAATTTCCAATATAGTTAAGGCACCCTAAACTTATCTATGTTCCTCCTTTTGTGAACAGGATAATTTCGGTCTTGTTTGGGTTGGCCGATATAGTCCCGTCTGTTCACATCATTGCTGCAGTATCCTGCAAGCTGTCTGCATTCTATCGCACGACGCCCAGAAATTTCCCCGTCACAGTTTCAGAGAGCTTCACCATCAGGCCGCTCATAACCAGACACCATAGGTGGGGCGATAGGCAGCCGCCCCTCACCCCAATGTCCTGCCAAACGTCCCCGATGGTGGCGCTCACCTGTCGCTCCTTGATTGCAGATCTGACCCACTCTATAACCACCGACGCGCGACGGCGCTTCCCTCATTCTTAGAGAGTCGCAAATGGTCGATGGTTTACCTTTATCCAAGGCCCCTTCCACATCGAAGAAGATCGCCAAGGCGACGTTCTTGTAGTAGGGCCATCTCTACCTGTGCCTGCCGCCTCGGCATTGAGTGCTGTCTCTGTTGACCGTCCACGCCGATTGGCATGTTGACTATCATGTAAGGGATGCGCATTAAGCACAACCTCTACCATATACCTATCGACCATTCTTTCTAGTATTTTCATCAGAAAGGCCAGGTTAAATTTATTGACCTGAAAACTTTGGCAACCCAGTATACCATTCTTAGGAATAAAGGTAACCCTTGCTGATCGCTAGGTTTTTGACTGAGTATATCCCAAAACAATGCTGGCCCGGAAAATACTCTCCAGATAAGAGAGCAGACTCTCCAGACCTTTTTGAAGCAGACCTGGGACGACGCCATCTGGTCATGCCGCCTTGCACGGACTAAATTCATTCACCGCCTTAGTTGTCGCGGCACCGGTCACTAATTCGTCGGCATCAAAAGCTTTCTACTGGTCTGACAAATTTTTGCCCTATGATGAACTTGATTAAATTTTATATAACATTTTAATTTGTTAAATTGTTAATGTGGGTTTATAGATTAGGGTTGCCACATAGCCGGGACTTTCCGGGATTGTCCCGGAATTAACTGTGTTGTCCCGGATCCCGGATTCATATTTTTTAGTTCCGGAAAATCATCAAAAGTCGAAAACATTGTTAAATCTGCCGTTTTACTAAAACGATATATTTTTAATTTTATTTTTTTTTTTTATTTTATGAATTTAATTTTTTCGTTACATTACTTAGTATTATACTTCGTACTGAGTACTATACAAAATGTGTTTGTTTTATTTAAAATTTATTTTTTCTTAGTATGTTATTTTTGTTAAAATTAATAAAGTTTAAAGTACGTAAGTTAACTTCTTTATTTCTTGAGAGGGTGGTACACAAAAAAATTGGAAAGTCAAAAAAGTCATGGCTGGGGGGGGGGGGGTTCCCGAAATTGCTTTCATCAAATGTGGCAACCCTATTTTAGGTCCCAATGAAATGGTAACAGAGTTATCCAAAATCCAAACCTTATAAGCCCAATAAAATTGTAACAGAGTTATCCAAAGCCCAAACCTTATTGGCCCCAATGAAATGGTAACAGAGTTGTTCAATACCCAAACCTTATTATACTTAACTAATCTTACCTTGCAGACTACAACCTACAACAGAAGCATTGGGATTTACTTCCTTCATAAAATTTGAATGCTTGCAAGCCTTTGTTCGCCTTCAGCTACTGACCAGTGTAAAAACTATGTGTTAACATAGGTAGTTTCCCAGTCCGCAGAAGCACGTCAACATGACGTCAGTATCTGGTGACTACTGGTCAATAGACGTCAGTCAACCAGTCAGTCAAGATATTGATGTCATCGGTCTGTGACATTAGGAGGTCATTTTCACGTCATATTATCGTCATATAGTCACGTCATATCTGGTAATAAGTCACCAGAATATGACGTCATTTTGACGTGCTCCTGCGGTCTGAGTTACAAAGTCTATTCTGGCTACTTCTGGCAGACATTAAATTTCCAAAATCAGTCTCTCCGAGCAAATAAGGATCAATATCACCAATAATTTTAAGTTTTGCATCGTATCTACATTATTTAACATCGCGACTAAGAGTCTTTAAATATTTACTTCTTTCCATGTTTTGAAATATTAAATTGACACTTCAGAATGTAAAGAAAAGATCGAAGGACACTAGGACCGAAGTTCATATAACGAGAGGAATACAGTTGGAACATGAAAAATTATTTAAGTCCAGGTAGCACAGGTATAGATACATCTTAGAAATGGTCACAAGTGAATCCTAAAATGACTTGGAAAATTAAACCGAAAAACTCTTATAAGTCATTGGCATAAACGATCATGAACCTTTGTTTGTCCTCCAGGCAGAATGGTCGACCTGTCAAAGTCACGTGTGTGAAAATGGTCAATAGCGGAAATAAAAATAACATAACCTGAACCTCAAACTTATTCAGATGCCGACAAAATATGTTCAGGAAACACTCACCTCTATCTGTGACTGTAAATAGGTTAATAATATCACCAAAAATATAAATAATTTGAAGAAATTGCCTACTTGTCGCTTATAAACGTGTACCAAGGCTTGCAAAAATCTCTTATGGGATTTTCAATGCAATTTATTCTTGTTTGGAAAAGTTTTTAAAAACACGCCCCTTTGTGACATCAGACTATGGTAGTTAACAAGTCTTATGTTTAGTCTTAATTTTTTACGTCGTTTCATATTAAAAAAATACGAGGAGAACATGGGTGAATGATATATTATACATAAATAGAGAAGAACCTGCTTCCTCTTCTATCGCACATGAAGTTTGAGGTGACGGTGTCGCCAGATATGTTGGGTAATTATTCTGATATATAATTTTGCTGAAGTGGTACCTACATTACTTCTAGTCCAAACAGACTGCGAAAATTTTTGTTCTTCGAAAAGAAGGTGCTGCATTTTTATGCGAACTGATAATTTTCTTTATTCGGGGATATTTCTCATACTACCCAGAAAAAAACATATTCTCAAAAAGAACATTTTGATATTTTCAGATATATTTACTTATATGTAAACTAGAAAATCTTAATTAAAGGAACCAAGTTTGAGTTAAACATTTGAAAATATTTAAAAAAGATTTTCATATCTTCAATATATATTTTCACTTTAAGAAAGTTACTTTAAAACAAATATTTGCAAATTTCTGAATGATTCGTTTATTTCTGTACTTCAAGGTTTTGTACATTTTTACTGTGACTAAAAGTTATTTTTAAAATAAAGATTAGTAGCTTTAAAATAAAGTATTCTATTCTCCAAACAAGGCATCGTAACCATTTGGTTTGAAACCTTGAAATACTCAATTTGAGCTGGTATTTGAAAGTATAATCTAAATATGATAGTTTTAATAACCCAAAATACTTGTTCCTAGCTTTAAGATTTCCGTCGTACTACGAAAGCAACCGAAATTTTCCCGAGCAGCATCGCGGGCGCGAGACAATCCAGTTATTGTGGTTTGTGGTTTCGGAGGGTCGTGTCTTAACGCCTCAGTATTTGTTTAAACTTGTTTAAGTCATTTAAGTTAAAAACCTACGGAAGTTTTGTGCGTGTCAAACTGTTACATACATTTTCGACGTTTCACCAATAACGATTGCACGTGGCATTTGTAAGGATTTGTTTTACTCTATATGGCTGATTAGATAACTGACTGAATTATTTCAGTGTTCACCAAATCGATTCATTCATTCAGTGCTCTAATCCCGAGTCTAATCCCTTATAGTTACAATCCTTGAAGATGCCACGTGGAATCGTTTGTGAAACGTCAGAAAATAATGTACCTAACAGTCTGAGACCGTCTAATTTGAAGAACCATAACTTTCTCATTACAGGCTTCATTTGAATTTATGGTATTTTAATATTGGCAATATGAGTGCCTCAAATTGAATATTCCAACATGTTCAAAATGAACATATGATATGTGTATTTTGAAGGGTAGATATTTACAGTTTAAAACTATGAATGACTATTTTTAAAATAATATCTAATCGTCCTTATTATTAAACCGACAATATGAATGCTCAATTTTAGTATAATATGCGTTCGAAATAACAAAATACAGCTTTGCTTTTAAAAACTAGTCTGTTATTTTAGATAGGTCGCAGGTTTAAAACTAAAATTTAATTTTTTCTGAAATCTTCAAAATAATGAAACCAAATACTTCTTTTAAAAAACTCATCATATTCCAGCTAAGTTACCCATGATCTTATTTTAAAGTTACATAACGATAAATTAATTAAAATGCATGCCTCAATATAAATTCGTAAATGTTATGATTGAAGATATATATAAGTATTTAATTTAAATCAGGTTGTACAAGAACTTCCTATTCTCTTTTTAAAACGATATCCTCTTGAGTATATACAAAGGTAACTTAGTCTTAAACTGAAACTAATAGTATTAAAACGAGTATTTTCTTTTTTCCGTGTACTTATATGGAAGCCGCCTCATAAAAAAATGAAAATTCCTATCCTCTTCCTTTGGCTTTTCCTTAAGTTTTCCTTTATATGCTCTAAGGTAATTCTTCCTCGATGGCTACCATTTTATACGAGAGATTTAAGTTTTCTTCGTCTTGATGAGTCAATATTTAAACTGGCATTTTTTTTACTATAAGTAGATGTGCTTGGTGTGGATATAGTTGCATTAAGTACTTGCACTTCTTACCACAGAACTCAAAAATTTGTTCTTACTGTGGTCCCAACTGTCGGCGTAGCGGAATAGCGGATAGAGAGTTTTTGTTATTTATTTTGTTAACGAAAACTTTCGAAAAATAATCTGAAGCTAATGCGGGAAAATTATTATCCTCATTATCTAAGCCAGTCATGGTATTTTCATCATGAATAATAATTGATTGACTTTTAAGTGATGGAATATTTCCTTTTATGCACTCCTTACTCCTTTGAGCCATGCTGTCTTTTAAGAAGAACAACATAGTAATATACGGCCACTTAGATATCACCTTTTACGCCTCCAGGATCACCAAATCGTCCATTACCTGCTTTTGCCAATTTCTTTCTAAAATTATCTCTTAATCCCGGCCATTTTGGTTATGTATTTCTTCTTCTTATCACGCCCTCTCCTGCCGAAGGTTGGCGATCCAAATGGCAATTGTAGCTCTGGAAACTGCAGCACGAAAGATTTCTGCAGACGAGCGATCGAACCATCTCCTTAAGTCCTTTAGCCATGAGTTCTGGCGTCTTCCTACTGATCTTTTCCCGTGCACTTTGCCCTCTATTATGAGGCGTAGTATTTCGTATTTATCACCTCTCATCACATGACCCAGGTATTGCATTTTTCTTTCCTTGATGATGTTCAATAGTTCCTTTTGTTTGTGCATGCGCTGAAGTACCTCATCGTTGGTGATCCTTTGTACCCATGAAATTCGCAGCATCCGTCTATACACATACATTTCGAAGGCTTCTATTTTCTTTTCCGTCTGTGAATTTAGTGTCCAGCTTTCACATCCGTAGAGTAGGGCAGAGAACACGTAGCATCTGATCATCCGAATTCTGAGTCCCAAGCTGAGGTCCAATCTTGCAAAAAATGATTTCATACTCACGAAGATTTTTCTCGCTTGTTCAATCCTTGAAAGTATTTCCCTTTTCGGGTCGCACTGACTATTGATGTTAGCTCCCAAATATTTTATTGAGGTCACTTGTTCGATTGTTTGTCCTTTGATCCGCAGGTGTGCATTTATTGGAGTTTTAGAAAAGATCAATAGTTTGGTCTTGGAGACATTGAGATGCAATCCAAACATCTCACTATAGTGAACTACGGAATCCATGATGCTTTGTAGTTCCTGCATATCGTTGGCCAATATAACCGTATCATCGGCGTACCTGATATTATTTATTGGGGTTCCATTGATCTTGATTCCGCCCTGGACCCCATCCAGTGCTTCTCTAAATATAGTCTCTGAATACAGATTAAAGAGGAGTGGAGACAAGACGCAACCCTGTCGGACACCCCGTCTGATCTGCATATCCTCCGATGCTGATTGTTCCATCTTTACTACCGCCGTTTGATGCCAGTAAAGTTCTGATATGAAACGCAGGTCCTGTTCGTCAACCCCGGTTGTTCGCAGGATTTCGATCATCTTCTGATGATTAACACAGTCAAACGCCTTTCGATAGTCTATGAAACATGCGAATACATTCACATTCATGTCTCTGCACCTTTGTGTCATTACATTCAGGGAGAAGAGCGCTTCACGCGTTCCGAGTCCGTTTCGGAATCCAAACTGGGTATTGTCCATCTGATATTCGCACTTCTTATAGATTCGCGTGTGGATGATTCTAAGAAAGGTTTTCAGGACATGGGACATAAGACTTATCATCCGATAGTCATCACATTGTGAGGCGTTGGGTTTCTTTGGCAGGGTTACGAATGTTGATTTAAGCCAATCCGACGGTATCTTGCTTGAGTTATATAGTTTGTTAAATAATGCTGTTATTAAATCTGGGCTTTTACTTTCGTTGTCTGCAATTAATTTAAGTATTTCAACGTTGATTTTATCGGGACCGGTAGCTTTCCCGTTTTTCTGTGCTTTTATTGCATGAACAACTTCGTCTCTGGTTATTTCTGGAGCCTTTTCATTCAATATGTGATCTATCGGTGGTGGGGAGCAAGGTCTATCGTCATTAAAAAGTGTTTCGATATATTCTTTCCATCTTGCAAGCTTAGCCCTCACTCCTAGAATTATATCGTTGTTATCATCTCTCAAGATTGCTCCTTGATGTTTTCTGTGTCTGTTTGTAAGCTCTTTTACTTTTTTATGAACATTGAAGGTGTCATATTTTTCTTGCAATTGTTCTATTTCTTGGCACTTTGCCGTCATCCAGATCTCTTTCGCTTCCCGACACTTTCTCCTAATGATCCTATTTAATCGCCTGTATTCTGTCGGATTTGCCTTGTATTTCCGTCTGTCATTCATGAGGTCTAATATTTCTTGCGTCATCCATTCCTGTTTCCTGTTGGTTGCCATGAATCCAATGTCATTTTCCTGTATACTTGTTATTTTATTTTTCAAATCATTCCATGTCTTTTCAACATCCTCTTCCCGTACGGTTACCTCTACCATTTCCAGTTCTTTTTCGATCTTAGAACTTATCTCTTTCCTTTTCTCAGGATTACTCAATTGTGCGATGTCTATTTTTTTTGACGTTTTTTCTCTTTCAACTCTCTGGAATCTCTTGAGTCTAAAGTCCAGCACGACAGGGTTATGATCACTGCCGATGTCTGCTCCAGGATAGGTTTTTGTTGATTTCATATACCTTTTGAAGTTTAGACTGATCAAAATGAAATCAATCTGGTTCCTGACAATTTTTTCCTCCCTGTCTGCAGGTGACCTCCAGGTGTATAGTCTTCTTGGGTGCTGTTTAAAAAAGGTGTTAGCGACTAAAAGGTTATTTTCTACACAGAATTGCACAAGTCTGTCACCCCTACTGTTCCTTTCGCCAAGACCGTATGCTCCTATGCCATCCCCCTCAGCACCACGGCCAATCTTGGCATTAAAATCTCCAATTATCATCGTTATCTCTCCCTTTTTTGTGAGCCGCATTACTTCATCTATTTTGTTATAAAATTCTTCGATTTCCTGATCTGGTTTGTCACTTGTTGGGGCATAAATTTGGATTATGTTTAAATCTCTGTGAGTTGTTTGTAACTTCAATAGAGCCACTCTATCGCTCAAAGGGATGAAGTCCGTCACCGACTGTGCCGCTTTATCCGAAACTAGTATGGCTGTTCCGTATCGATGCTCTGGGTCAGTGCCTCCTGAATAATAAATATATCCATTATTTGTTTTTTGTTTTCCGGAACCAGGCCATCTAACCTTACTTAGCCCCAGTATATCAATATTCATCCTTTTCATCTCAGCCTCAGTGTTTGCCAATTTCCCTGGCGTAAACAGGCTACGTACGTTCCAGGTGGCGATGCGTACTATATTGTCATATATCTTGATTCTCTCTGTGCTTCCCTGATTCTTAATAGTAGGCAACGGGGGTATTCTTCGCACCCTCTCCCCACTTAAGGGGTGCCCCGGACTGAGGGCCGTTTTATCTTTTTTGTCTGCCATTAAGATTTTTTGGAAAGTAATTTACAGTAAGGGTTCCGTTCCCTTTCTGTACCGCAGTGGGAAAACCGTTTTTGCTGATTCAGCTGCGCTTTTCCGTGTTCGGTACTACACCGTTTCGAAGTCATTCTTCCCGCGCTGTAGCCCGATTTTGATGAAACTGCTGCCTTTCACCAGTGCAGCCGCCCATTCTGGGACAGACGCTGCGTGGGAATCTTCTTAGCTTCACCTCAATCTCTTCGAGACCTTACCGGCATGGGTGGCCCTACCGGTAGCTACGCTACCGCCGGCATCGCTCCCTGGATATAAGGTTACTGAGCCCTCTCACCAGCGACAAGGTGATGATTCCCCCAGATATACAGTTATTTGTACCCTTGATTATGTCGTGATAAAGTTAAGAGAATATCCAGTCTACGTTTGCATGCTAAGAGCTCAGGGTTTTCCGGGGTAATACATGTTTGTTTTTTACCTATAAGTTTTAAAGGGAAACGCTGATTGAATATTAACTTAAAATTATTCATGAAAATGTTCCACTATTTATTTACGTCATACTTATTAACTCTATAGTCTATATACCTCCAACCAGTCTTGATCTCGCAAAGATGTCAGAAAACTATTTTTATTTTCTTTCGAAAAGGTTCTCTTTTATTGCAATTCGTTCTTTTTTTGGTGTTCTATGTTAAAAATAATTTTTTGTGCATTATGATCTGATAGAAAAAAATAAATGTATTTAATATTTAAAAATGTGCAATGAGATTTAGTTTTTATTAGCCGGAAACTTATTGATGTTTAACTAAATGAACGAAATTTAAAACCGAAAGTAACAAATATAATTTTGTCCATAACGTTTGCTTTTATTTCGTTTCGGGCATCTTTCGACTGGATTGGCTTTACGTTCTTTGGAATTATTATTTAAAGTGTCCCATACAACAATATGGCCGGTTAATCGTTTATGACACCTGCACTATCATATGGAAAACTTTATATAAGAGCCATAATAATATGCCCTTCACAACAAAAGGCATGTTTCGATAAGTTTCAAATGATTTTCAGAATAAATGAAATTTTTCCAACTGCGTTGGATGTATCGATGGCAAACATACTCGAATACGATGTCCCTTAAATTCAGGACAAATGTGTTACAACTACAAACAGTATTTCTCTGTAGTACTTCAAGCAGTTGCAGATGCAAATTATAGGTCTATCTGTGTCGATGTTGGTGCTTTGGAAAACAAAGCGATGAAGGAATTCTTGCACACAGCCTCCTTTATGCACATCTTGAAAATAAGTCATTAAACACTTCAGAAGATAAAGCACTTCCATGCACAAAGTAATGTAGTACTTTCACATGTCCTTCTCGGTGATGAAGCATATCCTCTTAAAACCTACTTTATGAAACCTTATCCCAAAACAGATATTTTGCAGGAAGATGAAGAGGTTTTTAACTACAGACTATCACGAACAACAAGAATGGTATAATGTTCTTTTAAGATATTAACCTCCGAATGGAGAGTCTTAATAAAGGATATGGATATTTGTCCATATAAAGTTCACATAATTGTAAAATGTGCTTGCAATCTCCCTAACATATAATTATAGATCGGGAGGGGATAAAAGGAATCAAATCTCACACAAACAGAGTCAGGGACAGGGATATACAAACTAAAGAAATGATAATGATAAACATGATATTAGAAATGCATCTAAATCCTATTTCATTAGTGACGTTATCGGCTCCATTTCAGTATAATCAGTGGCTCAGCCACAGGGGGGCGATCGCCCCCCCCCCCCCGCCCTACTTGGCCTGGCGCCCCTTTATACTACTTAAAAAATAATTGTTTAAAAACAAGATCGGTCTTATTTTATTTTTAGTAAAGAAGAGTGATAGTAATAAACTTAATAAGACCGGTTTTGAGAGTGTCTCATCACAATAAATTTATTTTTTTTTATATATAGCGGATTTTAACTTTATTTGGGGCCAGACCACTGTTCCTTAGGGAGCATAAGGTGAATTCCTACGAAATTTGAGCGTGGTCTCAAACATTTTTTGCCTGCGGCGCTTTAGCACCGCAATTTACGGCCCTCCGATAGTTCGGCCCAAAATGCTGGCTACGCCACTGAGTATAATCGTACTTAAATGCCTGCAACACCTGTGAATAAATAAATAATATTACTTACATGTATTTATTAAATTAAATAAGATATAAACATATTGTACTTATACTTTATACTGCTAACTGCCTTCATTAATTTCATAATTTCTTTTTCCAGAGGGATATCTATATCTTAGGAGCCATATTATCTCGATTGTGATAATCTTTATTTGTTTGGTCCCATAGTGCTTTTCTTTTAAGATCTCTCAAAATTAATTTTTCTATATCCATTTTAATTTACAAATCAAGATAAACAAAATACTGTACGCATTTAATCACACGTGGTCGGAAGAAAACAAACAAGTTTGATTTTGAAAATCGGTGAAGTTGAAAATGTAACCAGTTCATAATGCTAGACGGTGTCTTTTGTTTCTATCGTCCGAATATGCGCCAGTACGTTCGACTCAATAGTCGTCAGAGTGCGCGTCCAGTGTAACCGTAGCCTTAGCTTTAGTTCTTTGCGACAATCCGCCAGCGATGCCAAATATACTAGTTTGGCAAGTCCTCCTTAAAATCATTCATCTTCTCTGTTTTTCAGCGGGCGTCCACAGTTTGAAACTGAAACATACTATCAGCCCAAGCCCAAGCATAGAATACGAAGGCCCCTATTTCTATGAGCCCAAGTAGCAAAAATGTAACTATGAAAAGGAAGATTTGACAGATTTCTGAAACAGCTGTCCCGTAGATGTCAGTAAGCACTAAGCAGTGAGTCATTCATTATTCTGTGGTACTGTGGTGAGTCAGTCAGTCACTGTCAGTCAGAATTCCATGTGGTTGGTTTAGTGAAAAATATGAGTGAGAAACTAGCAGAAGGCGTACAAAATCTCGAAATAAGCGGAAAGGAAAAGGCATGAACCTTTATTTTACTAATTACGTTAAAATGCTGAAGGTTTTAAGTTATTCGAGATCTGCACTGCCTCTAAACCGGCGACATTTAGCCACATTGGTGTGTAGCATATTGAATATTCGTTTAATCAGTTTTATCTTTATTTTTAAAGCTTCGTTTTATTGGCTTTTTTGAATTTAATATGGTAAAATTCAAAGTTGATGTTATTCATTGATTTTTAACTGACGTCATTATCTGTTGAAATGTATTGTGCTTTTTAGATAAGATGTATTTTTACCTTAATGTTACTACAAACACATTTCTTACATGTAAACGGCGTACCTACAGAACATTTTCTTTTGTCAATTTAAGGTATCAAAGGGCTCGTGTACTTGGCAATTATTTGTCACTTGGGAATACTTGTTTACTTCGACAATTATTCTATTCTGCACTTACCTTTTCCCATCGGTTATCAGCAAATGGTGTGAAACGAATTTACTTGCTCACTTGGATACTTGTCAAAAGTCCAATTATTTGCATATTTGCCAAGTACACGAGTTGCCTGATCTCGGCTTAAGGGATCTGTAGGATTAACCTTGCCAACATGCCTCACAGAGAAAGTTTTTGCAGATAGTTTAGGAATACGACCAAACAGCTGGGCCCCGATATGCAAATGAGGCTATTAAATTATCAGTGTTTGTTAGGGTATTTCATATATTACCTATACCTAATTTCCATGGATACAGAGTGCACCAAGACAAATGCAGTAATTAGCATATAATAAGGTCTCATTTTCCATGACTATTGGCACCATTTTTATTGTTGACAGTGATACTATAGATTTTGAAGACGATTAAAGTCCAAACAATGCTGAGGGACGAAAGGAAAGCAATTGCTCATGTTCATGGCACTGTCAAAAAATTCTTTCACCTGGAGAAAGTGCAATCTCCAAAGATTCAAGACCAACGTGAATCGTTGCTTGCGCACACGCACCGCTCGCAGAGCGCCATAAAGGATTAATCCTACAGTGCTGTGCCTTATCATAAAAAAAAAATGTTCCAGTTACATTGACTCATCAATCAGAAATTCTAAACATTGATTAAAAAAACATGGAATTCTAAGTTTTTATTAAGATGTTTTTAAATCATGGAATATATCATTACCATCCCTATTTGTTTACTATACTCGTGACGTCACATCATGACACCTACCGTTTCACTACTTATTACGAATTGATTGAAAATATCAATTTTTAAAACTTAAATATTAAACTCTTACATATTTATCAATAAAAACTAATAGGTTTATTAATGCACAGATTTTTGTATTTTTATTATTTCATAATTAATTTTCCATAGTGTCAAGTACCATATTGGAGCCACTGCTACCAGTAAATCATCGTGGCACCACGTTGTTTATTTTTATACGAACATGCTGCATTGATGTAGACAGAACGTTTCTTGTTGCAGCAACACAATGATACTGTTACTAAAATTAGTATTCGTGGTATTGATAGATTATTTACAGACATTTTTGTGTTATTTCCGTTTCCATAAAGGGGTTACAGCAACCAACAACAAAATATTCCTCTGTGTTTCTCTGATGTGGACGTACCATATTATTAGTTTATAATAAACTAAGGTGGAGCATCTCTAAAATAATATTTGTTTAAAGGCTGCAAAAATGAAAAAAGAAAAAGCAAAGCAAAACGCTGCCTCAGGAGATAAGAACTCTGTTAGTGAGCTGAAACCACCACCTGCTTTTATAGAAGAACGTCTCAATCTTTGGAGCAGATTAAAGGCTCAGTATGATGCTGAGATTGCTGGCAAACCCGAGACTCCCATAGAAGTTACCCTTCCAGATGGAAATGTGATTGCAGCTGTGGCCTGGAAGACTACTATGTATGATATTGCTAAGGGAATTAGGTAAAAACGACTACTTAGTTTAAGATTTAGTTTTGATTTTTTATGATGCCCTCGCTTACCAAATTTCAGGTTAGTTTTTTTTTACTTTTATTTATTTATTACACATATTACATATTACAGTCACAAATTTTTATAAAACTTGGGTACAATATTAATTTCACAGGAACCTGCTTTATTAATTTCATTTGCTGGTTCAAAACAGACACAAAAACCAATATAGGCCTTGAATCTTTAATATTTAAAATAATTCCATTTTAAACAGTTGTTGAGTACAACCGGTATTATTTCGGTCAACGGACAGAAACTTTATTATTTTATTCAGGGTTTCTCTAAAAGGAAAAAGTATATACAAACTGCTCACACAAATTCCTAAGGGTAAAATATGATAAAAAGAGTTTAGCGAGCCTTTTAGAATAGAAATATGTTGTTGGAAAATTTTTTATGGGTCACATTAATTAGTTTCCGTTTCCGCTTAGAAAAGAATGCCAACTAATGGTTTTCAGAAATTTTAAGAGGCCTAAATTGAACAAATAGTCTCATACACGGTCTCATATTAACCGCGATTTACTTTGTAACAGGGTTGGGCAAAATTTGATTTTTATTAAAAAAATCAAAAATCATTGGTTTTTTTTATTTTTTTGATTTTTATTGATTTTATTAAAAATTTAACATTTTTCTCTCTTTTCAAATTAATACAAATTATTTTAATGTCGGTCTAACAATATAGTAGGTCTAAATTCTACCCAAAATATTGTCAGAACGCGCTTCGTGCAAGAAAATTCCTGTCGCGACTTGATGTATTATATACCTACTACTGTTTTATTTCTTAAAAGCGCGAGTTCTTTATACTGTTGATTTTTGAAAATATTTTTTTAATATGTTATATTGTTCATTGTTCTGAATTAAAAATAAATAGTTTCATTAAATCATGATATTTTTTTTTTAAATAAAGTGATCTAAATCATGATAAAAAAAAAAAAATCAAGTGATTTAAATCATGATTTAAATCGTGATTTAAATCGTGATTTAAATCACTTGATTTAAATCAGCCCAACCCTACTTTGTAACAAATTTTATATTTTTTTTAAGAAAATTGCTCTGTCTCCTAAAATTGTTTAAAAAAGTTACATATTTTTTTTTATATTTGCATCCTCATGTTCAGCTAGAATGTTTATAACTAAAATGTAGTGGACGGGGAGGCTTGACGCGAAGCAAGTAGGCCAGCTTACAGACTCTTTTTTTTTTATCGATCCCGCTATGACGTCTGGGTAATGTCAGCCAGACGGGACCTACAATTTAACGTGGGTTCAGAACTCCAATGTAGCCGACAGATGTTATCCGGAACAGCATCAGACCCGTGTCCGCGAGACTCCATCGACAATTTGGCTCAAGGTTTTACCTCCAACCATCCGAATATCAGACATGTCCGAGTCCCATCTAGGGGTGGGCAAAATAATCGATTAATCGATATATAATCGATTTTTCGATTTGAGAAAAATTTTAATCGATTTTCCGATTAATCGATTTTCCAATTAATCGATTTTTCGATTAATCGATTTTCCAATTAATCGATTAATCGATTTTCCAATCAATCGATTTTTCGATTAATTGATTTTCCGATTAATCGATTTTTTGATTAATCGATTTTCCGATTTTCTGATTAGTCGATTGTAAAATCGAGTGTAAATAAATTTTTACCCGATAATCGAAAATATAAATTATTATGTTATTGAATGATTTTGAAGTTGCTGGTGAAATATTAATTAATATACTGCACAATTAATTATTACTCTATACAATAACAGTTACGTGTACTGCGCCCGTATTTCTACTAGTATACAGGGTGTTAATTAATGGTATGCAGATATTTCAGGGGGTGATAGTACTCGTCAAAATAAGAAAAAAATGCAAATATAACGCGTTATTTATACAGGGTGGCAAACTTTCAATTTTTTTTTCGTATCTTGCGTTTTCTCTCTTATATTCTCTGATAATTGTTTCAAATTTGGAACAACAACCATTTTTTAGAATCTCTACAATAAAGTATCAAAATTGTTGGTCGCAGTATACAGGGTGTTACATTTTCTTGAATCGGCTACAATTTTATCTTTCAGAACTTTTTTTGGGGCTCCCTGTATGAATTCCGGTATGAAATTTAAACTCTCTGTTCCCTTGTTTAGCGTTCTGGTCTCTTGTACTATTCTCGTATCTGTGACCGTTTTCGATTTATTTGCAAAAATAGCCATCGATGGAAATTAAGTGTAGGCGAAATAGCGCAATAAAAATGAAAATAATTACTTAGAATATATACAAATAAAAACAGCTTTTTACTCTGCTTTATAAATATAATAAGATCGATTAATGGAATAAATCGATTAATCGAAATAATCGATTAATCGAAACATTGATTAATCGAAACATCGATTAATCGAAACATCGATTAATCGAAATAATCGATTAATGGAAAAAATCGATTAATCGAAATAATCGATTAATGGAAAAAAGCGATTAATCGAAATAATCGATTTTCCGATTAATCGATTAAATCGAAATTATCGATTATTTTTCATAATCGATAATCGATTATAACTTTTGATAATCGCCCACCCCTAGTCCCATCGTCCGCACCACTGATCAACCTTCATTTGGTTCAAGGTTCCCTCCCTCGACAACATGCCGTGATTACCGGCCAGTGCAAGCAAACTTTTAATTTTCTTGTAGTGCAAGTTGTTTCAAAATGACGGCGGAATCGAACAATTGGATGTAAGAAAAAATACATTTCCTATAAAATATTGCAATTAGAAAAAAACTAAACAGAAATTTCAATTTTTTCGCGCACATTTTTCGTCTTTTAAAAATCGCTTTAGCTAACCGAAAAGGGGCCTGTTCTGATTTTCAATCGATCACAAAAAATACTTGCCATTTTCCGATCTCACCCAAGTGCAATAGGGTTCTGTAGGTCGACGTTCTCTACAACATCAGACAATTTTAATCGATTATACCTAATAGTGCGGCTGCCACGTGGCACGTGTGAATATTTTTTTTTTGGTAGTTTTGTAACTTTTTTCTAAAACACCCCGTATATTCGAATTTGGTCTCATCAGATACCCTAAGTAGTTGTCGAATTGTTGGAAGTTTGGAAGTTTAATCGTTGCACCGCGAACAGTTTTTGAAGAAATTAAAAAAGATTGCAAAATTGTCGATACGACACGGCAGACACAACAACGACGACCACACCATACGAGCATTCTAGTACGAACACGACGTATAACAATTCGAGGTGAAAACCCGATTATAACAAAAACGCTTTTATATTTTCTTATTGTAAGCTATACTACGATCTCAAAATAATTGACAAAACTGTTCTTATCACCATTGGCATACATGTTGCCAGGTTTAAAAATATTTCATTTAAATTCTCATAAAATGTACCAAAATCAGCATGTCATTAAGGGCCTTTACACCCTACGGTACTTGGTCTACTCAATTTGGCAACGCAGGTAAGAAAAACCCATGCCTAAAGGCTCTCGCACGCTTTCTTATCGCCTCTAACCAACGTTCAGTGTCGTGGACAAGTTTCAATCAAGAGGATATTAGGAATTTAGTTTCATTATTTGGTGATATTTTGGTGGTTATTCAAAACAACAAGTATTATAATGCAGGCGAGTTCTTTAAGTGATAGTAAAAGTTACAAAACGGCGTCATTTAAAACCTGGGGAGCGTACAATTTTAAAGAATGTGTATGAGGGAATTCTAAGTACACACAGTGGAATATCATTCACTGATGCAGCACAACTTTGTGCCACATTGACTAAGACATCTTGCCGTACTGTTTATAGGACTATCAAGGACAATAGGAATAATAAAGTGTCCGATCAGAAGGAAAGAAGAGGACGGAAAAAGCTTTTTATTGATCAGCAAAGTTAGCCATTCGTCGGAAAGTATACGTAACGTCTTTATCAATGGACTGTCCACTGAATTGAAAGCTCCTTCAGGAAAAGGTCGTCGGTTAATTATAACCCACATTGGAAGTGATTCTGCTTTTCTTGAAGGTGGGTTAAACGTGTTTGAATCTCGTAAAACCGGTGATTATCATAAGGATATGAACTCGGGAGGAGTGTTTGAAGATTGGTTTAAATCCATCTTACCACGGGTGGAAGCTTTGCCAACTTCTGCGTGGCGAAAAGGAAAGATTGTTGACTGGCTTGAAGAAAAAAATATTGCATTTGGCGAAAAAATGCTAAAAGAGCAGTTGCTCGATCTTACAAGACTTCACAAAAAAAATATACGAAATATGTAGTGGATGAAATGGCTCGTGAATGAGGTGTTACAATATTACGTTTACCGCCTTACCATTGTGAAATAAATCCAATCGAGCTTATATGGGCACAGATAAAAGGCGAAGTGGCGCGTGAAAATAAAACTTCTAAATTTAAAGATGTTAAAGAACTGTTAAAAACGGCAATAGCAATGTACAAGCAGCAGATTGGCATAAGTGCGTATTACATGTCGAGGGCGTAGAAAAAAAAATGTGGGACTTAGATGTATGCGGTAAAGCCATGCTAGAACCTATTATTATAAATTCTGCAGATGACAGCAGTAGCGACAGTATGAAATGTTTTCATCGTCAGATAGTGAATAATCGCTGTAATGGTAATAATGAATTTAAAATTGTAACGTATTGTCAATATAATACTTTTTAATGTCGGCGTGGAATGTAATTTGTCAAATTATTATCATTTAGTGTTCATTAGGTAACAATAGTTAGGAAATTTATAAACATTTATAATTTAGGTTTAGGTTTTGCCCTTAATCCACGATTATATGTTTCTTATTATGTAGTATAATAAAAACATTATGAAAATAACATATACCGTTACTTTATTATTCTTTTTGGATTTTATACCTGCGTAATTTAGTTTCTCTAATTACTTCATTAGATCACCAAATGTAAAATCTTAATTTATAATATTATATTTATTATAGTAAATGTAAATATATTATAATAATAAACAAAAAATTCATATATTTTTTGAATTATTATTGTTTCAAATGACACGCCTCTGGAATTGGCGTTCCCCTTACGTCTTGCACACCCGGTAAAAATGAGTCACTACCAATTATTTTGGTACCGGAGTATACATAATTTGTTTCTTCGATCTCCTTAAAAGTTTCTGCCGCTTCTTTGCATGCAGCGTCCTCCACAATGTCTTCTGTTTCGCTAGTACTGTCACTGTCAAACTGAATGACCACAACACTTTCCGATTTTCCCTCCTCTCCCAGTGCAGCACGTTTATTAAGAGCATTGTCTCTTCATTCTGTCTAAAAATTGTTTTACCTCCATTTTTTCCTCCCTGCCGTCCGTGATATCTGTTTTGCGTCCCGTAAGAAACACGATATTCCTCAGAAACCCAACTATTCTGGAAAACAATATTTAAAATTGTTTTTAAGTTTTGTTTCATCATAATCTTAATAGGAGCTACAAGTTTTCTTACGTACTTTCTTACCCTATGTGCCTCCTGTAACCAACAAAGTTAAAATTTAACGGAAAAAAAAACAAAAACAACAAAATCACAACAAAAGTGATGAAGTTGAAATGGAATCAAATTATATATTACTTGCTAATACAAATTACAGTTTACACAACCTGCTCTAAGATTATTTTGGCTCGCCCAACCACCCAATTTGCCCCCTCTGGTAATATTGTAATTATTGGTGAAAATTGTAGTATATTCTTCAGTTTTAATTATAGACTAAGGAAGTTCAGGAACTTAAAACACGAATACGACCATTTTTTTTTTATAAGAAAAATTATACTTTACCCCTTGCAGTTACGCACGTAAAATTATATATGCATATTATACAGGGTGGCGCACCCTATACGACGCCGTCGTTTAATGGAAAACGGCTGAATCCTTAAAATTTCTTTTTGTTGGGTAAATGCAGGAACTTTGGGGGTACAATTTAAAATTATTTTGAAACATACCAGATGTCCCAAAAAAAAGATCCATATCAAAGTTATATTTTTTTAAATGGAACACCCTATATTTTATGACATTTTTGGATTCTAAGGACCAAACTAGGATAAGTTACTGTTATCTTCCCTATACCTAACTCTTTTAGTTTCTGAGATATTTTAGAATATGTAGAATTGCATAGTATATTTTAAAATTTAATATCTACTAGACACATTAATTTTGAAAATTCATATGAAACTCCAATTATCAGCTAAGTAAATGAATTTCGTAAGTTAATAAAGTTTTGGTCAAAAAGATATACAGGGGGTTCAAAAAGTAATGTTTAATTTTAATTACATAGAAATCAGGTTAACTTCTTTATTTTAAATCGAACACCCTGTATATTATTGGGGCAAATAATGGCAAATTAAGTTATCTTTCCAAATGTATTGGGGTTCCCTATGTCTATTTTTAATAGTTTTTTAGTTTTTAAATAATTTATTTTTAAAAGTACATCAGTTAAGACATTTTAACACAATTAGGCTGGCGCGGCAGGGTCGTTGTTACCTACAACGAATTTTTGTATTAATATTGGTTAAGTTAAATCATATTATCCATTAAAAAGATTTGCGATACCTACCTTTAATAGTTTTTCCATTTTTTAAATTTTATAATGAGAATTTACTTTCATATTTTTATTCAAAACTTTTTTTGAAATATCAGGGTGGCTTTGAAACAGCGGCCATATTCGTTTATAATTCAATTGTCTATTTTGTTATGTGCGTGAAAATAAAGTGTTATTAAATTATTACAATGAAGACTTATCCTATTCAAGAAAGAACTGATATGATATTGGTAGCTGGTGAGTGCGAAGAAAACTGCTTTTTGGCATCAAGGCTTTACGCTCAAAAGTTTCCCGAGCGAAACCATCCAAACAGAGCCGTATTTAAAAGACTTCTAGAAACATTTCGAAGAACTGGTAGTGTCGCTTACGAAAAGGTAAACAGGCGAAAACCCATATTGGGAAATGAAGAAAATGAATTTCTTGTGATTGGCTCTGCTATTGAAAACCCCCATATAAGTCAACGGAAAATTTTTCAAGAAACAAATATAAGCAGACGAAGTATCTCTAGAATATTTGAAAAACATAAATTTTACCCATACCACATTCAACTGCACCAAGCACTATACGAAATGGATTTTCACCGAAGACTTGAATTTTGTTTATGGGTTCTTGACAGTCAAGGAGAGGAGGAAAACTTCTTTGACTATGTTTTATTTTCCGATGAATCGACTTTTCATAACAACGGGCTAGTCAATAGACACAACTTTCACTACTATAGCGACTACAATCCCAATTTTTTTCGTACTCTCGATCGCCAACATAGATGGTCAGTTAACGTTTGGGGTGGAATTGTGGGATCACATGTAATAGGTCCATACTTTTTTGAAGGCACTTTAAACGGTATCAAATTTCGAAGATTTTTGTGTCAAGATTTACCTCTACTATTGGAAAATGTGCCATTAGAAATAAGAGAGAGAATGTGGCTACAGTTAGATGGGGCGCCTGCGCATTTTCAAAGAGATGTGCGGCAATATCTAAATGCACATTTTCCTAACAAATGGGCAGGGAGAGGCGGCCCACAAAACTGGCCGGCAAGGTCACCAGAACTAACTTGTCTGGATTTCTTTCTGTGGGGATATGTCAAAAATATTGTTTATGATATCCTGCCAACAACTTCAGAAAATATGAAAGAACGGATAATAGCTGCCTTTCAAACAATAACTCCTGAGATGATAATTAAAGTTAAATTGTCCTTTGAAAAGAGAGTCCTATGGTGTATTGAAAAGAATGGGCAACATTTTGAGCACTTACTTTAATTTATATTTTTTATACATTAGTGAATTCTACATAGATTAGTCAAAAATATTGTTATAATGTTAAAAAATTCGTTAGTTGAATAAATAATGTTTAAAAACTGGAAAACTGTTTAAGTTAGGTATAGGAAACCATAATATATTTTGAAAGACAACTTAATTTGCCATTATTTGCCCCAATAATATACAGGGTGTTCCATTTAAAATAAAGAAGTTAACCTGCTTTCTATGTAATTAAAATTAAACATTACTTTTTGAACCCCTGTATATCTTTTTGACCAAAACTTTATTAACTTACGAAATTCATTTACTTAGCTGATAATTGGAGTTTCATATGAATTTTCAAATTTAATGTGTCTAGTAGATATTAAATTTTAAAATATACTATGCAATTCTACATATTCTAAAATATCTCAGAAACTAAAAGAGTTAGGTATAGGGAAGATGACAGCAAATTATCCTAGTTTGGTCCTTAGAATCCAAAAATGTCATAAAATATAGGGTATTACATTTAAAAAAATATAACTTTGATATGGATCTTTTTTTTGGGACATCCGGTATGTTTCAAAATAATTTTAAATTGTACCCCCAAAGTTCCTGCATTTACCCAATAAAAAGAAATTTTAAGGATTCAGCCGTTTTCCATTAAACGACCGCGTCGTATAGGGTGCGCCACCCTGTATATGCACCAAGAAATGACTAGGTTTTGCATAAAACCCATTTGGCTAACCTGAACCAAATAACCTGAACTAACCTGCTTAAAAGTCTTAAATATTAATATTGATAATTAAAGGGCGAAATATATTCACTTAATTTCACCCAAAATATGCGCATATACAGGGTGTTTCCTAACCTCTCTGAAGAAATGAAGGAGGTGAATCCTCACCTTATTTTAAGACGAAAATGTGGTATAAAAGTTTTTCGCATGTCGCTTCTTTTTCGAAATAAAGGGTGTTAAAAAAAATTAGTAAAGCAATAATAATCATTTTAATAATTGATTTAAAAACTTTTAATAATGAACTCACATGAACAAGAGTCAAATAAATTACTGAAAATGTCCTCCATGAGCCAGTAAACACCCACGTTCTAAATTGTCTTTTACGTGTTGGAAAATTTCGGGACTGGCGCGAATCGTATTAAAACCATCAATAATACGCAGTCGAAGGTCTTCAGTTTCAATGGGAGTAGTATAAACGAGTTGTTTAAGGTGACCCCAGAAATAAAAATCCAATGGATTCAGATCCGGCCATGGGTGAGGTCCTCCTCTACCTATCCAACGAGCAGGATATTGTTGATCTAAATAGTTTCTAACACGTACTGCAAGGTGAGGGGGAGCGCCGTCATGCTTGAACCACATTAAAGTTCTCGTTGGCACTGCTTCCATCAATTCCGGCAATTCATCCCTAAGGAAGTTGTAATAGACATCACCAGTAAGTCGATTTGGAAAAAAATACGATCTAACTAAGCTATCTCCAATAATCCCTGCCCAAATATTAAAAGAAAATGTCTACTGGTGATGTCCTTCGATGATAGCATGAGGATTATCTTCCGCCCAATTATGGTGATTATGAAAATTTATGATGCCTTGTCTGGAAAAATTCGCTTCATCTGTAAATAGTATTTTTTTTTATGGAAGTAGTCCATCTCACAGTGGAGTATTATTTTATTTATGGAATAAAACACAAAGTCTGCTCCACTAATTTAATAAAATAAATTCATATTATATGCCCATACATGTTTCGAAGGCATAAACCTTCATCCTCAGTGGGTTATTATTAAGATGTTAAATTGTTAAACTGAAAGGGGAAGGAAAAAAAAATACAATTAGATAATGTGAAAGCAACACAGGCATCATCAATAAAAGTTTAATATATTGAAAAAAGATATTTTGTAAAATTTCGAGATTAATATTAAACCGCGATTACGGTGAAATAAAAGCTAGAGACTTACCTTATGTTGCAGAAAAATTTTTTAATTTTTATAAGAAAACATATGTAACGTAAAATTGAATTTACTAATACATTATAACTAATATTAATAAAGGTTTTGTAGATAAATATGAGTTTTAAATAATTTTATTTTATTTTGAACTTATTATAATACCCAACTTTGACTGGGAAATTAAAAGCAAAATAGTATTTTTGCCGAAAAATGTGGGACCCTTAAAGAATTTTCTTGAAACCAAAAATTAACTCGAGCTGGAAAGTCTCTAGGCAACAAAGCTTGCACTCTTTGTACGTGATAAGGATAATGTAAATAGTCCTTTAAGATACTGCATACTGTTTTGTAACTCACATTCAACTCGTTCCCGATTTTCCTCGTCTAGTGCCTGGAGATTCTTTCACCATGTTTAAGACCTCTTCCTTCCTCAAGTTGTACAGTTCTAACTGTAAGTGCAAAGCTACCTGTTTCCTCTAACCTGAGGCTGTTTATTCAAAAAAAAGCAAAGAAAAATAGAAGTAAACAATTTTTTAACCTGAAATTGTATAAAAGGCATTTATTACTAAATATTTTTCAAAATTTTTGACTAAAAAGAATTATCTTCTATCAGTAAAAATATGTTTATTCAAAGAGGAGCTTCTTTTAACATCTTCTAATGTAATCAGACAATACTGCAACTTAGGTAGTATGGTACGTTGGATGGTTTACCTTCATAAATGCTTTTTACTGCACCTAAGTATTTAAATCCTTCATTCTTTTTTACAGTTACATCCAATTTGTTCCTTACTTGACCTCCTACTTTACCGGGAATGCTGTTACATTTAGCGGAAAAAGTTTCAACAATACTAATTGAGTCTCTTAAACTTAAATTTCTACTCTCTAACGAGGATATTATGTCCGGTATAAAGCTGAAATTAACCTTAATAAAAACAAGATCTTTAACTACACTTGCACTTTTTAACAACTCCTTACTTTGCACAATACACTGCAAATTGTCATCTAAATCCAAAATTAGTTCTTTAATGGCTTCGAAATGTTCTGCGTCGAACATTGCGGCGTTAATCCATGTTTCCCACCGGGTAATTACATATTCTGGAGGTAAACTAACTCCTGGTAATCTCTTCTTATACATCTGCATTCTTAGAGGTGCTTCTAGAAATACTTTTTTTACCTTTGAAATTAATTTATTTACTAAAGGATATTCAGTTCTGACGGTTTCTGCGACTCGGTTTATTCCATGTAAAAGACAAGTCACATGTACCATATTGGGATAAAAGATTCTTAAATTTTAGCCTACTTTTACCATATACGGTGCTCATATAAAAGCACTAAAAACTTCTCATCTGGGACTGGATTTTGTAAGAGAAAGCTCAATGGGGACTGCTGAATAAATCGGGTTACGGTCACATTATTAGTTTTGTCTAGATGCTTAAAATCTATTAAATATGGATTTGTTGCTTTATCTTATTGAAGTGCTCCAATCATAAGATGTGCGATATATCTGCCACAAGCATCTGTGCTCTCATCAACAATAATGTAAAAATCACCCAGTGAAGCTCTAATTTCTTCTAAAACGGTTTCGTATACTGAATGGACATTCTTCTTTCTAAGCGTGGATTCGTCAGAAATTGTTTGTTGACAATATTTTTACAAAGATCCTTTAAATTGCGGATTTTGCAATGTTTTAAGAGTATTCTTGCTGCGACCAAAGCCTTGTATAAGTCGCCTTGAAAAATTTCTATTTCAGATTTCGATTTTTCTCCAACATTTTGAAATGCGTTTTTTACACTCAGCTGAACTGGCTCAGATTTCATTTTTTGTAAGTTTGATTTATGCAGCGGTGTTTTCAAATGTTGATCGATTTGGAACTTCTTTTCACAAACAATAATTTCTGCACAAGCTTTACACAAGACTTTTTCTCCACTAAACTCTAACGCTGGGAAATTCTTAATCCACGAAGATGTTTTCGCCACTTTAGACATTTTGAACACAAATTTGAAATCACTAGTTTCACACTGAAAATACTAAAATCTTTCGACAAACTAAAACGGAAGTACGTATTACAACCCGATATAAATACAGTTTGTTAAGCAGGTAATAATAAAGCACTATTAAATGACAATAAATAACCCCTAAAATGTATCTGCAAACCCCGGAAACCCCAAATAAATACCTTGTGTATAACCAAAATGTAAATATTAATTATTATATAATTATCTTCAGACTGGAAAATCCCTGAAACAAGTGCTGGACTGGACATTAAACGAGTCTACCAGTTTTCATGACCGGGCGTTTTTAATTTTTTGATAACGCCAAAAACATAAAAATGTGCTCATAAAATAATAATTTGGAAAAAATATGCGTTTTATTTTAAAATTGATAAAATATGCAAAAAATGCATCCAGGGTCGTTGGTATGTATGGAAACGGTCGATTATTTCTTAAAGTAAAACAGCTAACAAAAAAATTCTAGACAAAAGTTTTATGGTTTTGTAAAGTCTATTAGAATTAAAAAAAGATAAGTATACAGGATGAGTCGGAAAGCCGTAAAGAAATAAAGTTACCTTTTTTAAAAGGAACACCCTATATCTTACAATATTTTTGGATTTTACATAAAATTACAATTATTTTTTGTTAAGTGCATTATCAGTCTAAACCTAATAGTTTCCGAGATATCGACTTTAAAAAAATGACATTTTTGAACTTTCTAGCTTTCTAACGGTACGCCATAGTGCAAAATGGCTATGTCCCTATCTTACTTTTTTATTATCTCAAAAATAGCAACTTCCGTTAAGTCGGAAGTACTATATTTCCGGCTTTTCAGCTACATCCGGTTTAACCAGAAAGTGACACTATTAGAAAGGTAGTTAAAAACTAAGATAGGGACATGTAAGCCGTTTTACTCTAAGACGTACCGTTAGAAAGCTAGACGCTGCGCTGTTAAAATTCAAAAATGTCATTTTTCAAAAGTCGATATTTCGGAAACTATTTGGTTTAGACTTATAATGCACTTAATAAAAAATAATTGTAATTTTACGTAAAATTTAAAAATATTCTAAGATAGAGGGTGTTCCATTAAAAAAAAAAGTAACTTTATTTCTCTACGGCTTTCTGACTCATCCTGTATAATTCTTTTTTTTTTAAATAAGTCTAATAGACTATAAAAAATCCTAAATCTTCTATCTGGAATATTTTTTGCTAGCTGTTGTGCTTTAAGAAATAATAGACCGTTTCCATACATACCAACGACCCTGTATATTCCGCCCTTTATTGATAATTAATTACACCTCATATACGATACTTATTTTAGTTTTATTGCTTAATCAAGGATTTTATTGTTTTATTCGTTCTAGCCAAGGGCTAGCTGATAATGCAGTAATCTCGAAGGTCAACGGCGTTCTCTGGGACTTGGACCGACCGCTAGAAACTGACTGCAAAGTAGAACTGTTGAAGTTTGACAATCCTGAAGCTCAAGCCGTTTTCTGGCATTCCACTGCCCACATGTTGGGGGAAGCTTTAGAGCGAATCTATGGAGGGTGCCTATGTTATGGACCGCCCATAGAGAATGGATTTTATTATGATATGTGGTTGGATGACAAAGGGGTAAGAAAATTTCATATATAAATTAAGGGGAAGACTGTACAATTTACGATTGTTACAGAATACTTTTTAACTGCTTTATTATTTACAACAGTTTCTGCTAATTTTTAATAATTTTGGCTATTATTTTCACCTGGGGCGCATTATCGTGAATAGTTGGGACTTGGGAGTAATCTTTTCAAATTTGATTAATAAAGCATTAAAAAAAGGTATAGTAGCTATTTCTCCTTTCTCGCTAAATTTTAAATATCATCAAAGGTTGATAACCCAAAGATTATCCCGTGATTTAAACCGCAAAATATTCTAGAATTTAAGTACACATTTAAAAAAGTCGCCCTTTGCTGATGCGCATGAACATTTTGAAACTTATTTGATTCTGTTGCTGTTTGGTTAGAATAATTTTCTTTTTTGATATAATTAATTACCTATGTTTAATAGGATCATTAGGTCAAACCTCAAATTACATTCTGTACCTAATTTTTATGAAACATTCATAAGGTATTGTCAGCCCTGAAAATTTAATGTAATCCTAAAATCCTATAAGTAGTGTTCGGAAATATACGAGATCAAAATCAAATGAATAGCTCGCCCCGGATCGCGAGGCGGTGACGTCATTACCTCCCACAGTTCGTCCGCTTGGAACTTGTGCAAGGGTCTTTCTGTACATATACAAGGGAGATGCGCTTACTGTTTCTTTGTAAAAGCAGATATTATTACTACTTTTAATAGTATATTCTATAATAAGTAGGACAGTGGCGGCTGGTGCATAAGCGCTGCAGTGCTGCAGAGCTCCCAAAAAAATGAAGAAAAGTAATAATAATTACATAATCTATAAAAAATATTTTATTTCCAATGTATTAATTCTTGCTCGGATTGTTTTGCCAGTTCTAGACACGTGTATGTGGCGGACTGTATATACCGCGGCGATCGCCTAAGTAAAGTCGACCAATGGAATATCTTACCGACACTACCGACTCTCCCTGTCGCTGAATTATTATTGATCTGGGCAACACGATCGGGGCCGGTGAGCTCCTTCGAACACCCGCGCGGCACTCCGCTTCCCCCGTAACGGTCTAAAATAAAGCCGTGATTTAACCGGAGAGTTCGCTGCATTTAGTCCAGCGCAGTGCGGGTCGCGGGATACGGTATTAAATAGTATCGAACGAATTTTTACGGCGAGTTGAACTTAAAAACAATAATTATTGAGTGCGGGGGTGGTTTTTGTGTATTGCTGTGACAATTATTAACTGCGTAGTGTACTATGGAAGTGGTCTTCAATTTAATTAATGTGAAGAGATTTTTATAATATTCATATGAAGAAAAGATGGAATTAAAAGCAAAAGGTAGACCATTACCCGATAGTATTATTGAAAAATGTAGTATAAGTAGAGGAAAAAGCTATTCACGTAAATGTAATAGAGACATTTGTTTAAAAAATGAATGGATTTGTGGATTTAACAACAAAAATGCTTTATACTGTTTTCCCTGCTTACTTTTTGGTGGCGATAAAGCTTGAACGGAAATAGGGGTCACCGATCTAGAGCACTTGAGTTTAAAGATAAAAAGACACGAAAACTCTAAAAGTCATCTTCATAATTGTATAGAATTTGCGTTACTAGGGTCAACTAATATAATAATATAATTAGATTCCGCTTATTGGATAAATGTACAGAGACATAATGAAAATGTGTCAAAGAATAGGTATATTTTATCAAAAATTATAAATTGTATAAAATTTTGTGGAGCTTTTGATTAGGCTCTTCGAGGACATGATGAGAGCGATACGTCCGACAATCCGGGGATATTTCGTGGACTTATAAATTTGTCGACTGAATTAGATTCAACTCTAAGTGAGCACCTAAAAAAGTCTGCGATATTTAAAGACACCTCCAAAAAAATACAGAATGATCTGTTACAGTGTATGCTTGAAGTCTGTCATAAACAAATAATTGAGAAAATTAATAATTTTCCATTTTTGGCGATCATGGCGGACGAAACAACGGATGTTGCTGCAAAATCTCAACTGGTAGTTATTTTTAGATATGTTCGCGATGGTGAGGCAATAGAACGTTTTTGGAACTACTTTATTCCTGAAAGATATGATGCAGAAACACTTAGTAAAACAATTTTAACTGTTATGATGGGGCAGCGGTGATGAGCGACCAACATGCAGGCGTTCAAGCATTAATTTAAAAAAAAATATCATTTTGCTCACTATGTACACTGCTATGCCCATCAGCTAAATTTGATTATGGCTAAAGCTGCTTCTGCAAATACGCAAGTACGTGTATTTTTTGGAAATTTACAAGACATTCCTCGCTTTTTTAATAATTCACCCCAACGAGTAGAAGTGTTGAACAAAATTGTGAACAGAAGGATTCCCCACGGCGCGGCGCTACAACCCGTTGGAATGTTGTGTACGAAAATAGAACCTCTCTAATTGAGTGTATGCATGAAATAGAAGATCAATTCTCCAACAACACAGTCTGTAGTGCAGCCGCCTCTATTCGCCGTACATTAAAAAATGATCCTATCTTCAATTTTTGGCTGCCTTTTTTCCATTATGTGATGCTCCACGTGATGATGATATTTAATCAATTGCAGCAACGAAAAATCGAACCCACTCTAGTAAGACACGCTATCGAAAATTTTGAACGCAGTATCATTCAAGTTCGAAATAATATTGATAACATCATTAGTGAAGCATCAGATATAATAAGCCATGAATTACCAGAAAGTAAACGCAGACGTCCATGTAACAGCAAATTTGATCACCTGATTTCTGCTTTAGAGGTGTGTGATGTTATTATAAATTGCGCAAAAGATCGATTTCATTTTAAAGAGCATCTAATAGTTGCATCACTTTTTTTTTCGGAATACTTTGGAGACTATTGTGGTAAATGTTCTGAGGATAAACTTACTTCCGTATGTTCCTTTTATCCCACACTTGATAAAGAACGATTACGAACTGAACTGTCTGTTATTTATTCAAGAAATGATTGCAGGACTTTAAATGGCGCACTACTTCTTCTAAAATTTTTAATAACAAACAATCTAGGAGATACGTTCAAGGAGACTAGAAAATTATTAGAAATTGTGGTAACAACTCCCATGACAACATCAGAGGCCGAACAATGTTTTTCCACACTAAAACGAATCAAAACGTTTCTTAGAAATTCAATGACCGAGGATCGTTTAACAGCTCTTTCCATGCTATCTATTGAAAAAAAGTTTATCTCCAAAATAGACAATTTTAATGACAAAGTAATTACAAGATTTGCGATCCGAGAAGAACGTAGGATAGACTTAATTTATAAAAAATAGGTAATAGTGAGAGCCGCGGCGACAAAAATGCCTTGGAACTCCCAAACGGATGAGAAGCACGTTCTTGTATAGTTAGAGTGTCGTTCTCGAAATCCGTGTTGTCGAGTAGGGGTCTGGCGCTCGGCGGTGAGCGGCTATAATATTTTTTCCAAATTTTGACCAGCGGTTTAAAAAAACATTTCTCAAACGAATGAAAATTACTGGAGGGCATCTAGGCAACCCCCCAATTACCGAAAAAATATTTTCATCCGCTTTGATCTTTGCAAAGAGCTCTTCCAGGAGCTCAAAAAAAATGGAAAAAAGGGGGGAAAAAAATTTGCTATTAAACTTGAAATTGGACAGGGAGCTAGAGTTCGTATCTGAGAATATGTAAACAAATTTTTTTTGCTCCATGTGTCGCCATCGCTTTATAACAGTTTTTCAAAATTTAAATGGGCAAAATTTGATAAAGTAATTCCAACATGGATGAAAATTTGCACACAGGTTCTTTGACACCTACAGAGCATCGAAACATTATTTTCATTCAAATTTATTGCGGCCAAGACCAGATCTTCCAGAACATGCATGAAAATTTTTACTTACCATTTTACCGCCTCTCGGGAGCATTTAATTTTTTTTTATATTTTTAAACCAGAGGCAAATAAGTTTACGAAACTTCCATCTAAATCTCGCAGAAAATTTACGGAGAACTCCGGGATCAAAATCACGCGTGCTGGCGAGGTTTTTTGTTATTTGGCATAGTTTAGCCAGGCTCATTTTGGATGAAAACTTTTTTTTAATAACATAAATAATAACGATTCATTTTAGTCCGGTTGCATGCATGAGGCTGATTTTTTTTTAATTTCGGAGTTTGGGTCCATTTAATTGTACTGGAGCTTACGGCAAGGATCATATCGGATGAAAATATTTTTCCGGTAATTGGGGGGTTGCCTAGATGCCCTCCAGTAATTTTCATCCGTTTGGGAAATGTTTTTTTAAACCGCTGGTCAAAATTTGAAAAAAATATTATAGCAGCTCACCGCCGAGCGCCAGACCCCTACTCGACAACACGGATTTCGAGAACGACACTCGATCTATACAAAAACGTGCTTCTCATCCGTTTGTCCAAGGCATTTTTGTCACCGCGGCTCTAACTATAAGTTTAGCAGTTTTTTAAAGAATATGTTAATATTTTTATCTCGGTATTATTAATTTTCCTACTTGAAAAACCAGATTCGTCAACAAAAAAGGGCGTGGCACCCAAAAATTTTTGCGGCGCAAAATGTACTTTAAATCTGGCAGCAATAATAGCAGAGACCCACTGAAACTTACGTATGAAAAACAATTGGTTGTGGAAAAGCGTGGTCACTCTATGCCCGATTTAAATATTAAAACTGCGGGTAAAAGTCGTGGCAAAATTTATAATTTAAAATTTTTATAAATGGGCGTGGTCCAAAAAAATTTTTTCCCTGCCGCGTTATTTTTTTTTATCTATGCAGCACACCTACTAATAGAGTTCACGAGCGGCCACTGAAGTAGGAAATAACATTTCATTGAGGAGTTTTAGTTCATAATAATTTTCTCTCCTGTCGATGTCCAGTCCGTTACCCAGCAACGGAGAAAGGGCGATGTGTGAAATGGCCGCCTGTCTTATTCGTAAACGGCAGGGAGCGTGATCCGACTTGCTATAGGGGATAGTGCCCAACATGCCCAAAGTTCAACGAGTTTTGTGACAGCTGAAAAATTTAACCGATAAAAAAAACGAGGTCTTGTGATATTACTATTGATTAAACCGCGTATGAATTTTTTCTCGCCCACACGTTCCCCACCGGCCGCTTCTAGTTGATGAAATAATCTTCGTAGAGAGAAAAATAAAATAATGCCCATGCTTCTGAAATAAGTTGCCGACCATAACCCGAATTTCGGTTTTTTGCTGTTCCGATTGACTTTATGTAAATGTTCTTTTTGATGTATATTTTTTCTGAAGTCTGTAGAATATCATAATTCTAGTGAAATATTCAAAAAACTCAAAATAATCTGACATTGAAAGACAAATCCGCGCACACAGTGAACCAATATATGACTCTAAACTACCAACCTACAAAGAAAATAAAAACAGTCACTGTAGTGTAACAATCTTAAACGTATATACAAATCACAAATAGTTTGAACGGCATAGCCGCCTAAACTAAGTATAATAATAATAATAATAATAAATCCGCTCAGTGTCTCCGTCTCGGCATAGTCTATACAAAGAAGTATTTTTTTACAGATCTCTCAATCAGATTTTCCCTATGTCGAAAATCTGATGAAAAATATAAGTAAGGAGAAGCAGCTCTTTGAACGCCTCGAAATGAAAAAAGAAGATCTACTTGAGATGTTCAAGTATAATCCGTTTAAAGTCAGAATCATAAACGAGAAAGTCGACACCCCTACCACTACTGTATATAAATGTGGACCACTTATTGATCTTTGTAGAGGGCCCCATGTGAGGCATACTGGAAAGATTAAGGCACTTAAAGTTACCAAGGTAATGTTATTTTTTCATATACTATAATTTACGTTATAAATTCGCTATTATCCCGCACAGGCATGAAATTTATTTTATTTTTTTTATATTTGTTGTGTATTATGTGTAATTTATTTCTCTAATAATCTGAGCATTCATTTTCATTTCAAAGGTTTGGTTTAAACAAAAGCCACGTCTATCTATACCCTGCTTATTCAGGATTGAGAATGATGACAAAATTGAACAAAAATCGACTCATTGGTTAATTCCATAAGCGGTTTACATTGGCTCATACCAGTGCCTAACTAACCTGAACTAACCTTTCTTTTCATCTTTGTGGCAATAAACATAATATGCAGAATATGTAGACACAGAGCGAAATTTTTTTTGAGATAAATATCAGTTTATTTATTTTTCTACCACGGCAAACTAAATTACATAAAGTACTATTGCTTGTCAAACTCCAGGGACCGATACCGTCAAATCAACCTGATAAAACAAGGAATCATCAAAGCAAAGTAAATTATGTTCATAAAATGTCAAGAAAGAAAACATTTAAAGGCAGTAGTGGCTAGCCAATCTGTATGTAACCAGAAAAAAAATACAAGAGCTATCAGAGAATATGTTTTAGGAAAGTAAAGACAGGCTACCCCTAGACCTTCTTTTAACTATAACAAAATCAAATGGGAAAATTTTTATTTACTCAGCAGTCACAAGGAATGAAGCATGTTTTTAAGAAAATATAGGATATTAGGAGTCAATACAAGACGTAAATTCATTACTAAAAAGACCGGATTATATGCAACCAAGAACGTTAAGAATTTGCGCATATACAGGGTCGTTGGTTTGTATGGAAACGGTCGATTATTTCTTAAAGTAAAACAGTCAGCAAAAAATATTTTAGATAAAAGTTTTAGGGTTTTTTAAGGTGGCTTTAAGGCTCTCGGGATCTAATCAGAATAAGCATGTCCAAATTCAACTCGTAAAATTTCCGAACAAAAAAGTTTTCGTGACAGCTGAAAAATTTAACCGATAAAAAAACGAGGTCTTGTGATATTACTTATTGATAAATTCACTCCTACAATAAAATATCCATTAGACGTTTGCATTTTTATCACTTTGACATGGATAAAAAAGGTGCATCTTTTTTTATCGCGATAAAACCCTCTCCAGCTAAAAATTAAATGGTAAAAACAAAAACCTATCCAGCTCAAAATCGAGTAGCTTTTCTTTTTCATTGCTCGGCAACCTGACATTGTTACAAATTAATTTGATGCTGTCAAACATTTTTTTAGTGAAGTATTATTTTTTTTTAGTATCTATTCATGCCAAAATTCGTGAATTTCTCTAGCTAAAAATCACTCGATCTTTTTTTTAAGGTCGGATAAACTTTTATTTTTTAAACTCAAACTAGATCACTTTTTAGCAATTTAAACTCGAGCAAACGGTAATAGATAAAAACGCTTCAGCTTCGCTGACGCGTTTTGATCATTTCGTTTGTTCTCGTTAAATTTCTAAGCAATCTAGTTTTCGTAAAAAATAAAAGTTTATCCGATAACAAAAAAGCTCTTGTGGTTTTACGTATGACAATAACATTTTAGTGGTGTTAAATGGGTTTCTCTGTCATCATTTTCAATCCCAAATAAACAGGGAATTAAGAAAAAGGTAAAAATTGAGATCCCCCTCAAAAATAGCAGTAGCTCAAATTGGAATATGTTTACTTTAAATACAATACAATGCATATGTTACTTAAAAATTTACATATATTTTAGAATTCGTCAACTTATTGGGAAGGCAAAGCTGACGCCGAAACTCTACAGAGAGTATATGGTATTAGTTTTCCTGACAATAAGCAACTTAAAGAATGGGAAAAGTTTCAAGAAGAAGCTGCAAAGAGAGACCATAGAAAAATTGGGCGGGTAAGAATTGTTTATAAAATATTTTTATTTAGAAATACACTAGCAACAAAATAGAACAAAGAAAATTTAGGTAATGCTTAATACCAATATATGACTTTAAAACCGTTAAATCGATTTTAAAACCCAAGGCAAATATTTTTTCTTGGTTTTATTGTGATTTTAATTACAAACATGAAATATTTACGAAGCAAAAGAGAATAACAATCATTCTTATGGTGAGGGGTAACAATTGATTTTTAACGTGCTGTTACTTTGGACAAATTAAAGTTGTATTCAATACTAGTTAAGACCGTTTGCGAATTCGAAAATGTAAAAAGAAATATTGAATTCCCACTTTTCCAAAATTTTAACTGGTAATTTTATTTGTTTTGCACTTGAAACTTTTATTTTAACTTTTTTTGCTTGATATGCACAATAAGGAGATACATCCCTACTTTGGGCAAACTGTATGATACACTCCTAGACCAAAGAATATCAGAGAAAGTAAATCTTGCTCATATTCAATTTTTAGTAACTTGCTAAAAGCGCATATAGAGACCAATTATACTTTGGCTTCGAGGCTATGACGCATTAAGTCCTTCCAGATAGTATAATTTTACATATTGTTATTTACAAACTAACCTGAACTAACCCGCTTTATTGTTAAATATACTCAAAAGGTATTAAAATGAAGTTTTTGTTGGTTTTTGATCTACTTTAGTTAGGGTGAAAACTTAGACGAGGTAAAAATAATATATACAACACGAAATATTTAAGTTCTGTCATAGGCGGGTTTAGATATGTATAAGTACTTACATACATAGGTTAAATAATAATATTAATATGATACTGTAGACTGTATAGTGTATACCTTTAAAAAACCGTTCAAGTGATTGTGTCTGGTAAGTATATGTCATACTCTCGGAAGCATATAAGGGAGGTCAAAACAACCCTAATTCGTCATAGAAAAAAAAATCACTACAGTAGATGTTTTACATCGTCAGGGCAAGTTGTAGTAAAGCCAACATAGGGCCCTGTTTAGTCTTTATTGGGTGGCCTTGTACAATCCAATGTACATTATTGCACACGCAATCAATGTTATATTGGTTAAAGCTTTCACGGCCAGTTGATGAACTGGTGTAGTCCTGATTCGGGTCTAAAGGCCGTCGTCGGTTGGAATTGCTTCCTAAGGTTTCGCTAGCACGAGTGGCGAGCCTTCTTCAGAGGTCCCTCCATCTCCGGTGCTGGAAGTAGACTGTACTGCTCACTCTACTTCCAGCATCGGAGATGGAAGGACCTCTGAAGAAGCTCGCCACTCGTGCTAGCGAAACGTTAGGAAGCAATTCCAACCGACGACGGCCTTTAGACCCGAATCAGGACTACACCAGTTCAATGTTATATTGTTTACCCCGCGATCTAGAATTATATTCCGAAAGCTTTGTATGATAGCATTAATTTAGAATGCATTTGCGAGCTTTTAGCTCTATATTGTGTAGCATCTTTCCCGAAAAAGCAATGTCCTAGGATTAGTTTGTTATCCTTGTATGGTATAAGTATACTCTGTTCCTAAGGCGCACCTTGTTTAACATTCATTTTTTTTAATCATGTTTTTGGGTACGCTCAGAAGTTAAATTTTGATGATAAAAAAATTGGCCTAATATTTTTGTACCTAAAATTCCAGCCCACATATTAAATCCAACCCGATGTTGGTGCCTGAACTCTTTGTATAAATGAAGATTTTCTTTCGACCAATAATGAACATTTCTTCTATTAAAAACTCCATTCTTAGTAACCATGCTCTCATCGGACCATATTACCTTGTAGGGAAAATTGTAGGTCCCTTGACATTTTCTAGTGTACCACTCGCAAAATATTCGCCGTCTTCCTGCATCACCTGGCCTTAATCCTTGGCAAATTCTGTAGTTGTATGGATGAAAACTTTCTTTCTGTAAAATAAATTGCTCTGTGGATTTCGCTACACTTAAATTTTTGTCAATTTGTCGAGTTGATATTCCGGGGTTTTCAACAACAGCTCATAATACGTTTCTATGGGGTTGGTAGACACAAAGTCTCGGTCTCAGTAAAACATATAATTTAAAAAATTTTTAAAAAACGATTACACGTGTTTCGCCCAACACGGGCATCATCAGACCTAAAATTAATGTAAAAACCTAACGCACGACTTAGTCAAATTAATAAAATTTAATCCAACCTTAGTTAATAAATAATTGACGGTCACCAAATGAACATAATATATAAGAAACAAACAACCACAAACATCTTTACAAACGTACAATCATTGACTGAACCCATAACAAAAAGTATAAATAACAAAAAACTATTAATCAGTATCTAAAGAATTTTTCTACAAATAAAAATAATATTAATAATAAAAATAAAAAGCAAAAATACTAACATGCTCCTCTCGAGAATTGAACTCGGGTAGCCCGGGTGAGAGGCCAACACTCTGTCGTCTTAGCCAAGCAAGCGTTAAGAAAAAGGATTCTACATTCCTGATATTAGTCGGAATGGCGGCATAAACATATCATCCTTACTCTAGATTATTAAATATAAGGGTGGGTTCAAAATTAAAAACTTCGTTCACACAGACAAGAACTGGGCTCTTTTTCGCTCTTGTTATTTCCATTTTTTCAAGAAGATCCAGCATAACACCCTTGTTACATTGGTGTAAAACATCGGTATTATCCGCGGAAGAACTATGACCTGATGACAATAAATGATTGGCAAAAGCTGATTTAGTGTTAGAAATGTCCGAATCTTTGTATTTATGGTAGAGGCTCAAATGTTCCTGGACTTTGGTGGATATCCTTCTTCCTGACTGCCCCACATAGACCGCAGGGCATGAGTCGCATTTTAGTGAGTAAACACCTGATCTGGAAACAATCTCCGTCCTGTCCTTTACTCTAACTAGGTGCTTTTTGAAGGTGTTGACAGTCCTGAATGATATCAGAATGTTAAGGTTCTTAAAAAACTTGGCCATCTGGAGAGAAATGTTGCCGAAGAATTTATCATTTATTGTCATCAGGTCATAGTTCTTCCGCGGACAATACCGATGTTTTACACGAATGTAACAAGGGTGTTATGCTGGATCTTCTTGAAAAAATGGAAATAACAAGAGCGAAAAAGAGCCCAGTTCTTGTCTGTGTGAACGAAGTTTTTAATTTTGAACCCACCCTTATATTTAATAATCTAGAGTAAGGATGATATGTTTATGCCGCCATTCCGACTAATATCAGGAATGTAGAATCCTTTTTCTTAACGCTTGCTTGGCTAAGACGACAGAGTGTTGGCCTCTCACCCGGGCTACCCGAGTTCAATTCTCGAGAGGAGCATGTTAGTATTTTTGCTTTTTATTTTTATTATTATTATTATTTTTATTTGTAGAAAAATTCTTTCGATACTGATTAATAGTTTTTTGTTATTTATACTTTTTGTTATGGGTTCAGTCAATGATTGTACGTTTGTAAAGATGTTTGTGGTTGTTTGTTCCTTATATATTATGTTCATTTGGTGACCGTCAATTATTTATTAACTAAGGTAGGATTAAATTTTATTAATTTGACTAAGTCGTGCATTAGGTTTTTACATTAATTGTAGGTCTGATGATGCCCGTGTTGGGCGAAACACGTGTAATCGTTTTTTAAAATTTTTTTAAATTAATATATATGTTTTACTGAGACCGAGACTTTGTGTCTACCAACCCCATAGATTTGTAAAATCAGGTCTCTTTGAGAATATGGACGACTTCTTTCAATTTAATAATACGTTGTTGACTTTTTCTATGTTGCTGGGCTTTTTTCGAGATAGCACTAGTTTTTTAAATGAACCGTATTATTTGAGATTAGTCACTAACTTACTAAATGTTGCGAAATAGCGTTAAATTGAGTGGACTGTAATTTTGGAGATATAATGTGAGCAGATGTATATAACTAATCAAAGGTTTAGGAGGGTTTTAAAAGAGAATAAAGATAATTTATGAAACAGTAACGCACAAATCAACTGAAACAACACACTCTTACCTTGGACTGGTCAGCCGTAACGGTAGAGGGCCCTCTTACTTCCTCGATTATCGTCGATCAAACAAGAATGTTCACTTAAACTTTCACCACATTGATGGTACCGGAAAATTAATTGTTCAAATTAAAAAAGGTGTGTCGCCCACGCCGTGGCACGCTTGGTTCTCCCCGAAACTTCTCATTCGTCCTGGGACATGCGCTATTCTATGCATGTCCAAGAGTGGTCAACCTAGCCAACTTGTGCGTTTTAAATAAAATATAATGAAATAAAATAATATATGGTGTAGGGCAAAACCCCTATATAGTTTAAATAGATTAAATAGAAAAAACAAATAAAGAGTTTCCTTAACATACCGCCCACCAAAACGAATGTTTTAGACGCACAGACATAACCAAATTATATAATATATAAAAAATATATAAAAAGAAAACAGCAAAAAAAAATAAAATAAAGTAACGTAATTAATTGCCTGGTAGTGGACATATCTTCACTACAGGTCTTTGTAAAAAACCGCGAGCAGTTTTTAACGTGACTACACGAACCACGCCATCCTTTCCAGGGTGTAATCCTGTCACTCTACCTAACTCTCAGTGGAGCGGGGGTGTTTGATCCTGTTTTATTAAAACCAATGCACCTTTGGCAATTTCTGGAACAGGTTGCGTCCACTTCCGTCTTTCTTGTAAAGAATGAATATACTCGTTGGACCAACGTCTCCAGAAGTCGCTCTGTAAGCGTTGAATTAATTGCCAGCGATTCAAGCGGTTTAGTTTAATATCCGAGAAATCTGGTTCAGGTATAAAGCTATTTAAGGGTTGGAGAGTGAGAAAGTGACCCGGGGTTAAAGGTTGCATATCGTTGGGATCAGCGCTAATTGGGCTGAGGGGTCGAGAGTTTAGCAGAGCTTCAATTTGTGTTAGAAGAGTGTGAAACTCTTCGTATGTTAAATGCTGATTTCCAATAACACGATATAGATGTGTTTTCATTGATTTAACGCCTGCTTCCGCCAGGCCATTAAAATGTGGAGCACTAGGTGGGTTGAAATGCCAAGAAATTGCCAATTCTTTAGCTGCCTTTCGGGCATATTCGAGAAGCTGATTATTGGCACCTTTGAAGTTGCTGCCTTGGTCACTTGAAATCTGAGAGCAGCGTCCACGGCGGGAAACAAAACGCCGAAACGCTGCCAGAAAGGCTTCAGTCGTTAATTCTGAAGTGGCTTCTAAGTGGATAGCCTTGGTGGCAGTGCACACAAAGACGCAGGCATAACCTTTATAAAGTTTGGCACCTCGATGTCTGGTCATTAATAAGGAAAAGGGGCCTGCAAAATCAATACAAATTGACGAAAAAGCTTTGATTTGGGAAATCCGAAGCAAGGGAAGATCTCCCATATAGGGGTTGTAGGATTTGGGCTTACAACGGAAGCATTGCATACATTTAGAGAGACATTTATGTATGGTAGTTCGAGGAGATAATATCCAAAATTGTTGTAGAATCAGATAATGTAAAGTTTTTAATCCGGGGTGACAGTTTGTTTTATGAATCCATTCTACAATTAATTCCGTAATTCTATGAGATTTAGGTAAAAGAATGGGATGCTTAACATTATAATTGAAGTTAGAATTTTTAAGCCGACCGCCCACCCTGAGTATACCATCAGGGCCAATAAAAGGCGATAACTTTCGAAAGGGTTTTGGCAGTAAAGCGTTAATTTTTATTTTTTGCAATATATCCGAAAAACATTGATGCTGAACATGTTTAACAATTATTAACAGAGCGTTTTCAATTTCATGAGGCGTCAAATCGTTGACCGATTTGTTATTTAACGTGCCCTTTATGTGTGAATTTATGTTGGTTATAAATCGATGGATGTAAGCAATGATTCTTTTAATTTTTAACAGAGAAGAAAATTTATTTAGGAGTTCGGTAACGAAGTCATCATTAAAAGATACAATAAGAGATGTAGTTTGTTTTTCCTCTCGAGACACTTCCGGGACTTGATCAAAATCGACCTTAGGTTGTATAGGCCAGGATTCATGTAGCTCCGAGAGAAACTGGGGGCCCGACCACCACATGGATTGTTGCAATAGTTGTGCTGGCGTTAGGCCACGTGATGCACAATCTGCCGGATTGTCTTGAGATGAAACATGGTGCCAAGATGACGGGGAGAGTATCTCTTGGATGTGACTTACCCTGTTAGCAATGAAAGTTTTCCACTTATGAGGGGAAGAGAATAGCCAAGCCAATACTACCATTGAATCGGACCACGCGTAAATAGCGTCAAACATAATGCGTTCGGAAAAGTTCATTTTTACAAAGGAGATTAAGTCTGATAATAACACGGCTGCACACAGCTCTAGGCGTAGGATAGAGATAGTTTTTAAAGGGGCTACTTTGCATTTGGCAGTAACTAAGTGTGTTTTAATAGTTCCTGACTCTTGTTCCACACGAAAGTAGATGACGCTAGCCAAACCAATTTGGGATGCATCACAGAATCCATGTAGTTCAATGCGTGATATCTTATCAGAAACAACACGCCTCGGAATTTTAATGTGCGTAAGTTGCGGCAGTTCCGACTTAAACACATTCCAAGCCTGCACAATATCATCAGATGGAATATCGTCCCAAGCTGTATTAGAAGACCAGAGACACTGCATGAGATATTTTGCTCGTAAGAGGATAGGAGAGACAAATCCGACAGGATCAAAGATTCGGCTTATTTCGGACAGAATATTTCGTTTTGTACAGGGTTGATCGATTGAGGAAAATGAATATGAGAATATATCTTTTGTGGGATCCCATTTTAGGCCAAGCACCTTTATGAATGAAGGTTCCTCTTTGTCAAAACTACATGACGGTTGAATATCGCAAGCGGGCACATTTTCTAAAATTGCAGGATGATTACTTGCCCATTTTCGTAACTCAAAACCACCAGCCTTCATTATCTTAATAAGTTCTGCTTGTAGTTCTAGAGTGGAAGTAAGATCTATACCCCCAGTAACCGCGTCGTCGACATATATATCTCGTCTAATGACTTAAGCGGCGCGGGGAAATAAACTCTATTCTCTATTAGCAAGTTCCTGTAAGGTTCTAAGGGCTAAAAAGGGAGAGGAAGAAATGCCGTAAGTGATAGTCAATAAGCGATATTCTTGTAAGACATCATTAGGAGAAAAACGCCATAATATTCGTTGACAATCTTCAAATTGGGGTAGAATACGAATTTGCCTGTACATTTGTTTGATATCACAAATGAAAACATAAGGAAAAAATCGAAAGTTTAAGAGGACACATGAGATATCGCGTTGAAGCTTGGGTCCAGTCAAGAGGGATTCGTTTAGAGAGATGCCACGAGTACCACGCGACGACGCGTCAAATACCACCCTAAGTTTCGGACCTGAAATTTCATTTTTCAGAATGCAATGATGGGGAATGTAGTAAGCTGACGTAGATTTAAAAGCCGAAGATGGAACCACAGACATATGATTACTGTCTAGGTAGTCGCGCATAAATTTAGCGTATTCTTGATAAAGATTGGAGTCTTTTAATAGCCGTGATTCTAGCATGCAAAACCGACGGTAAGCTTGATGGTACGTGTCGCCAAAACATGGAATTAAATTTTTGAAAGGTAAGGGTACAAGAAAACGACCAGAAGGTTCTCTTACTGTTAAAGAACTAAAAATTTCCTCGCACCTTTTGTCTTCAGGGGACGAAACGGGAGGTTTAGTGATTTCTTCGACCTCCCAGAATTTTTGAAGAATAACGTCAAGTTGGCTTTGGAGAGATACATGGCAACTTAAAAGAGAAGTGGAATTATCTAATAACGACGGTTCAATGAGAGTTTTCCCTTGAAGCATATAACCAAAAATTGTTTCTAAGGTAACCGGGTGGTTAGGTTTACCACAAATACGCCCCGATCTCAAAAACAGCGGTACCAGTTCAGCGCCAAAAAGCACATCAATTGGTCCAGGAACATTAAAATTATTGTCTGCTAATTTCAGATGTTTAATGTGCGACCAATCAGTGTAAGTTATGTTTGCCTTTGGTTGATCAGAACATATTTTGGGCAAAATTATAGCTTGAAAGGAAAATATGGGATTTGTCTGAGTACACGGTTTAATATGACATTGAGTCGTACCATAATTCGAAAATGCGGACATACCATTTATTCCTTCGATTGGGATGGAAGACCTTTGACGACGCAATCCAAGTCTATTAACGCAAGTCTCAGAAATAAAATTTGCCATACTGGCAGTGTCAAAAAGGACACGAGTTTTTTGAAAGTCACCTCGAATATCTTTAATGTCTACTTCCGCGGTAGAGAGAAGAACGGTAGTTTGTTGAGCTGCAGACGTACTTGTCATAGCGCTGGTAAGAGTATTACTGGATATTTGATTGTCCATAGGTGAAAATTCTGAGACTGTAGACCGTGTGGCCGTAGATGAAACAGAATTATTTTGAGAAGAATGGCTTGCATTTCTGTCAAAATGTAACAATGTATGATGTGGAGCTGTACATATTCGACACCTTAATGTAGACCCACATTTGCGTAATGGATGGGGTGACACTAAACAATTGACACAAAGATTGTGGTGCTTAACAAAAGAGAATCTTTCATTTGGCGTTTTTGATGTAAACGACGGACATCGATATAAAGCATGAGAGGATGAACAAATGGAGGCATTATTTGCAGGTGTGTTAGCTAACAACGTTGATGTAACTGATCTCTTGTTATTAGGCTGATAATTGGCCATGCCATTATTTGGCAAATAAGAAGGTTTAGATCGTTGCTGTCTATTTTGGTTAGAATAGCTGTTATGAGTAATATTTGTATTATGTGCACTGAACTGCACCGATTCTAAAGCCTTGCAATTATTTTCTAAAAAGGTTTTTAACTGTAAATAGGAAGGGATTTCAGTTAAACTGTATTCAACTTCAAAGTCGGTTCTCGTCTTTGAGTCAAGTTTTTGAAGTAACATGTTAAATAAAAGAAAATCCCACTGATCTACCGGAAAACCTAACGCTCGAAGTGCCGCCAAATTTTCAGAAAAAATGTTTAAAATGTGTCTAAGTTCTGTAGCACTCGACTTTTGAATACTAGGGGATGAAATAATTTCATTGTAATAATGCGTAGCGAGAAGCCTCTTATTCTGGTATCTTTTTTCTAAGATTTCATAAGCAATAATGTAATTATTTTCTGTTAGCGGAATTCCCTTTACTAAGGCTAACGGTTCTCTATCTAAGGAGGTAATAAGATATTGGAATTTTTCTACATTGGATAAATCCTGGTTTAAATGAATTAAACTTTTAAATAAGTCATAAAAGCTCGGCCATAGCGCAAAGTTGCCATCAAAAGTTGGCAAAGTAATTTTAGGCAGTTTGGCACTTGATTTAGAAATAGGTGAGGACACCGAATTATTAAACACAGAAGTATTAGTGTCACTAACTGCAACTTCCGACTTTATAGCCTTTGCGCCATAGTAGAATTTATCGGCTGAAATACGCACAGTATCATGAGTTTTAAACTCGTCTTCAGATATGAATGATATTATTTGATTATGGGCTGCCTGAAATTCATCATAAATTTTATCCATACCGTCAGCTCTAGCCAGAAAAGTTAATTTTAATGAGCTGTCACCAGCTATTTGAAGTCCTAATTCATAGGTTTCCTTTAAACGGTTATACGCAGTGGTACGCTTTAAATTGTACTTTGAAATCTTATCGGCGTTTGCCATGGTGCAAAAGTTTTAATAGTAAATTGAAATATTATTTTCTAAAACAGATAACACGAAAAAGTATTAGTTCTGTTACTTATAAATACTAAACAGTGTCAAACGCCGCAGAAAGCCAGGTTGAGTTTAAATTTTATTTTCGCGACTGCAAAAATGCACAAAGTGCACAAAATCGTTCAGGTTAATAAATAAAGTACTGAAAGTATTTAAAATACCTCGAACTTTTTCCCGTCTAAAACTCGCGCATTATTTTTCAGCGAAAAATGTCTGCGCGGCCTTGCCCGTCGATGGTGGGAATCGAAAAGGGTTTTGTGAAATGCAAAAAAATGCTCGAATACGGCGATTAGCCTGAAATTCAATAAATTATAAATTATTTGCAACTTTGAAATATTTAATTTTTTAAAATTACTGATTCATATCCGGCTCGAAGGACCAAAATGTTGCGAAATAGCGTTAAATTGAGTGGACTGTAATTTTGGAGATATAATGTGAGCAGATGTATATAACTAATCAAAGGTTTAGGAGGGTTTTAAAAGAGAATAAAGATAATTTATGAAACAGTAACGCACAAATCAACTGAAACAACACACTCTTACCTTGGACTGGTCAGCCGTAACGGTAGAGGGCCCTCTTACTTCCTCGATTATCGTCGATCAAACAAGAATGTTCACTTAAACTTTCACCACATTGATGGTACCGGAAAATTAATTGTTCAAATTAAAAAAGGTGTGTCGCCCACGCCGTGGCACGCTTGGTTCTCCCCGAAACTTCTCATTCGTCCTGGGACATGCGCTATTCTATGCATGTCCAAGAGTGGTCAACCTAGCCAACTTGTGCGTTTTAAATAAAATATAATGAAATAAAATAATATATGGTGTAGGGCAAAACCCCTATATAGTTTAAATAGAAAAAACAAATAAAGAGTTTCCTTAACACTAAATGTTCTTTTATTTGGTTGTCTCCTTTCTGGATACTAGATACTAGATACCAAATGCATGCACTCTGCCACATAACAGTTTTTTTGAGATAAAATAAAACACGATAGAATATCAAACTTTTCAGCATTTGTAAAATTATGTACCATATTTTCTGGAAAATACAAAACCTCTTTAAACGCTTTCAAATGTTGACAACGATCACAATGGGAATGTCAAGTGAAACAAATAACGCGTCACCATCTTAATTTTTTTGTTTCAAAGTTTTCTTTTAAATCCCGAATCAACAGAAGTTTGAAATAATGTTTCTGTATATTTTTTGTTCACTTATTTGTGGTTTATTATTAAATTATTTGTTATTTATTGAACTAGTCCAACATAAGTAAAAATTTCGAGCTTACTTATAAGATATTATTTATAAAATTAGGAGAAATACAGGACTGTACCCCAAAATCTCCTGATGTTGTTCAAAAAACCCTCGAAACGTCATTAAACCACAATGTGTCATACATCGTTGCATTTGGAAGAAAAAAAGCTCTCAAATTCCAATATCAGGAAAACAGGACCGTATTTTTTATTTTATTTTATATATTTAGTAAAGAAAGTTGATAATGGCCCCTCGAAGACGACTCGTCGGATTACAAAACAATTAACGCTGTTAGATAGAGCGGAAAAAGTGGCAATGTAAGAGTGCAATTTACTTTAGAATTCGTTCTCAAAAAAACGATTTTTCAAAATTTCGGTTTTTTCCGGTTATCTCCGGAACTACTCGGAATTTTAAAACTTTCTAAATGGCATATTATTAGGCACGTAAATGCGCAAGTTTATCTCTTACGGTTTCCGAGATTCTCGTACTGGCCCTCCATATCTTAAACACGTTGTATGAGTTACGTTTACAAATATGGGGTTGTCTCACTGATTATTTGTTGTTGTAAATTACCATATTTTTAGGTCTTAGGGTGCCTTTAAGGTAAAACAAATTGAGACCTAGATTTTGTGGTAAGGTATCTTTTGCTCGATTCATATCGAATATTTTAAATGACCACCAAAATTTAAGGGAACACTGTACATTTTAAATAAAAACTAAAAGTTTTAGATATTCAAATACTCTATTGTTGCAACTCGAAGTGTGGCATTCATAAAAAATTTCTACTGCTTTTCAAGTTTTGTTAAAAAGGTTTCTTTGAGAATTTCTACTGAAAGTTATTAATATAAATCAAAATAATAAAAATCAGGTACTGAAACAACATTGTAGTATTACTCGATTTGTTCATAGTGTTGTTATGTAAAGGGGGTTAAAAACGTAGTTTTGTTTCTCCTTGTATTACGTCATCCTATTCAATACTCAATTAATAACTTCGCAGTTAAGGACAAACTTAATAAATCGAAATACCACTTGCAGTAAATTATATTGTAACCAGTACAAAAATAAGAAAGTTACTGAGGATTGAATTTACCCAACAATTTCTTTGTCAGTGATTTATTTTGTTCGGGAGTGTACTTGCGCGAGGATTATACTGCAATTTGGCTTCTTTGTCTTTCTTAACCATATTTCTGGTAGTATTATCTCAGGCCGAAGTTATTTTTTTAATTAAATTCTGTATTGCAAAATTTTAAATTGCTACTTTTGTTGATTGATTTATACTGTGTTATTTTATATGCCGCGCATTAATCTTTTGGAATAAGAAAGTGAAAATGCCAACATTTCGGTACATGTTCATTTACAAATAGTGTTTTGCTAAATGCTTTTTATTAATTCAATACTATACCTGAATTTATCGAGTTTCTGCAAGACTTTTTAGACGCACCATATCTGACTCATATTTTTTCCGATTGTTGTTTATAGGAACAAGAACTCTTCTTTTTCCACGAACTCTCACCCGGATCGTGCTTTTTCCAACCCAGAGGAGCGCATATCTACAACACCCTGGTGGACCTAATGAAAAAAGAATACAGAAAACGCGGGTTCCAAGAAGTGGTTTCGCCTAACCTTTACAATGCGAGACTGTGGAAGACCTCGGGGCATTGGAAGCATTATGCCGATAATATGTTTTGTTTTGATGTAGAAAAGGAGCAATTTGCTTTAAAGCCGATGAATTGCCCTGGGCACTGTTTAATTTTCGATAATCGTGTTAGATCCTGGAGGGAATTGCCTTTAAGACTTGCGGACTTCGGCGTGTTGCATAGAAACGAGCTTTCAGGAGCTCTTACTGGGTTAACTAGAGTACGTAGGTATGTATAATGTTTGATTTTATAATATTATTTATTACTATAGGTCGGATAATTCGATATGCTCTGATGTATTCCTGCAAAATATGTTAAATATTATAGATATAAATTGCAGAGTGGAAATACGAAAGGGAGTTAGTGCCAAAATATTATTTTAAAGTTACTAAAGTTAGAATGAGTCAAACACCGGAATTGGCTTTGATATACCAAGTGCGCCAACGAAGCGGGGACGGAAGATTACATTTTTATCGAAGAACTTATCAAAAATACTAAAACAGCATGAGGTCTGGAATTAAAAGTGGCATATTTTAAAAATATTTTACATTATACAAGGTGGCTCAACAAAGTGAGGCAAACTAAAGTTCTATTTTTTAAATGGAGTACCCTGTATATTAATGGCCCAAAAGATGGGCATATAGCCCCAACAAACATTTTAAGTTAAATTTACCTTTATTCGACCTCTAAACGGGTCAAATATTTTGCACGACCAATTATATATAGGGATAATTTACTTACATTTGTTTTCCTATTGCCCAATGTGGGGAAAGAAACTAAAGTAATTTGAAGGTCGAAAATAGGTTGATAGGGTTTTTCTGTCCAATAAGTTGAAACGAAGTGAAATAAATATAGACCTATTTTACGTCTAAATGTGGAAAGTGAGACCAACCTTTTGACCTAAATATAACCTAAATAGGAGCAATAAGACACTAGACAAAAATACAGAGAAAACATATTATATCCGGTGTTAGAAAGAAAAGACAACAACTTATGCCAACACTTCCAACAGGACAAAATAAATTATAAAATGGAGTTCGACTTAAGTAGATATTTGGAATGGCCGCTTATCATAACTTCAACAATAAAGTGATATAATTAAGTTTTATCATTTTTCTGGACCGAAATTTGGATGCGAAAGAAATGTGTTTGTGCATTATGGTGATGATACTTCGAAAAACTAAACGCGCCCTTAAAATATGCATTTTTTTATGTATTATTACGATAATTTAAAATATTTTACCATTAACCTAAAAACAGGGTGTCTTCATTATAAACATTATATGTACCTAAAGTTTTAAAAAAACTTTCGTTGACGAAAGATATCGTAGTCTAATGGATTTTCCACTCACCTTATGTAATTCTTAAAATTTTAATTATTGTTTTTTAATAATTGTCGATAAACAGGAAAACTAATAATTATTAAATATGGCCGCCTTTATATTTCTAACCTTAAAGTTATTTTTTTCTTTATTATTAACTGCACAAGCAGCAATGTTAGCCTTTGAGGTTAATCAGAAAGTTATGAAGTAGCTCAATTTTTAACCACAAAAGATCTATAACTTTGGGAACAATTTATATGGCAAAATTATCCAAAATATTACTTGTTTCTAAAACTACATGGTCAGTAAATTATTTGGACATTTTGTGTGCAATAATTAGGCAATATTTACCTAGCGTAATAGCCAAAAAATTCCTTAATTTTGAACACATATATGAAGTAACAATTAAGTAAATTATCACTTAATCATATTCCTTATTAGGATTAAATATTTTTAATGTCTAAGAGAGGTAATTTATTTGTAATTTTTAACTAGGTAAATTAAACTACAAGTAGACTTCCCTATAACAAATTATTTAAGTTCTAGATATCCAAATTTTGACTTAGATTTTAGAGTTCGAATCTTTTGGGACTTTTAAGAAAACATTTAAGGCAAAAATAAGCAAATATTTGCCAATTTAGGATTATTTTCCTTCCGTTCTGGTCTACATTACTTAATATGTTTGTTGGGCGCTGCTGATCATTTTAATATAGGGTTATGTGGATTTATTTTTAGTAGTTTGCCTAAGTTTAGTAACCATTTCCAAATTAGTAAAAGCAACTGAATAAAATAGTACACTCAAAAATAATATTTTAGAATGTTGCCCATCTTTACAATAAAAAATATTTGCGTTCAGTACATTAATTATACAGGGTGATCACATTCAGGACCGTAACTAGGTATAGGCAGAGTAGGCCCATGCCTATGGGCGGAAAAATCATAAATAAAATTATTCTGAATAATGATAAATATAAAAATGTTTATTAGATTAAATTAAATTTAAATGCCAATCAGAAAAGTGCTTCACTTATGCAAACATTTATTAAATCGAGATCAAGGCAAAAAGATGTAGAAGTTGCGATCCTTTATCAAGTACTGTGAGCAGTGAACGAGATAGCGCATCATGTGACAATACCAGCCCAAATTCAAATCAACAAATTGAAGACATTGAAACCGAAGAAAATAATGTAATGGAAACTGAAGCAGACAAAGAGGAAACTCAGCTAACCTCTGTGAATTCAGTGATGCCAATCAGAAAAGTGCTTCACTTATGCAAACATTTATTAAATCGAGATCAAGGCAAAAAGATGTAGAAGAGGTATGTAGAAGTAGCGATCCTTTATCAAGTACTGTGAGCAGTGAACGAGATAGCGCATCATGTGACAATACCAGCGCAAATTTAAATCAACAAATTGAAGACATTGAAACCGAAGAAAATAATGTAATGGAAACTGAAGCAGGCAAAGAGAAAACTCGGGTAACCTCTGTGAATTCAGTGAAAGGGGAAAATGGAATAAGTAGTAGGAGTAGTAGTGCTAATAGTAATAGTTTATTAGAATTAGAAGTAATAAATTATAACAAATCGGTAAATTGGAAGAGGGATAAAGTGTTTTTAGAACTATTGATAAAAAATGGGCCTGTATATGGAAATAGCGTAGATTACTATCCTGTAACAAATAATAGGCAATTTTCAAAAAAAATACTTTTCTAAAATTCTTCCAAATGGTGATAGTATTCAACGTAAATGGTTGTTTTATTGCATAGAACAGGATGTAATTTATTGTTTTCCATGCTTGTTAGTTGTTACTTAAAGTGAAAAGTGGCCAGTTTTCTACAAGGGAAACTGGATTTAGAGATTGGCATAATATTGGCACCAGGGTAAAAGTATATGAAAATTCGATGATCCATAAAAAATGTGGTATTGATTTAAGAACAATTAAAATTAATTTAAATAAAAAACATTTTTTAACAGACGAAATTCAAAAAATGATTATGTGTGAAACTGAAAGATGAAAACATATTTTAAAATGTATCTTAGATGCAATTTTATTTTGTGTCAAAAACAGCGAAGCTTTGCGTGGATGGAAAAATTGGCCATCCAAATCCTGCAAAATTTTTGCAAACATTAGAGTTAATAAGTCATTACGACCCTATACTTAAGCAGCATATAGAAAATGATAGAAAATCAAAAAAAAATACTTGTCGCCAAAGATCCAAAACGAACTTATTGGAATAGCTGGTAATGCTGTTAAAAATAAAATTGTCACAAGAATAAAACATGCAAAATATTTTACTGTTATTTTGGATACAAATCCTGATGTATCGAAATCAGAACAATTGTCATTAGTAGTAAGATATGTAGAGAAAAATGCGATAACATGTTTAATTGAGGAACGATTTCTGATGTTTATTGAGGTAAAAGAAAAAACTGGTTATGCCTTGGCCAATATCCTTCATATAGTATTGAAGAAATTAGATCTTAATATTCAAAATATTAGGGGACAAGCCTATGACAATGACTCTCCCAACAAACATTTTAAGTTAAATTTACCTTTATTCGACCTCTAAACGGGTCAAATATTTTGCACGACCAATTATATATAGGGATAATTTACCTACATTTGTTTTCCTATTGCCCAATGTGGGGAAAAAAACTAAAGTAATTTGAAGGTCGAAAATAGGTTGATAGGGTTTTTCTGTCCTATAAGTTGAAACGAAGTGAAATAAATATAGACCTATTTTACGTCTAAATGTGGAAAGTGAGCCCAACCTTTTGACCTAAATATAACCTAAATAGGAGCAATAAGACACTAGACAAAAATACAGAGAAAACATATTATATCTGGCGTTAGAAAGAAAAGACAACAACTTATGCCAACACTTCCAACAGGACAAAATAAATTATAAAATGGAGTTCGACTTAAGTAGATATTTGGAATGGCCGCTTATTATAACTTCAACAATAAAGTGATATAATTAAGTTTTATCATTTTTCTGGACCGAAATTTGGATGCGAAAGAAATGTGTTTGTGAATTATGGTGATGATACTTCGAAAGACTAAACGCGCCCTTAAAATATGCATTTTTTTATGTATTATTACGATAATTTAAAATATTTTTACCATTAACCTAAAAACAGAGTGTCTTCATTATAAACATTATATGTACCTAAAGTTTTAAAACAACTTTCGTTGACGAAAGAGATCGCAGTCTAATGGATTTTCCACTCACCTTATGTAATTCTTAAAATTTTAATTATTGTTTTTTTATAGTTGTCGATAAACAGGAAAACTAATAATTATTAAATATGGCCGCCTTTATATTTTTAACCTTAAAGTTCTATTTTTCTTTATTATTAACTGTACAAGCAATGTTAGCCTTTGAGGTTAATCAGAAAGTTATGAAGTAGCTCAATTTTTAACCACAAAGATCTATAACTTTGGGAACAATTTATATGGCAAAATTATCCAAAATATTACTTGTTTCTAAAACTACATGGTCAGTAAATCATTTGGAATTTTTGTAGGCAATAATTGGGTAATATTTACCTAGCGTAATTGCCAAAAAATTCCTTAATTTTGAACACATATATTAAGTAACAATTAAGTAAATTATTACTTAATCATATTCCTTATTAGGATTAAATATTTTTAATGTCTAAGAGAGGTAATTTATTTGTAATTTTTAACTAGGTAAATTAAACTACAAGTAGACTTCCCTATAACAAATTATTTAAGTTCTAGATATCCAAATTTTGACTTAGATTTTAGAGTTCGAATCTTTTGTGACTTTTAAGAAAACATTTAAGGCAAAAATAAGCAAATATTTGCCAATTTAGGATTATTTTCCTTCCGTTCTGGTCTACATTACTTAATATGTTTGTTGGGCTAATATGGCAGGTCAATATCAAGACGTACAAGCTAGGATATTGCAAGAAAATCCTACTGCAAGATTTGTCCCATTCTCTGCACATAGTTTAAATTTAGTGGCATTACACAGTGCTTCAGTTAGTCCCAAAATAATAACCTTTTTTGGAATTATTCAAAATGTATTTAATTTTTTTGCGCATTCCACGGTACGCTGAAGTAAATTAAAAAATGCAATAAATATTACGTTTTTAAAAGGCTTTAGCGATACAAGGTGGTCATCCAAAGCATTAGCGTTGAACGCACCTTGAAACAGTAATTGGGGCAAAACTTTTTCAAAAAAATCTCGACTTTGTAATTCTTTTAGTTTTTTGGTCATCTTTATTAGATAAAATTAATAAAGTAAATCTCTTACTTCTGAAAAAGGAGTTAACATAAGATACAGCATGCAAACCCATTAAAGGGTTATTGGAAGAAATCAAAGCAAATAGAGATGGTTATTTTGAAAAATCTGAAAAAAATGCTTTGCAGATTTGTCAAAATTGCAATATTTCAACTGAATACACGGAAGTTCGAAAAAGAAAAATAAAAAAAAAGAGCGGTGAGCTTGCTAATGATTTTTATTTAGGCCCAAATACAAAACCAAAACAACTATTATTTCAAGTCATCGATTCAATAATAACACAGTTAAGTAACAGATATAAAGGTTTATATGAGATTTGCAGTATTTTCAGTTTTTTTAATGGAGCAATTCTTTCCAAAATGAGTCTTTCTGATACTGAAAATTTCATTAAAGATTTGTGCGCTAAATATCCAAACGACTTCAATTGTAACGAATTTATTCAGGAAGCAGAAAGTTTTAAATTTCAAGCGCAAAAACTTTTTGATTACCAGTGTTAATCTGCATTGGAATTGTACCAAAACCTACATAAATTTAAGCTACTGGCAGAGTATCCCAATTTTGCTACAGCATTGCAAATTTTTCTTATAATTCCAGTTACCAGTGCTTCTCGTGAAAGATCTTTTTCAAAATTGAAACTTATGAAAAATTATTTAAGATCGACCATGTTGTTTTTTTAGTTTAACAGTACATATAGTCTTCTCTTATTATTAAGTAAGCTTAATAATGAGCAGATAAAAAAAAATTTTTAAACCAAAGAATATTAATAAACTTATAACTTATTTATTAAAAAGTAAAAAAAGTTATACATATAAATTTTGTGTGTTCTTTAAAAAAATTTTAAAGTATCCCCCCTCCCTACTGCAGCGCATTTCTCTAGGGGGCGCAAAAAAGAAACCTTTCCTATAGTAGAATATCACCTAGTTACGGCCCTGATCACATTATGTAAAATATTTTCGTATTTCCACTCTTCAATTATAAATCGGAACTGTGGTCTGATTGTTGGGATTTTTGCGAAAATCAAAGACGTCCGATAATAATTAGTATGTCACAGGAGTCGCCCTTTAAAGTATATGACACCATTTCCATAACATCCTGTATGTTACGGATATACCTGCTAATCCTGCTATACCCTAAGCTAGTGGGAAATAATCTCAAGCAGCATCGGCAGTGACAAATGCCAGTGTTTAAGTCTTTGTAACTTATATTTGGGATATGGGTAGAAATTGGAACCTTAAATGCCTATTTAAACAGAAAAATACTTAATGATCCTCTGTCGCAGTTACTATAACGTAATAGTTACTCCAAATTTCTCACATGAAGTAATGACATAGCATATACCCACACAAAGTCATATAAACTAACCAATAACTTCAAGAAACGTCTTTAAGGAGCATATTCAGTGAACCGCGTGGTCCGACTTGGGAATTTGCCGCGAAGGAGGATAAGTCAGTGTTATTGAACAATCAGGCAACATGGCTATTCCTACATTCGTCGCCGCGCCGCGAGACTAATATAATTTACCGCTCCGAGCGGCGAGTGGCGGTCAGGACTGGCTAGATAAACCGCAGTGTTGCCAAATCGCTTTAGATAGTTCCGGTTTTAGGTATTTTTTCTCAAAAACTCGATTTGACGTTTTTTCACATTAAAAAAAAGGTATAAAATTAATTGAAATTGTAGATAGTTGAGGAAATACTTTCAAAAAAGACTGTATGGGAACATTTTCTCAGCTTCACCTATATTTATCGTTTTAAAAAAAAATATTTTATTTTTTTTTAAATTCAAGACCATATAGTCATACAGCACCAAATTGCGAATCTAAATTCAAAATTTTAACAAATTCTATTCAATAGTTTTCTTGTAGTTTGTCAAACCTTTTCACCTTAATGGAGGTCACTGATAAGAGCTCTTAACGTATTTTCACTGTAAGGTCGCCGATCATTAGTGGCGGGAACCATGGATATTACCAAAATGCGTTGCCAAAGTGATTTTTACCAGTGAGTAAAAATTAACAGTAGTCGCGACTTAACCAGGTGCAGGTGCTGTAATATAACTTCAAAGTTAGTAACATATTAGTCACCGTAATCGTTGCATATTAAAATAGTAAGTTATACTACAATATGGTACCGCAAAGTTGCGCTAACCAGTTAAATTAATAGTTTTGCGACTTCGGAGTACCCGTAACCTCTAAAAGTTACTTTATAGTTTATGCCAGTTTACGGTAGGTATTATTTATTCCAGATTGATGCCTACATTTTTAGACGGGATGCCAACATTTTTAATGGGGAAAAAAAATTATATAGGCACTCGACCACTTTTTACACAAAGTTTAAAAAAGAGCTAAAATGTTATTCATCAGAAGAGCAGAATTTAAAACAGTTCTTTCATGTTGTTGCCAAAGCGCCCAATTTGGTGAAAGTAGAAAAACTCTATTCAAACGACACCACAGCTAACCAAGAATCTCACTGTAATAGAATTTTGGAAGATTTTAGACTAGCAACTGATCACATAGATACTTTAGACTATGTGGAAGAACCCGAAGAAGATGCAGCAGAAGCATTTACCATATGGCAACAATTGAAAGAGTGGGCCCTTAAGCACAGAATAATCCATTGTGCCTTTAATGATTTATTAAAAGTGTTAAACAATCATACTATGCAATTGCTCTCAGACAGCAGAACATTGTTGAATAGCGAGTAGAGTAGCCTAACTAATAATTTGATTGTTGCTTGTTGGGATTATTATTTGAGGTTAGGGTTAGAGAAACATCTGATGCATAGTTCCACTTTAGTGGTAGGCGCTACTTTATCGTGGCAAGTCTGGGAAATGGTTTCGCGCATGCGCCTAAGGTTTGTCCTTAGTAACTTATGGAACTACATGGTGTAATGAGTAGTTATTTACTGAAAGTAACGCCCCCTAGCATTAAAAACTTTATAGTTGCAATCGCTTGGTTCCGAAAGTGGTTTTAAGATCGCAAATACTTTAAATGAGAAAATCTAGAGTAAGAGTTACTAAGATATAGGAAAAAATACTTTCTGGTGGCAAGACTACCTTTCATGGTAACATTTTTTTAATCCGTCATATTTTTTACATGAAATAGTCGATGCCATTTTATTGACCATATAAAATTAACGGATTGGTAAAGTTTACTTTTAAATTGACCTGTAATATGAGTATATTTCTGTTTAAAATGTATTAAAATTAAAACTGACGTTATCAGAGTATCAAAACATATATTTTTTAAAAAGTTTTAAACACGCAATTATAAAATTACAATATCAGGTACTGTAAAGTATCAACTGGAACTTGAGCGTTTATAAATACGACGCCGTAATTGTTAAACAAAAATGTCAAATCATTGATTTTAGAAAAATAATGACTTATATGGATGTAACAATTACTATACTGCGACTACACCGTATAGAAACTACCACTACTGTGTAACGTCAAATATAGTGGCGGTGTATGTTCCAAAACATAATCTAGGCACTGCATGGTTACCTGAAATCATTCCCCACTTTAGTGATTACGACGTTGCAGGTTGGTATTGGGGTAGTGCCAGTCATTGTTCGCCAAACACCTTGTAGTCACTGTTAATCGCGATTGCGTCTCTGCGACAAAAAATGTTAGTTGGAAAACTAAAATCATACGTCGATTATTGATTTCAGTGCACCCTCCTTATTACAACGCACCTGACAACCGACTACGAGTAGTATCGCTAGTTGTTTGATGGTTCATTAGTAATTAATGGTACACTCTGTATAATCTTCATACATCTGAGTTAAAAAAATAAATCTATTGTTCTGCTTAGATTCCAGCAAGACGATGCCCATATTTTCTGCGCCCCCGAGCACATCAAGCAAGAAATGAAAGGAGCACTTGATTTTCTTAAGCATATCTATTCCGTTTTGGGTTTCACCTTCGACCTATATCTTAGTACCAGACCAGAAAAGTATTTAGGAGAGATCGAAATGTGGAATAAAGCAGAAAAGGCGTTGAGCGAATCGCTCGATGATTTCGGACAAAAGTGGACTGAGAATCCTGGGGACGGGGCGTTTTATGGACCTAAGATAGATATCACCATCAAAGATGCGTTGAATAGATCGCATCAGTGCGCTACTATCCAGTTGGACTTCCAGTTGCCGATTAACTTTGATTTATCGTTTGTAAGGTAAGACTGTTGCATTGCTATGTGTATACGTACCGGGTGAGTCAATAAGAAAGGCTGCCGGCTATATCTCGGAAGCCGTTAGTCGCACAGCTTTAGCAATATTTTTTTATGGTAAAAGCGCCAATGAAAAAAATCGCTGGAACTTATTTTTAAGTTCCTACGACCGCCGCCAGGCGGCGTAACACCCATGACCAATTAGAAAAGATCATTTATTTCCGGAATTTGACCAATAAAGATGTATTGAAAATAGTTGTATCTTAATACTGAGAAAATTCAACAATTTTTTTTGTATCTCCTCAAAGAGGGTGTTGGGGGAACGTCAATTGTTATTTGTTATTTTGATTGATAATCTCGGTTTGGCTTAACCGAATGAAAGTTAGTCTCATGGTAGAGGAAATTAAAGTCGTACTTGTTATACAGGGTGACTCGGATCTAAATGTACATACATCACCAGGAGATAGTGGACATCTTGGGGGTTCTAAATAATCTATCTTTAGTGGGTCCATCTTTTCTCGTTACTTAGATACAGAGTGTTTTATAAGGTTTGGCTCATTTTTGTTTTTGCCATAATTCTTTTAGCACCCGGTATAAAATGTTCATATTCGGTGGAAATATTTTGAGTAGCTATCGCTTCAAAATGCCGTATGAAAATTTTTTGAAATTTAGGTCCGGACTTTAAAAACAAGACTGATTTAATTTTTTTAAATTCAACACCCTGTATATCATATTTTTGTAAATTTTATTTTTTATTTGAAAAACACATGAAAAACTAATTCTAATGACATACTTATCGAAATCCCCGCACTCGCCGCTCAGCCATAATAAATTGCTCTTCTTTAGATGTTGAAACACATACAAAATAATAACTGTTTTTATAACGACAATAATACCAATAATAAGAAATAAACCAAAGTAATAAAATAGCGGCGTGTTAAAATTTGAAAATTTTCAATTCAATTTGACTCCATGGCTCGGCACCTCAGAACAACGAAATATTTGGGGGCAACAAAACATAATAAGTCATTATCAGTTGTAACCTGTCAGATTTTTGGGCATTACGAGGATATTTTTGTTAAACATTTACTTCTCGTTTAAAATGCCCCATCAATTTTCAAACCAAGAATACGCTGATATAATATTTGTATATGGATTTTGCGATGGTAACGGGCGAGCCGCTTCTCGAGAGTATGAATTAAGGTTTCCTGGAAGAAGATGTCCAAACCATCAAATATTTTCAAATGTATTTTCTTTTGTTCGTGAACAAGGACATTTTCCGACACAAAATAATATTGATCAGCCTGTAAGATACACAGTTCAACAGGAAGAAGACATTTTAAATTTGATTGAAGAAAATCCAAAAACATCCACAAGGAAAATTGCTAGACGTCTGCATATAACGCAAAAATTAACCCATTCAACAATAAAAAAATGAAGGCTTATATCCTTATCATATCCAAGAGGTACAAAAGTTGGAACCAGGTGATTATGCTAACCGTTTGGTTTTTGTCAGTGGAGGAGGCACCAAAGAGATATTCACCGGACTTTGTGGACCGATGAAGCTCAGTTTACCAGAGATGGAGTCAACAATTCCAGAAATTGTCATCTATGGTCTCTAGAAAATCCAAATGCTATTAGGCAGTCGCACTCGCAACATAGATTTTCCATAAATGTTTGGGCAGGTATAATCAATGGTAAATTGATTGGCCCACACATCTTTGAAGAAAGATTAGATGGAAACCAATATTTACACTTTTTGGAAAACATTTTGCCAAATCTTCTCCAAAATGAGAATGTTAATTTAAGAGGAATATATTTCCAACACGATGGAGCCCCTCCACATTATGCAAGAATTGTTTCCGAACTTTTAAACAATAGATATCCCAACAGATGGATAGGTCGTGGGGGGGCCCCATTCTTGGCCAGCAAGATCTCCCGACTTTAACCCGCTGGACTTCTTTTTTTGGGGGTATATGAAAAATTTAGTTTACGAGGAAGAAATTAATACACGGGACCAGCTCTTGCAACGCATTATCACTTCATTTCAGGAAATAAAAAATAGAGCAGGTGTAATCAGAAGTGCAGTTTCAAGTTTAAATATCAGAGGAAGAAAATGTGAAGAAGTTAATGGTGGGCATTTTGAAAATATTCTCAAATAATTATGTTTTTGTTATTTTTGTTATTATTGGTTTTATTGTCTTTATAATAGTATATTATTAACCAAGGTTTAAACAGCCATCATTATTGCCTGAGCTTCGCTTCGCTCCTCGTGATTTAAGACGCGAGGGCTATAAGCTGTCTAAACCGTGGTTAATATAATATTTTTTCCACTACTACAAACTTTTATAAGACATTTATCTTTATAGTATTATTAATTATAAAAAATTATAGGTAGGTATAAGTATATTTTTTAATCAAGTTACCTGCGCTTTGGAATTTGCAAAATATTGTGTTGTTTTGTTAGGTGGCTTTGTGCTAGTCAATTTTTGTTCATTTATGTCATCAGATTTCACGAGTTTTCCGTTAGCCAAGAAAATGTTAGTGATATTATTATGTGTACACCTCCAGAATTAAGGATGGAAGCAGAAAAAATGTTGATTGTATCGATATTTTACATATCAAGAATCTCTAATAATCTAATAGGTATGTATTGATAATTATCTGTTTGCCTAACTGTTTAAAATGTTTATGAATTCATGTTGTCAAATCAAAAAACAAGTAACCTGCGTTCAAATAGATTCTTGAAGATCCGTCAATAATGGATTTCAATGCGTTATTATTGACCATGGTCAATAATAACTTATAAGGTAGAGAAAAACGATTTCTAACGTTAATAATCGGTCAATAATGGCGATGTTATAGGTTAGTAGTGGAAAAAAACAGTTATTATTTTGTATGTGTTTCAACATCTAAAGAAGAGCAATTTATTATGGCTGAGCGGCGAGTGCGGGGATTTTGATAAGTATGTCATTAGAATTAGTTTTTTATGTGTTTTTCAAATAAAAATAAAATTGACAAAAATATGATATACAGGGTGTTGAATTTAAAAAAATGAAATCAGTCTTGTTTTTAAAGTCCAGACCTGAATTTCAAAAAATTTTCATACGGCATTTTGAAGCGATAGCTACTCAAAATATTTCCACCGAATATGAACATTTTATACCGGGTGCTAAAAGAATTATGGCACAAACAAAAATGAGCCAAACCTTATAAAACACTGCGTATCTAAGTAACGAGGAAAGATGGACCCACTAAAGATAGATTATTTAGAACCCCCAAAATGTCCACTATCTCCTGGTGATGTATGTACATTTAGATCCGAGTCACCCTGTATTTCACAATTTAATTCAGTTTCCTGACACGTGTTTCAACCCTTGCGGATAATTATCAAAGGCATATAAGACGATGCTAAATTATATATATCATTAAAATAAAAATTGACAGATGATGGGTTATTTTGGTCCTTAAGATACCGACCATGGTGATACTCTTAATAAGAAAATTAGAAATGCACAGTTGGCACAGTTCAATCTCATACTGGGTAAGAAAACACAAACTGGCTTAATTAGGATGTCTGGCACAGTTATATTTATTAAGGCAACGCATACGTACTTTGTCCTTGTGCAAATAGATCTCTCTTAAGACTGAAATATCCTGCCACGTGTTTCAACCCTTGCGTATCATTGTCAAAGGAATATAAGACAATACTAAATTCTACATGTCATTAAAATAAAATGAGATGAAGTGAATTGACAGATGATGGGTTATTTTGGAGGTACAACCAAATTACAGGTGTGATTATAGAGGTATTTACATCTATAAATGCTATTTAATATTATTGTGAATCAATTATATTATTAATCTTTTTCAGAATTTTAATAATCTATCATCAAGAAAGTAGTGTTTATTGAATACTTGCAACTTTTTATAAAAATATTCTTAAATATTTATATTTTTAAATACTTTTAAATAAATAAGATTTGCACCTATAGTATGTTGCTTAATACGAGAGAGTAATAAATCATTATTGAACTATAAACCCCAGTAGTCTTCGCCGTGTTTCATAGGTGTAGTCCAATTATTATTATTTAATTATGTTTATTGTATGGGGTTCTCGAGATCGGGTAGGTAGAGGCACAGGTAGTTTACCTACCTCTGCCTCACTGTTTCAAACATTTAAAATGTTTAGTTACTTTCCGGCAGTTGTTGGAAAGAAAGAAAAGAAACTGCAATAAATGAGGATAAAAGGACTGCCATCAGAAGAATCATGCACTCGCTTTACTTAAAAAAAGAAATACCTACCTTGGACAAAATAATGTCTGTCAAAAGGATAATTTTATTCTACCCATGGGTAAGAAGAAACTATGGAAAGCTTTAAAGAAAATGAATTTTTGTTATGAAAAAATTCAAAACAGAAAATCACTTTTAATAGAGAAAGACGAAATCATCTGCTGGCGACGACGATATTCGAGGGCAGTCAGACAATTTTCGAAAGAAAACCAGGAATATCTATTATATGGATGAAACTTGGTTAAATGAAGGATATACCGTAAAATATGGCAGTATAAACATATAAAAAGCGCGAGGCAAGCTTTCATGGAAGGATGGTCCACTGGAATTAAAGCTTCCTCGGGAAAAGTTAAAAGATTAATAATTATCCACATTGGTAGCAAAAATGGATTTGTCGATGGCGGCTTACTAGCATTTAAATCAAAACAGACTGGAGACTATCATGAAGACATGAACGCTGATGTCTTTGAAGAATACTTCCAGCAAATGCTAGATCTTATTCCTCCTGGGTCCGTTATAGTCATGGATAACCCTCAAGAAAATCCGAAAAAATACCAACGTCTTCTTGGAAAAAAATGACATCATTCGTTGTCTTAAATAAAAAACAATTCCATAAAGATATGCTGAAAAAGCAGCTACTGGAGATTGTAAAGTTGAATAAACCTCTTTGTACGAAATTTGTTGTCGACGAAATCGCTTCAAAACGAAATATAACGGTACTTCATCTTCCGTTATATCACTGAATTAAACCCCATAGAATTGGTGTGGGCGCAAGTAAAAGGGTTTGTAGCAAGACATAACACCATTTTTAAAATTAGAGACGTTGGAAACCTCTTGCAAGAGGGAATAAAGACAGTGGATTGTGAAAATAGAAGAAAAAATGTGGGAAACTGATAACATGCTAGAAAACACTGTATATTATACTTATTATTTCTCTGGACCCCCAACGACGATAGTTGGACTACTCGAAATATGATAACTAAAATTTAAAAATTTAGTTGTATTGTACATAGTATATTTTCTTTATAAATATTAATATTTATAAACTAACCTGAAGTAACGCCGTTGTTACATTACTTTCATTCAACAAACGTCTTTCTATTGTATGCTAATTAGGGTGACCTTAATTTAGGACCGATTCGGGGTGTGTAGGTCTGAAATACGGAATTTTTAAAAACTATCATTGCAATTTACCCGAAATTTACAATGCAACCTTTAAGTTGTCCACCCTGCTTAATGGGTCCTTACAAATTTACATTTTATTACTCTCTAGCATTAAGCAACAGAGTATAACAAGCACGTATTCGGGGAATTTATAAATAAGTTTATTGAAGAATAACATATTAACATATTTATTATATTATAACTATTTGAAATAGACTTATTATTATTATTATTATGTAGGGGATAACTAATAAACATAGAGACAATAGCACTAAAATCCCTGACATCAGCATATTATGATCATAAGGAATATTTCTGAAACATAGCTCTTAATCTTATTAAAAGTATTCCTCCCACTGTCAACAATCTTCTAGATAACTTGCAAAAAAACTTACCTCCAAAAAGCAATTTCGGCTTTGCAGAAGTTAGCTTAAACTTCGTCAGATATATAATCATCATCATCATCACTCAGCCTAGCTGCGTCCACTGCTGGACATAGGCCTCTCGTAACCTCTGCCACACATCTCTATTCTGCGCGGCCTGCATCCAATTTGAACTTATGCGCCGTATGTCATCCGTCCATCGGGTCGGTGGGCGTCCTCTATTCCTATATGCATCCTGTCTTGGTCGCCACTCTAGAATCTTCTTAGTCCATCTGTCATCCGTTCTTCTAGCAACATGACCAGCCCAATTCCACTTTAATGTGGCTATTCTCTCCACAGCATCCACGACCCCCTGTTCTCCTTCTTATTTCATTATTAGGGATTCTGTCTCTTAAGCTTATTCCCAGCATTGATCTCTCCATGGCTCTTTGCGTGACTCTGATTCGGTTTATTGTTCTCTTCGTCAATGTTAGTGTCTCTGCTCCATATGTCATAACAGGGAGTATGCATTGGTCAAAAACTTTCCTTTTCAAACATATTGGTATGTCCGATTTAAAAACGCTGCGAAGCCTTCCAAAGGCGGCCCAAGTTAGACTCGTTCTCCTACAAATCTCCGTTGTTTGATTGTCTCGGCCTAATCTAATCTCATGGCCCAAATACTTGTATTTTGTTACCTGTTCGACTTTATGGGTCCCTACCTGTATATTGTCGCTTATTACAAGGTTCGTCATAAACTGAGTCTTCGATATGTTAATCTTAAGCCCGACCGCTCTTGAAGTTCGGTGGAGGTGTTCCAACATTTCTCTGGCTTTATCTATACTATCCGTCATTAACACAATGTCGTCCGCAAATCTTAGGTGGTTTAGATTTTCTCCGTTTATATTTATTCCCATGTCTTGCCAGTCTATTTGCTTACACATATATTCCAATACGGCCGTAAACAACTTTGGAGAGACAGTGTCTCCTTGTCGAACTCCACGTTGTACCTCAAATCTGTTTGTATCTTCGTGGAGTCTAACCCAGGCTGTTGCAGTATCATAGATGTTTTTGATAAGTGCGATATAGCGGTGGTCGATTCTGCAGTCTGCAAGTGCTAGCAGCATTTTATGTTGATCAATGGTATCGAATGCCTTTTCATAGTCTACAAATATAAGGATTAACGGCTTGTTGTATTTCACACAGATATATAATAGTTAACCTAAAATCCAAAAATAGTTGCGATATATTTGGACTCGACATAAACTTCATCAAAACAATTATAAATATCATAATAGTGCCCCTATTTAAACAAACTTATATATCCAAGATATAGTAGAGGAAATTAAAGTAGTACTTTATTGTTATATTTCACAATATATTTCAGTTTCCTGACACGTGTTTCAACCCTTGCGGGCCATTATCAAAGGCATTGTAAGACAGTTAAAAATTCTACATGTCATTAAAATAAAAATAAATATTTTAATTCAAATAATCAAACTTTTTCAAATTCAATGACAAAGTTTACAGAATGAAAGAAGGCCTCCCCATGGGCTCATCACTCTTCATACTTATCCGAAATTTTTATGTCCTTTTTTGAAAATTAGTTGCTGTTTAAGAGCAACAATCCATTACTTAAGAATATATTTTTCTGGAGAAGATATGTAGATGATACCTTTGTCATTTGGACAGGCTCTAGGGCTGAGTTGGACTCGTTTTTAGGTTTTCTCAACAGTTTACACAACAATATCAAATTTACTATGGAAGTTGAAAAAAAGAATGAAATAAACTTTTTAGATCTAACTATCACAAGAGATAATAATCAGTTGAGCTATTCAATATATGGGAAACCAACTCAGACAGACCACGTGATACCTTTTGGATCTGGTCACGTCTTCACTCAGAAAATAGCTTCCTTTAACGCTTTTGTCCATCGGTTATTTTCCATACCTCTTTCACCAATAAATTTTAGTAAAGAACGTAATACCATATATCAAATTGCTGTGAATAACGGATATACTACAAATCTAATCGATAAATTGTTAAACAAAAAATATCATAAAATTAAAAAACAACTGTTGTTAACTTCCGATGAGTCTATTTCACCTTGGCAGCCTCCAAGATATATAAAAATCACATTTTTGGGCCCGATTTCATACAAAATAGGAAATGCTCTTCGTAAAGCCATCAGCAACATCAAAATAGTTTTTAGTTCAGCAAAAACATTGAGAAACCATTTTCCTTCGGTCAAGGATAAAATAAAGGATCTTGAGAAGAGTGGAGTTTATAAACTTTCATGCAATAACTGTAATTCGAAGTATGTGGGAAAAACGGGACGTAATTTTAAGGTTAGGATTCAGGAACATCTAAACTCTCTAAAGTCACCAAATAACAATCGTTCTGCCTTCGGTGTACATTTGAAAGAATCAAAACACGAATTTAATATACTTAATAATTTTGAAATTTTACATAATGTTCAGGTTGGTAAGAGATTAGATGTACTCGAAAACTTAGAGATAGGAAAGATTTCTATAGACCGTAATGTGAGATCATTAAACGAACCGATTTGTTCGAACTTTAGAGATGCGGCGCACGTCCTACGCTTATTCTGTGATCCGTCGGTATCATTAACCACTACCACTAGTCAAACAGCCGTGGTTTAAAATTTCAAAATATTTGTGTGCAAGTTAGGTTATTTTAATATGTAGAATAATTGTTGTTGTGAAAATTTTTGGATGGTTTTAATCGTAATAATTGTGTGTCCTAGTAGACTGAAATCTTTGTAAATGTGGCATGTAAGTTTATTATTCTATGTCTTAATAATAATTAGTTAAATATCAAAAAAAAATTTTTAGATTAATAAGCTTTTAACTCTTGACAATGGCGAAACGCCGAAACGCGTAGAGTTTAAATAAAGATATTCAGTGAAGAATTGGATTATTTTTTCGTCTTACAATTAAATATTTTAATGACATGTAGAATTTTTAACTGTCTTACAATGCCTTTGATAATGGCCCGCAAGGGTTGAAACACGTGTCAGGAAACTGAAATATATTATGAAATATAACAAGTACTACTTTAATTTCCTCTACTATGGAATATCCATTTCACCAAGCATGTAGCCCATCACATATCAATTATATATCCAAGATATGTTTAATTGTTTATAAAATAGTGCTATTTTGCTATTTTTTATATTTCTTTACTTACTATTTTTCATTAAACGCCATATTTCAACGAAGTATGATGTTCCTTTAATTGCGTCGAGATAATGGGCTTTGCGATATCCTGATAGGTTTTCGTCAATGACGCTATAAAACACCTACGATTACAATTTCTTATTTAGGGAATTACACGAGGAATTACATATTTGAATTTCCTTTTTAGCAGAATTCTTGCCTACTAAATTTCATTTAAGACTCCAAAGCCTCCGTAGTCAAAATTATACGTATATTTGATAAATGATTGACATTAATTTTTTTTTGGAATAGTAGGGGTACCTCTATTTGGAAATTAGTCGAAAACGAAAGAAGATATTAAAACGCGGTTTTAGCCACAATACAGCTATTTTTATGCTCTTCGAAACTATTGTACAAAAACTACACTGTACCATTTGGATTTTTAAGAAAAAATTGTAAATTCTGAAAATTTTGTAAAAAGAACATTCTCGAGAAATCAAAATCCAAATTAGCGATAATCATCAACATCAATTTTTAAAAACTCATGAAATTCTTTCAACCGAGCATGAGTTTAATAAAATCGGACAAAAGATACGAATAATACAAGAAAGAAAGAACTTCGGATAATGGATAAGCTTCTTTCCATTCCTGTTATCGAAACAGTACCCTAATGGGGCAGTTTTTTTTAATAATTTGTGTTTTCAAATTTGTCTCAGCAGCAATCGTACAACTTTAAAAATAATTTCCCGAATTTTCTGTTTGCCGGTTTATTAATACATTTTTTTTCCTAAAAGCCTATGACCAATATTTTTTGAGACATGGCGAGGGCCGCCCTTATCTGAACACCCTGTATATATAATTGTTACTATTGCACTTGAGTTGCATTGAACGTCAAGTGCCCCCAGATCGACGCACCTATAGATGAAAAAGTCTTTAGAAAAATTGTATCTTAAATTTTTCCTTCTGAGATTCAGCCCTGCTTGGTTAGAAAGTAATTTCTGACCTTATCAGATACTACTGAGCAATCTATGCATCCACATTGCGATGCACCTTTTAATGCATTAAGGTATTAACTTCAGCAGTTTATCTTGTACTTACTTCACTTTTTATTTGAAAAGACATATTATGTATTTTATAAAAAAAAAACGTATTTTGTAGTGAGAGCGGTGAAAAGAAAACGCCCGTCATCATTCACAGAGCAATCCTAGGTTCAGTCGAAAGAATGATTGCTATATTGGCGGAATCTTACGGTGGAAAATGGCCATTCTGGTTATCCCCAAGACAGGTAAGATATTTTTTATACTTATTATGTCTACGCTTTTTAATTATTTAATAATGCCGAAACCGCGCCATTAGAAATGTATTTGTTCAGTTTGTTGTAATTGCGGTGCCTATGATAACCAAGCGTATTTGATGGTCCAGAGCCTACTGTTTAGACAATTTTGATTTAGCTCTGACTTAAGGAATTTAAATTTATTATTATTACATACACATTGGGGGTTTTATACAAAAAAAAAGTTATTGAAAACAATTATTTAACTTAATTAAAACTATGTGACATAATTTTTGTATAGGCATAAATGAGTTTAAGTATATAATTTTGATTTAAAAAGCTAGAGGAATTTAATCTCTGTTAAAATGATTGTTTCTTTCAATCAGTATAAACATTTGTGGTTGGTGAACGTGTCAAAATCAGAAACCTGATTTGTTAAATAGCAGTGACGTGATAACAATGAATTATATTATATTGTATCTTTTGACGAATAATATTGTTTTTCTACGACTGTTAAATAAAACATTCATTATTGGGCAATTTTAGATAAATAATGATTATCATTATTTACAGGTGTTAAATAATAACCATTATTCAACACCTTGTAACCAATCACAGAATAGCATTTTCATTATTCAACACCTTGTAACCAATCACAGAATAGCATTTTCATTATTCAACACTTTACGAACCAATCAAGTGCTATTTACAAAATCTGTTCAAGATAGCTATAAATACAAATGACGCCCATAGTATGTCAAATTCATTCAAGTTCTTAATTTAACCGGTAAATACTTTTTGTTTCCTTTTTTTAGTGTTTTTTGTCAGAAAACACGATTTTTTAATGATGAATTAAGGAACTAACACATTGCCGCAGCTTTTACAATTATTCCCAACAACGCAATTCCAATTTTATTTGCCGAAAATCAAAGAAAACTTTGAACTTTACGTCAATGAAATCCCATCCATGGCCAACGTTAAAAATATTAATATAGGCCATGGAATGTTGGCATTACAGTAGCATACTTGATTATTTCGATGTTTTCATCAATCTATGAAATACATATGATTTTCAAATAGATGGATTTTAGATTAACAGTCGTAGAAAAAGCATAGTATTCTACTCGCGCTAATGACTATTATTATTGCTCGTTGAATAATATACTATTTTCTACTAGTAACATGAGAACACCCTATTATTTACCTCATTTGTCTAATGAGAAGTAGTTCATTATTAACCTAGGTAAATATTGATTATTATTTACCTAGGTTAATAATGAAGATCTTTTTAAATAAATTGACTGAAACTTTATTGATTTAACGAGGTGAACATGATAAATAATCTCTAGAAAATGTCCTAAGATAATGAAAATTATCAAAAACTATGAAAATCATTTGAAATAATAGTTGATTGTACAGTTATTACAACTCATGTGCACTGCTGCGTTTCCACTATTAATAGAATTACCATTATTTATTGTAGGTAAATTTACTTCAGTATAATGAATATTCTCGAATATTTCACTCATGTATAAATTTTCCCATAAGAAACGTTAAAAATAAAAAAATATCAGCGGATATACAACGTTGCCTAGACAACGTTGTATATCCAACACACAACAATCGAACCTATTTGACGAGACAGTTTTTTTTTTTACCTTTTTACTGCGAACGTGATCGTTATTGTTATGAGTTCCCTTCGGGAAATTCATTGCTTTTGAAAAACAAACCCTCTCAACAGATAACGACAAAGATATAATTATGGCATAAATGAAAAAATAATATATATTTCATTCTAGAAATATTCTCCCTAAATACCGCTCGTGCATAAAAATTAACCAGATAATTTTCATTCAAGCTTGTTATACTAATTCCACTCGTTCTTCGAACTCGTGGAATTATAAATAACAAGCTTTCATGAAAATTATCGGTAATTTTTAAGCACTCGTGGTATTACCCCCGATAGTTTGTGAACGCTCATTAACACTTGGTACTAAGCCATCAGTCTGTAAGTTTTCTGCCAGACCGTCTTGACGTGCGAAAGAAGTGAAGGGTATACTTACATTTTCATTGGATAAGATGGGTTTTTGTACTAGTTTGGCTATTCTCTTGTCCGCTATCGATTCCTCAATATATCCTTCAGCTACTGTCGCCGACTTCCATCCACCGTGCCTTTTTAGGCATAGTAGGTCTCCTCCATTTTCTGCTGGAAGTGTTGCCGGGCTGCGCCGTTAGTCCTTTTCGGTTCGACAATGACAAATCTCCTGGATGATCCATTTTTTGAGTTAGGAATACTTATCACAATAATCCCATCTCGGAGGTCCACATCATCAAGAACCATATTGCAAGGTTCGTCTGTTCTGCAAGCACCGGCTACGCCAATTATCACAATAGCCTAGAATTTAGAGCTTATTAAAGCAGGACAAAAAAATGAGTATAATAAAATCCACGTCTTTTTTGATAAAAATTCATAGGGGCTTCATTTAAAAATGTATCAATTTCTTCTTTCGAGAATACACGTGATTTTTTAGGTTTATAGGCGACATTTTTCTTTTTCAAAAATGCTACTACCTTAAAATACCTCGAAATATCGATATTCTCTTTCAGTGAAAGAGTTAATTTTTACATTGAGTAGCTTGCCCACAATGTTGATACCTTATTGTGTTCCGATTTTTCCTTAAAATAGGCCAGCATGACATTTTCAGTAATTTTAACGACTTTCTGTTCTTCACACCATTTCTGTAATTGAGTGTATGCCTCTCGGAGCTTATGTGGGGTGCAATTTTTCATTTCAAAATCACTGTCGGTTTGGCCGCTAAGATTCTCAGCCATATTTTAATATTTTATTGTTAAACTTTTACTTAAAACCTTTAAAAGGTGGCCATCAATATTTTAGAATAATGACGTTTTTCCACTACTAACCTATAACATCGTCATTATTGACCGATTATTAACGTTAGAAATCATTTTTCTCTACCTTATAAGTTATTATTGACCATGGTCAATAATAAGGCATTGAAATCCATTATTGACCGATCTTCAAGAATTTATTTGAACGCAGGTAACTTGATTAAAAAAAAAAACGGAAAACTCGTGAAATCTGATGACATAAATGAACAAAAATTGACATTGACATTGACAAAATATTTTGCCAATTTCAAAGCGCAGGTAACTTGATTAAAAAATATACTTACACCTACCTATAATTTTTTATAATTATTAATACTATAAAGATAAATATCTTATAAAAGTTTGTAGTAGTGGAAAAAATATTATATTAACCACGGTTTAGACAGCTTATAGCCCTCGCGTCTTGCCGCTCGGGCAATGATGATGGCTGTCTAAACCTTGGTTAATAATATACTATTATTAAAACCCATCAGTTTCAATTGTTTTATTCGTTGCCTTGACAACTAAGCCCCAGGCTACTTGATATTTCGATATGTTTGAATAATAGGGGAAATGGCTAATTCTAAAATAAAGATAAGGTCTTTTGGTGTTAGTTCGGCTGTTAGTAGTAGAAATAATTCTATATATACCTCGGTTGAGAAGGCCATTATTGACCTCGCACATTATATCCCTCGGCTCAGTTCTCACCCTAGATATATAATATACTATTTCCCACTACTAACTCCAGAAACATTCATTATACAAAAATACAAATCCAAATTCAAAATATATTTATTCACCATTTAAGTTTCCAGAAAATACAATTCTTATGAGGCTAGTCAGTAAAGTGTAATATACATGGTGTTTCAGAAGTACGGTACGTAACTTAAGGGGTGATTCCTTATGATATTCTAAGAGAAGGAGTTCATATGAGCATGTGTCCGGAGTTGCCCCCTTGTTTGTGATATACAGGGAGTTAAGGTTTTTTAAAAAAAATCGTTTTTTTATAATTTTTTAAAAAACCTTTTCCCGATTTTATTGAAATTTGGTACCATTATTCATAATGAGCAGGGGCTTAAATAGCCCTAAGTATATTAAATTTATTAAGTCCAGTGGCGTCCCGGGGAGCACATTCACGAATATTATTGACAAAAAAATGTACGCCACTGACTTTTTTTTACTTTTGATATTTTTATGCGGATTTACCAACTAATAATACAACTTTTTTGTTCCCTGAATTGTTTTCGTATCTTGCTTCGTTTTCGTGAGAAAAAATAAAAATTATTTTATTTGCATGTATGTACAAAAAGAATACCTATGTATTTCAAAGTTAATTAAAACATTTAAATTAAAAATATTTTTTTTTTTTAGATATGAATAAATAACGATACTAAATTTCAATAAAATAGGGAAAGGGGATTTAAAAAAATTATAAAAAATTGATATTTTTTAAGAACTTTAACACCCTGTATATCAAAAACTCCGGGCACATGTTTATATGAATTTTTTCTCTTGGAATATCATAAGGAATAACCCCCTTAAGTTACGTACCGTACTTCTGAAACACCCTGTATATAATATAGACATGAAAACAATCACAATTATTACAACACAAAAACTGTCGCTTAGATCCCAGATTCCAGATACTTTTCTGCCGAGTAGAATACCTTTTCTCTCGGATAGAATTTCAATTTATTTCGGAAAACATTGTTATTACTTTTAATGTCAATCAGTGTCTTAATCTTGTTAAAACATTTTATGCCCATATATACTGGAGAGTTTTGAGAAATTCCTAAATTCCTAGTCTTAAATAGGGTACGGTTTCGCGTATTGTATACGTGCATATCAGTTTTTTTCAAATTTGTAACGATTTTCTTTACTATACATAATAAGTTGAAAGATGTATATTATATGCATGGTAAAGGTAAGATTCTGTATTTAGTGAATAGAAGTTTGCACGAAGCTCTTCTGTTGGCTTTGTCCATGCATCGTATGATCATTTTTTGGCGTGGGTAAACTTTTTGCATGTGAGTACAATTCTTCTTTTTCTAGGTATGTGGGAATGATGAACACAGTATCTCTAAGATTTCTTATAATATAACATGAAATGCTTAGTATTTTACAGATATTGTTAACATGAGATTCCCATGTTAGCTTATGGTCTACATAAAGCCCTAACAGCTTGAAAGTGTCTGTGGCATGTAAGGACTTCCAGGCAACTCGAATTAGTAAATCATAATTAGTAAAAACATTTTTAGGAAGGAATTACATTAAGAAGGTTTTTCTGCATTAAGTTTAAGTCCCTTAGTTAGGCAGTGAGACTGCAATTGATCCGAAGCTGCATTACATTTTCCTGAGAGAGTTTCGACACTTCATTAGCATGTTTGTATCATCAGCGTACAGTACCGTGAGATCCGAAGTAGAGCAAAGTTGTAATGTTTTTGATAATCATTCAAATGATGTTGAGTTGCCTCGGCCAAGAAGATTTTTTTTTTGTTAGGTGTGGGTTTGTCTTATTATCTGACAAATTTTTTTAGGGCGCCATCCTACCAGAAATAATACAAAATCTTACAAACACTTGGTAGTTTATTAAACTATACTTGTATAATAATGGTTATTGAGATTGGTTTCTGAAGAAACAGTTTACAATATAAAAAGATGAAAATTAAAGTGAAAATAAGGAAATGGTCTGCTGGTCTTTACAAAGTTATCCTTCTGACTGACAAATACTTAGCTCTGCTTGTCATCCATGAGGTGTGTCCAAGATTCAGTCCTCTTCACCTGGAAGTTGTCTGAGGTGTTCCATGCATAGACTTCAGCAATGGAGAAGGTGAGGGAGACGTCAGGACTTGATTAGACTTGAATTCTTGTGACAGCGATTGATAGGAATAATGACATCAGATGAGCTTGTCAGCCTCAGGTTTGCTTGTTTACATGTAATATTAGAAAGGTGGCGTTAGACCAGCGAATAATATTGCAATAAAAGGTTTGAAAATGAATACTTAGGTTAAACAGTACCAGTTGTAACTTAAATTTCTATAATATAGTTACAGGATGTTTTAACTCCCTGTTACTCAAGTGAATACGAACAAAGTTTTAAATTTAGAAGTGAAATTACCATGTTTAATTACATAAGGCCAAAAACAACGTTTATTTCGTGTTAAGTAGTAAGAAAAATAAATGATTTGATTGACTTAAAAGATATTTAAGTTTTAAGTTAATCCAAAAGAAGCATATATTGTGCCAACAAGATAAAAATTAAGTAATTAATATACTACACAATGTACAAATATATAACACTGATGTCTAAACTAGAAGAAAATACTGCATTCAAAGTATCTATAACTTTTGTGCAGATTCGATAGGCATAACGAGCAAAAAGGCAATCGTTTGCAAGATAGATAAATGTGGTTTAACGAGCTACAGTACAGGCATTCGTCACCACATGATATTGGTGTATCAGACTAATGTCTTAATTATGGCACCCAAGGTAAGATACGAACAAGATAAGTTCAAGATACGGTACAAGAGAAATTGTATATACAGTGTGACTTAAGATACTATCCATCCAGTACAAGCATGTCGCGCCAATTGAGTTAGAAGTTTAAGGGAAAATAAACATTAAATCAGAATTGATCCCTGACAGATATCAATGAGAGAAATGGGGCGAGTTTTTCAACAAATTCAATTTAGGTTTCAGCTTAGAAACAAAAGAAAAACTCACCTGCTTTTCTCGATATCAGCTTCTTGGGATATTCTGTCAGTGACCAGTTCTGTAAAGCCTGGATCTGTCGGTTTCCTTGTGAATGGTCCAGTCAGGTTTACCCTATATCTGGTTCTCACCAATGTTAGTCAAGAACTTAAATAAACTACCAACTGGCCAACGATATTTGCTAAAACGTAAAAGAAACGACCGAGACCCGAAAAACAAAGTTAAATTGAGAATTTAGATATTATTTGACAATGAAAAATGAAGTAAACCATGACCGGATAATGAAAAAGAGGTGCTTTTAAATTGAATGCAAAATTATGAATATATTGATTGAAAATCCACATTCAGCCAAGAAATATTATGATTACTGCATGCTGTTTATTAAGATGATGCTTTTAGATCATTAAGAACATTATAATTTACAAGGATGAATGAGGTGAATGAAGATTATTAATTTATGACGCCATTATGGCCGGTACGTCTTTATTTTGTTAGAACTTAGAACATAACAATGTGGACTTTAATTCGTGTAAAAATAGATTAAAAGGTCATGGCTTACTAGAAAGTAATATTTATGGTTCAATTACATACTTATTATTAGACAAAATATAAATTTAGTGAAACCCAAACTCAGCGTGACATACCTGTATTAGGACAAAACCAAAAGTGAAGTCAAAAAATTAACCTCCCTGAGTAGAGCCTTTTTCTATTTACGGAGACAATATAAACTTAATTAAATGTAAGAAATCGATAATCTATATTAAAGAATACCCTAGAAATCTATGTTATAGAACGGCAAATTTACAGTTGCTCCTTTCATATATACAAACTTAAAGAATCGATATTAACTGCAGTATGCAGAGTTATTCATAGATGGCAGCGCCAATACCTAAAGATTTATTATACTTTAAAATACAGTGTAACGAAATAACTTTTAGTTAAAAGTCGGGGTCCCAGGATTGATCCCTGCGGCACACCAACGTTATTCAGTCTGCCATAAGACCCGACACCATCAACAACGACAACCTGTCTACGACTTAATAAGTATGTTTTCACCCAACAGTGAGCGATGCCACGCACTCCAATGGCATAAAGTTTGTCAAGCAGAATTTCATGGTTAGTAGTGTCGGACGCCCGAGTCAAGTCATAAAAAAGCCTTACAACATTATCTCTATTATTTAGACCGTGTCGCGCATAGCCGGAACCGAATCATCAGGGGCAGTAGTATACTGGGAAAACATCAACATACGAAGAAGCTACCCACTGGGAAAGTTCGCCACGGGGTTTCAGCAGAGGTGTATGGCATCCTCTCGGCGGCAAGTCATTGACGGCTTGCTGAACAGAAACAGGTTTTCTTGATTTGGATTTCTGGGCATTGTGGACGGCATGACAACGAGACATCTGACGAGTTCATAACCTGGCCTGATAAGACGAGGTTGCAGCGGATATTTAGCAGGAGTAGGCGGATTCTGAATCTTGTTAGGACTTTTAACAAGACACTGCAGATTGAGCAGGCACCTGGCTACGATGAATGTGAAAGAGGACCCCATGCTTGGAGAACGAAGAGACATCGCTGCACTTCTTGTACGCTTGTGAAGCCCTATGAAGACTCAGACGTCAAGTCTCTGGGACACTGGTGATTTGACCAAAGGAAGTCAGGACCGTCGCCTAAAAAAGAGGTCAGATAGGTTTGACGAGGGCTTGGGTAGTTGAATGGATGGGCAAAGACTCAGGGATAGGCAAATGCATTTGGTCTACTTGATAAGTCCGTATGCCTCCCCTCACCTACTACCGATACTACCACCTCTTGGCAGAAGCTTCTAAAAATGGATCCATTATTGACCAGGTATATAGTAAATACAACGGAACAAATTATACACAGTGTGTAAAAAGTTCCGGACCGGTCAATTATTTGGAAAATGGCGCACAATATAAAAAAACTTCCGGTACAAAAGTTGTAGGCCTTAAAAAAATCTATAAAACTGGGGCACCTGTAATTATACAGAGTACCTCAAACAGTCAAGGTAAACAAAACTTTGGTTTATTTAAATGGAACGACCCCTTTTTAATCACGTTTTCTGGTTCCTCTAAACATTCTAAACAACAATTATGAAACATGTCATAATGGCTAAACCCATTAGTTTAAGAAATAATTTGAGTTAAAGGACATAAATACAACAGGTAAGATACCCAACAAACATTTTAAGTTAAATTTACCTTTATTCGACCTCTAAACGGGTCAAATATTTTGCACGACCAATTATATATAGGGATAATTTACCTACATTTGTTTTCCTATTGCCCAATGTGGGGAAAGAAACTAAAGTAAATTGAAGGTCGAAAATAGGTTGATAGGGTTTTTCTGTCCAATAAGTTGAAACGAAGTGAAATAAATATAGACCTATTTTACGTCTAAATGTGGAAAGTGAGACCAACCTTTTGACCTAAATATAACCTAAATAGGAGCAATAAGACACTAGACAAAAATACAGAGAAAACATATTATATCTGGTGTTAGAAAGAAAAGACAACAACTTATGCCAACACTTCCAACAGGACAAAATAAATTATAAAATGGAGTTCGACTTAAGTAGATATTTGTAATGGCCGCATATTATAACTTCAACAATATGATATAATTAAGTTTTATCATTTTTCTGGATCGAAATTTGGATGCGAAAGAAATGTGTTTGTAAATTATGGTGATGATACTTCGAAAAACTAAACGCGCCCTTAAAATATGCATTTTTTTATGTATTATTACGATAATTTAAAATATTTTTACCATTATAACCTAAAAACAGAGTGCCTACATTATAAACATTATATGTACCTAAAGTTTTAAAAAAACTTTCGTTGACGAAAGATATCGTAGTCTAATGGATTTTCCACTCACCTTATGTAATTCTTAAAATTTTAATTATTGTTTTTTTATAGTTGTCGATAAACAGGAAAACTAATAATTATTAAATATGGCCGCCTTTATATTTTTAACCTTAAAGTTATTTTTTTCTTTATTATTAACTGTACAAGCAATGTTAGCCTTTGAGGTTAATCAGAAAGTTATGAAGTAGCTCAATTTTTAACCACAAAAGATCTATAACTTTGGCAACAATTTATAGGGCAAAATTATCCAAAATATTACTTGTTTCTAAAACTACATGGTCAGTAAATTATTTGGACTTTTTGTAGGCAATAATTGGGTATAATTTACCTAGCGTAATAGCCAAAAAATTCCTTAATTTTGAACACATATATTAAGTAACAATTAAGTAAATTATTACTTAATCATATTCCTTATTAGGATTAAATATTTTTAATGTCTAAGAGAGGTAATTTATTTGTAATTTTTAACTAGGTAAATTAAACTACAAGTAGACTTCCCTATAACAAATTATTTAAGTTCTAGATATCCAAATTTTGACTTAGATTTTAGAGTTCGAATCTTTTGTGACTTTTAAGAAAACATTTAAGGCAAAAATAAGCAAATATTTGACAATTTAGGATTATTTTCCTTCCGTTCTGGTCTACATTACTTAATATGTTTGTTGGGATATTACCTACATTTTGCATTTTTACAAGCTGGTACCAGAATGTTTTGCGTTAAAACTGTAAAAAAAAAACATAAAAATTGTACTAAATGTACCCACGCAAGTTTTGTCAAAAATTTAATAACAATTGAATTAAATACAAGCAGTAAAATTAATAACAAATTTACAAGAACAAAAATAAATTTAAGTAAGTCGTTATTTAATTAAATGTAACATTTCTTGGTTAATAGATTCACATTCTTCAATAATTCTTCTTCTCAATTCGTTCAGATCTGCAGGTTTTGTCACATACATTTTATTTTTTAGTTGTCCCCAGAGATAATAATCAAGGAGCGTTAAGTCTGGCGCCCTAGCGGGCCATTTTATGGGGCCCCTTCGCCCTATCCAGCGGTTAGGAAAAGTATTATTTAAGTAAACTCTTACAGCTCGCCCAAAATGAGGAGGAGCTCCGTCTCGCTGAAACTACGTATGTCGTATTATTATATTGGTTATTGCTGGCACAATTTGATTTTGCAGGATGTGGAGATAATATTCTACATTCAGATTCCCCTCTATAAAGAAAGGTCCCACTAATCTATTGCCAATGATACCGACCCACGCATTTACTTTCTGGGGGTCTTGAGTGTGTGTTTATCTCATCCAATGTGGGTTCTGATCAGCCCAGTAACGACAATTATATCGATTGACATTCCCGTTTAACATGAATGTTGCCTCATCCGAAAAAACTATTTGATTAAAAAAATTGTTATTTTCTTCCTGTTTTTGCATCATCACTTCGCAAAATTCCATTCTACGTTCGAAATCGTCTTCTGATAATTCCTGGACTAAAGTTATTTTATAGGGGTAAAAATTACTGTTTTTTAAAATAATTTCAACTGATTTAAAACATACATCAACTTGTGTAGCAGCTTTTCTCACCGACAAAAATGTGGATCCTGAACAAAATGAAGTAATGTCCCTATTTTTTTTTTCATCACTAGTTGCCGATTTTGGTCTTCCGGAACGAACTTTATCTCTGCAACACCCGGTCTCCTTAAAGCTGGATTTATAAACTCGAAAAGTTGGTGAAGTTGAAGTTATGGTCAAGTTGTGAGGTTAGATATTCCGAATTCCGAGCATAAAAATTGATTATCTCGAACTACCCGGGAAGTTTTTGAACCTTACATGAGCTTTACAGGAACAACATGAACGAGTGTATAAATAGAACCGAGTGTTCCCTTTAGTTTAAATTAAACTCCTATTTCCAACACCAACTGAACCTCAACCTCGCCAACTTTTCGAGTTTATAAATCCAGCTTTAATCTTTGAACTGTTCTCACAACTGTAGATTTTGATACAGGGGTTTGGAAAAGTTATATTGAAAAATTGCTTTGTTTCGGTAAATGATCTTTGTCGGTCTCCAAAACCTGTGATCATTAGTAATATTATACGTTCCCTTTCGTTGAGAGACATTTTCAGAAATTAATATGACAGTGACGCAAAACATTCTGGTACCAGCTTGTAAAAATGCAAAATGTAGGTAATATCTTACCTGTTATATTTATGTCCTTTAACTCAAATTATTTCTCAGACTAATGGGTTTAGCCATATGACATGTTTCATAATTGTTGTTTAGAATGTTTAGAGGAATCAGAAAACGTGATTAAAAAGGGGTAATTTTATTTAAATAAACCAAAGTTTTGTTTACCATGACTGTTTGAGGCACCCTGTATAATTATAGGTGTCCTAGTTTTATAGATTTTTTTAAGGCCTACAACTTTTATACCGAAAGTTTGTTTATATTGTGCGCCATTTTCTAAATAATTGACCGGTCCGGGACTTTTTACACACTGTGTATAGGTTAAACATGGAATATGGTGCGTAGTTAGGGAACTTCATGCTCTTCCTATGTGTATGCAGCTGCCTACTTGTGAATTGCCCGTCAGTTTCAGAGCACAAAGGGCATAAAAATATTTAAAAAATAAATTTACATAATTAATACACAAAAAATCACAAATAATATTATAATTATTTAAACGTTAGTAGTGGAAAAAAATATTATATTTAACACTATTGAGACACCCATTATAGCTCTCGCGTCTTAAATCCCTTGGCGCTTCGGGCCCCAGGCTTTAAAGTTGCCGCTTTTTGACCATAATAACGTCTGTCTTGGTTAATAATATACTTATTTTGTGCCTAACAGAACTGAAGTACTTACAAAATAATTTTAGGTACTTTATGGTTTCAATGGCACTATATTACAAACAAAATTTTATTATCATAAAATGCCACAAGAATAATTGATTTATTCGTTTATTATTGTCACTAACATTAAAACAGGAACGAGCGAGAGTACGATTGTTTGTTTGCCAACATTTCTATTCAATAAATAAATTATATACTCTTAAAATCTAATTTTTTTTGCCCCTATTTGGCAGCCAATGGCTTGAGAAATAAAATTGTTTTGGTAACTCGTTTGACCCCCTTTGCGTAATGTTTGTGTGAAATATTAGTGTTGGCTATAATTTTATCTATTCTCCCGAAACGGTAAGAAGAGTTATTGATCATTTCAGTAAACAAGCAACAAAATGTATTGAGAGAAATAGCGGACATACAGAGCATTAGTTAGCAGTGATAGTATGGTTAATGTCTGATACTTTCTTCAACATCATTCTTAAATAATATGATCTTTTTTTTGCTTGTGTTGATTAGGAAATATTCATAGACCAAAATGAATCAAGACTGTTAGTCAGTAAAATTTAAAAATGAGACAAATACTCAAATTTCGTAATTATTTATTAATTTATTATGACAAATAAATTATTAGTTATTTCCAGTACTATGAGTAGAGTTGGATTCTATCATAATTTTGTTTAGACCATAAGTTGGCTAAAATGTGTTTAAGTAGGCGTGCAACACGCTAATATCTAAACCAACTCGTATCATTAAAATGTTTTAAAAGGTTTGCAACTTAAGGATTAAGGAAAAAAAATTTAAAATTGAGACACCTAACTTAAATTTCGTATTTGGACTAAGTTTTTAATTTGCAAAAACAATTCCATATAAAATAAAATTTTGCTGTATTTCTATACACTATATATATACCCATACCACTTCACGACTTATTTTTTTAGGTTATGGTCGTTCCAGTGGGCCCCAACTATGACCAATATGCTGAAGAAATTCAGAAAAAATTGTATGAAGTTGGCTTTATGGCTGAAGTTGATACCGACCATGGTGATACTCTTAATAAGAAAATTAGAAATGCACAGTTGGCACAGTTCAATTTCATACTGGGTAAGAAACACAAACTGGCTTAATTTAAATGTCTGGCACAGTTATATTTATTAAAACAACGCATACGTACTTTGTACTTGTGCAAGCAGATCTCTCTTAAGACTGAAATTTCCTGCAAAGAGCACTGGCCACAATTGTAGGTGTCGCCGCCAGGCAGCTTAAAACGCCTTTTGTCAGTTTGGAACCAAAAACCCACCAATAATTAATAGTTAAGAATTGTAAAAGCTTTACATTTCTAGTAAAGGTTCGTCTTTTCCTCTCGCCACATCCATCCCCATACGCGTTTCTCCGTATCACGGCTCGTCACTGAGGCTAGTATGCGAAGGAAAAAACCAAGAGCTTTTACGTACACAAATATCGAAGAAGTTTTACATTAGAGGATTTCTTCGCGTAGCGATTTCATTTTTAATTCGCGAAGAAATTTCCAGCATTAGGTATTATCTTTTAATATTTGTAATTACTTGTTGCAAACCCCAATGTTTATATACCGGGTGGAAACGAAAACATTCTACAGAGCACCACAGCGTTATGTTAAAAGATAATTAATTCAAATTAGAGTCACTGGTATTGTTTAAGCGGGATCTTAATTTTTACCTTATCTCCGAATGAACGCCACTTTCGGTTTCATAGGAACTTACGCCAATTTCTTTATTTTAAATGGCAACCTGTGTTTTTTATTGTACCCTTGAATTATTTTCGAAATTACCTTTTCAACGACATAAAACATGTTTACGTTTTATACATTTTACAGAGAACAAAATGACTGCTGTAAAGCAACGTAGGCAAGTGGCAGGGAAAGGTAGTGATAAAATTTGTTAAATTGGGCCCTTTTATAATTCTTTAATATAATAAATCGATTTTTATGTTTAATAATCTTAACTTCTTACTTTTCAATATTTAGTAAACATTAAATCTAAGGTATCCTTAATTATCAATGCATCTTGGAAATCAATATGCGTTTTGTTTCAATTTAAAACATGTTTTAATATAAATGAAATTTTTAAATAATTAACAACTGATTCCTTTTTCTTATTTTAAACCGAAGCAAAACGATTGCGAAATACCTTGAAATGATTTAAGATACCTTAATATTAATTAATTAAAAGTAAATCATACCATTTTAAAAAAATTATGTAAACTGAAGTTGAAGATTTTTGTAACAAATCGATTTTTTTAGTAATTGACGAAGAAAAATTTAATGTCAGGAGTTATAAAGGACCCAATTTTACACATTTTATCATTCCACCTCTAACACGTTCTAATGGCACTATTGTGACCAAAGCACAAGAAAAAGCAATGTTACTGGCGGAACTCTTCTCTTCACATTCAACGGTTAATTTTCAGGGAAAAACTCCACCGAACATTCCCCTGTAGAATCGAGAACGCCCGAAATTATTTTCCGGCAGCGCCATGTTAAACGAATCTTGAGGAGTCTTGACACCAAAAAAGCTTCTGGCCCTGACAAAATTCCAGTCATCGTAATATCGTAATTAAGACATGCGCTGTTGAATGTATTTTGTAGACTTATCTTACAAAAAGGGAATACAGTAAAGTCTCGATAACGTGAACTAATTAGGGATGACTGTGTTCATGTTTTCGAGGAGTTCATGTTACTGGATAAAGTAAATCGCATGATAAACTAACTTGAACTGTTTAAGTAATTTGGTTTTTTTTCTTAATTGCACGCACTGTGGATTTGGCTATTCCATACTTTTTTGCTAAAAAGGTAACTGCGGAACCTCTACTAACATCGGACAATAGTTGGGCTTTTTTTCCCAAAGTTAAATAATTTACTTTCTTAGTAGACATCGTGCTTGTTGCGTGATGATCGGCGAATAAACACTGAATAAGACGCAAATTTCATATCTCTTCCAAACATGTACAAACAAAATATAATTGGCGGCCTTATGCAAAAGCACTAAAGTTGCCGGGAAGGCCGCTTAATTCCGCCGTAAAACGGTATAAATATTTTCTTTGTTCACGTTATAGAGGCGAGATATTTTTGGCGTTCACGTTTTAGAATAGGCTGAATACCAATTTGGCTCTTCACGTTTAGGGATGTTCACGTTATGGGACGTTCACGTTATCGAGACTCTACTGTATTTCCTTCTTCCTGGAAAACTGCGCGGGTCCAGCCCATACCCATAAAAGGCAAGAAGACCTTGCCAAACAACTATCGTCCAGTCGCATTGCTTCCGGTTATATCAAAAGTCATGGAGAAGGTTATCAACGAAAAATTATTTAAATACCTGGAAGGTTATCATTACATTATCAGTGACCGCCAGTATGGATTCCGTAAGTCTAGATCAACAGAAGGCCTTCTCGCTTATGTTACTCACGTTTGGAACAACGCAATAGAACATCATGAGGAGTCCCGGGCGGTAGCACTGGACATTTCCAAGGCCCTTGACCCAGTATGGCATAAGCGGCTCCTAACTAAGGTTCAATTTTGTCTTTGCGAGTGGCGATGGACGGATTTCTTTCAGACACATTTAACATCAATGCCGGAGTTCCTCAAGGTTCTATATTGTCGCCCACCCTCTTGTTACTATACATTAACGATCTTTTGGAAAAAACTAAAAATCCTATATGTAGCTTCGCTGATGACAGCACGCTTGTTTCATCTTTTACTTTGATGCTCGAACATCGACACCAATCTGTATAGATAGGCAGCAAGAGGTTTCACATCTCAACAAAGACCTGGAAGAAATTCTGTCTTTGAGTAACAGCAACCCAGTAGAATTAAACGCTACAAAACCCCAGGCGGCAGTTTTTTCTAAAAAAGTTAATGTTCAAGAACCGGTCACGTTGCGGCCATTGTTAAGGCAGCCTCGCAGAAGCTCGGAATACTTTTCCGAACTAAGAACCTCTATACACCCCAACAACTTTTGATGCTCTATAAAGCTCAAATTCGACCATCGCTGGAATACTGTTCACATCATTTGGGGCTCTGCTCCTAAACATACCCTAAGATTGCTGGATTCCATTCAATGAAAAGCCATTGGCTTGATTGGTGACCATGATCTGCCAAACAACCTGGAAAGCCTTGAACATTAAAGAGAGGTTGGCGACTTGAGTCTATTTTACAAATATTTTCATGGCAAGTGCTCAACTGAGGTTGCTTGCTTGATTCCACTCCGAGGGAGGCATGCCAAAAATACACGACGGGCCACTGCAGCTCACCCGTACGTGATTCAGCTTAGTGTCCCTCGAAACGACACTGTTTAAAAATTCTTTCATCTGGAGAACATTATCACTCTGGAACGACCTCCCTGAGGCCGTGTTCCCCAACGAGTATAATATCCAAAAATTCCTGTGCACACGCGCTGCTCACAGAGCACCATAAAGGATTAATCCTGCAATGCTGTGCCTTACCATAAAAAAGTTAAACTTTTCCCATGTTACTTGTATACATTGTTTTATTACCACCATTTTGTTTTTTGTAAATTGGCTCTTACGCCGACATTTTGAAAGTAAGTGTAACTTGTATGTTGTTAACAAGGTAATTTTGGGACGATTGTGCAATAAAAAATACAGGTTGTCATTTAAAAGTAATAACTTGACGTACCTTCCGGTGAAACCGGAAATGATATTTATTTGTTTTGTAGGTTTAATTTAAGATCCCACTCAAACATAGCAGTAAAATTTAAATAAAATATCTTTTAACATACCGATTTAAAATTGAAAAAACAGTCCATACTTTCAGTGGAGTCGAAGTAATGTAAATGAAACAATGCAGTCTTCCTCCACAGTTTAATAATTGAAAAGTAAATAAAAGCTCGCTACATGTTTCGAAGTTTAACCACTCATCATCAGGGGATACTAAAAAGGATAGTACAAAGTTAAGAACGAACAATGAATATAAAATAAAAGTTTTAGTCTCAAATTAATGAGTACAACTACCATAGGGTGGGAAATGTAAAGTTGAAGACTTGGTGTAGGAGCTGGTCATATTATAGCTATTAATATAACGAGATTATTATGCGATTTATAATAGTCGAGGACACCCGCAATGTCCGAGACGTTGTTAAATCGCTAATAATCGAGTTATATTCAAAGCTTTATCGTATCATTGACAACGGCGGTGCGAAAATAAAAACAAGGTGTTTTGTCATTTCATTTTGGCATTTCAAAAAGTCATCATTAAAATCATGCAAGATTTTGATATTCCTGACGATATATTAGCTGCAGCCAACATTATAAGGTTGAACTTGCTTCCGGACAAATCTAAAATCCATTATGAAAAAGAATATCGGCAGTTTTGTGAGTGGCGAAACAAAGTACATGTTCAAGGTGCAGAAGAAACGGTATTGCTGGCGTATTTCGCAAAACTCTCTGAGGAATACTCTGCTTCATCCTTATGGCCGAAATATTCCATGTTACGAGCGACTTTAGAACTGAAGGAAAGAGTGGAAATCGACAAATACGGCGCCTTAATACGTTTCATCAAGAAGAAAAATGTTGGATATAGAGCAAAAAAATCAAAAGTATTTACAAGAGAACAAGTCAATGAATTTGTGTGTTCTGCCTCAGACGAGAAGTTTTTAATGATGAAAGTGGCTTTTTTAATTGGAATTGGAGGAGCCTGTCGAACTAATGAATTACCGAAGATGACCACGGAAGATGTTGACGTTTTAGAGGACAAGCTGATTGTTACTATTCCCGACTCAAAAACCCACAAGAAACGTATTTTCGCTGTGATATTTGACGGCGAAGTCAATCCTGTGCTTTTATTTAAAAAGTACGCAATGTTAAGGCCAGACCATGTCACTCACCAAAGATTGTTTGTATCATATAGAAGAGGGAAATGTACGGTACAGCCCTGCGGCATTCATTTCTTCTCTAAAATACCTCAAAAAATAGCTGAGTATCTCTCACTTGAAAATCCTAATTTGTATACTGGTCACTGCGTTAGAAGATCTTCGGCAAATTTTCTTGTTAATGCTTAAGGAGATATATTAGACCTACAAGAACTTGGTGGATGGGAATCGGCGAAGGTTGCTAGAGGGATTTAGAAGAAAGTGTGACCAAGAAAGTTTCCATTGCTCGCAAAATTCAAATCGGCGATGTTTCCGGCAGTGGATTAGGCACTGGGGAACCGCACGAAATCGAAAGGAGTGCTTTCTCGGTCATTAATCAGTCTTCAGAGGGCATACCTAAGATCGTGGACGTTAAAGACAAAGGTGTATCCATCAAATTTGAAAACTGTCAAAATATTGTTTTACATGTTCATGAAAAATAGTTCTAATATTATTTGGTATCTAACGTATTATGCTTTCGTAACTAACGTATTAAATTATGGTAACTAATGTATTATGAGTAACTAAGGTTTTATGTAGGTTTTAGTACGTTTATGATGTTAATAATTATTAATAAAGATATCATATAAAAATGACTTGATCTTCAATGATACGATAAACATATTAATTGTATTGAGATTAAGATATAAATACAGTATTGATTAAAAATGCGAAATTTTGATTAGTGAAGAAACATTGTCGATAAAGATAATAAATTGAGCTAAAACATTTTGAAGAGAAAGGTTTTTCTTATATGTTTAAATGTTTATGAAGTTTTTAAATTTGTGATATACTTAAAGATTAAAATATTATTTTAATTGTAAAAAATTGGATGTATTTTTTTTTTGTTATTCTTGTAAACTAACGTGATGATATGGGGCTATGCCCCATATTTTAGAAAAGGAGTAAAGTTTTTTCATATTAGGAGATTGCTTTTTATTACATTTTTGCAACAAGGCAATAAATTAGACCTTTTTGAAATAATGGAAATAAATAAAATAATTAAAAATCCTAACATAGATTGTGTTAATTAATGATCAAATCATTCATAGCAGCACTAGTTTTTTTAATGCTTTGAATCTGGGTTAATTAAAATTATAATTTAGTCTCTTTTGCACAACATTTACCTCTTCCTCAATACTTTCTAGCTCCTTTTGTGTATTTGGATTATATCCAACCAATGTTTGAAGTTTAAAACGTTTTCATTATTTTTCAATATTCTTAAAATATTTTTTCAAAAATATAGATTTCCTTTATTTACTCTGTCAGCTAGTGGCAGTGTCGCCACCATCCCTCTCAAGTGTATTTTCTAGTGCAGCCTTTCATCACTCTCCAATAGACATTTATAACCCCCCTTTTAACAAAACCATGTAATTTGGTCATTCGTTGAGAGATGTCTGTGTTCTGCCTATTCTTAAGTACTTTAAACGTCCAGTGATGACAACTAAAGGTCATTCGATTCTGTATGGATTTTATAAACCTAATATCGAGTTATTTAAATATTCCCATTTGATTTCAACAATTACTTTTTAATTTTTAGTATTTCTAATATTATACCTGGTTATACGTCTTTATTGCCATTATTCTTCTCAAATTAACCTCACCTCAACAATCACGTTGCAGAACATACCACGATTGTGATTAAGCACAGGTTATATTTAATCTTTTATAACAACATTTAAAAAACAAGTTTTAAAACCAATTTGCTGATATGAAAAAACGTTACTCCTAGCCTCATCATCACGTTAGTTTACAAGACTAACAAAAAAAAATACATCTGATTTTTCAACAATTGAAATAATATTTTAATCTTTATATCACAGTTAAAATTTAAAAATGTAAAAAAAACCTTTCTCTTCAAAATATTTTAGCTAAATTTATTACCTTTATCCACAATGTTTCTTCACTAATCAAAGTTTCACATTTTTAATCAATACTATATTTATATCTTAATCTCAATACAATTAATATGTTAATATGACCAGTTCGTACACCAAGTCTTCAACTTTACATTTCCCACCCTATGGTAGTTGTACTCATTAATTTGAGACAACTTACATTACATTTCAACTAAACTCGATGTTAGGTAAGTCCTACTAAAACTTTTATTTTATATTCATTGTTCATTCTTAACTTTGTACTATCCTTTTTAGTATCCCCTGATGATGAGTGCTTAAGCATTCGAAACATGTAGGGAGCTTTTATTTACTTTTCAATTATTAAACTGTGGAGGAAGACTGCATTGTTTCAGTTATATTTTAACATACCGCTGTGGTGCCCTATATATATCTATCTACTACTAACTTACTTTAGTCCAAAAGTTGTTAATTGTTTCCGACACACAGGACGTCAAAGATATTTTTTTTAACTTTTATCCAAATATTTATCATAATGGCAGAATTTACACAAAATTTGATTGATGCGAAATCTAATTGAATTTAAATGATTTATTAATTTTAATTTTTTATTTTTGGAACCGAAGAAAGTTTAAAAAAAATAAATTTAACGCATGTATTTCAGAAAATCTAAACTTTTGGACTAAGGTAAGTTGAGCAAGATCGTCATATTTTCCGCCTCAGGAATTTGTGCTATAGTGCGTTCAGTGAGTGAATGCGCATTTGTCATTAACCGATTATGGTCAAAATTAGTCTAGAATAAAATAGACAGCGGTCCTCAAACAATTTCTACTAATTTTAGATATATGGGCCGTAATTAAAATTTCCATTACAATTATTTATTTAATTATTTTTTATTTCATAACTATGTAAATAATAATAATAATAATAATCTTCTTTTTTTTTCTTCTTCTTTTGGCCTTGAGCATTGCTAATTTAGCCACAGCAGAATATATTATTGTTATTATATAAAAGTTAAAATATGATTACTCAAAAGCTTATATTGAAATAAGGTAGGCAGGGTACATGACATAGGAATATGCACGGGGACGCTTCACGCCACTGGGGCCTATCAGGGCGACTTTTGGTTTACACGGGACAGTAAAGACCACTTCAAAAGGAAAAAACATATTAGGATAAGCAAGGACTGTGTAGGGAATTTTTTAGATTAAATAGTTTACACTTTAAATCTGGATAGTTTAATGTAATTAATAAATATACTTTCAATATCTGTATTTACATTAGCCATCGACATTAGAGAGATAAAATTGAGGGGCAATAAATTACGCTTGGCGAGTTCTGAACAGAGGAACTCTGTCGCTGTCGTGTTAAGGCTGCAGTTAAAAATCTTGTGGTTTATATCGTCGATAGATTGATTATCACAAGGGCAGTGAGGTGTTTCATTTATTTTTGGTCTATATAGATGCTTATTAAAATTGCCATGGCCAGTGATGTAACGAAAATATGCTGTGGAACAAGGTCTAGATATCTGCATTCTTTTTATTAGTGGATTGCTTGGAAGTTTTGAATGAATGGAGGTGTAGAGGTTTTTATTATTTAGTACGTAGTTTTGATACATTGCCTTCCATGATGTCAGCAGATCTGCCCTTAGTAAAGTGAATAAATCACTTGTAGGTACAGGGTTATCCAACCAAGACTGGACAAGGCGATTTTTTGACTTTTCCTGTACTTTTATAAAAAAACTGAAATAGCCATCTTAAGTCATTTTCTCCCGCGAATTCGAATATCTTCAGCAAAAAACAATTGAACATCAAACAAAAGTACTAGGGTTCACTTTGATATTTTTTTAAATGGGATGCCGTATTTTTAATGAGCTTATCCGATTTCTCATATAAATTTTGATCTAAAATGTTGGATTTTTAATTCAAAAACGCCTTTTTTCTTCAGTTTTAAATTCGGAAAATGTTCGTCTACCGTAAGATTAATACCTGATAGATGGATACCCGTTTCACCTGTTCACCCTTTAACCTGCTTTAAAGCGTCCGTCAGTTAGACAAAATAATCAAGTTTCAAATTTCTATATATTTTTCACGAATTAATTACAAATTTAGTAGTTTTTGCAAATCTATTATTGCTTACGTATAAAAAAAGTATGACATATTAGAAAAAACTATAAACTAAAGTGAATAACTTTAATCTCAATAATATAATTGTTCTATGTGTCCTCCATTATTTTCAAAACATGACCGATGCCCCCTTTTCAATCTCTCCAAAGAATCTCTTACAATATTTTGGTCCTGGTTAAGTCTATTAATTTCATTTATAATTCTTTGCTGAATGTCCTCCAGACTTCTGTTGGGTCGTTGATAAACTACATTTTTTAAATGACCCCATAAAAATGTATCCATTGGCGTGATATCGGGGCTATTTGGTGGCCAATGAATTGTTCCGTTACGGCCAATCCACTGATTGTAACGCTCGTTTAGGTATGTTACCACTTCTCGAACTGCATGAGGCGGAGCACCATCCTGCTGCCAAATGATATTGTTGTAGGCTTGCAATGGCAACCTTTCCAAGAAATCCTCGATATCGTTATGAAGAAAATGGAGGTATCTTTGGCCTGTTAAAGAGCCACGATAAAATAGTGGTCCAATAATTCGATTTTCTAACATCCCACACCAAACATTAAGTGAGCTCCAACCTTGAAACTTTATCATTTCATATCTATGAGGGTTAACTGCTGCCCAGTATCTTGTATTTTTCCGATTGTATACCCCCGATGTTGTAAATGACGCTTCGTCACTTCATAGAATTTTATTATATAAATTATAATCTTCGTCTTGCTCTCTCATCAGCATTGAAGCAACAAATCGAAATCGCAGTTCTTTTTGAAGCTGTGTTAAGTATTGAACGGGAAGGATGCAATATGGTTTTAGACCACATTTTTTTAAAGTTCTGTGAACTGTTCCATAGCTTACTCTCCGGAGCCCTGGACCATACCTTACTTCTCGTACCGCTTGCGGAATAGAACTCTTCGGATTTATAGTAAAATATTGAACACTAGCTCGATCCCTTATATTCCGTCTTTTCATCTTTCTTGGCTTATCTTTCAATGTCTTACTTTCTTCAAATAGGGTCTTAATTCTGAGAATTGTATCCACTGAAATGTGTCTCTGGAAACTCTCAAAAAATGTTCTTTGTGTTTGTCGAGCATTCTCTCCACTTTTGTAATATAATTTTATTACATTTAGCCGTTCTTCTAAAGAATATTTCATTATTTGTAATGAATTCGTGAAAAATATATAGAAATTTGAAACTTGATTATTTTGTCTAACTGACGGACGCTTTAAAGCAGGTTAAAGGGTGAACAGGTGAAACGGGTATCCATCTATCAGGTATTAATCTTACGGTAGACGAACATTTTCCGAATTTAAAACTGAAGAAAAAAGGCGTTTTTGAATTAAAAATCCAACATTTTAGATCAAAATTTATATGAGAAATCGGATAAGTTCATTAAAAATACGGCATCCCATTTAAAAAAATATCAAAGTGACCCCTAGTACTTTTATTTGATGTTCAATTGTTTTTTGCTGAAGATATTCGAATTCGCGGGAGAAAATGACTTAAGATGGCTATTTCAGTACAGGAAAGGTCAAAAAATCGCCTTGTCTAGTCTTGGTTGGATAACCCTGTACTTTGGTTAAAATTTCGCCATTTTCAACTGCTTCCTTTGCAGCTCTACCAACCACTTCGTTGCCTTTTAATCCCGTATGCCCTTTGACCCAAATCAACTCTACCTGGAATTTTTTGGTATAGAGAGTGGTTATAAGGTTTAGAATTCTTGCAATAAGAGGATGATTACAACCGTTGTTACAATATACTGCTTGGAGCACTGACTGCGAATCTGACAAAATAACTACCCTTTGACATATCGTAGAATCAATTACATATTCTAGGGCTTTTATAATAGCCTGGGCCTCGGCGGTGAATATTGATGCTCTATCATCGCACTTATACTTATACACAATATTAGCTTCGGGTATAGCAAAAGCACTGCCAACTCCCATCTGACTCTTTGAGCCGTCCGTATAAATCTTGTAGTAATTTGTAAATTTACTTAGGTACTGGTTAAGTATAGCACGATTTAAGCTTGGAAAAGGAGTGTACTTCGGGAATGTGGCGTTTACTCTAACATATGAAATTTCGTTAGCAAATTCAAATAAAAAATATTTTTCTCTTTTTTCAACCGATTTTTCAAAGGACATTGTCTTAGTAAAAGCATCAGCTAAGGGTGGACTAGTTTTATTTATCCAAAAAGGACATATTAAGTTAGCAATGCCTAGTTTTCCGATTTTATTGACAATAGAACTGTTTGTGTATTGTAAATTTTTTATAACAAATTTTTCTGCCAACATTTGTCTTCTTAGCGACATTGGGGGTTCATTGCATTCGGATAATAATGCTTGTGTAGGAGATGACCTAAACGCCCCTACAACTAGTCTTAGAGCTTTATATTGGATTGTATCCAGCCTTTTAAGTCTAGAATTTGTAGCTGAACCATAGAAAATGGACCCAGTATCCAAAATCGAACGAGTGAAGGATTTATAAAAAATTAAAGAAGTTTTTGGGTCAGAGCCCCAAGATCTTGAAACTACCGCCTTAAGAACATTTAAGCTTTTTTCAGCCTTCTTCATTAACAAAATAATAATAATAATAATTAGAAATTTTATTACAGAAAATGTACATTTAATCGTCAATATCACTATCAGCACTGTTGTCACTGTCACTATCAGAAGTTATAATAATTGGCCTTATTTCATTAATGACCTGTTCCGAGTCAAAAGTATCTTGAATCAATTTTTCCACGTGGTCAATACATTTTGACCAAGTCTCTGGTCCAATTTGTTTTAAAGCTTTATTCCATAAATTTAAAATGCTTTCTTCGTTCGTCGTTTGACATGCATGCTTGTCATAGTAGTTTTTGCAAATTCCCCACACTAATTCAATACCATTAAATTCACAATGGTGTGGGGGCAGACGTAAGACCTCGTGACCGTATTTCCCCGCGAGGGAGTCCACTATGTAAGACTTATCCTTACCAGCAGTGTGTACTTTAATTTCGGATAACAAATCTGCTTTCAAAAATATATGGTCGTTTTTTATTTTTCTGGTGTTTAGCCAGTTCCTCATTTCATCTTTGGTGGAACTATTGTTTGGTATTTTTTCAGAAAGTCGTGAGTGATATGAAGCATTGTCTAAAATAATGATCGAGGGTTCTTCTAGTGATTTTAGCACATATTCTTCAAACCAGGTCTCGAATATCGCGGCAGTCATATTGTCATGATAGTCCTCCACTTTCTTCGATGAAGTAAAAACTAAACTTGCATCTGGCAAAAATCCTTCTCGACTTCCGGCGTGTATTACGACATATCTTTTTCCATTCCCGGATGAAACCCTTGAATAGCAGTATTTTTACCCATCCTGCCATGAATATTTTGTTTGGTTTACCTTCGCAAAAATCCATGTCTCATCTAAGAATACCACAGGTTTTGAATAATTCTCGGACTTTAAATTAGCTAGGTATTTCCTCAAAAACGACCACCGCTTAGAAACAATGTGTTGTTGCTCACAAAGAATTTTTCGGTTGTTAGTTTTGTGGTACTTAAACCCCAACTGCTTTAAAACTAATGAAAGACTAGTACTTCCAATGTCACATATTTCTCTGTTTCTGATTTTCTCAAGGATCGAATCAAGGGTTACCACCTCTTTCTGTTTGTACATATCATAAATAACTCCTCGGATTTGACATTTAACTCCTTCTGGCAAATCATTGGTTTTCAAACTTAAACGGCGTTTTTTATTTTTCTTTTCAATATGGCCGTCTTTTCCTAAATTGTGAATATTTATCAGAGTTCTTCGTGATATGCCACAGGAATCCGCTGTTCGTTGTTGTACCGCCACCGTAGATAATAAAGGACCACCATTTTCCTTCTCTTTCTTGAAATATTCCTCAACTTTTAAAATAAGACGTCTTTCATTCGGTGTAAGAACATATTTATCAGAAGCCATTTTAATATATCTGCTTTCGAACGTTACGTTAGCAAGTGAGACAAAAATGGCCAAACTAAAGAAAACAAAGAAAGTCCCACTCAGTACCTGTACATTATGCATTTAATTGATATAATAAATTACTTATTGACAAATATTTATTGCAATTAAAATGAATTGTTCCATTTTCTTAGAAGACAAATCGACAAACAAAATACAAAGAACCCCCCAGTCTCAGTCACTGTCACTACCTATACATTAAGCATTTAATTAATATAATAGATAACTTATTAAGGGTTACTGGAATTTACAGGCGCCAGGTAATATTTAATTTATGCATCCTTAATCCGATATGAGAAATCACTCAATGAACGGACTATTATAGCATTTTTACAGATTTTTTAGAGACACCTTGTTTAGTTTTAAATATATCTTTTAAACGATGTTATTTTATTGTTTAACGCTTTCTTTGAAGCTCCACCACTATTTTCCAGTAAATGCAAACAAATAATTTCATTTTCTGGTTTCAAACATCCAAAATTAAAAATATGTAATCTATAGACTCCAAAGGTTTAATATAAATAGACAATAACAATGAAACTGGCCTTATAGAACATGTAAACAACTGAAAAAGAAACGAGCATTATGTTTTAATTGTGATTATTTTGCCGTAATGATACCTTACCGTTATTCTTAGTTTATTTCAAAAATAAAATACAACTATTTTCCAGTTGTGGGAGAAAAAGAAAAATCCAGCGCCACCGTTAACGTTCGAACCAGAGATAATATAGTCCATGGCGAAATTTCTATAGAAGGTCTCCTAGAAAAATTGAACCATATAAGAGATAACTATATTGTCGGCGAAGATAAATTTTAACAAACAACTATATTTAGGAAATTTTAGAAAAATATGTTTCCTAAGTGATATTGTGTTAAAACACCTTTTTCGTGTATCAAACGCTGCTGCGAAATACGCCAAATACTATATTCGATTTGTAGCTTCCAAATAGAGGGTTAGTAATGGGTATATTATAAAATTTAACTAATCATTATAAATAAGTAGTGGTGCAAAGTAGAAAGAAGTTAAACTTATATCACTGCCTTCAAGGTAAGATGTGTGTTGTTAATGCCACTGTGCTCAGATTAGTTCAAATGTAGAGAAGTCCCGGTGAGTAACTAATGACGGTAATTTCTTGAACCGGTTTTTACCTTGCTGGCGAGATGATTTTTTCTTCTGTTTATCTTAGTTTTTATTCACTTAGTTTTTTATGTCGATTAAAATCAAATCAGTTTGGGTTAAAATTAACGTGACCCGCTTCGCAGCAGTGGTTTATACAGTATTATGAAATTAGGGCATATTTAACGCATTTCAATTTTAATATGTTAAAAACAAATTTTGTACTTTAATTTATTTGCTAAAAATTAGGTTTAGATATTTGCAAAAAAATACTTATTGTTAAATATCTCTTCATAAATAAAAGTATTTGTATTTAGTAGTTTCTATTAATTTAATGATTTATTGACTTGTAAAATAACGGGACTTTTCGCTTACCACCTATATCCGCCCCATATCTAGGAAATAAATCCCCGCAAAGAAAGTCTCCCAGAATAAAAATCTTCTGAAAAGAGGGCCCTCTATATACAGTCTAGAAACTAGTGCTGAAAAATAAATATCTACCCGATACTAAGTAACGGGTATTTCCCCAATACCCAAAGTAACCATTCCCTGATATTTAAAATACCCGTTACTTTTGTACCTAATAATATTCATCTTTTAAAAATATTGCCGCGTATCGCGATATCGAGATGGTCGCCACCGGCATCGGCTTGCAGTGTCGGTCGTCGGTAGAAATTTGTTTTGGTTGGTAGCAAAGACATTAATGTCTTTGGTTGGTAGTTATTGGTTATATAAACAAGGTCCGCCGCTTGTATGCTACTTTGCTGCTTTGTCGGCGGATCGAGGGGTCAGTATATGTTTAAATTTGTTGCAGGCCTAGGAATTCTAGGAAACTTTTAGAAATAAAGGTATATTAATTTGTTCTTATATGTCTTTAATTTTATCTCATAGTTTTAATTACATGTTTGTGGTGGATGGTCGCCATCGCTGAAATAAAAATGTATGCAGAAGAAGCTTGGAAAAAAAAGAACCCGCTTGTCTGGTGGCTCGAGAGGCAAAAAGTATATCCCTGGCTATCCCATTTGGCTAAAAATATCTATGTACTTGCGCTACGTCTGTTCCGTGCGAACGAATATTTTCAAAGACCGACCAAATAGCAACGGAATGCAGAAATAGGCTGAAATCTAAAAACGTAAAAAAGTTAATATTTTTAAACTGTAATAATGACTTATATACACAAAATACACATATTATCCTTAGGTAGGTATTTATTTTGTTTGTTGTGTTATATGATACTTTTACCCTCTTATTATTATAAATGAAGAGAGAGAAAAATGTATTAGTATTATTACCATCTAATGTGGGAGTGCCTGTTCCTTGATAAAATTGGAAATAGTAAAAAAGTTTAGATTAGAAATAAAATCACTCGAGGAGGACATTACGTTATCGGGGTTCTTAGGATTTGGAACTATTGTATCTCAGTATGTTGAAGCTCAAGTCAAAGTTGATCTAGTTGAACTAAATATTACATTTTATATTATCAATGATACGAACTTAGATGACGATGTCCTCATCGGGAGAAATTTTACTGAAAATAGGAGCATTATGTATTATCGCATCGATGATAATCTTAGTTTTAAAAGTAAAGAAGGTAAACCAGAATGGATAAAAGATGTAAAAAAAGGTGAGCTCTCTGAACAACAAGAAAATACTTTATGTAACATGTTGTTAGAATATGAAGATTGTATGTTTTCCGACCCTAATAATCTTGGTAAAGCGCACTCGATCTCATTAACAATTGAATTAACTACCGATAAGCCGGTAACTCATCGGGCATATCGTTTTAACGAAAAGGATAAACAAATATTAAGAAATATGATAAACCAGTTATTAGAAGCTAAAATTATCCGTAAAAGCAACTCATCTTATGCTAGCCCAGCACTTCTAGTTAATAAAGCAGATGGTACCAGGAGGTTAGTAGTTGACTTCCGTTCCCTCAATAAAATTACGGTAAAGAGAAATAACTATCCGATGCCAATAATAGAAGAAATTGTTGACAATTTATGCGATTATAAATATTTTACAAGTCTTGACTTGGCATTAGGGTATCATCAAATACCAATGGACCCTAGATCTGTTCCTTATACTGCTTTTATTACACCCGAAGGGCAGTACGAATATCTTCGTGTTCCTTTCGGGTTATGTAATGCCCCAACAGTATTTCAAAAGTTTATGAATGAAGTTTTTGCACCTGTTAGAAAATTTAACGTAATCCCCTATTTAGATGATATCCTTATACCATCAAAGACTGTAGAAGATGGGTTGGAAATGTTAAATAACGTACTGAAAATAGTTCGAGAATATGGTCTTACGCTAAAAATAAATAAGTCATCTTTCCTAAATGAAGAGATAACTTATTTAGGTTACAATATTTCATTAAATGAAGTGACCCCGTCAGAAAATAAGACTGAATCGGTACGGAATTTCCCGTTTCCCAAGAATCAGCATCAGCTTCGGCAATTTTTAGGTTTGGTTGGGTATTTTAGGAAATTTATAGAAAATTTTGCTCGAATAACTGCTCCGTTAACAAAACTATTAAAAAAACAGTCGCGTTGGCAATGGAAGGAAAGTCACAATCAAATTGTAGACGAACTAAAAGCAAAAATTTGTACAAAACCAGTTTTATCTATATTCAATTCAAAATTAGATACGGTAGTATACACGGATGCCAGTCGAGACGGATTTGCAGGAATTTTGGTTCAGAAAGTGGAAAATAAAGAGAAACCTATAGCATTTTTCAGTAAGCAAACAACGGAAGCGGAAAAAAACTACCACTCGTTTGAACTAGAACTGCTCGCAATTGTTAAAACACTAGAACGTTTTAGATATTATTTAATAGGTTATAAATTTACAATTATTACAGATTGTAACGCTGTAAAAAATGCGATAAATAAACAAACTATTATCCCACGAATAGCCCGATGGGTTCTATCTTTACAAGATTTTTCTTTTGAAATACAACACAAAAGTGGAACTCAAATGCAGCATGATGAGGATATTGTTAAAATAAGGAATATCTTGTTAAGTGGTGATCCTGAAAATAATAACAGAGATATATTTAAAAATTATGACTTAAGAGGTAATAAGGTGCACAAACTTACGTCATTCGGTCGTAGATTGGTAGTACCAAAGAACTGTAAATTGCAGATAGTCAAGGGCAATCACGACGATATAGGTCACTTCGCAGTGGACAAAACAACAGAACGCATAAAACAAAATTTGGTTTCCAAAAATGAAACGATTTGTGACAAAATATATCAACTCGTGCTTGCCTTGCCTATACCATAAGGAACGCGGAGGGAAAAAAGCAGGTTACCTACACTCTATACCCAAGTATGCTAGACCACACCACACGCTCCATTTAGATCATTTAGGGCCGTTTGTAATATCTGAAAGTGGTAATAAGTATCTATTAGTGATAGTGGATGGATTTTCAAAATTTGTTCATATAAGGGCAGTACCTGACACTTCAGCAAAATATGTAATTGAAAAATTAAGTGAGTTAATTACAACCTTCGGAAATCCACGGAGGCTAATTGCAGATGCAGGGGCAGCTTTCACCTCAAAGAGTTTTAAAGAGTTTCTCGAAACAAAAGGCATTAAGTTATTCACTACGGCTGTTGGCTTGCCTAGAGGAAACGGACAATGTGAAAGAACAAATAAGACGATCTTAGATGCGTTGGCAACGTCCGGAGCAAATGTAAGCAAGAACAAATGGGTAGTAACGATGAAACTACAGTTAATGTGACAAAAATTAGAGCAGATACAGCTAAAAGATTAGAAGAAAATCGTATGAAACAGAATACTAAATTTAATGAGAGCAGAAGACCACCACAAATATTTCAAGTAGGGGACCTAGTTTTAACAAAAGTAACGTCTTTCCCCGCCAACGATGAAAGTAAAAAGCTGTTACCAAAGTTTCGTGGTCCATTTAAAGTAGTGGAAGTCTTACCTAATGACAGGTATAGAGTTCGAGAAGACAGATTTACAAAGAGATCCAGTCGACCATATGAAGGAGTGGTTGGTGTGGAGCATATAAAACCATTCGAGTTCCAACATCGATAAGGTAGGCAATAGTTGCTCTCAAAGGCAATAGGCCGCCCTCAATGGCATTAGTTTGCTCTCAAAGGCAATAGTTCGCCCTCACAGGCAAAAGTTCGCCCTCAATGGCAAAAGTTAGCCCTCAAAGGCAAAGTTAGCCCTCAATGGCAATAGTTCGCCCTCATAGGCAAAAGTTCGCCCTCAAAGGCAAAGTTAGCCCTCAATGGCAATAGTTCGCCCTCATAGGCAAAAGTTCGCCCTCAATGGCTTAGGTACTTCATGCGTCCAAAATAAATAAAAATGTTATGCTTATTTTAGGTTTACAATGGAAGGGACGCTCGGGACGAGCGTCAATCCAGGATGGCCGTGTGGTCCATGCGGTGGCAAATACATCACAAAAGGGAGCTGACTCAGCACGAAAGAGTTTACATAATATATTTTTATAGATGAAAAGGAAGGTAGTCTGTTTTGGTAATTCGAACAGAACGTGTATTGTATTATTATTGTTTGGGAAATATATAAGTTTCGCGATTAATAAGTGGTTTCTATGCATTTCGGCCTAATAGACTACACTAATAGGTACTTATCGTAATTAGATATCGAGCGAATATAGGTACGAATACCAGTATTAGTATTACTTTTCCATTCTCATGTGGAAAGATACTAAAAAGTACCTAACCAATAAATCTACCCGAAAGTAACAGTAACGGGTATAAAGTATCGGGTACTGATATTAAAAGTAACTACCCATAACAAATATTTAAAAGTAACGGAAGTTTACGCCACTACTGGAAACGGCTTAATAACATCACAATTTATTGGCCGATTTAAACCAAATTTGGTACAGTTGTGTAAGAGGATCTGACGCACCGAATAACGATATTGGCGTTGTTGCCAGCTTTTTAGTTTGTCTGGAATTCGAACGAATTTTATATTTTTAAATGTAACACCCTGTATATTTTTTCATTTGTAGTTTTTACTTTAAATTTGTTACACTTTTGGTATAACATACTTTGTTCCTAATATCAGTAGTTTTCGAAATAACGACGTGTTTTAAAAAAATATATTTTTTATATTAAATGTTCTAACTTTCCCTGTACAGCTTGACAGTGTGCCAATTGAAAATAAAATTTTTCGGCCAAATCTTGAGGTTTTGTGGTATAAACTCTGTTCTTCAAGTGTCCCCATAAAAAGTAGTCGTTAGGCGACAAATCAGGGGACCTAGGTGGCCACTCGATTGTACCCCCTCTACCGATCCACCTATTCGGAAGTGTTCAAAAATTCGCGCACGCTTCGACCAAAATGGGGAGGAGCTCATATGTCCTGTTGGAAGAATGTACTTGCATAATTTGGACCAATCACATTTCGTATAGTAGGCACTATTTGCGTTTTCAACAGCTCAAGGTAAAGTTGTGATGTCAAATTTCCATCAATAAAAAATGGACCGATCTTGTGGTTACCCAGAAGCCCAGCCCACACATTCAATTTTCCAGGGCGTTGTGACCTTCTCTCGTCCAGTGGGGATTTTCATTTGCCCAAAACCTTTAGTTGTGTCTATTGATTTTACCATTTAACATAAATGTTGCTTCGTCCGAAAATACTATAAATTTGGAAAACTGGTTATCTTGGTCAAACCTTGACATCATAATATCACAAAATTCAATACTTCGCTCATTATCACCTTCTGATAAATCTTGAACTACATGTATTTTGAAAGGGTGATATTTATAGATAAAAACAAAACTTCTGTCTTCCTCCACAAATGATTCATTTGTGGAGGAAGAGAAGTTTTGTTTTTATCTATATTGCCTACTCCACTGTAAGTATGGACTACTTCTTCAAATTTAAATCTGGTGATATTTATGTTTTATTAAAACATTATGGACGGATTTGAAGCAGACGTCACTTACTTCAGAAATTTTTCTTAATGATGGAACAGGGGTTTCAACAACATGTTGTAAAATTTCGAAACTTTTCTCTTCATCTACTACTGCTGGTCGTCCTGATCGTCGCCTATCTCTACAATTTCCAGTTTCTTCGAACCGCCGGACAGTTTCTAGAACAGTTGCTGTTGAAATTGGATTTCGGTTTGGAAATGCGTCATTAAAATAGATTTTTAACCTCTTCGTAAGACCTAACCCTATCGCCATATCCTCTCATCATAAAGCTGGATTTATAAACTCGAAGCCGGCGTCGGCGCTCGCGCTGGCGTGGGCGCTGGAAGTTAAACAAGTGAATCGTAATTGAGTGATTTATAAACTTCGCCGACGTTCGCGCTGGCGTTCAACATAAACCATCTTTATCCTTCCAGCGCCGGCGTTCGTGAAAAATCCGCAGCGCCGCGTCATAACCAATGGGATTTTAGCATTTCTATCAAGTCATGTTTGGCATCTGTCAATGGCCAATCGTCATTTTAATTTTACTTCCGCTAAGACACCAAGTAACTCCTTGCTAAATCCATTTATTTAACTCTTTCTTTTTGTTGTAATAACTGGCTAGAGGAAATACCACCTGAACTAAAATGTCAAAAGTGTCAGATTATGTTTTTGTTTGTCAACACTGCGAACGCGAACGCCAAGTTTATAAATGCCCACTATGCTTGTCTATACGACGAACGCTGACGCCGACGCTGGCGAGAGTTTATAAATCCAGCTTTTAGCTTCACTTTCAGTTAAAGACATTTTTGCATGTAAAAATGACAGCTTTTATGACTTTACATCAAAACTGAACTGGTGTTTTATTTAATAATAAATAATAACACAATTTGTTGATATTTTCAAAACACGTCGTTATTTCGAAAACTAATGATATTAGGAACAAAGTATGTTATACCAAAAGTGTAACAAATTTAAAGTAAAAAATTATAAATGAAAAAATATACAGGTAACATTTAAAAATATAAAATTCGTTCGAATTCCAGACCAACTAAAAAGCTGGCAACAACGTCAATATCGTCATTCGGTGAGTCAGATCCTCTTACATAACTGTACCTACCAAATTTGGTTTAAATCGGCCAATAAATTGTGATCTTATTAAGCCGTTTCCAGACTTTATACACACACTGTATATATTTCATACTATAGACGAATATTTCTATAACCGTATTCGGCAGAATACCTGAAAATTGTAAACTGGGTTTTGATCACCTGGCCTGCAGATAGGTATTATATATTAAAAAATTGTGTTAAACGAATAGGGAATGCGACAGGGTGTCCCAGAGAATGCACTCTACAGGGATCTCGTAAACCATCGGCCATACAAAGATGATTAAATTAGAGAAAAGTTGCGCTATACTGAACTCTGAAACGTCATGTTTCAAAAATTTCGAATATTTCCGAAAAATATTCGGAAAACCCCGAATTTTTGTGATATCGTTCTTGTTGTTTTCTAATTCTATTTGAGAAGATATGTCAAAATAAATTTTACATTCTCGTTGCCACTTTTCATCCTCTACAAGGTTCAATTAAATTTTTAATCCGACGTTTCGTTTTTTCGTAACCATCATCAACTTTGTTTTTTTTAAATAGTCCAAAAAATTGGTTTTACGCTTTATAAACTCTCTCTCTATTCGTAATATTTAAAAAATACTGATAGTTTGTAACACGTTTGTACACACATATCAACAAAACATAATATACACAGAATTCAAAATAAACATAAAATAAGGTTAGCAATATATGCTTAACTGTTCCGAATAATTTTTCTTATCGACAACGGACAGAGCAAAGAAGACGCATGTTCAAATTCAAAGCGCCTTTATTATACAGGGTAGTATCTAAACTACTCAACTAATAAATATATGCAAATATTTTTTAATAACAGTGTCATAGGGAGGCATTAGGCCTACAATTTAAAATGATTTTAAATTATACAGGGTCTCCCAAATAGTCAGGGCATATCAAACGTACTTTTTTTAAACGGAACAACCTATATCTTATATTATTACTTTTGAATTCTACATAAACTTACAATTATTTTTTAGTACGTGCATTATAAGTATAAACTTAATAGTTTCTGAGATATCGAGTTTTGAAAAATGACATTTTTGAACTTTGACAGCGTCTAGCTTTCTAACGATACGCCATATGGCAAAACGGCTTACATGTCCCTATCTTACTTTTTTATTATCTTTCCAAAAATGCCAACTTCCGGTTAAACCGGAAGTACTATATTTCGGGCTTTTAAGCTACATCCGGTTTAACCGAAAGTTGACACTTTTAGAAAGATAGTAGAAAAGTAAGATAGTCACATGCAAACCGTTTTGCTCTAAGACGTACCGTTAGAAAACTAGAAGCTGTCAAAGTTCAAAAATGTCATTTTTCAAAACTCGATATCTCAGTTTAGACTTATAATGCACTTACTAAAAAGTAATTCTTATTTTATGTAGAATCCAAAAATATTGTAAGATATAGAGTGTTCCATTTAAAAAAATATAATTTTGCTATGGATCTTTTTTTTGGGACATCCGGTATATTTCAAAATAATTTTAAACTGTAGGTCTAATGTCTCCCTATGACCCTGTTTTTAAAAAATATTAAAAAGTTGAGTAGTTTAGATGCTATGAAATCCTGCGTTGAGATTGGGCCACCCAGTATAAAGAATGTACAAGGCGAAGTCTAGTTTCTACAAGAGTGCTATTCTACTTGAACTGCATACAAACTACACATTTTAAATAAGGAAAAATTGTAACGTGTATAGTATATAGTAACGTAATAATTATTGTTTAAATTAATTTAACCTGAACAGTGTGATACGAAAGTACGCAAGAGAGAGGGATGCAAACAATCCTTTTTATGAGTTGAGAAGGTTTCTCAGGTATACCTTCCTGATCTTTCCCCTGAATGTCGCACACGCAAGGTCTCAAAAACCAGGGTTGACTTGATTATAAAGCTTGGTAGCTGTATATGAAAAATAAATTATCGCTGAAAGAATCTTGTTCTGTGACGCGTAATGTTTAAGGTGTATTCGTGTCTTTCCCTGATGCGGATATCGTGCAACGATAACCTTCGGGAGATCCGATACCTATACTTAGGTTTCCCAGTATGAATAACGCGATGTACAAAATTTAGCATATGAAGTTCCCAGATTTTTGACATAGGCAACCATTGCAAGATTTTAAAATATTTTGAGATTCTATAAACTTTCTTAGGCCAAACACAAATCTACAACAATCATTCGTATACTGTTACAATTACAATCATTGTACACTATCCAGACATGGGCCATGCATAAAGTTGCCATAGTTAAACACTTTCCTAACATTGAAGTTAGGTATATGTTTATTACCACTTATACAGAATTCTAAGAGCATTATATGATTTTTTAAAGAGATGTTTGATATGTTCCTTAAAGTTAAGCTCATTATCGAAAACTGTACCCAAATTTTTATGAGTCGTGGTTAAAGGTAGAATAGAGTTTATTGTTAAGGATTGGTTGAAATATGCCATTATTGCCTAGATCAGCATTACCTTTCATAGTACCAAAGATCATATAAAAATATCTTGCAGTGTTAATTTTGAGATTGTGTGCTTCAGAATATTCGGCAATTGTTTTCAAATCTACAATTAAATTAGAATATGCTTCTTTACAGTTGTCAGTCTTATAGGCAATATAGATTTGCGTCTCATCGGCGCAGCCCTGAATTTTAGAATATTTTATTTTTGTAAAGAGGTCAGCAGTCTAAAGTATGAATAATAATAGGGATAGTATTGAGCCTTGTGGCACTGCCGATGATACCCGTGTGTTGCTTGAGTAAGAATTCATAGAGACTTCGATTTAATAAATAGGAGTCGAAAAAATTGGTCATATCTGGACTATAGCCTATACATTTGAGTTTAGCGACCATGAGCGGACGATAGACCGTGTCGAATGCTTTTATAGAGGTTCTTAGTTCGGAAAAGTATTCTAAGCTTCTGTGAGGCTGCCTTAGCAATGGTCGCAACGTGACTATGCCAAGACATGACTATCCAAATTGACGCCCAATAAATGAATTGATGAAGCCAAGGGAATCGAGTGTCCTGCCATGACTATCCGGTTCTTCAACATTAGCTTTATTAGAAAAAAACTGCCGCCTGTTTTTTTTAGCGTTAAATTTTACTTGGTTACTGTCACCCCAACAAGACAGAATTTCTTCCAGGTCTTTGTTGAGATTTGAGACCTTTTGCTGCCACAGAGATGTGCATTGGCAGCCGATGTCCGAGCATCCAAAGTAAAAGATAAAACAAGTGTGCTGTCATCAGTGAAGCTATTTATAGGATTTTTAGTTTTTTCCAAAAGATCGTTAATGTATAGTAAAAAGAGAGTGACAATATAGAACCTTAAGGGACTCCGGTGTTGGTGTTAAAAGTGTCGGAGAGAAATCCGTCCATCGCCACTCGCAGAGAACGGTCTTTAAGAAATCTCGGTAGTCATGAACCATTCATGCCATCTTCCGTCAAAGGCCTTGGAAATGTCCAGTGCTACCGCCCGGGACCCCCATGATGTTCTATTGCTTTATTCCAAACGTGAGTAACATAAGCAAAAAGGTCTTCTGTTGATCTAGACTAACTTAACATCCGTGGTGCCCACTTCACTTATTAAAGTTTAGAAATATTATTTTATTGGAAAAAGGACCGAGGAAAATAGATCGACGACATTGTCAAAAACGTATGGAAGCCACTTTTCTGTCCTACATAATACACCAAATACACCAGGTAGGGCTCCTTCTCTATCATAGCATTTAGTAGGTGGTCGGTTTCATTAAAAATTAAAATATGGGAAACGCCATTTAAGAATATTTCCAAATTTCTGTACGGAAGGAGGTGAAAATATATGGCAACATTTTCATAACTTCCTCTGTAGGTACCTTTTAAGACGGTTAGAAAATAGAGACAGTTATCAGAAGTCACATTAATATCATTAAAAGGTAAACTGCGTTTAATATCAGACACCGAAATGTAAAAAACCCGAAAAAATATGCTATAATATATAGATAGTAAAAATAAAAATACCCGATTTAACCAAAAATAGAAAAATATATTAAAAGTTTTACAGCAGTAATTCTACAATAAAAAAGCAATTTACAAAATTAATTAATAAATATAAAATTGGCGTACTTATAAAATGCAATGCTGGCAACAACCTTATTTTTTAAAATAAAAGAAACAGTAAACAATAGAGTAAACAATAATACATATTAACAGAGATAACCAAATGCTGGCAGTGAAAAAATGGAAAAAGACGTACATTCAGAGATTCTTCACTTATATATTAAGAAGTAACAATAGTTATTGTACTATGGAAACTAAAAATAGTTATAAAGTATTTAAAAAAAAATATCACCACAGAATCTGACAAGTCTTGGAAAGGGTTGTGTTTTTTTTTATTAAAACCCTTTATTTCTCTATATGTAGGTACTAGAATGATCTTCAACTTCTCCTAAAGACCACATAACATACTGTTAGAACTACGCTTAGAGCTGCTGTTAAGGCTGCTGTTGTGATGAAACTCATGGAGTTTTCCAGAACGACGTTCTGAAACATACACACAGTTATGATATATGCCTACCTACTTAATAAAAAATATTATAATTATAAATATTTTTAAAATTTTGTTTGTACAGGGTTATCCAACCAAGACTAGACAAGGCGATTTTTTGACTTTTCCTGTACTTTTATAAAAAAACTGAAATAGCCATCTTAAGTCATTTTCTCCCGCGAATTCGAATATCTTCAGCAAAAAACAATTGAACATCAAACAAAAGTACTAGGGGTCACTTTGATATTTTTTTAAATGGGATGCCGTATTTTTAATGAGCTTATCCGATTTCTCATATAAATTTTGATCTATAAAAAAAAAAAAAAAAAAAAGATTTTGCTGAAGATATTCGAATTCGCGGGAGAAAATGACTTAAGATGGCTATTTCAGTTTTTTTATAAAAGTACAGGAAAAGTCAAAAAATCGCCTTGTCTAGTCTTGGTTGGATAACCCTGTACATGGTGATTCACCATTTATTATTCATGCTAGGTAAAAATTAAAAATAGTAGCATAACGGATATTTGAAATACTTTTTGCAGTGGTTAAATTTTTTTATATAATGTAAAGTACCTCAGAGTTTTGAATCGAGTTAGGCCAGGAACACACAAGTCTCCAATTAACATGTGTTTCATTATCCGCAAAAATTTGATTTTACAGATCTCGTTGTACAAAGCCTGGGCTTTAAAATCCCAGTCTCAGCAACAAAAAGTACTATTTTTCCATAGGCTGATTCTTTGTTTTACTTTCACTCTCAAGAAAACAATTTTCCTCACAAATAAACCATTTCTTTACTCTACCAAACTATGCCATTTGAACAGATAATGTCAGGTGTTTACATAATTTGTGACATTATACCACTACTTTACATGACTTTTGGTATCGATTAACTAATCAATGGCCACATTGACTAATCACACTTAAGTGGGTTCATGTAACTTTCACTTCAACAATTTTTGCAAAAGGTTGTTCCGTGGGAAGAAGACGTTTCGTCACGAAAAGAATCTGTAACTCGACTCACTCTTTGAAAACACTTGGCGCTGATGGCCCTAAAATACGCGAGGAGAAGACGTTCCGCCACGGAGTGAAGTATAAAACCTACTGACTTGAATTATGTTAATTAGTATTGAAATGCGTATGCATACTTCCCCAACACTCGTAACACACGTTTTTTTTTTATGATAAGGTAGGTACATCACTGCAGGATTCATCCTGTATAGCGCTCTGCAAGAGGTGCGTGTGCGCAGGAAACGATTCACGTTGATCTTGAAGATTATACTCGTTGGGGAAAGGGAGGTCGTTCCAGAGTGATGACGTGCTCCAGATGAAAGAATTTTTAAATAGTGTCGTTCAAGGGACACTAAGCTAAACCTCGTACGGGTGGGCTGCAGTGGCTCGTCGTATATTTCTACTATTCCCCGCTCTGGGCGGAATCAAGCGGGCAACCTCAGTTGAGCACTTGCCATGAAAATATTTGTAAAATAGACTCAAGTTGCCAACCTGCCTTCGATGTTCAAGGCTTTCCTAGTTGCTTGCCAGATCATGGTCACCGATCAAGCGAATGAAGTTTTAATAGGAGCCCCTTATGCCATACTCGGTCAAAGGGCTTGGAAATCTCAAGGGCTATCGCCCGGGACTCCCCATGATGGCATGATGTTCTATTGCGTTGTTCCAAACGTGAGTAACATAAGCGACGTCTCCTGTTGATCGAGACTTACGAAATTCATACTGGCGGTCACTGATAATGTTGAAGCCGTCCAGGTACTTGGTATCAGATTGCTTGGCAAGGTCTTCTTGCCTTTTTTGGGTGTAGGCTGGATTCGCGCAGTTTCCAACAAGAATAATACTCCTATTTGGTAAGATAAGTTAAAAAGCCTACAAAGCGCATGTCTTAATTACGATGATTGGAATTTTGTCAGGACCAGGCTTTTTTGGTGTCAAGAATCCTCAAGATTAGTTTAACAGTGCGCTGCCGAAAAACAATCTCGGGCATTCTCGATTCTACAGGGGAAATGTTCGGTGGAGTTTTTCCCTAAAAATTAACCGTTGAATGTGAAGAGAATGGTTCCGCCAATAAGTCTGCTTTTCCCTTTGCTTTGGTCGCAAAGGTGCCATCAGAACCTGTTAGAGGTGGAATGGTTGACTTGGTAAAGTTCTGACTGACGGCCTTAGCTACCGACCAAATTGATCTTGATCCGTTAGGGACATTGAAGAAGTTTAAAGGAATGAAGACTTCCATGCCAGTACGGTTACATCCGATACTTCTCTAGCACAGATGGATGGATCATCAGTGGTAAAACAAACGTCCCGCCAAGGAAAGGTTCGAAAATGGTCCTTTAGGTCATCCCACTTAGCCGATATATAATACTAGATCTTGCGTGATTTAGGAGGCTGTTCGGCACTAATGGATAGTTTGTTTAGTGCCGAAATAAGGTTGTGGTCACGGCTTCACGGTGACAGTGTACAAGTCGAGGTTTGAGAAGTTAAGAATAGATCTAACAAACTAGCAAAATCGCTATTTTGGTCTGGAATCCGAGTTGGTTCACCCACGAGTTGGATGAGACCAAGGCTGATGGCAAAGGATTCGGCTTTGCGACCTTGCTCGTCGGTTAAATTTGAGTATTTGAGTCAGTTGACAATATGAACATTGAAAGTCTGTTTGAAGAATTGCAAAAAGTTGATAGTATTAGCAAGTCAGGAAAACAAGTATCTATAATGGGTATCGCTTGGCGGACGGTAAAGACAGCAGATAAATTTAGTAATTCTTAGCGTTGATATTTTAAACCATATTACTTCACAAAGTCATTAGGCTTGAATGTGTCCTCTCGTTGACAAAAGAAATATCACTGCGGACAAAGAGACAAAGACCAAAATTGCGCCTAAATCGGAAGTCACACCCAGGATATAAATAACTAATCGATGATCTGACCTTTGTTTCGGTTAGTGCGAGTACATGAGGTTTGGTAGATTGTAAATGTTGATGGACTGCATTGATGTTCGAGTTCAGTCCTCTTATATTACAGAGGCCACCGTGGAAGCTGCTAATTTTGGGTCTTTTAACAACTCCAGGTGTCACACCATTTCCATTTTGAATGTTGCTCGAAGGACCCGCCTGGCTGTTGGAAACGGTGGGTGTTGGAATAAATTCTGGAGAACGTCATCCCTCTGGAACGACCTCCCTGAGGCCGAGTTCCCCAACGAGTATAATCTCCAAAGATTCAAAACCAACGTGAATCGTTTCCTGCGCACACACACACCGCTCGCAAAGCACCATGAATGCAGTGCTGTGCCTTATCATTAAAAAAAGAAAAAAAAAACTTCGCTTAATGAGGCGCCAGGAACAGCCCCTACCCAGAGATCTGATCGGGGGGCGAGTTTAACTCCGGAGCATTTTAATCTTGGAACCATCATCATAGCATTTTCTATATTTCTCACCCTGGAAACAGGAGACATCGGGACAGCAACGAAACGTTACCTCAAAGAGCAACTTCACGCCACCTAAGCCGTTAACTTGACACTAGTGTGTACTGGGGCCTAAAGTTTGATTTGAACAAAATAAATAAAAATATGTACTTTAGTTGTACAATTAGTTACTGAAAACAACTAAACTATATCCTAAAAATCTAGACTTAATAATAATTCTCCGTTACAATACCTTACTTCATGGCCGACGCCTACAAGTTTTTGAATGTTTATAGTCACCCATTGGCGAAATATTTCTGCTTCTGACAAGAAAAGCGATATTTCTTAAACTTAGAATCAGTACATCCCGGTACACAACACTTTATTTTAGACATAAAGGATATAAGCCCTTTGAAATGAGGCACGAATTGTGAATACGAAAAATGAAGTAAATAGTACTTTCTGACATTAACGGTCTTGTTATGTCCCCGGCACGTCGTGGGTGGTTAAGAAGTTTCTGTCAAAATATGCGGGTTCGCAATCTTAGTTTCTCTAATTTGTATTAAAATATTCGATTAAGAGTTAAAAATCTGCTTTTCCCTAATTATGAGCGTCAATGTAAACTACGCAAACAATAAAAAAATATTGTCAAGATTACCCAATGAATCACCCCAAAACTGTATGCGGCCTATATATACACAGAGTATAACTTTACTAATATTAATAATCAGAGACATTTTGCTTTTTGCCTTTCTGGCATATAACCGGTGCTGCATAAATGAACTAGTCATAGGATATCTCGTAAGAGTTACAATACCTAAAGCCGCCCATACACACTGCAACATGCGACGATGCAAGCGTCGACCCGGGAATCATGAAACTATCCATCAGCATCGATCTATCTGCACAGGCAGAAGCACGCGGCGATGCTAGCATCGCTTCCCAAGAATAATGACTCTTGAAATAATCTGCAGTCTATGTAGATGTTTCTTTGTAACATCCACATCTCTGCTCACCATCCAGTACGCGACGTAGATGGCGCGGCTTGCTGCAACTGATTCAAATCGTTCGATTCCAGTCCACACACTATACAGCATGAGTCTTGAACGATCCACTTCCCCCCATTCACTCTGCCGAAGACCTCAAGTATGAAGAAGCAGATAAGGCGGAAGCCTTTGCAGACACATACGAAAGACACAGCAGACTAAACGATAACCATGATATTGACCCAGATCGTGAAGAACTGGTAGAGCGCACCGCCAGACTAGTCAGACGCTCCAATATAATTGAGGAAATCCTCAGACCCGTTTCACCCCGCGAAGTCGCAGAAATCGTTCTCTCGCGTAAAACCAAAAAAGCCCCTGGCCCCGACAACATATCAAATCAATCTTCAAATTCCTCCCTCGCAAAGGCATGGTCACTCTGGCCAATATCGCCAACGCTACCCTCAGGCTAGCCTACTCCCCCAAAAAGTGGAAAGAGGCTACCGTTATCATGATCCCCAAGCCCGGAAAGGATCTCACCTTAGTCCAAAATTATCGCCCCATATGACTCCTTAACTTAATGGCCAAAGTCATTGAAGTCATAATTCTCACCCGCCTAAAAGAAAAGTCCACCGAACTGGAAGTCGTCCCGGACGAACAGTTCGGTGGACTTTTCTTTTAGGCGGGTGAGAATTATGACTTCAATGACTTTGGCCATTAAGTTAAGGAGTCATATGGGGCGATAATTTTGGGCTAAGGTGAGATCCTTTCCGGGCTTGGGGATCATGATAACGGTAGCCTATTTCCACTTTTTGGGGGAGTAGGCTAGCCTGAGGGTAGCGTTGGCGATATTGGCCAGAGTGACCATGCCTTTGCGAGGGAGGAATTTGAAGATTGATTTGATATGTTGTCGGGGCCAGGGGCTTTTTTGGTTTTACGCGAGAGAACGATTTCTGCGACTTCGCGGGGTGAAACGGGTCTGAGGATTTCCTCAATTATATTGGAGCGTCTGACTAGTCTGGCGGTGCGCTCCACCAGTTCTTCACGATCTGGGTCAATATCATGGTTATCGTTTAGTCTGCTGTGTCTTTCGTATGTGTCTGCAAAGGCTTCCGCCTTATCTGCTTCTTCATACTTGAGGCCTTCGGCAGAGTGAATGGGGGGAAGTGGATCGTTCAAGACTCATGCTGTATAGTGTGTGGACTGGAATCGAACGATTTGAATCAGTTGCAGCAAGCCGCGCCATCTACGTCGCGTACTGGATGGTGAGCAGAGATGTGGATGTTACAAAGAAACATCTACATAGACTGCAGATTATTTCAAGAGTCATTATTCTTGGGAAGCGATGCTAGCATCGCCGCGTGCTTCTGCCTGTGCAGATAGATCGATGCTGATGGATAGTTTCATGATTCCCGGGTCGACGCTTGCATCGTCGCATGTTGCAGTGTGTATGGGCGGCTTTAGGTATTGTAACTCTTACGAGATATCCTATGACTAGTTCATTTATGCAGCACCGGTTATATGCCAGAAAGGCAAAAAGCAAAATGTCTCTGATTATTAATATTAGTAAAGTTATACTCTGTGTATATATAAGCCGCATACAGTTTTGGGGTGATTCATTGGGTAATCTTGACAATATTTTTTTATTGTTTGCGTAGTTTACATTGACGCTCATAATTAGGGAAAAGCAGATTTTTAACTCTTAATCGAATATTTTAATACAAATTAGAGAAACTAAGATTGCGAACCCGCATATTCTGACAGAAACTTCTTAACCACCCACGACGTGCCGGGGACATAACAAGACCGTTAATGTCAGAAAGTACTATTTACTTCATTTTTCGTATTCACAATTCGTGCCTCATTTCAAAGGGCTTATATCCTTTATGTCTAAAATAAAGTGTTGTGTACCGGGATGTACTGATTCTAAGTTTAAGAAATATCGCTTTTCTTGTCAGAAGCAGAAATATTTCGCCAATGGGTGACTATAAACATTCAAAAACTTGTAGGCGTCGGCCATGAAGTAAGGTATTGTAACGGAGAATTATTATTAAGTCTAGATTTTTAGGATATAGTTTAGTTGTTTTCAGTAACTAATTGTACAACTAAAGTACATATTTTTATTTATTTTGTTCAAATCAAACTTTAGGCCCCAGTACACACTAGTGTCAAGTTAACGGCTTAGGTGGCGTGAAGTTGCTCTTTGAGGTAACGTTTCGTTGCTGTGCCGATGTCTCCTGTTTCCAGGGTGAGAAATATAGAAAATGCTATGATGATGGTTCCAAGATTAAAATGCTCCGGAGTTAAACTCGCCCCCCGATCAGATCTCCGGGTAGGGGCTGGTCCTGGCGCCTCATTAAGCGAAGTTTTTTTTTCTTTTTTTAATGATAAGGCACAGCACTGCATTCATGGTGCTTTGCGAGCGGTGTGTGTGTGCGCAGGAAACGATTCACGTTGGTTTTGAATCTTTGGAGATTATACTCGTTGGGGAATTCGGCCTCAGGGAGGTCGTTCCAGAGGGATGACGTTCTCCAGAAGTTATTCCAACACCCACCGTTTCCAACAAATCCTCAGACCCGTTTCACCCCGCGAAGTCGCAGAAATCGTTCTCTCGCGTAAAACCAAGAAAGCCCCTGGCCCCGACAACATATCAAATCAATCTTCAAATTCCTCCCTGGCAAAGGCATGGTCACTCTGGCCAATATCGCCAACGCTACCCTCAGGCTAGCCTACTCCCCCAAAAAGTGGAAAGAGGCTACCGTTATCATGATCCCCAAGCCCGGAAAGGATCTCACCTTAGCCCAAAATTATCGCCCCATATGACTCCTTAACTTAATGGCCAAAGTCATTGAAGTCATAATTCTCACCCGCCTAAAAGAAAAGTCCACCGAACTGGAAGTCGTCCCGGACGAACAGTTCGGCTTTCGGGAAAATCTCAATTGCGAACTCCAGGCCCTCCGAATCACTGAGTTAATAACTCAGAGCTTCAACTGGAATCAGTGCGTCAAGATGATCCTGTTCGACATCGAAAAGGCCTTCGACACCCTTTGGCACGACGGGCTGATTCAGAAGATGATAGCTCTGGGTTCTCCTTCAAACTTGGTCCGCCACATTCAATCCTACCTTGCCCACCGCAAAATCAAAGTCCGCATCGGACAGTCCCTATCGACCCCCCGCACCCTTGAAGCAGGTGTCCCACAAGGAGCAGTTCTATCCCCGCATCTTTCAACATCTTCACTCACGATGTCCCTAAACCCCCCGAGCGCACCCTGGCCGTCTATGCCGACGATGCCACCTTCATCGTAAGGTCACTGCATCCTCACCTGGTCACCAGAAAGCTGCAAACAGCAGCAAACGAATTTTCCAATTACTGCGTAAATTGGAAACTTCGCCTCAATCCCGATAAAACCCAAACCATCCAGTTTTCCCGCAGAAGGGAACCTCCTTTCGACGTGGTCAACCTGGATGGACGCCATGTCCCATGGTCCGCCGCAGTAAAATACCTCGGTATCACCCTAGACAAAACCCTCCACTGGCAACGCCATAACCAAGGCAACCTCAACAAAGCCAGAATGATATACTCACTTCTCTACTCCCTCCTCAATCGCCACAGCGCACTAACCACAAAAACAAGACCCTCCTCATCAAAACCATCATCAGACCCGCCCTCACATACGGTTCAGTGGCGTGGGGTCACGTCTCCAATCCCTCGAAAATCGTTACATCCGCACCACCATGGACATCCCATGGTTCATCCGTAACGTAGATTTACACACACCGCGAAATCAAGCACACACTACTTTCTCAGTTTCTCCACGAGAGAAACACGAAGATTCTAACTTCGGGACCAGATCACCCAAACCCCCTTATCAGACAAGCTTTCAATTACGATATTGATGCCCCCTATCGTTATAAACGACCCCGACACCAACTCCTCTAGGTGCGCCAAGCAGCGCCCCCCCCCCCAAGGCCCCCCCCCCCGATATTCCACACAAAACCCATAAATAAATCCCTTCCTCAGATTCCAGAGTATTTTGGTGAGACCCTGCGGAACTGGACCGTAGGGGGGCGTGGAAGGAAGCCTGGAAGGAGTCATTGAGGCTCTGAGCAGAATAAGCTCAGGGTCACAAGGAAACTTCTTTGTACAGCAAATTACCGTAAGCTTATTCGACTAAGTACTAGTATTAAATTTAATATTTTGTGAAATATTTGATACCGACTGATTTTCATGCAGTTAGCTTTAATTAAATGCAGGCGTCTTTAAACTAATGTAAATAGCACAGGGTACTGCACGCTCTCCCTGACACCAACTAAGATTAAGTCAGGTAACTGGGACCATGGGGCAACTGGGCCCACTGCTCCTTATTTTCACACCATTTAACTATTTAGAGTTTATTTGACTGGAAACCAATCTTTACTAAGCTCCGTTTACGTAGCAATAGCCACTTCCTTGATATTTATTACATTTGAAGTTTGACACAATAATTGTCATTTGTCATTGTAACGGTCTTTTACAACACGGAACGCGCAATCGTTCAAATATCGGTAAAATTCAAAAATCTAAAGTTATTAATGTAATAAATAATAAAAAGGTAAGTCCGATCATATATGTTGTATGAAAAATGTGAAATACACTGCAGTTTTTAATCAGTTAAATTTGGTGGCCGAGGTCCCACTTCCCCCAGATATTTTCCAATATGGGGCAACCGGCAACAGGGACACCCTGCTAAGCGTAACTGGGACCGCCCTGTCCCAGTTACCGCTGTTACGTGCTAATCGATTTTTATTTTATTTGATGGCTAGAACGTACGCCCGAAAGACAGAAAAGAGAGCTGGTCATAAATATAGTAGAAGAAGTCTTGAAATGGCAGTTAATGACGTAAATAACGGTAGCGGAACACGAAGAGGTGCGGCGAAGTTTTACAAAATACCCAGAACCACTTTAAAACACTATTTGGATGGTACTCGAGGACATGGATGTGTAGCGGGAGTACTGGGCAACAACGGCGGAGGGGGTAAACTACAGCTGGGAATGGAAAATGAACTAAAACTAGTTGAGGGAATTAAAGCTATGGAAAAATGGGGGTTTGGACTGTCCAGAACAGAAGTCTTGGATGTAGTGCAAACTTTTGTGCAGGAAAAAAATCTAAAAACTCGTTTTAAGGATGGAAGACCAGGCGAAGAATGGTTTTTATTGTTTTCAAAGAGACACAAACTTTCCATTAAAAAACCACAGGCAGTAGAGTTCGCGAGAATTAAACAAATTAATCCATTTACAGTGTACGGATTTTTTGATCTCCTTTCTGATACGATAAAAGAACTAAAATTGGAGTATAAACCATGGCTGATTTTTAACTGTGACGAAACGTCATTTAAACATGATCCAGATAAAACAAAAATTGTAGGTGCAAAAGGTTCCAGAACCATACGGCTAACTGCTAGTTGTGGCAGAGAAAATACGTCTGTTTTACTCTGTGTATCAGCATCCGGTATTAAACTTCCTCCACTCTTCATTTTTAAAGGTCAGAATATTTTGGAATCTTGGGTTAGTCAGAACGAGACAGATAAAACCGCCTATAGTGCTACCAAAAAAGGTTGGATGGAATCGCACTTGTTTTTCAAATGGTTTTCGAAATGTTTTCTAAAGTCAATTCCAGAAGAGAGACCAATATTATTAATATACGGCGGACATGCAAGTCACGTTAGTTTCGAATTGATCAAGGTAGCTCAGGCAAATGATATTCACATAATAAAACTACCACCACACACTACACATGTGCTACAACCCTTAGATGTCTCAGTTAATAAGTCTATGAAGGATAGATTTGACCAAGCGTTGGTTAAATATCAACGGAGTAACCCAAGAAAACGAATTCCGAAACATCTTTTTGTGGACATGCTAAATAACTGTTTAGACGCCGTTCCAACATCTGTTGTAACAAACGGATTTAAGAAATGTGGCATATATGATGCCAATCATTTAGAAACTGCGGGAACACCAGTAAACCCAGCATCCATTGACAGAAATTTATTTTTTCCTGAAGATATTCAAAAATACGAAGATCATAAGCTGACAAAGCAAGCCGACGTCGAATCTGCGACCGTCGAAGTTGAAAATGACCAAGTCGAAGTTGAAAATGACCAAGTCGAAGTTGAAAATGACCAAGTCGAAGTTGAAAATGATCAAGTCGAAGTCGAAAATGAGCTTAAGGTAGAAGATAGGGACCAAGAACAAAGAGAGAAAAACAAAAGTTCAGTAAATGAAGAAAAAGATGAGGGAACAAGAGATGTGTTTGAAGGAGAAAAGCCTGAAGATGGTGGAGCAGTTAATGATGAAATTGGTAAAAAAAATACAACTGTTGAGACAAACGACAATAATAAGGACAAATCCCAACAAACTAATAAAATTAAAGTGGATACCTCATTTCAGAACAATTTGTTATCTTATGTAAACACGGGAAAATCCCCACAAATAAATACTCCAATTAAAAGAAGAAGAATCTGCACGGGGGCTGAAATTATAACCAAAGACGACTACCTAAAGAAGATCGAAGCTGAAAATGAAATAAAGAAGAAAAAAATGGAAAAGAAAAACAAAGGCTTTAAAGAACATAATATTACTGGAGATGTTGAAGTTCAAAACTTAGACATGACCGGTGCAAATACTTCAAAGAATTTGAATATAAAAAAAGTTACGGTGAACACAAAACCCACTAAGAAAAAACGACAAGTCTCATCAAGTAGTGAAAGCGAAAATTTATCCGAAAAATTAAGCTCATCCGAATCAGATTTAGAAACCGTCGGACCAATAGCAATAGAAGATGATTACGTAATTGTAATATATAATATGATATATTTTCCAGGACGCGTTATTGAGAGGGATGAAAATCGAGTAAAAGTTAAGTGTCTTGAAAAATATGGAAAGCTTGTTAATTCGTGGAGATGGCCAAAAGTAGAAGATTCAATATGGTACGATGATTCAGAAGTTGTAAGAATTATACCGCCACCAAAGTTGATGAACAACAGGGGTATATACAACGTGCCTGTAATGCAAATTTGAAATAATTTGCAATACTTACCCAGGTTTACTTAATAAGTACTTACCACTCAAGTCATTCTCGAATTTAATTTTTAGTTTATGGGACAAATAATATTTTTTTTTTATTTAAAAAAATACTTATACTTATCTACCTACTTGTTCACATAGTTCCTATTTAAAGTTCCTAGTAAAGTTTAATAAATACTTGATTTTGTTATGTGTTTTTGTATTCATTTGTTAAAAAAATTAAATAAAATTTGTAACTTTACGGACAGTTCCTTTTACAAAACGATGCTCTGTCCAAACCAGTAAGAATAAAATAACCAAACTTGAAGAAGAAAAAAAAATGAAACCCCACAGTATGTCCCAGTTACTCGCAGAAACTTTCTTAACGTTATAAAGAAGAATATTCCCCGGGTGTCCCAGTCACCCCAATTACCTGGGTAACTGGGACCACCGGAAGTGTTTAAAAAAAAAATATATTTCCAAAAATAATAAAATTCAATCAACTTTTTTTAAAGCAAATGTAAGGCATACAAACAAACTTATCTTAGTCCAAAAATGGCTAAATTATCTTAAATATTGAAATTTTGGTAAACCTTCAAATATAAAAAGTTGTAAAACTAGGTCCCAGTTACCTGACTTTACCTTATATTTTTTATCAAAATAGTTCTATAAAGTAAGTAGGTACTCTTTACATTATTATTTAAAACTTTCTAATGTGTTTTTAGGTTATAGGCAGAGTATAAACATAAACATATTTGTACAAAGAACTGACTTACCCAACCGCCTTGTGAGCGTCGATCCAAGCTGAAAATCGTCCGCTCAGGAAAATGGTCGTCCAGTTGTAGATTTCAAGAAAGTGGTTAATAAACTTCTCTTGAAACGCTCTTATTGATAGGTATGTGCAAAAGTAGAACAGAACTAGAACTCTTTCCCATGTTACACCATCTTCCTAAAATTATAAAGAAAAACTCGCGTTAAACTGTCCGAAGCAACCAGATAAACGTTTGCGAAACTAATCTTTTTTACTTGTTTGACTGTCAATTCTACTTCAGGTTTTTTGTGTCAATTTTAAGCAAAGAATACCTATTGCTTTCTAAAATGTATGGGCTTAACACTCTGATTTTCACGTAATTGCGTCGTTTGGCATATTGAGTGACAGGGTCGCCGAATCAACGTCAAAATCTAAGTATTATGGAAAGTCAATACCAAGCTAGGATATCTTAAGTGGCAAAGGTCGCTCCCCGTTCGTTTAACTTTTCAACCAGTCGTTGGTGGCGCTATTGTAGGGATTTTGTTTTATAACGTTGTTCATATCCTAACGTTGGTAGCGACTATGTTATATTTAATACACCTATTTGTTTGTTGTATAGTATATACGAAGTCAATCCGAACAGCTAAAAAAAAGAGTCATGTACCGGGTCTGCTAAGTTTACCAATAAGTTTTAAATAAAAATAACCTAATTTTATGATGATTAGACCTCGTATGAATTTTTTCTCGCCCACGCGTTCCCCGCCGGCCGCTTCTAGTTGATGAAATAATTTTAGTGGAGAAAAAAATAAAAAAATGCCTAAAAAATGTCTGATCCACTACGTTTTTTTACCTGTTGCCCCTGAAGTGGTGGTTTAGTATTAAAATAGGGGGAAGTAAATTCAGTTTATTCTTTTATTCGTTATTGGAAATTTTAAAAAGTATCTTAAGAGTATGCCCGAGTGTAGTGTTTTCTAAGTTATTTTGTTGTTGTTGCCATTGCTGTTCTTACTGTTGTTACTGAGTGTAGTGTTTTTATAAATTGTTTTGTTGTTGTTACCGTTCTTGTTGTTATTGTTGTTATTTAAATATTTAATCTAAATGGCGTTGTGAAGACCTTTTAAAGTTTCTGATAATGAAACGAACAATGTGAAAGCCGATTCCATGTCGCAACCGTCGGAATTTTGTAATAAAGATTTATATGTTCAAACCCAGAGACTTATTTCAAATAATTACACCTGCTTAAAAAGTGAAAGTCCTGGGGCCTCCCAAATCGAAATATTAAAAAGGATTTGTGAGCTCACTAAACTTGCTCGAACTACAATTCACACAGTGATTAGAGCGGGAGTTATTATCGACCATTTCGTAAAGCGAAAAAGAGCAAATCAGAAGCTTAAAAAAGTTGATAATGGTGACAAAGAAGTTATACGCTGAGCTGTATACCAATTTGACGCGAAAAACAAAGTCCCGACATTAGAAATGATTCGGGATAAGTTACGGGATTATTTTGATAATGAATATAAATCTCTGAACACCTTACGTAGTATTTTGCTAGATTGTGACACCCTATATATTTTTCACCAGGACGAAAGATCTCTTTCCTCTGATTTCAAAAATATATAACATGTCAACATTTTAGTTCAGCCGTTATCGAAATATTTCAGTTTACAATTTTGATAAATTGAATTGATGATAATCAAATTCAATTTCAAAATATGCTTTATTGTCAGAAGATAATTCTCGTTAACAAAGCGGTCTAGGACAATAAATATATTACATTAAACCTTAAAAACTAAACCAAATAGGTACAGGCAATAAGCAGTCATCAAGCATAAAATAAAATTAAAAAAGAACAGGAACATTATAAAGATTATATATGCAGTCATTAAGCAATAACAAGCATAAAATAAAATTAAAAAAGAACAGAAACATTATAAACATAATATATGACAGTACACAGCCAGTCATAGTAATTTCGCAAACAAGACAACAAACCAGCAATTAGTTCCCAAATTAAATAAGGACGCCTTCAAAGTATTCGTCCACCGAGTAATATGCCTTTGTAACCAACAGGGCCATTACTTGGTTTCTAAATCCTCTGTCAGAATTAGATTTTCTTTTGTGCAAAGGGAGATGATTAAATATCTTTTTACTATTATAAACTATGGATTTCTTAGTTAAACTAGAAGTAGGAATGGGTAAGTTTATCTTATATATTTGGTGGGTGTTGTACACTGATGCAAAGTTAATATCAATGTAAATTTTTTTAAAAATTAAGCAGCAAGTTTCCAACAAAAATAAGCATGGTAATGTTAAAATTCTATTTGCCAAAAACAACGGTCTCCCAGGGTCCATAAATTCCTGCTTTATACATATACTTGATGGCTCTTTTCTGCAGACGAAGCAGACTCCTTATCTTAAATGAGACTCTATGAGCGAGAAATATGCACTCCTCCTAGCATTCAAATCCAGACCTTTTGAAATAACTCTTATTGCATAACAATTAGATGCCAGTTCCTTGCTAAGGTATACCGTGTGTGCTTCAAACTTCAGTCTGTCATCCACGTATATTCCCAAAAATTTATTTACACTATTCGTGGACACAATCTGGCTCCCTAGACATACTTCCCTAAGACAGCATTTAAGACTAAGCACGTTAGTTTTAGAAATATTTAGCGACAAGAGATTTGCATCAGTCCATTCCTTCACCTTGACCATGTCATTCTGGGTAGCCATCTCGAGTTCTTCGGGATATTTTACTGTCCAAAGTATAGCAGAGTCATCTGCAAATAGCGTAAATCTACCCGTACCATTAATACTTGTTAAGTCATTAGCATAAAACACGAAGAAAAGCGGTCCAAGTACAGATCCCTTGGGCACTCCATGATGAATCTTCATCCGCCCAGAAGATTTATTATTAAAATTGACTGTTTGATATCGCGCTGTCAAGTATAAGCCAAACCACTTCAAAGCTCGTCCTCTTATTCCATATCTCTCCAGTTACCACAGCAGCACTCTATGACTGACACAGTCGAATGCCTTTGACAAGTCACAAAACACCGCTGCGACCACCTCACCCTCAATCAACCCTAGGTACAGCCCTTCCAATAATGCGAAAATTGAACAAAGGAATGGTATAATGGAATCGTCTCGTATCGTAGCATGGCGACAAGAATATTTACGTAAAATTAAGGTATATCGCCAATTAAAACGTTACGTACCGTACTATATGGCGCCTTTTAACCAATGTAAACGTAGTGAAGCCGAGGTTCTTTGTTCCGTCAGGGTCATTTCGCGCAGTGCGCGTGCGCGAGAAAAAGAAAATAGACGTTTGTTTTAACGGGAAAAAAAATGAGGTTATCACATTTGACTTTGACAACTGGACCGAAATTTGTAAACAAACATTAAAGTTCTTGATTTGTATAAGATTTTGTATATTATTTCGATTGAGAAAAGAAAAAGGACGCAGGTAAACATATTAATAAAACTTTTATTAGATATTTTGCAACTATTCTTAGAGTTTGACAAGTAAAATAATAGTTTTTTGTAGGATTCCTTAAAGTACATGCAATTTTCGGTAAAAATAGGTAGGTACCTAGTATATCAACAGCAGCAAAGAAAATGGACTAGCTAGTTATTGTTCCCTCACGAAATTAACGTAGGTATGTTAAAAGGAAGAAACATCCGGTCTAGGTACATACCTGTAGAACGATAAATCTATGTTTAAGTTTTTACGCCTGTTTAAAATAATGTAAAATATTCTGTTCTGCCTCGGCTTCGTCACAAAATTATCACACTTCACACACACAATCAAAATTTGCAGAAAAGTAAAGATAAACAGTACACAAAAGCCGTTAATAATACCAAATCAACTCCATGAAGCGAACTGTCAAACAAATTAACATTTGCTAAAGATTTCGAGGTTATGTCGAGTAAAAATGAGACGTTGTCACGTTATCACCTTCCAGTTATATGAAATTGTTATTAAACGCGTTTTAGTTTAGAAATGAAAACAAATAATTTGAAAGCACTTGGAAGTACAGACTTAATGCTCATTTTACAATTTTTTAGCAAGATTTTTGGTAATTTTATCATTGCTCTAATTTTCTAATGCTCACTCTTCTGCCCTGTTCTAAAGAAATAAAAGTACATTTGGCAATACCCTTACGGCGCATGCGCACAAGTCGAAATGACCCTGGATCTTCTATCTCTGTTATCGCTTTAAGATATTCAGGGTAATAGCCATATAGTACTAATACATAATGCGTATTCCATAGTCACGTAGGTCGGAGATAATTAACCTGGGGCCGTATTCTGAAAACGAAACGATGACAATACAATTTTAAAGATGGCGTAGTTGGGAATGAGGAGAATGAGGAAAGGAAAAGCAAACCGAATTTTGGTTGATTACATCTTAAGTATGGTGTGAGACCCAGCTAATAAAGACGTCTATTCTCCAGACGCCAGAACTACGTAAACGTATCGGGTTTACGTCGCGTGGATATGTTTACGTGTTGGTGTTGCCTTAAGTGTCTAATATAAGTTCTGTAACGTACAAATTTCATTTTACGATTTTAATAGTATCAATAAACACAAATTTATAATAATAAATTACCTTATTCCACATTTAGTATAAGCTTAAACGTTAAAATCTTCTGTGTATGTCAGCAAAATTATTAGTGGTTCCAGTGACATTCCTAATTTGTCCTGGTTTATCTTACGTTCACTGCAGAAGCTTACTGAGAGGTTATTCTAGGAATTGGTCACTTGATACTGAGTTTCGAGGGATTCTAGCTATTCTGCTATCAGAAATAGCTTATACGTTGTCCTGTGTCCTGTGTTTCAGTAAGTTCTCCTTGAATAGATGGATTTAATGTACGTTACCTACGATAATTTCTAATGTTATGTGGTGACAATTCAAGTCAAGTTTGTTTACCTTGGTTATAGGCTTAATTTATAACGGAATGTACCTCTCTAACTAGGATCGTGTCCCTGTACTTACTTTGACGTATCATATGATGGTTTTTCTGGAGTGTTAGTTAATTTGCTAGCATTGTATGGAATTCATTCTAGTTTGACTTTTGAAAAACAGCTGATCTTGACAGGTCAAGGTTTCGGGGTCACCATTTTGCTAGGGCCCTGCGTATATTGGCCTCGTTGCACGTGTTCTACGGTGTTGCCAGTTATTTTAGGTCAAATTCCCCATGAAATCGGACCTCATGGTTTCGAACCGATTTGTACATGGCCAAACAGCCAAGCGGTGCTCTGGATGGTGAATGCCGTAATCTTGCAGTAATCAGCTCTTAGGATTTAGACTTAATGGTGGAATTGCTCGATTGGTCGCTTCTTGGGTATGAGATTTTTATAAAGGTACATCTGGTTGCGGCATAGCAATATCCTGATCCTGACATTTGACAACCCTGTTGACATTGCGAATCACGTGTTCTCATTGAGTTGCGTACTGGAGATTTATTCCAGATGCTAGAGAGAAACAACACGAAAAGGATTTTCTTTGGAACCGAATCTCGCCTACGTAAAGCTCGAAGAGCAATTCGATGAAGTTCGATTAACTGAACTAGAACCTCAGGATAGATCAAACGCACCAAGTACTTCTGGAGTAAGGGAGATAATATGCTTTAATTGTAACAAGCCTGGACATAAGGCTATTGGTTGTGTTGAAAGAAGAAAACTGGTTTGCTTTGGATGTAAAAGAGAAGGTTTTACGAAGAGGACCTGCCCAAATTGTAATTCGGGAAACGGTCGAAGGCCCTTCTAGGAAGTCGGACTAGAGGCAAGTCTAATGATTCTACCGGCTACGGACCAATTTTGGATTTTATTCTCGATCATGCTCAGAATGATGAAATATCTTATTTAAAAGTAGACATGTTAGGATACAAGTGTTTAGGATTACTGGATTCTGGTGCTTCCAGGACATTTATTGGTCAGAAAGGATAGAATATTTTGAAGAAGTTGAGTTTACCACTGGATGAGAGTAAGAAGTCGTTATGTACAGTTGCAAATGGTCAAAAAACTAAGAGTATTGGAACGATGCAGTTACCTATGAGTGTTAGAGATAGAGTTAGTATTGTTGAAGTGATTATTTTGCCGGAATTGCCGCATTCATTGATTTTGGGTTACGATTTTTGGTGTATTATGGGTGTCGTACCAGATTTGAGACATAATGAATGGCTGAACTTCAAACCATTTTGGACAATTGTCAACAATCACAACTGGACAGACTAGTGACTAATTTTAAAGAATCTATGGGAGAAAATATTGGATGTACAAACTTGGTTGAACATACTATCGTAGCTAACTCTGAACCTATCAGACAGCGTAGCTATAGAATTTCACCAGTATTACAAAAGGTCGTAGAAGACGAAATCGCAGAGATGTTAAAATTGGGAGTAATAGAACCGTCGAGCAGTTCGTGGGCACCACCTGTAGTATTGGTTAGAAAGAAAAATACAGACAAATATAGATTCTGTGTAGACTATAGGATTTTAAACTCTAAGACAGAAAGAGACAGTTATCCTCTTCCTCTTGTTTCTGACACTTTAGACAAACTCAAGGATGCAAAATTTTTATCCAGTTTAGATATTAAGAGTGCATATTGGCAAGTTCCTATAGAAGAATCATCTAAACCTCTGACTGCTTTTATTTGTCACAAAGGACTATATCAATTCCGAAGAATGCCTTTCGGACTTCATAATGCACTGCTACTTGGCAAAGACTAATCGATAGGATTTTGACTGATCTCGCTCCATATGTATTTGTTTATTTGGACGATGTTGTCATTGTAACACAGACCTTCGAAGATCACTTGAAAGTATTAGAAGAGGTATTTAATAGACTTAAAGGTGCTGGTATTACAGTTAGTTGGGACAAGTGTCAATTTTGTCGTCCAGAAATGAAATACTTGGGTTATGTTGTCGATAGACGTGGTCTCAGAGTAGACCCTGACAAGGTTAAAGCTATGCTGGAGTTGAAACAACCTAAATCAGTGACAGAAGTTAGAAGAGTTGTTGGCAGTTTTTCTTGGTATCGTAGATTCGTGCCAGAGTTTTCTTCAATCATTTCGCCAATCACCGCCCTTACTAAGAAAAATAAAAAGTTCGATTGGACACCAGAGTGTGATACTGGTTTTTGGAAGATTAAGGAACTGTTGGTCGCCGCACCGATTTTGAGTTGTCCAGATTATTCTAAGGAATTCGTAATAATGGCAGATGCATCAGGTTTTGGCATCGGCGCAGTACTTTATCAGCCACACGAAGATGAAGACAAGGTAATCTGCTATTTAAGCCGTTCTTTAACGAAGCAGGAAATAGTTTATACTACTTCAGAACGTGAAATGTTAGCTTTGGTTTGGGCGATACAGAAATTACGTCCCTACATAGACGGTGTTCTATTTACAGTAATTACCGATCACTATAGTCTGAAATGGCTTTTAAATCTTAAAGATCCTACTGGACGTTTAAGACGTTGGTCAATTAAGTTGCAGATGTACGACTTTAAAGTACAGCACAGAAGCGGTCGAGATATGGCTTTGCCTGATATGTTATCTAGGACAGTACCGATAATAGATAGCGTGAAAGTAGCTGAAACAACCGATAATGTAATTCTGGATAAATGGTATCATCGTATGATTATAAACATTGAGAAGTTCCCTTTGAAATTTTTAAATTGGCGTTATCAAGAGGGAAAATTATACAAATATGTCAAACAAGACTATCCAAGTTTTTCATCTTCCGAGGATTTCTGGAAATTAGTAGTACCAAAGCAGCAACGATCTGGTTTAATTAAGTTAGCACATGACAATATAGGAGTAATGAGTTTAGGAAGTTTGTGGATAAATATCAATGTTGAATTAAGTTTAATGCCAATTACCACCCTAGAGCGAATCCGACGGAGAGGCAAAATAGGACTATCAAGACAATGTTAGCAATGTATGTTAAGGCTAATCACAGAACTTGGGATGCTGAGATACATAAGGTAGCTTGTGCTTTGAGAACAGCTCACCAAGAAACAACTAGAGTGTCACCCTATTTTGTTAATTTTGGTCGAAACATGTGTTTATCTGGAGATGACTACAAAAATTAGGAACTATTTAAAGAAGAAAACGGTACCCAGACACCGGAAGTTTCAAGAAACGAGGCATTTAGGAAGCTATTTAGTGATGTTAAGAAACGTTTGGAAACTGCTGGTGAAAGGAGTGCTGCTCGGTACAACCTACGCAAAAGAAATGCTGATTATTCTGTAGGCGATAGCGTTTGGAGAAATAACTACGTCATTTCAGACGCCGCAAAGCATTTCACTAGTAAACTAGCTCCGAAGTTTGTAGGGCCCTTTTTAATCCATCGTCGCATCTCACCTTGGACTTATGAGTTAAAAGATGAGAATGGCAGTCTACAAGGAGTCTGGCATTCAAAGGACCTAAAGGATAATTTTTTCTTTGATTAACCATAGGGGTTAATCATTTGGAAGTTAGGGGGGGAATGTAACGTACAAATTTCATTTTACGATTTTAATAGTATCAATAAACACAAATTTATAATAATAAATTACCTTATTCCACATTTAGTATAAACGTTAAAATCTTGTGTGTATGTCAGCAAAATTATTAGTGGTTCCAGTGACATTCCTAATTTGTCCTGGTTTATCTTACGTTCACTGCAGAAGCTTACTGAGAGGTTATTCTAGGAATTGGTCACTTGATACTGAGTTTCGAGGGATTCCAGCTATTCTGCTATCAGAAATAGCTTATACGTTGTCCTGTGTCCTGTGTTTCAGTAAGTTCTCCTTGAATAGATGGATTTAATGTACGTTACCTACGATAATTTCTAATGTTATGTGGTGACAGTTCAAGTCAAGTTTGTTTACCTTGGTTATAGGCTTAATTTATAACGGAATGTACCTCTCTAACTAGGATCGTGTCCGTGTACTTACTTTGACGTATTATATGATGGTTTTTCTGGAGTGTTAGGTAATTTGCTAGCATTTTATGGAATTCATTCTAGTCTCTGGATGGTGAATGCCGTAATCTTGCAGTAATCAGCTCTTAGGATTTAGACTTAATGGTGGAATTGCTCGATTGGTCGCTTCTTGGGTATGAGATTTTTGTAAAGGTATATCTGGTTGCGGCAGTACGTTGGTGGTTTCCCCATGGCAATATCCTGATCCTGACGTTTGACAACCCTATTGACATTGCGAATCACGTATTCTCATTGAGTTGCGTACTGGAGATTTATTCCAGATGCTAGAGAGAAACAATTGCTCTTCGTAGCGGGTAAGAAAGGGATAGTGCTGTTCTAGACCCGAAGATCTTGGAAGTGCAGGGTACAGCAGGCAGACATTTCACATCTTTCGACTAAAGTCGGTGTCTCCTTTTTGTCCCCTTTTTTTTTCGGCATGGCGCCGCCATTTTTAATTAAAGATTTCGGTAACGTAACGCTGAGAAGCCTGTGAGCTTGTAAGTGCCACTTAGATGGATTAGCACCGTAAATCTTTGAGAAGTTATGGATTTCCGATGGAATTGATGTAGCTAGATATTGATGGAAGTACGCCATGTTGAATGGGATCAGATTTAATGGCCGCCATATGCTGTGGTTCTATGCCCCGCTTAATGTCTTCAGGTACGGTTGTCTTCATATATTAATATATTTGACTATTAAATCGATATCTAAGTCCTCGAATAATATTTCAGCGGCGATATAAATTTGGAGTAGAGTTCACTCGTGGGGAAGGCCGCGTGGGATCTTTTGTTTTGGGACTACAGTATGGGCATTCAAGCCTAAAAGGACCCTCTACTTAAGTGCAGAGGTAATGTATATTTGGTAGATACTTATGTCAATTGGAAGAGGTAAATCTTCATAAATTAAGAGGTATTTTTCCTCTATTTTAGGGGTTTTAGTCCTGGTTTTGGTTTCATTTTGATTTTGGAGTATTGAGGTTCATTCAGCACACTTGTTGGCTTATTAATTCCATGGAGTCTCTATACACTGATGGTGTATTAGAGAGGCGGTTACTTCGAGTTCCATAGGATCCCTCAGGCATTGCATGGCCTTGAGTTGAAGCTGAGAACGCAAGTTTTTAAACATATTTTCATCTATCAATTCAATGAACCCATTTAAGACTTATTGACCAGTACACTCTTTTTTTATAGCGAGATCACATAGAGAGAATTTTATTTGAATTAAATATTTTTGTTTATACTTGGATTAGTAACTCCTATGATGGTTCTTGACTAGGGAAGGGATCATTTCAGAGGGTTGGGGTATGGACATATTTAGGGTATTATTTTTGTTTGGGATATGTACATATTTGGATTCTACTAGTATTTAGGATTGTGATTATTGTGTAATAAAGCTAACGCCATAGCTTACATAATAAGGGGCTCGATATTACAGAGCGGGGATTAGTACTTATTTGGGATTTTACTACTACATTGAGTCATTGTTATGCAATAATGCTATCTGTCATGACTTGCATAGTACAGTAAATAGTAATCGTACATTTTAGCTGCTTATTTTATAATTCGGTTAGGATAATGCATCAGCGGACTGCGGTCTGGTAACTGTAAACAAGGCATGATCACGTGTTGTAGGCCTACATCCCTGAGTAGCGTATATTGATAGCACCCTGTATATTATTTGGTGTCACTCACAGTCGGTTTATTTATTTGACTTGTAGTCGCGTATCAATTTACCTACATAAATGTAAGTATCGCTGTAGTACTCCTGGCTTCCATAGTTCTAACGTTGCTGGGTCATATCCTTAAATCTTCCTGTACTTTTCGACCTCAAGACTTGACTATACATTCATATTTCTACAGTAAAAAGTAATCCTATCTGTGGAGTTTAACTTATTTCCACATCCTTACTTTTAATTACTGTACGTGCTTCTATAATGGCATAATTATTATTGTTATTTTATTGTTTGACAATCACTAATTGTGTCAATTGGTCGAAGAACATAGGAACATGATCTGGTAAACGTTCTGTTCATTAATTCAAAATTTCACTATTATTTTAAAATCTTTTATTACAAATTTTACACTTTAACTAAACATCATATTATTTCAATACGAGGTCTATACCTATTTGGTTATCGATAGTCAATAATGTCAACCTGCATTTAAGCGACTAACATCTTATGACAAATAGATTCAATATACTGAGCGTTGTTGTTTTACATTACTATCCCCAACCTAGGTTAATATTTGAAGGTAAAGGAAATTAAGTGTAGGGCAGTTATAGGGTGATTCGCAGTTATCATTCATAACTATCGAACATCTCTTCCAGAGGCAAAGTGCACCACTTAACTGCGTGGCGCTCATAACCTTAGAACTTAACCCAGGCCCGTCTCCACTGTCTAAAAGCTGGCGGCCACTTTTGTTTCTGACAACAAAAACCTCCGCACTCGGTGTCTTGTTTTCCTTCCTTATTGGATCATCTAAATTAGCGTCACAGTTCATTCAATTTACTGCGCGCGCTTCGAATATTTAGAGAGAAAATAGACAGTTATTTTATTTTATTACTTATATCAATTTTCAACTGAGGTTTGCGTTGGGCATCCAATTTTAGTTGGGGTGAAATTTTTGAGTTCTGTGGTTGCACCATTGTTTCACCATCTGATGCTCTACCTGTTCTGACTCTGTTGATCAGTTCGAAAACTTATAGAACCATTTTGTCCATCTCTGCTTAAGTTATTTCGCTCTTGTTGATGAAATTCTGCAACATAACATCCATCGGGCCAGAAGCGGGGTGACATATATTTGTTCTCCCAGCTCTGTTATGGAACCCCCAACCTAAAGGCTGCAGTTTTAGGATTTCGAAATTTGGAAGGTAGCCTCGCTTGCACATACTTACATACAGATGTTTATAATTTTGATCTAATTCATTTGTTATGTCCGTAGTATTAGTTTGTAGGTCTAAATTTGAAATGTATATCCATTTTAGCTTGGCAAGCCTTTCACCAATGTTAGGATTGCCAACTTTTGGAGTAGTTCTTGCTGGGCCTGTACAAATTATGCCATTCCCCCCTCTTTGGGCTTATTTATGCTTGGAACTATTGGCGTTTGGTCGTCTTTATTCTCAGGTTTTTGTGTGAACTGAAGCTGTTGGCGGCCAGTATTTCTCAATGTATTAGATTGTTGTGACACTGTAAGGAAATTTTTTAACGATTGGAGCTTAATCTGCATTTGATTTATTTTGTCTTCAAATTCTTTTCTTATTTCAGACACGTCATTGTTAGTGTTATAAAATAATAAAAAATTGTTCATGATATTGATACATATTCTGTATTGCATGTTTCTTATAACCCCAAAATCATAACTTGATGTTCTATATATACTTACTTTTGTCTACGTTTTTCTGATTTATTGTATTTTAGAAACAAAGAGACCGTGAAAAATCAACTTTTATTATACTCGTTCTAATTCTATAAAGGACCAATGACGTAAATAATAAGCGTATGATAAATGTACAATAATTTCGTTGCGTCTCGACGATAATCTTGTTTTGGTATCTGGGAACACGAACACATGCCCGTATTCTCCGTAATGTTTTAAGCTGGCTTAAAAGAGAAACCGCTTTAATATAATTGTGGGCCAATAACTAAATAAGTTTACGGTTGTTAAGGTTAAAGGTGCTTAAGAAAACATGATATTAAATTCACATATTAAATTTGCAGTTTCTTGTTTTGGTGTTGTATATTTGAGACATATATTTTTATTATAGGAATAACAGATGATGCATTTTACTCTGCAGATTTGCCTACCACAATCCATCTGTGCAGTAACCTATAGAGCTAATTGTTGGATTAGCGAATGAAAGTTTATCTTTTATGCAAAATAAAGGACAGCTTCTGCCCGATTTAGAAAATAGAAATAATTTGTTTTTTGTTCAAAAATGTTAACCGTAAAAAATCATCTGGCGACGTTTCGTACAACAAATTTTGACTTAAAATTACGTTACGGTATTGCCCTATTTACGTAAGAGAGCGGGATCCACAAACGGTATTAGAGAGATATCGGTATATTCAATAACACGTACTAGCGTAAATTACTCCAGGCGCTATTTGAATAACGTAGTGCGGTATTATGTTTTATTTTAGAGATATCGGAACCAGCGATAGCGTCACGCGTGTTCAGTAAGAAACGTTATGAACCTATAAAATTTAGATTTTCAATATTTTATGAAAAACATGAATGAAATTTTGGGTCTATACCTTTTAATAGAGTTAAAATTGCAAATATAAGGTTAGTTCATGTTCGTTTTTTATTAACTTAATTCTTTAAGAAGCATTAAATCATCGTCTGCTGTAAATCTTGAGGTGTACTGTTAGGGTTGGTCCATCAAACATGACCACTCATTGGCGAGTCGGGTATATCCTTAAATCCCTAGTCTAGGCAACCGGACATTTCGTAGAGGACAAAATGTATTACTGTTATACACCTTTATTCTGTACCCTTAAATTAAAAGCTAAAGTTTCAAATGATTCGTGCTTTTATTATTATTAAATAGGTAAATAGGTACATTACAATACAACATGTATATAATATGTAGGATGACCTTCCATTTCTTAAATAAAAGCCGATTTTTTATAACTAACACTTTTTATTAATTCTCATCCTCGACCATCATTTTCAGACCTCCGACCGATGACAACCCCGTCCAACTCCCCAACTGTTTCCACGCAAAGTCACTAGGCTTGGCGCGAGATTCAAATTTTTTTAGTTATAGTACTACAAATAATATATTTATGTTCTGCAATTACATTTATACAATAAAAAAAAGGTTTTCAAGAAGACTTGCCTAAAAAATCAAAGTACATAAGAAAATAAACACTGAAATTCGAATATCTAACCTCAAACTTTGCTTTTACACGATGTGCGCATGCCAACTTATTACGTTATTTCAGAGAGCAATCCTCTCGCAATTAGAGAGTTCTTTTGACAGCGATATCGTTATTAACGTTGCGGCGCTATCAAATCGAATCGCGCATAGGTTAAACGTCAAAATAGGGTTTCCGCTAATTGCAGACGACGCTATTGGAACTACCGATATATCTCTCTATTAGCATTGACATTGCTGGTTTATGCTTATAGCGAATTCCATTGGTAAAAGAAGTGCGGAACGAGTGCAAAATTTGAAAACCATTGGACATTTTAGTGCAAGTATTTGTAAACCATTGGGAAAGCGGTGCAACTGTTGCAGAAAAATAAAACAGCGGTTCGTTTTTGTTAAACCTTCAGCAACGACTGCACAACGACTGACTTTATTTTAAACTTGACATGACAGCTCTTTTACATTTGACAGAGACATTAGTAATGGGTCATTATTATCGATATAAATATAACACCCCCACTTATCAATAATAATGGATTATCAAAAAAATATAATTATAACAACCCCAACAACTTTATAAATCTATCGTGTTTTACAAAATTTAAAGCTTTTGTAAACAGATCAGCACACAAATCTTCTGATGGCATATAATCGATAGATAATAAATCATTTGCTATTATATCCCTAATAAAGTGATAACGGACATCAATGTGCTTTGTCCTTTTATGAAATACAGGATTAACAATTAACTTCTGAGCACTCTGACTATCGTTAAACACTGAAATTTCACAAACATTTTCAATCAGTTCGGAATACAAATTTTGCAAATATATCGCTTCCTTAAATGCTTCAGATATAGCAACATATTCTGCCTCAGTACTGGACAAAGAAACAGACTTTTGTTTTTTACTTTCCCATGAAATACTACCATTCGATAACTTAAAAACAAAACCCGAATAAAATTTTCTATCTTTAACATTTCCACCCCAGTCTGCATCAACAAAACCCTCGATCTCCTTATCATCCTTACTAAAAGTCAAGCAATAGTCCTTGGTTTTTTGCAAATACTTTAAAACTCTTTTAGCCTGAAGCCAATGACTATATACCGTTATGACAATTGTTAAACTGACTAAGAAAACTTATAGTATAACACAAGTCAGGCCTAGTTAAAACATCAAGATACATTAAACTGCCTATCAAATGTTGATATGGGTATTTCCCATCAGATTCCTCATTTGCGTCAAAATTTACATTTACTTCTATAGAAGTTTTTACAGGTTTACAGTCTCTCATTTTAAATTTATTCAAAATCTTATTTATATAATCCTTCTGACTTAGTTCTATAATCCCTTTATTTTTATCCCTTTTAATTTCCATTCCTAGAACCTTTTTAGCTTCCCCCAAATCATTAATTTTAAATTCTCCACTCAATGCAGATTTTAAATTCTTTGTTTCGTTCATGTTGTTCGAAAAAATTATAAAATCGTCTACATATAAAGCAATAATTACCAAAGATTTGTCAGCCCTTTTTATATAAACACAAGGCTCATACTTGGATTTAACATATCCTAAATTCAATAAAAAATCATTTATCCTCATATTCCAGGCTCTTTTGAGGATTGCTTAAGCCCATATATAGCCTTTTTTAGTTTACACACCTTTGAATTTTTTTCTGGAGAATTAAAACCCTCTGGTTGCTTCATAAAAACCGGTTTCTCCAAAAAACCATTCAAAAAAGCTGTACATATATCTAGATGTACAATATCCAAATCAAGTTTTACAGATAATGCTATTAACATTCTTAACGTGCTATGTCTAACTACAGGGGCGAAGGTTTCATCATAATCAATACCCCCTCTTTGTATAAAGCCCCTTGCTACCAACCTAGCTCTATAGCAAACACTCCCGTCACTATCAATTTTACGTTTGAACACCCACTTGTTGTCCACAATCACACCTTCTTGCGGAGGGTCCACAAGATCCCATGCCTCATTTTCAGCAAATGACGCAAGCTCGCTTTCCATGGCTTTCTTCCATTCTTCTCCGTCTGGTCTGGACAAGGCTTCAATGGCACTAGTAGGATCACAGTCAAGATCAATTTCATTATCTTGATGATCTACACTTGCGCACATATAGGTCACATAATCGTCATATTGTTTCTTCTTAGTATTTCTTCCAGATCTACGTACTTCACTGTATGCTTCGATTTCTTCATCAGGCACAAAATCGTCATCATTTAAATCTTCTACTTCCCCAGAAATATCCCCCACTGAAACCAGTGACTCTTCACCGTCCTCTGGCTCTGAGGGTACTCGATCATTTTCTGAGAGCTTATCAACACTCTTGTCATAGTCTAAACTGACCAAAACCTCTGTATTCTCAATGATCACAACATCTCTACTTGTCTACTACTATCGAATTGGTCTGCGGGTTGAAGAGTCTATAACCCTTCACCGTTTCTCCGTAACCCATCAATATCATTTTTTCAGACTTCTTGTCAAACTTTCTCCTTTTATTGTGAGGAACATGTACCATAACAGTAGAACCAAATATCTTTAAAAATGTTTCAGGTCTGGTTTGAAACCATTCCACACTTCATACGGAGTTCTATTGTTTAACCCAGCTGCTAACGAACGATTTCTAAGATACGTTGCAGTGTTGACTGCCTCAGCCCAAAATTTCTTCTCAAGCTTGGCATCGAAAAGAAGGCACCTACCTTTTTCGACCACTGTCCTGTTCATTCTCTCGCTTAACCCAGTCTGTTGAGGTGTATATGGGTTTGTTGTTTGATGAATAATTCCAATGTTTCTTAAAAACTCCTGAATTTCTTTTCCACAAAATTCTCCACCATTGTCAGTCCGAAAAACTTTTATTTTCTTATTTTTCTGGGTTTCAACCATAGCTTTAAAATCCTTAAAATATTTTAGTACTTCATCCTTTGTTTTTAGAAAATAAATAAAACACATTCGGCTGAAATCGTCCTCTAAAACTAAAAAATATCTAGAGCCTCCTATAGACATGACATCCATAGGTCCACATAGATCGCCATGTATAACCTCTAATAAATCATTTGCCCTGTTGCCTACATGCTTAAAAGGTGGTCTACTTTGCTTACCCTCGCAACAAACAATGCAATTTTCTCGCTCTATTTTCTCACATTTTATTCCATTTACTACGCCACTGCTCATTTTCTTTAGATCTCCAAAATTTATGTGGCCAAGTCTTTTATACCAGGTATTGGCTGTGGCTAAACAGCACATTTCAACCTTCGACTTTTGTATATTCAGTCTATATACACTATCCACTAAATCTGCGGTAGCTATCAAGACATTGTTCTTATTATATATTTCGCAACAATCAGTCTGAAACGACACTGAATTTCCATTCTTTATAAGCTGGCTTACCGACAACAAGTTTGTTGTTAGCTCAGGAACACAGAGAGCATTTTTTATGACAACATCATGCAGCTGATTTTTCACTTTTGTCTGTATACATATATTTCCGATGCATTTGACTGGTACTTTATTATTGTTGGCCACAACAATTTCCTTCAAATCACTAAATTAATGTAGCATCTTGCACTTGATCTTCCAACACTGTGATATGAGCACTGGCTCCGGAATCCACATACCAGTCTTGTTTACTAAACTTGCCATTTAGAAACACTGCACTAAACGCATTATTCGGTTTTTCAACGAAACTTGGTTTATTTGTATTTAGATTTGGACATTTATTCAAGTAATGTCCATAGTGTTTACAACCATAACATCTGACTTGTTTCTTGACATCGCCTCCACTGACGTTTGTGCTTTGTGCTGTCAAACCCATTTGACCTACTAATAGGGTTGCCGCCTCCGCCTCTACCAGATCGCCTCTGAAATTTGCTTGCGAAAGCACTACCTGTTTTACCGACATCATGCTCCATGTCAAGAAGTTTAGTTTTGATGGCGTCCGTCGTAATGGAAATTCCGGAATGCTCGATTGCCATGATCATAGGAGAAAATTTTTCAGGCAATCCCGCCAGCAATAACGAACCAATCCATTCCTCGTCAATTTGGAAACCTGTACCCCTGAGTTTCTGTGCAGTTTCCACCAGCTGATTTACATAAGAAGCCATTGTGTGGCAATTTTCGAGTCTAATGGAGATGAGATTGCGCAACAAACTGATCCTCCTGGTGAATCCACAATCATCGAATAAAGCTGGATTTATAAACTCGAAGCCGGCGTCGGCGCTCGCGCTGGCGTGGGCGCTGAAAGTTAAACAAGTGAATCGTAATGAAGCGATTTATAAACTTCGCCGGCGCTGGCGCTGGCGCTGGCTGGCGTTCGACATAAACCCATAGAAAAAAGAAACCATCTTTTTATTGCCAGCGCCGGCGTGCGTAGGAAATCCGTAGCGCCGCGTCATAACCAATGAGATTTTAGCATTTCTATCAAGTCATGTTTGGCATCTGCCAAAGTGTCAACGGCCAATTTCGGCCAAAAGTCATTTTAATTTTTGTGTTGATGTCAGCTTCGCATTTCTAGATTATTTGTTTTTGTGGTTCTTATATTGATCTCGTTCGTGAAAAGAATTGCTCCTAAATACTGTTAAATATGAGTTAAATGGAGACTGCATGAGACCATTGGTAAGTACAAACATACTTTAAAGTTAGTTTTATTTGCTAGTTTTATTTGCTAATTATATTTGCATCTGATTTTAGGTGAATCTGAAGTTCTCCAAGGAACAGAAATTGATTTGGGGCTCCTGATAGATACGATCCAAAACCACAGAATAGTTTATAAGCTGTGCCAAAACTATGAATATTTATACAACGTTAGCAATAGATATTACAAAGATGCTAAAAAAAAAGAATCTTGCGTGGGAAGAAATTGCAATGATTCTAAATACAACTGGTTAGTCAAAAATTATACCAAAATAGAAAATGCATAAAAATATATAAGTAAAAAAGTTAGCTGTTTTAATTACAATTAGGTATCTGTACATGTAAAGTTGGTGTAAACTTATATGCTAAAAAAAATTAAACTAAGCTAAATAAGTATTAGTATTAGAACTGAGCACTATGAGAGATCTATGCACAGCTTTTAATTTCTTTGACAGTTGTATGGAAAATATCGAAGTTGGGGTAAACTGATAATTTATTCATGCTATTAGGTATACGATCTGCATTTACTATATTTGTCAATAAAATAGTATACAGTATGTCCACGGATAGACATCCCCATAGGACTAATGGACCAAAAATTTCGTTTTTCGACAAAAAGTCATTCTTGATAAAAAGTTCTGCATCTCGAAGAAATGTAGCCTACGAGGAGATTTTTTGATTTTTTTATACAGGGTACCCAAAAAATAAAAAAACATGAAATACCATCAAGAATAAATTAACTTTACTTATCGTTTTAAAGTAAAATCGCAAATAAAAAAAGGTTTTAAATCATATTCAATTCTGAGTTGGGGATTTTCTCTACTCCAGCATCATATTAATACGTGTATTATTTTTACTGAACAATCTCTAGTTTTACCTTTTTTACCTATCCCACCTAATGCAGGTATCCTATAAAAATCTGATAAAACGTCATGATATTATTGTAATGTTATGAAGTTGTCAAAAATTTCATTTTAAAATATTAAAAGAAATATGCTGTCCGTTGAACAAAAAATATTTTTGGTCCAGTGTTTTGGTACCGGTGTAAACTCTTACAATTATGTACAAGAAAGGTTTTTAGAAAAGTTTCCTGGAGTTTATGTTTCGACGTATGCAATTAGACAATTAATCAAGAAATTCAAACACACAGAACAATAAAGGTTAGAGAAATGTTACAACAATGTTAAAGTTTCGAAACGTGGGCCATCTATGAACCAACTGCATGGCTAACCCACCGGCAAAATAGAATTATATTTTACCGATAATGTCATGATGCCATTATAGAAATCTGACATACCGACTGAAGAAATGCCCGGGAATATTTGAAAATAAATTATAATTTTTAAATAAATTTTAGTTTTGATTCGATTTGACTGTAACATTACAGTTGGATTTCAAAAGATATATGTTTCGCAGGAATACACAAGCTGCTCGCCTTATAAGTAAATGTGAGCAGCTTGTGATAATTTCTAACCAATTTAAAAATATATCTTCTGGAATACAATTATATAGTAATGTTACAACCAAATTGAATCAAAACCTTAAAATTTATTACACATTAATAATTGTTTGTATTACTGTTTTTTTAATTATTAAACAATGTCTAGTGAATTTTCATAATAAAAGAAAATATGATCAAAATATATTTATTTAGAATACTATTTAAATTAAAAAGATACCTACATATGATTTAAGAATACAATATACAACACTAAAGTCATGATATTTTTAAGAAATTAGATTTTCTCACTGATAATTATTACAGCTAAGGAACCCTAGGAGTGTGGTTAGACTGAAACAGAAAAAAAAATTATTTGCAATTAGGATATAAGGTACAATAGGTACGAAAACTTTTATATTTTGCCCAATTAGAGTGAGGAGAGAAACATTGGCCAGTTAAATTGCATAGCAGGTGCAATGTAGTAATGCTGGTATCAGCTGTACCCTCCCCGAGACACATGTAAAAGCTTACACTCTCAAGGACTACATTCGAGGACACTGTATATTCTACTGTATAACCCCATACTGTACGAAAACAAGTAAAACCCAATTAAAGGAACGTATTCCAGTAAATACTCTTCATACCTATCACTAAATTTGCAAACAAATCCATGGAAAAAATATAATACCTATGTTATTCTTCCTATATTGGATTATAATTTATTAAATGTCAATTTTTTATTAACTCATTAATGCCCAGGTTTATAGGTTATCTTCATTCTCCAGTTCATCTCAGGCTAAACTGTATTTTTGAAAATAAACCGAACTAACCTAAACATAAGTAGACTAAAGAATATCAATAACGGTACACATATATCCAATGTTTAACTACAAACAAATTGTTTGTCCTGTACCTAGACACAGACTAATTTAATAGTATTTAAACCAAAAACATTTTCTAAACTTGTATTTTATAGAAGGCAATGCAGTAAGTTAAGTGAGTATTTATTTATTTCAGTTAGTGGTCGACTATATTATGCAAGTGATATCAGTATTTTGATACATTCACAGACAGTTATTAGAAACTACAAGCTACAGAAAAATAAAGATTACTACAAGCTGTTAAACATAAGAGAAAGTGTAGGTGTATGTAAAAATATTAATACTTTAACTGCACTGCAAGCAAGGTAGGTTAACAGAAGTGACTCACCAGTTTTGAAAAATAAGGAAGGAACTAATTAATTAACATTTTTACCCAGACACACTTCAAAAGATCATTATTAGAAAGTTGTGAATCTAAAACTATACTTATCAACTTACTTTAGTATAATACTTACAATAAATATACTTCCAAAAATCATCAATCCCAAAGCATGGTCGACAGCGAAGTTTCAGCTAAAAAATATCCCAAGAAAGAACTTACTTGCTCATGAAAAAATAAACTAAGGACTTAGATATCACTATAAACTTACCAAAAAGCCCCACTAATTCATTCCAAGATCAAATTAAACCAATTTTATAAAGAAAAAAGTCGTGGAAAAAATCACAAACGCGTCAGAAGATCAGACGAGAAGTAAACTGTCATTGTCATTAAAATTAAATCAGTGTTGTCAGTCTGTCAAACCCTCCCGCCCCCCTGACATGAACTGCCCATAAATTGCTTGTTGTACTCTCGTATTTTAGTGACATGCCCCTGTTCAAACACACGCGGGGTCGGTGGAAAACTTAAAAAGGAAGAAGAAACTGTTTGATGAGGATGATGCAGCTACCGTTGTGGTCTTACAATCTGTTGAGGAGAACCCACTTGTCTCACTAAGGAAACGAGCTCAACATTTGCTTATTGTCCAAAAAAGTCAAATTCAAATAATTTTAAAACAAAATAAGTTTCACCCATTCAAACCGCATTTTAATCATGCTTTAGAAGATGGAGACCATGCGAAACGACTGGATTTTTGTTTATGGGTAGGGGACAAAATTTTAAATGAAAATAACCAATTTCACAAACTTATTTTATTCACTGATGAATCGACTTTTTCAACAAATGGTACAGTGGCTTCCCAGCACGTACGATACTGGAGCACAGAAAATCCCCAATTTAGAATTCCTGCCCATCGCCAATATTTTAAAAAAGTTAATGTATGGTGTGGAATTTCGTATTTTGGAATAATAGGTCCGTTTTTTTTTGAGAACACGTGCAATAGGAATTCATACATAGAAATGCTACAAACCTTTTTTTCGGATAAGTTAGATGAGCTGCCATTGCAGTACAGGGGACAAATGTACTTTCAGCAAGATGGGTGCCCAGCGCATTGTGCACGCGAAGTTACAGAGTGGCTTAACATGAAATTTGGAAATCGATGGATTGGCCGGTACGGTCCAGTTATGTGGCCTGCAAGGAGTCCTGACCTCACGATTTCAGACGCGTACCTTTGGGGCCGTTTAAAGCAATTAACTTTTCAGCAACCCATTGAATGTAATGTTGATATTTTGAAACAGAGGATTTTACAGTCAGTACAAATGATTTCCCTCGAGGAGGTAAGAAGAAGTTATGATCACATTAGAAGGCAATTTGAACAATGCGTCGAAAACGGGGGAGGCGTATTTGAATAAATAATAGTTCTTGCTTTGCAATGCAGTTCTTTTTGTTGTGCAATGTTTTTGTTTAATACGTTTATTATGTAAGCACTGAATATGATTTAAAACCTTTTTTTATTTGCGATTTTACTTTAAAACGATAAGTAAAGTTAATTTATTCTTGATGGTATTTCATGTTTTTTTAATTTTTTGGGTACCCTGTATAAAAAAATCAAAAAATCTCCTCGTAGGCTACATTTCTTCGAGATGCAGAACTTTTTATCAAGAATGACTTTTTGTCGAAAAACGAAATTTTTGGTCCATTATTCCTATGGGGATGTCTATCCGTGGACATACTGTATATAAAAACCAAGTAAAGTTAAAGAAAATAAAAAACATACAAGTCGCAAGATATAAGATAGAGTATATGCGACAATGACAATACTCTACACAAAAGAAAATTTAACAGCTAAAATATTCCTCAAAAAGTAAAAAGCATTTCTCAATGGCATGGCCTTTACCCTGTTTTCAGATGTTTGATATATAGTCTGTTGCATAGATCTAGCATATTAGCAAGTGGTGAGTGTCCAATCAACAATCCAATCCATTTATTTAACTCTTTTTTTGTTCTAATAACTGCACTAAAAAAACACCACCAACAGTACAAACTAAAATGTCAGAAGTGTCAGATTATGTTTTTATTTGTCATTGTCAATACTGCGAACGCGAACGCCAAGTTTATAAATGCCTACTATGCATGTCTACGACGAACGCCGGCGCCGACGCCAGCGCCGACGCCGGCGAGAGTTTATAAATCCAGCTTTAGGATTTCAATTTTTTCCACAGGTCTTTCGCTGTCGTTGTATCTCTAATATGTACATATAACGACGTATCTATCGTTAAGATGAGCTTGGCTCTGGCCTTTGCAATTCTAGCCTCGTTCGTCTTGCTTCCATCCAGACATTTATTTAAATTATCAATGATTAAGAAATTCTCGGCTGCGAACGCCCAATCATCATAATTTTCTCTGCCCATAAGCCTCGGAACACTCGCGACATAATTATTCGCCGACATTGCACTTAAAACAAAAAAAAACGATTACTTTCACAACTTCCCGTTTCCCGTGTGGGTCTGGGCACAAATCACCGAAATAAATTTAGATACGCAACTGGACTCTTAGAACTGTCAAAAACTAATTGGCGCTGATGTCCTAGTATTTGCGATCCGAAACACGCGAGAAAAAAAGAAATCTGCAGTTGGGTAAAAATAAAGAAAACTGTTTTACCAACTTTTGCTGAAATCTGTTTTATCGGTAGATATTGTTGCCGCTTTAAAGTTTAAAATATTCCTTGGTTTAAATATTCATTTTTTTCTGCTTTTATTTTTAGTTCAGAAATACACGTTATTTGAAACTCTTGTTTTTCAGTTTGGAGTAAATACCTTGGCGGGGACCCATTCAGAAGCTGTCCTCGCTTCGGTCTACCTGCCATTTGACTCACCCAGTCCACCTCCATCAGAAGACTTGGAGAAACTGCAAACGTACTGTAGGGAACAGAACCTACAGACCATCATTGGTATGGACGCAAATGCACACCACACTGCATGGGGCAGTAGTAACATAAACAAAAGAGGTGAGTACCTTCTAGATTATATTATAGCTAGGGACTTGGTTCTGGTAAATCGGGGTAATGAACCCACTTTTGTTACACGCGCTCGTAAAGAGGTAATTGATATAACCCTGGCGTCCCCTCGTATAATCTCACAGATAACTCGGTGGTATGTGTCTGATGATCCATCGCTTTCGGATCACAGATACATCTGTATGGATCTCTCAAATTTTGAGAGATCAATATCAACTTTCAGGAATCCCAAAACCACAAACTGGGAGAAATATAAAGAAGATCTAACGATCAGCACAAGGGATATCAAGAAAAACATTAGAAATGCCACTGATATAGAGCTAACTTTCCACCAATTACAGGAAGCAATGTTAAACTCATATCAGAACAACTGTCCTCTAAAAAGGAAAACCATCAGCAAGGACACAAGCTGGTGGAACAAAGATCTTGCAAACATGAGGAAAAAAACACGCCAACTATTTAACCTGGCGAAGATCACCGGAAAATGGGAAGAATATCACTCCGCGCAAACGGAGTATAGCAACCATATACGGAAAGCCAAACGAAACTCGTGGAGAAAGTTTTGCCAGGAGGTTGAAAACACCCCCGAAGCAGCCAGACTACACAGAATCTTGGCAACGGATCCCATAAACCCAATCGGGACTCTCCTTAAACCGGATGGGAAACACACAGAAACTGGAAGGGAGACTTTGGAAATTTTGCTCCAAACACATCTTCCAGATTCAAGTGTGATAGAGTTAAATGAACAACTTCCTGATATCTTAAACCCAAATCTAAGGGCCACTGATAGGGATTGGAAAATTGCAAAGGAAGTCGTAACCCATGAACGACTTGATTGGGCAATTGACACATTTGAAGCGTACAAAGCACCCGGACCTGATGAATTGATCCCAGCACTAATACAGCAGGGCAAACAAATCATCATTCCTATAATTTGTAGGATAATAAGGGCTAGCTTTGCAACTGGCTACATTCCACATACGTGGAAACAAGCCAGAATGGTCTTCATTCCAAAACCTGGAAGAGATTATTCTCAACCCAAGGCATTTAGACCGATCACACTGTCGTCTTTTTTAATGAAGACGGCAGAAAGACTTATTGAGAAGCATGTAAGGGAAACCTCTCTAAGTGAGAGGAAACTACACGCAAACCAACATGCTTATCAATCTGGAAAATCGTGTGAGTCGGCACTTCATCAATTAGTATCGAAGATAGAACCGGCACTCGCAAACAAGGAAATTGCCCTAGCGGTATTCCTTGATATTGAAGGAGCCTTTGATCATACCTCCTTCGGTTCAATGACAACAGCACTAGCTGAACGTGGCGTGGGCGAGACCATCTGTAGGTGGGTAGAAAACATGCTGCACAGTAGACAGGTCAGCGCAACACTGTTTGGTGAAAAAGTGGAGGTATTGGCAGCAAAAGGCTGCCCGCAGGGAGGTGTTCTGTCCCCACTACTGTGGGACCTGGTAGTCGATAACCTTCTTTCTGAACTTAATAACAGAATCAAAATCAAAATCAAAATCAAAATCAAAATCAAAATCAAAATTTATTAATGTTAGCATACAACACAGTATTCACACACGTCAAAAAAAATTTAAAATAAGACAAGGACTATTTAAAGTAAGACAAGGACTATTTCAAATAAGACAAGGACTATTTAAAACAAGACAAGGACTATCTATTATCATGGTACATAACTCCTTTAAGAATTTGTGTACATTTTTTAATAAAAGTATTGAACGTGCACTCATTAGAGTTGACATTCAAAGAACTCCTCAAAGCTATAAAAGGCCTTACTAACTAGGATCTCCTGACATTTAGTTTTAAATGATTTAAAAGGTAACAATTTCAGTTGAAGTGGTAGCTTGTTAAATAGTTTGACTGCCATAAAGGCCGGTCTACCTTGGCACTTCTTCAATCTGCAATATTTGGTTACCAGATGGTGTTTTTTTCTGGTATCATAATCATGACAGTCCCCGTGGGCTGTGAACTCTTCTTCGCGTTGTTTTATGAAGAGAAGGCCCTGCAGTATGCAGACCGATGGAAAAGTAAGCACGCGCAAGCTAGAGAAGGCACCCCTACAGTCCTCCCTGTATCCCAGTCCACACACAATTCTAAGGGCTCTTCTTTGAAGGCCAAAGACCCTGGATGCATGAGGCGATCCTCCCCAGGCAAGTATTCCATAGGACATGATGCTATGGAACAAGGAGTAGTAAGCAGATAACATCGTATCACGCGACACACATCCCGCCAAGTTGCGCAGCACAAACACACTGCTCCTAAGTCTTCCACAGACACCATCTACGTGCACATCCCAATTTAGTTTGGCATCAATATTTACTCCAAGAAACTTTGTTGATTGTACACCTCTGTGGTTGACTTCCCTAAGCGTGAAAAGCATATGCTGCGTTTTGTCCGGGTTTAACAAAAGTTTGTTGGCCAGGAACCAGTCCTCTACTGCTGTGCGCGCTAGTGACAGCCGCTCCCCAGCTTCCTGCTCCGAGCATCCAGACACACAGACCGTGGTATCGTCAGCAAATAGCACACATTTAGCAAGCGGGGCACATGCTGGTAAGTCGTTTATGTAAATCAAGAAAAGGACCGGTCCTAACACCGATCCTTGTGGGACACCAATATCCAGCCGAGCTTCCGCCGACAGCACTCTGCCCATTTTCACACTCTGGAAGCGATCCTGAAGGTATGACTGTGTCAATTGTATACTGTTATCGCTAAAATTATAATATTTTAGTTTTTCTAGAAGAATATTATGATTGACACAATCAAACGCCTTACTTAGGTCGCAAAACATAGCTGATAAGTACTGCATATCCTCGAAGGAGTCCATTATAGCGTCAAGCAAGTCCATAACTCCAAGGATGGTGTTTTTACCCTTTCTGAAGCCAAACTGCCTATCTGTAAACAAGTTGTTATCCTCAAAGAAAGAAACAACCTGTAGAGCCATTGCCCTTTCGAACACCTTCGAGATGATTGGAAGCAAGGAAATTGGTCGAAAATTTGCAGCATCATTCTTATCACCCTTCTTGTGGATAGGAACTATGAGAGCCCGTTTGAGGACCCCAGGAAAGATGCATTCGCGATTGCACATATTGAGCAGCTTTGTAAGGGGGATAATAACAATATTCTTTACTGATTTTATTAATTGAACAGTTAGACCGTATATGTCTGAACTTTTTTTATCTTTTAATTGGTCAATGACATCCCTCACACTAACAAAACTCACCTCTTCAAAAACAAATTCATTATGTGAGAAGCGTGTGTCTTGCAGGTGTTGCGAGGGGTTAATATTAGTCTGAGGTAGGCCCTTGATCAAGTTGTTGGCTATATTTGCAAAAAAATCGTTAAACATTTGTGGTGTTATCGTACAGTTACTCTCTTTTTCTACCCTCCTGTTATTCCTTTTTGAGTTTATGATATTCCACATGCATTTTGTGGGATTACGTGCTGTTCTAATAGACCTATCATTTGCCAATTTCTTTGCCTCCTTTATGGCTTTACGATATGATGTTTTATATCTTTTGTACTCATCCCAGTCACTCGCTCTTCCATACTGCTGACACACATTACTCAAGAAACACAAGTGCTCTCTCATACCACGGATCTCTCCGTTGAACCATGTTACCTTATTAGGCTGGTTAGATTTTACTTTATAAGTTTTTTCAGGGAAAGACTGCATGTATGCCCCCTCCAGCAGACCTACAAACCTCTGAACCCTCTCCTCAGTGCCGACATTCACATCCTCTATCCAATCCCAAGAAATGTTCTCCATAGTATTGTAGAACATATTGAAACCATTCTGTGTCAAGGGTCTAAATTTATTTTCCGTCATCATAACTTTTTCAATTTCAGTTCCAAAACGTAATATCTGGCCGAAATGGTCAGAAATATTATAATTCACTATCTCTACTTTGAGAGAGTCGGACCTGAAATTAACAAAGACATTGTCCAAGCAGGAGTCTTTCCGGGTATTTTCAAATATTGTTTGTTGAAAGCCGTAAGTTCCAAGAAAATCGGTCAGAGATACAGACTCTTTCTGACGGGTGCCAAATAGCACATTAAAGTCTCCTACCAGAACAACGTCCCTCCCCCGTCCTATCTGACCCATGATATTTTCAATTGCAGTCAAAAAAGTGCCAAAGTCACCACTAGGCGCTCTATAGATACATATTATAAATACATTCTCCAATAAAATTACACATAATTCTATACATTTTTCAACAATAAACAAGTTAAAATTATCAAGAACCTTGAACTCAAGGGGGCCTTTGACTAGTATCATCGTTCCACCTCCAAGATTGTGTGATCGGCATGAGTAGGCCGCAACATTGTAGTCCAGAATATTTAGATTTTGTATCTCGTCTTCAGTCAACCAATGCTCAGTCAGACACACAACATCTGTATTGCTATCCAACAGAGCAGCCTCCATTTCATGTATTTTGCTTCTTACTGAACAAACATTATAATGAAGAATGCTTACTGTGTTTTCTGTTCCATGCTGGTCTGCCAGCCCGAAGCCCTCTGCTTCCCTTTGTAGTGCTCTTCTGTAACCCTGTTTTGGCTCTATACCCAGGGGTATGCTGATGACTTAGTTGTACTCATTCGGGGAAAACACGCCCACGTTATATCAGAACTTATTCAACAAACTCTGAACATCATCGAAGATTGGTGCAACAGGGAAAACCTCAAGGTAAACCCAAGCAAGACAACGATGATCCCATTTACAAAACGAAGAAAATTGGAAGATCTAAAACTACCAAAACTCGTCGGAAAGGAACTGCAAATATCCCAGGAGGTAAAATATCTAGGAATAACCCTAGATGCAAAACTAACCTGGAACTCCCATATGCAGAATATCATTAATAAAAGTAAAATGGCACTCATGGCCACCAAAAGAGCTGTAGGGAAAAATTGGGGACTCAATCCACGCATGGTACACTGGTTGTACACGACAGTGGTTAGACCAATGATCACATACGGATCAGTGGTTTGGTGGACCAAAACCGACCAAAGAAAAGCAGAACTGGAGTTGACAAAAATCCAGAGACTTGCATGCCTTTGTATTACAAGTGCTATGAGAAGCACTCCAACAGCGGCTATGGAAACCCTACTAAATCTTCCACCCCTTGGCATACTTATCAAGGCGGAAGCTAGAATGGGGGCGTATAGACTGACCTGTAATAGCACCTGGCAATCCAGTCCTGTAATCGGACATACCAGGATTACAAACATAATCGCGAACTCATTATTGGAGATGAGCAGTGATTCAATGACCCCAACCACTAACTTCCACAAACCACACAAAACCCAGATACACTGGAGCATTAGGTCAAAGGAAGAAGCAGAACAGTCGGGTGGACTAGTATGGTACACCGACGGATCCAAGATGAAAGGAGGTGCGGGCGCGGGAATTCATGGGGCTGTTCCTAAGCATAACACTAGCGTGCCACTGGGGATACATGCCACAGTCTTCCAAGCAGAAGTACATGCTATTGAGGTATGCCTGCGTGAGAACCTGAGAAGGGGCTACAGAGGTAGAAACATCTCAATTTTCACGGATAGTCAGGCAGCAATAAAAGCTCTAGCATGTAATCAGATCAATTCAAAGTTGGTCTGGAACTGTCTTCAATGTCTTCAAGACCTGGCTAGCAGCAATGTCGTAACACTTGCTTGGGTGCCGGGGCACAAAGGCGTAGAGGGCAATGAAAAAGCAGACGCTTTGGCCAGGCAGGGATCAATTACTGCCTTCATGGGGCCGGAACCGGTTTTTGGGGTTCCAAAAGCCTCGGCAAGAGGATGCGTGACTGGGTGGGTGAAGCGACAACATCGGTCATATTGGAACCACATTTCGGGGCTAAGACACAGCAAATCAATGCTGGATAACCCCTCAGAGGCAATGACCTCTGAAATCCTAAAACTAAATCGAAACAAGCTTAGAATCGTGACAGGCCTCTTAACCGGTCATAGTACTCTAAGGAAACACATGCACACCATGGGCATATATAACGACGAACCCATATGCAGGCTTTGCAATGAGGAGGAGGAAACAGCCTACCACATTATCAAAGAGTGCTACGCACTAACACGCTGGAGAACAACCCACCTGGAGAGTCAAATCCCCCAGGGGGTATCCCCTGAAAAAACTCTGATAAGGGGGCTGCTCAGCCTAATAAGGGTGACTAACCTCTTTTAATGAGAAATCGAGCAACAAGCGTCACAATAAGTCTTTTTAGGCTGCGGTGTAGAGGTAGTAATAACCTTGGCTTGCTGCCTGTATTAATCATCATCATCATCATCAAATACCTTGTTGATAAAGTAACAAATAACGTATATCTAAGAGCTCAAGTAAAAAGCAGCAAAAAAGGAAGTATTTAAACGTGATTTAAACCAAGCAATACCTATTTAAAAAAATACAGCTGACTAAAATAAAGCGAAATAGGTAATAAATAGTATATTACGTTACAAGACCGGAAAGTACTATTTTACAGGACGAAGCAGGCAATTTCCAGGGCGAGCCGCCAGGCGAGTCCTGGAAGCCTGCGAGTCCTGTAAACGTACTTTCCGGTTGTGTAACGTACAATATTTTTTTTTAAATCGACGCAAGACCAGTGGCGTACAAGAAAATTTAGATAATGGCTTACTACATTAATATAGTTTTAAACAGATTGAAAACTCTATAGTCAGGAATTTTTTTTATTTATAATAGTTATAATAAATATTATTTGATAATAGGTACTTAATAAATAATTAAAATTAGAATTATTCTAATAATTAATAATATCCATTTTTGAACTGTTATGTTAAAAGTACAATTTTGTACGTTATATCCAAATTTTCTTTTAAATTTAACATCAATTTAATCATCGAGTACACACTCCACAATGTAGATGATTTTAATTTTTCGGATTTTTCAGCAAAATAGGCTAACAAAACATCCTCAGAAATATTTCTGACATTTTTTTCTTTACACCAACATTTGAAAACGGCAAACGTTTTTTCATACTTGTCCCTGGACTTATGCGGCAACAAATCGTGAGTAGCTCTCAGGCGCGGATACAGGGGGGGGGGCAATGGGGGCAATTGCCCCCCCCCCCTGAGACCGACCAAAGCACATAGGTAACACGATGTATACAAGCAATAACCAATAACAAGCTCTAACCTGTTACAGAATAGATCTACCTTTTAACCTTTTTGCAATAAATCCACATTTTGACTTTTTCCTTTTTTTGCATAAACTTTAAGAAACAAACAAAAAATCCCCTTCACCAGCTTTGCACCTGGGTTCACGACTTGAAAGTCTACTTTTAAACCTTCTGTACTCTGTACTTTAAACTCTTGAAAGTCTATGCGCTAACCACTAGAATATTGGTATCCTTCCGCAGTTCCGCAAGTTTATTTTAATTACTTATTGATGCGGTCCCAGACCAGAGCTACGCAAACTGTCGCAAACGCAAATTCCCAAGAGGGTATAGGGTATCTGATCTGGCAGCGTGCAGAAAATCTAGCCGATCAACTGGGTGTCGAGCTGAATATTCCTCGGATCCCTCGCCATGGTGGACGCCAAATTTATCGTGCCAACCATCAAATGAATTCAGCGGAGGAATACTACAGAGTATCAATCTATGCACCATTGCTAGACTTTGTTCTCACAGATCTGCGAGAAAGATTCTCAGCCGAAACCTTGGACATCTTTCAACTATCAGTTTTCATTCCAGAAAATATTGTCAAAAATTCTGCTGGTGAAAATGACATAAGTATAAAGTCCCTCCTCGACCGCTTTGGATTGCTTCGTGAAGTTGACAAGGGCGCTGCTTCTTTTCTGCTAAAAGATGAATTGTTGTTGTGGAGAGAGAAATGGATTTAAGAACAGAGCTTCAGAAAAGAGCTTCTCATAAGAGCTCTGGATATATTGGCTTGTTGCGATAAGGATGTATTTCCTATAATACATGAATTTGTACTAATCCTTGCAACCCTTCCGGTGACAAATGCATCTGCTGAGAGGTCATTCTCGTCGTTGCGGCGCCTTAAAACATATTTAAGAGCAACCATGACTGAAAACCGCCTCCTCGGTCTTGCCCTAATGCACATCCATAGGCATGTTCCCATTGATGTTGAGAAAGTAATTTCAAGATTTGCAAAAGCTGGCCCTAGGACAAGATTGGAATTTAGTATTTAAGTGCATACTTAATTACTTCAAATTAAATTGTTTGTATTTCTTTTTTTTTTTAGACAGCATTATTCAAATCAAATGCATTATTACATAAATAACAAATTAAAATTTTATGAAATTGTTTGTTTACAACGAATTCTCTGGAAGATAGGTAAAATCGCAAAAATTAACTCCCCCACTCCTAAACGCACGGGGTTGTTTTTGTGATTTTCTTGAGGATTTTGTGTTGTATTTTTTATTTTCCCACTTGAGAACCAAGCACCATGATTCAAAAAAGGGCGTGACACCCAAAAAATTTTCGCCTGCGGCGCTTTTCCGTTTTGCCCCCCCCCTGGACAAAATCCTAGATCCGCGCCTGGAGCTCTAGCAGCCGCTTCAGTTATTTCAAGAGGAATTTCACCTTCATCCACATTCATTTCCATAATATAATCTAACTTTTAACTTTTAAACACAATTTTTAATAAGCAGTATCAAATTTGACAGTTCGTTGCCATGAAACGCCATGAAAGAAACAATCAAGTCAAAGCCTACTTATTATGGGTTTGGTCCGTTTTCTCAAATATTGATCGGAATGTAAAAAAAGGGCCCGGTAAAGTAAAAAGAGGGACCGGTAAAGTACTTTACCGGTCCCTCTTTTATGACTTTCTGGTCTAGACCGATAAAATGACATTTTCCGGTTAAAAAATTGAGTAGAAAGTGGTTGCTTTCCGGTCGATTTAAAAAAAACATTGTTTTTATGATCAAAAACTAACGGATCTCTTTTTGGCAAGCGGTATCGCATGCCATGTTTATTTAAACAGTTTGGAACACAACATTTTTTAGGTTTTAACGGAGGTGCGTAGTCTTCCATAACGGAAATAAATACGCGAACTTTAACTAAACAAACCGAAAACACACTAAAACTAAACAAAAAGTCAAAAGAACTATCAAAAAACACGCTAATAGTACACACAGAGACCGAACGATCACAAGCGGCATGAAAATTCAACACAACTTAAAAGAAAATCGATGATAGAAAATTGACAATACACTTCAAATTTTTGACAACGAAATCTGGGCGGGTGCCTCTTCTCGATCGCAAATGAACGTAGTGCCCTCTATACGAACTAACCCAAACCAAATTGGGGGATGCCACTACCGGCGCCATCTACGAAATGCGATCCAAACAAAATAATAATGTTTGACGGGAACGCCCGGCTTACGTATCTAAATTTATTTCGGTGATTTGTGGTCTGGGCCCATAACCTGTTGCAGAAAAATAAAACAGCGGTTCGTTCTTGTTAAGCCTTCTGCAACGACTGCACAACGACTGACTTTATTTTAAACTTGACAAGACAGCTCTTTTACATTTGACAGAGACATTAGTAATGGGTCATTATTATCGATATAAATATAACAGCAACAAGTGTTGCACCGAGTGCAATCAGTTCCGCACGTGCTCTTGGAGACCGTGCTACACCGAAACTGGATGAAAATGTCAAAAATACAGTGTTCTGTTTTTTTCGATCTTTAAAATTCTATTTTGTCTCAAATATTGTCCAGTGGTAAGTAAAATCAAGGAGGATTGAGGAGTATTATCATCAACTTTGTTGAAAAAATGCACTCAAGATCTAATCTGAAAACCATTGGTACTCAAATAGTGCAACACTTTTTGTGCACTGGTGCAGTTTTACTGACATACCGCCGGTTCCGCACTTCTTTTACCAATGGAATTCGCTATTAGTATCAAATAGCCTTATGGAATTTTCCAAATGACGAACCCAAAGACTTTCTAGCCTCCCTTACGTCTAAAACTGGCTTAACAAAAGCCGACTTAACTTCTAAAACTCGCTTATGCCCGTATTATCCGTAATGTTTTAGGCTGGCTTAAAAAGAAAGCCGCTTTAAGATGCCGTTTTCTTAAGCACCGTTATCCCTAAGAACCGTAAGCTTACTTAATTTTAAGCCCACAATATTGGAGGCTTATGCCGGTATGCAACGTTTTAACGTAAAGATAGGCTTTATAAAGTCATACTTAAAGTTAAGATAACCTTTTTTATGCATCGCATCTAGATTAGGTTGTCTTTGTTAAGAAAACAATACATATGGCAACGTTAGAAACTTAGGAATTTGTTTTATTACCTACAAAATTTTCACCTGAATACTGATGCTGGTATGCACCGTTGATATGTTTCTTGACTCTCCTCTGCCACTGACATTACATGTTATGTCAATGTCCTCTGCGTTTTCGCGTTCTAAAGTGAATATAGACTTTCATAGTTAAGTTATCGCAAGTCCGTTTGCTTTTGAAAAAAATGGGTGAACGTGACCAAATAAAACGAAAACGGGAATCCAATTTTAGCAAAAATGAACAGCAGGTACTAATTTCCATTGTGAGTAAATATTCGCATATTGTAGAAGACAAAAAAACCGATAGAACATCAATGGACGCTAAGAGCAATGCATGGAAAGACAGAAAGGGAATTTAATTCTTCAAACTCAGAGGGAGTTTTTAGAAGCGGAGAAAAATTAAAAAAATGTTTTAACAATAAAAAACACGATTTAAGAATCATTGAGGCTGAAAAATCCAAAATGAGATATTTGCAAAAGGAAAAGGAACCTGATGAAACCTATGTGGATAGCGAAATCATTAGAGAGTTTTATGAAGGAGAAAAGAGAAAAGTAAAAAAGGTCTGGGCTGATGAAAAAAAATATATTACACAAACGGGTATGGGAACCTTGCCAACAAAGAAAAAGGATGAAAATGAAGATCTATTGCTTTCAATAATAAATAAAAAAACAATATATGGTCTGGACAGTCATCCTTTCGACAGTGATAACCAAAGTCCAATTATAAATAATGGGAATGTGAACATTGATTATATTTATGAATCAGACAATGATGATAATGAAGAGGTGAGTATTGATAAGATGAAGCTCCTTTTGTTTTTGGAATGGTAAGCTATAATAAATCATTAATAAACTATATTATTTGTGTTAGAGTAAGAAAAATGAGTGTTGTGGAACGCCGCAACGGTTGGAGAATGCAAACTGGAAGAGTGGTGCAGGATTCTCGGCAAAGCAATTGACAACCCCTTTAACTTCAGTGCTGAACAGGAATGAAATGGATGTATGTATTAATTTATTTAGGTACCAATTAAGTTACTCTTTGCTTATATTTAAAATTTAAATTAGGGACTTCATGTAATTTTATTAATACTTCATTCACAAGAAAAAGTAATGAAGATATAACTGGAGGAATTTTATGTGTAAGGTGTTTCAAAAAGAGATAATTACTTACTACTAAATTTCATAAGCAATACCATATACACAACTCTTGAATATCCATATTTTTTTCTATAATCTTAAGTAGTTGGCATAATTTAGGGAATTTAATACGTAGTTCAAAAATCGCAGTTTAATATTAAATATTTGTAAAATTATTAATGGATCACTCATTCAAATATTATGTTGGTTTAGTATTGCCCACACTGTATAAAAACTATGTGTTATATAAATTGGGTTATTTTTAGCTGTGCAATTATTGTTGTTTATTTTTAGCAGGCATCGTCCTCCGGGGAAAAGAAAAAAAATTGTTCTCGTAGAAGGCCTACCAATTCAGTAAAAATTCTGACTTCCTCAAAATTTGCTGAGAAATACGAGATATTGCTCGACAAAAGACTAATTCTTGTCACAAAACAAACAGAAGATTTTGAAGAAGAAGTAGCTTTTAAAAGAAGAGAGAGGAAACTCAAGTTGGAATTATTGCAATTACAAATTGAGGCAATAAAAAAGTAACTCTTAGTAAAATGTAATATTTACTTCATTTATTTTATAAATTTGTATTGTTGATATAAGCCGTTATGGTTGTTAAATAAGGATTAAGGGGATAATTGATAGGTAATACAACACCCTGTTAGACTGCTTTTTTAAAACTCCTAGAATGCTGTTTTTGTTCATAAATTTTTATGTAGGTTTTACATGAGCACTACATATGGCTGTAACTGTATATTATTATATTCCTATAAAATACATAACTTTTAACTAAATATAGTAGGTATCCTAAGATCCCGAAGCACCTGATATGGGAATTTATGTTAGGTAGGAATAGTTGCCAACTTCCTTTGTTAAATGTAAGCAAAATTTTTTCTAAAATTTGTTATAAATTTTGTGGGAAGAAATAAATATTTATAAATATTTTTTTATTTATTTTTCGTAGTTTATATTTAGTTACAAGAAAACACAATGAAATTCTGTTTTTCTAAATGTTTATTAGCCACATGTCGGGTTGCCAACATATTTCAAACAATAGTTAACTAAGCAGCAGCTTTGTTGTTAAAATCCATTGTGCAACCCAACAATATAGTTTTATATTAAACTACAAAAACCAACCCAAAAAAACTAGTCCATATTTTGAAAATAATTATCTATAAGATGTCTTCTATAATTAATCCCAACTCTTCGGTTATTCGGTACAACATCTGGAATTTGGGCTTGGTTAATTAAATACTCTAATACTTCTTCATTCATATTTTCTGGAAGTTGAGGAATATCTTCATTGGCCGCTATGGCAATGTTATGCAATACAGCTGTAGCAATTATTACACTCATGTTTGTATGCATTTTACATCTTAGACCATATGCAATGGTAGGGAAGCGCCTCTTCCAAACACCAAATGTACGTTCAATTACATTCCGTGTCCTAATGTGCCCTTCATTAAATAGAACTTCTCCTCTGGTGACTGGTTGGGCCAATGGTGTTAAAAAATACTCTCTTAGGGTGTAGCCACTATCACCTAAAAATAAACAGCGTAAGAAATAAAAGCAATTAGCACAAAAGGTCCCAGGTGATGGGTGGGAAAATTGAGCTTGGCACTAGATTAGCAAATTTTTGCAAATGTATCTGCAGCTATATTTTTTAACAGATTTATTTACTTTCTACCTTGATATTTGTTTCCAAGAATTTTAAATAAAATTTCAAAATTACCAACCTAACACAATTTTTCTAAAAATATAACTTTTATCCTTTGTCTTTAAAAAGTAACTCTATACCTAAGTTTTTACCTAAGAGTAAGCAATGGGGAAATTCCCCTCCTTCCATTCTAGCTCGTATACGACTGTTATTAAACATGGTCATGTCGTGTGTTGAACCCGGCCATCTGGCTACAATGTCCCTTATCTTAAGATGACTGTCACAAACGGCCTGTACATTTAGGGAAAAGTATCCCTTTCGATTACGAAATACTTCCCCATCTTCTCCACCTATAATCATAAAATGTTAATATGCCTATTATAAAATAAACAAAAAAAAAAAAACGTTTATTTTTTTGAGGAAAAAAAATCCAGAAAATTTTACAATTTTATAGGGATTTATCCTTTTAGTACAACACATAATACATTGAAGTTCAATACAGTCATATTTTATATAAAAAGATTCGAATTTGGTTTGGCTATTTATAGTTTTGTCAATTATTATTTATTATACAATGAAACGAGACAATACATGTAAGAAAAAAAATGACAGTGCTTACCTGAGGCTTAAAAAACCTCAAGTTCATTTTTAAATTCTAAAACAAAAAGTAAATATCTTAATTTATTATTTTTACTGCAGTAAGTGGCCTCGCCAATGTCACTATTGATGTATTTGCAGATTTGGCTACACTTTTAAGAAACTATTAGCTTGGTACCTACCCGGGGATTGAATTTTAATGTGTGTTCCATCTACACAGCCTATAACTCTTGGGAATCTGGCAATGGAATAAAAATCATTTTGAATGGCTAGACATTTCTCTCGAGTAGGCATCTTTATATAATTGGGTGCTAGACTGGCAATTGCATATGACACCTTCTTTATAATACGGGATGTCGTTGTTTGGTGCATCCCCATGAAATCTCCGATACTAATTTGATGATTTCCGCATGCATAAAATCTTAGTGCTGTTAGAAGTTGGTTAATTGGCGAAAGGCTATTGTTTCTGAAATAAGGCAAAATAGTTTGACATATTTTATTAGATGTTAAGATTTTGTTATGTGAAAGTATGTCTAAACACCAAGCTTAACTCATTGTCCTATAAACGATCATCTCTGTACTTACAAATCATTATTAAATTCCAATAAATGTTCAATTTCTTGTAACACCTGTAAAACTGTGTGTTTTCGCAAGCGAAATCGACGAAAAAACGATAAATTGTCCAGAGTATCAAAATACTCTTCCCTGGTATATTGTCTTCGTGGAAACCCCATTTCAATTATGTCCATAACATCAAGATCGTCTTCCACAAAAATAGCATCTTCCGCTTCCATATTTTATTTGAGCAGATGAAGCAAAAAAAGATAATAATCCAAACACGATTCTTTGCACTAATTATTTTCCAGAAAACCCAAAATTCCTTTTAAAAAATAATGTATTTCTCGTTAGATGACAGTAATGACACAAGTCATAAAATAAGAACAACTTAACGTTCTAAAGTCCAGGATTTTGATAACTTAAAATTAAGAACAACTTATGCTTGTTATGTTGATGATGCATAAGAATTTTGCGACTTAAGTCGAAAAGTTCTACTAAGTAACAAATTATGTGAACGGTGCATACCGGCATTAATATCGGACTTAAGATTTGCATCTGCGCATTTAAAAAATTAAAAAAACAAACAGTAAAATCCAAAACTTTTAACAATTATTTTCAAACACAGCACAAACTGTAATAATAGACCTTTGCTTTTGTAAGCTTTAATTAGCAGAACTTGGCTAAAACTATACTGACATGACAGACTTATAAACTAATAAATAGATTACAAACAGGTTACAATTAATATATAACAAGTAAATAAGGTATCAGGTAATATACATATATAAGTAATGCATACAGCAATAATTAATAATATAATTATTATATTACACAAAGCACATGAAACGAAAAATAAGGTTACAATGTTACAAATTTCTTCCTCTGTACTCTACCATGACTCTACCACTTGACGGCCTCAGTCTCTGAGCAAAAAAGAAGAGAAAAATGTGACGTTGCCAAATCTTAAGGAGGCTCAATTAAACCCGACAATAATTGTTTCGGTGCTTACCTTAAATTAGTTAAGCGAGTAAGAAATTAAGTCAATTTTAGTTAAGCCAGCTTTTCTACATCACGGAGAATACGGGCGTTAAAACTTAATTTTATGTTCTTGTAAAATCTATCTAATCTTTTTATGGTATTTTTTTCAAAAGGCTGTAATCTAAATAATATAGGTTAGGTACGGGCAACACAGCGTTCCCACTACACTAAACTAGAAATTTCCCTAAATTTTGCGACGTTGTCATGATTAAATTATAATAACCTCGGATTAGGTAACTTTAGCGCGGTGCACTGAAATTAAAATTAATCACGAGTTAAGTTTAACTCTCGGGTTATGTATTACTAAAGTTAAAGCAAGTCGGTGCACTTGGCTACAAGTGAGTTTAAGAAATTAAGTCAACTTCAGTTAAGCCAGCTTTTCTACATAACGGAGAATACGGGCATTAGCCTTCATAACTGAGGGCCCATAATTAAGTAAGCTTAAGGTTAACGGTGCTTCAGAAAACTGTATCTTAAAGCGGCTTTAACACCCAGCTTAAAACATTACAGAGAGTACAACAATGACGATAATTGCGTTATCGTCATTGGAGTACAATATCATTTGTCTTTGTTGCTTTAAAAGTTTTTTTTTGCCAATACGCCATCTAAAATCTCATCGTCGTCGCTTCGTTGACTTCACAATAGAGCCCCAGTTTTGAGAATGTAGTTTTAATAAATAGCCCTTGTGCCTATTACACATATTTTAAAAAGAAGACGAACTTTTAAGAGTTTTAAGGTTAGGTTACTGTTTTTTTGTATGTTTTTTCTACTTTTTCAGTTTATATTATATAAAATTTAAAATATAAAATATAGTAGGTTATCTGTTGTCGTTGTATACGGCTCGACTCTTGTTCTTAGCTGTACGTTTTGTGGTGTTCGATCTTAAAGTGATTGGAATAGCTTATCCTAAATTATATTTTTTTGCATCAGGTTAGTCATGCAAATTTTAATTATTCTTGATAATTTTGTTCCTAGACATCACGCATCTTGCATCCTGCATGTACCTACTCATTGTGTTGTTTAGGTAAATGATAAAAGTTGTGCATTTATATTATTTATAATTAAATTTTTATCCACCTAATATTATTACTTTAGATTACAATAAAAATGTTTAATTAGTTTATTTATTGCTTCTTTGATACAAGGTAAGGTACAACTTGAATCTGGAATAGATGATAGAAAAAGGCCGGTATTTTGTGTCATTTCTAGCCCCGAGAAAGAAAGCTCCACAGAAATTTAAAAAGGCCTTCCAAATCCTAAGCCTTTCCTGGCCAAATCTGGATGATTGGTCACCTTAACACTCTTATTTATAATATACAATTGTTGATATAAATACCAACATTTACAATTTCTAGAATAATGGATTTTATTTAAAAATGTATTAGCTAAACACTTGGCTAAACACAATGTTGTAGGTCTCCAAGTGTTTGGTAACGAAAATTTATAGCGATATAATATTTTTTTTTTAGGATTCTTCAACAATGCAGGCAATAGAAGAATTAATAAAATCTCAAGAACATTCTACTCATTGCTACATATGTGATGCTAAACTACAACATAGTAACATTGCTGCAACTCATTACCAATCCAAACGACATCAAAATAATGTTACAGCCTATAGGGAAACCTTGGAAATTTGTCATCAGACTAAATCAAGCCAAGTGCTTGAGAAGGTTAAACCATCTGCTAGAGCTATTCAAAAAACAGTACACTGTAAAATCTGTAATGTTAAATATGACATAGATGCATCCAATCAGCATCACCAAGGAGCTGAACATAAAAAGTAAATTTATTTTTTATCAAGTTTAGAGAATGATAGAACCGAGGATAGAACATGCTCACTAGTAATATAAAAAATGTAAATCAAATTAAATGAAATCTCTAGTAATGGTTTGGTTGACCACAACAATATTATAATGTAAAATTTACAGCTTCTATATAATAATTTTAAAATGGCTTCAGCACAGTCACAGGTTTAGTTTAAAGATAAGAAATGGATAATATAGAAATTTCAAACATTGGTCTCTTTCAACAAAATCGAGTTCCAGTAGTGCTGCTTTATATGGAGTGGGTCTCACTCCTACCCGAGTAATTGCTTAGTGAGCTACTATTTTTTTTTAATAAGGCTTTTCCTTTAGTAATTTTCTCATCTTGGCATCAAAAAGTTTGTTGCTTGGTAATGTCTTAAGGCCTATAGATAGGTTATTGTAACATTTGATATCAAGACACTCATAGGATTTCTAAACAACCTTTTAACAATTAAAATTACGAACACAAAAGATTGCTGATCCTTGTGGGGTATGAATGAACTGGGTTTTGTTGTTTATACTGGGTGCGTCAGTAAGGTGATCATCTTGGATAGCACCCAAATTATAAGGAACACAAATAAAAATTGTTGAGTTTACCAAAAGGCATATCGTAAAAATATTTTACAGCATACCTACCTACTGGGTGGCCCAAAGTTTGTTTGTTTTTTTAGATGAAACACCCTGTATATTTTTAGTTAGTTTATTCAGTAGGTAAAGAAAGACTTGATATCCGTCTTTTATGTTTTTTAATTTGCTTCCGCCTTCTCAAGTAATTATTTTTGTGCTGACTCGTTAAAAAAATCATAACTATCTATGCATTCAAGGGTAAACAAAATTTATACTATAAATACCTTAAGATATGTGGTACACATTCATACTTCTGTTTTTAAAATTTATGATACTGAATGTTCATAGTGACTAGACAAATTCAGCTAATTTAAACATGTAATATTTCAATTTTTTTAAATAAAACCCTGTATTTTTTAACTGATGTGGTTTATCTTTCAAATACGTTTATTTTTTATAAAACATGTTATTCCATGGTAGAGAAAATTAAAGTCTTACTTGTTATATTTCACAATTATAATTCAGTTGCCTGTCACGTGTTTCGACCCTTGCGGATCATTATCGTAGGAGTACAAGACAATACTAAATTCTACGTGTAGTTACAAAGTTAATATCTAATTAATAGTAATGGTAAACATGTCATTAAAATAAAATTAGGGAGATGAAGTGAATTGACAGACAGATTATGGGTTATTTTGGTCCTTAATTTTCAGGTATTGGCCAAAAGTACAACTAAGTTACAGGTGTGATTATAGAGGTATTTACATCTAAGTAATAAAATTAAGAAAATTATATCATGTATACAGTACGTCCACGGATGGGGTTTACAAGAGGACAAATAGACTAAAAATTGAAAGATACGAAATAAAGTCACTCTTAATAGTATTAATAAACGTTTTTGCTTGTCTAGAAAATACGATTCACCATAAGAAACTTCAATTTTTTTATACAGGGTGGGTAAAAACTGCAAAAATGTTGTTTTGCTTAAGAGTAAACATACTTTATTTTGAAATATACGAAAAAAATCCACTCTTAATGAATGTGTTTTCTACACAACAAACCAAAGTAGAACAATTCATTAAAAGGTTTACCTATGTAAAAATTATTTCCCAAAAAGTATTCGCTGGCACATTTTGACTGGTGAACCTAGTTAAAATAATAATGACACTTAAGGTGATAGGTACTTGTTGTCAATGTCTTTATTTAATGAAGTTATTATTTAAGTAGAAATGCCATCTACTGAACAAAGAGTTTTTATAATACAATGTTATGGGGATGGTCAAATTCATACCGCTACGTCATGGAACAATTTACCGAGAAATTTGTAGGAATCCCAATAACTAGGGTGACAATCTGCAAGTTAATAAAAAAGTTCCAGAGAACTGGTTCGGTTTTGGATCTCAAAAAAAAAGAAGAAATACGACCGTGATGATGCTGCTACAGTCTTAGTTCCTCAATCTGTTGAAGAAAATCCTATGACGTCCCTTAGAAATCGTGTTACTCAGTTGGAAGTTGTGAAAAAAAGTCAAATTCAGAAGATCCTTAAAGCAAATAAATTGTATCCGTATAAACCGCACTTTAATCAAAGATTGGAAGAGGGAGATGACGCGAAACGACTTGATTTTTGCTTGTCGATAGGAGACAAAATTTTAAGTGGAAATGTTGATTTTTATAAATGTATCATGTTTTCTGATGAAAGTACATTTTCTACCAATGGAACCGTTGCAACCCAGCACGTTAGGTACTGGTCTTTAGAAAATCCCGAATTCAGAATTATGACGAGAAGACAATACCTATTTCACAAAAGTGAACGTGTTGTGCGCGATATCCATCCATGGCATCATAGGGCCATATTTTTTTGATAACACGTGCAATAGATTATCATATTTAGAAATGCTGGATACATTTTTCAATGATGAACTCGAAAATCTACCATTAAAATTTCGACAAAATATGTATTTTCAGCAAGATGGTTGTCCAGCCCATTTCGCTGGTGAGGTTAGAGAATAGCTTGACCGCAGATTTGATCCAAGGTGGATTGGCAGGAATGGCCCAGTTTTGTGGCCCCCAAGAAGCCCCGACTTAACCTTGGTGGATATGTTTTTATGGGGCCGTTTAAGACAAATTGTTTTTGCTACCGCAGTACCAAATGATATTGAAGTGCTGAAGGGCAGAATTATCCAGGCTGTCCAATCGATATCTCAGGAAGAAATCAGAAATTCTTTCACTTATTTGAGAAAGCAATTAGAAAAATGTGTCGAGTATGTGGGTGGAGCTTTTGAATTATAAAATCGTTATCGTATTCTTTTCATGTCAATAAAAATGTTCGTATTATTATTATTATTATAATTACTTCATTAAATAAAGACATTGACAACAAGTAGGTATCACCTATTCATTATTCAAGTAAAAACGTTTATTAAGAATAACTTTTTTTCGTATCTTTTATGATAAAGTATGTTTACTCTTAAGCAAAATAACACTTTTGCAGTTTTACCCACCCTGTATAAAAAAATTGAAGTTTCTTATGATGAATCGTATTTTCTAGATAAGCAAAAACGTTTATTAAGAGTGACTTTTTTTCGTATCTTTCAATTTTTAGTCCATTTGTCCTCTTGTAAACCCCACCCGTGGACATACTGTATAATTATGGGTTTTTTCGTTCATAATTATTAAGAGTGTTTATTGTATATTTATCCTAAGTTATTAGACTATTAAGTATTAGATTGGCACCTGAAGGTATTTCAATTTGATTATTAACAACATTACATCGATTTTTTAAGGCTTTTTTGATTGCTAATGTTTCTAATAGGTTGAGTTTTCTACCCGTGTCAAGCAACTGAATTATAATTGTGAAATATAACAAATAAGACTTTAATTTCCTCTACCATGGAATATTAATTTCACCAAACTTGTAGCCCTTCACAAATCAATTAAACATGTTATTATCTAAATCTTATAGTTTTTGAAATAATTTGAAATTTATCCTACATAGGCTAGGCAAAATAGGTAATTTTATTATTCAATTCACTTTCAATGTTAATTGAACCCTTGATGTGCTTGACTGCTTCTTATTTTTTAATCCAGAGCGCTGTGGATAGCATAAAATGCTGACTTTTGCTTGAGAAAAATATGTTTTTACTTTTGCATTTGCTACTTTTTCTTTTGCATGCGTTAGAAAAATTACTTTCTACTAACCCAACGCTAATACATATTTGTTTTTAAAAATATTTTTCTCAATTAATGCCAGAAATAAAAATACTTGAATTATTTGAAAGTTACCTGTTATACTTTACTTTAAATTGTTTATTGTCGAAGGAACATAAACAATCCTGTTGAGAAATAGTCATTAAACTAATAATCTGATAAAGTACTCTTAAGTCTTTTAAAAAAATTTATAATCCTAATCCTATATCACAAATTGGAAAGGTCAGGTTTGTAAAGGGTTTAATATATTTAGTAGGTATAATAGTCATAACTCTTCCATGAAATAATTAAAACTCCATATTCAGAAGTAACTGATCCAGCTACACACGGTTATTCTTGAACAAAGTAAGACTATGGAAGGAAAAATTACTAAAGACTATAGAAGGAAATCAAAACAAGATTAATGCACTCGAAAGCGAAGTTAGAGATCTTCGAGCTGAAATCTCAGTGCTTTAGGAGAGAGAACATACCGCTCGCCCTATAATTGACGGTGGAGAACAGCGCGACTCTGAAACTGTTTTTAAGGAACTACAGGACCGTGCAGCAAGGTCCAAGAATATAATTCTGCATGGTGCCCCCTGAAAAAGATTCGGAAAACATTTCTGAAAGAGTAAGGCAAGACAACCAATTAATAAAGGACGTGTTGCAATCCATTCATGTCGAGCCTGGTAACCTAAGACTGCCAGGTTGGGAAGGAGCACCGGCGACAAAAGACCACTAAAGGTTATCTTTTCTACACCAGAAACTGCACAAAATGTCTAAAGCAGAGGCGAGCTCTTGCCGAAACCAATTCTAGTTATAACGATACTTTAATATCTTTATACATAAAACCTGCAAGATCATACAACATGTACTACCAAAACGTCAGGAGCTTAAACACTAAAGCTGAGGAATTTTATCAATCTGTTTCTAATAGTGAGTATGGCCGTGTGCCTGAGTGAGACATGACTTTCATACAAGGTCAAAGATTCTGAACTTTTTCCTGATGAAAAGGTAGTGATACGGAATGATAGACAGGGACACACACAGAGGTGGTGAGTAGCAGTTGCCATTCGAAAAGAAATGCGAGTAACTACATTGGACTTAAATGGCCTACTGCAAACTGTACATACTATTAACTGTGTTGGATGTATGATTGTTCTTGATTCCGTTTCTGTTATTTTACTCTTATTCTATATTCCGCCTACTTGTACCTTGGGCTACTATCTTGGTGTGTTTGAATTTATTGAGTCATGGGAGCTTGTATTTGGTAAAAACTCGGTAATGATGGGTGACTTCAATATCCAAAATTTTCATATGACAGAATATATCAATGACCCAAAATGTGACTTGCAAGTAACTTTATGGATTTGTATTCGTTTAGGCAGTCCAATGACATTCCTATTGTTAACGGAAGGTACTTAGATCTAGTATTTTCCAGCTTTAAAACTGCATAGTAAGGAGGGCTGATTGTCCTGTGGTTAATGAGGATGCCCATGATCCGGCATTATCAGTAGATCTTAAGCTCGAGACAGATCGATCCTGTGGTTTTACCATAAATATTTAAGACCAGTTTAGATGTCTAGAAGATTTTTTGGCAGCTCCATTATGTAATAGCTATTTATGTATCAAGGGCGTTACGGGGACTATAATGCCCTGAAGGTAGAAATAGCCCGAGGGCCTCTGGCCCGAGGGATAGGTTTCTGCCTGATGGGCATTATAGTCCAGTAAAGCCCGTGGTGCATACAATGCTTTATGTTTTACCTAAAAAAGAGTTTTTCAATGACTAATTACATTATTTATTCGCAATATAAAAAATAAGTTGCACCTGTACCTGTATACGTAAGTAGATAATGACTGGTGTTAAGTTTGACTTTGATGTTTCTGTCAGTTAGTCAGTTGGCATTTTTTATTTAACGATTTGCTCAAAATGGAAGAAATTCCACAAAATATAAGAGAAAAGGTCATAAAAGCGACCGAAAATCTTTTGCCAGTTAAATCAAGGCAACAGTATGATCGGGAGTATGGCATATTTGGTATTTGGAAAGATACGAACACAATTCTTCAAATAACCGAAAACGTTTTAATGGCATATTTCCAGGAACTGGTAAGTTATTGATTTTATTTTAATACATATGTTTAACAAACTTTATTATTTTTAGTCGGAAAAATACAGTCCGAACTCTCTCTGGACCAAGTATTCTACCCTAAGGTCTACGTTGATGGTCTATGAAAATATAGACATTTCGCAATACCATCGTCTCATATCTTTTTTAAAAGTTAAGTCGAAAGGATACGTCCCGAAGAAGTCTAAAGTTTTGGAAGGAGAACAAATATTAAAATTTATTAAGAAGGCTCCTGATGATATCTACTTGGTACACAAAGTCATATTGGTAATGGGTGTTTTTGGAGGTTTAAGACGAGATGAGTTGGTCAAAATGACCATTGATGACATTGAAGATAGAGGAACAGTCTTGGTTATAAAGGTACCAGAAACTAAAACTTCAACTTCAAAAAGTTTTACTATCATCGAAGAAGATTTAGGCGCTTTAAATTTAATAAAAAAGTATACAACATTAAGACCAGCTGGAATAAAGGAGCGAAGATTCTTTCTTACCTATAGAAAGGGTCGATGTACAGTACAACCCATTGGAAAAAATACCATAGGAAGCGTCCCAACATTGATCGCAAAATTTTTAAAACTGGATAATGCAGAAGCTTACACCGGCCACTGTTTGCGTCGCACATCGTCAACTTTACTTGTTGAGGCAGGTGCTTCGTTTGAAACGCTAAAACAACATGGGAAATGGAAAAGCTCTTCAGTAGCTGAAGGATATATAGAAGAAAGTATTTCATCCAAAAACAAAATAGCCAAAATGATTGCCAATTCAGTTAATTCCGAGGTTAATTCCGTAGCGACTATTGAAAATTCTTTAATAGACTGTTCTTCTATACAAAATAGCGTTAGTGCTACCACCGCTGCTACCATCACAAAAAACACCGACCATTCTATAGTGGGATCAGCTACATTTTCCGGGACATTTCAAAATTGTAATTTTTATTTTGGAAATAAAGTTTAATTTTTAGTATTGTTTAAAGAAAAAATTATTTTTTGTATAAACTTGATCTTTATTGTGAGAGAAATAAAATTGGATAAGCAATAAAATTTCCATATTAGCGCATTAGGGTAATATAAGCGGGCATTATCATAATGCCCGCTTATAATGCCCTAGGTGTGATAGCAGGTATTATTGCTATCATAACATATTCCGTTTCTAAGGTATTATAGATCAATAATAGATAGGTAAAACATAAAATATTTAACTTTTCATTAAATCAGCAACGATATCCCAAACGATGGAAAGTATCTAAGATATGTTCAGCATTTAACAATGGGAATAGAGGACAAGTCGAAAACTATAGACCCGTTTCGCTTATTTGTGGGTTCTCAAAAGTTTATGAAATGACCTTATATCGACACATAATGCATAAGATTGAACCGTTCTTATTAGTGCGTCAGCATGGCTTCTTGGCGGGTCGGTCAAGAACTACTAACCTGACTTGCTTTTCCAATTTTCAATATAAAGTAGTTGTTTTTAGAGGCCAGGTTGATGTGATCTTTACCGACTTCACAAAGGCCTTTGACAGGATATACCACAAAAGACTATTAAATTACAAGTTTGGCGTGACAAAATTTTTTATAAATTTCTTTAGAATATATTTAGAAAACAGAGCGCAGTATGTACAGTACAGGGTATCCCATTTTTGACACTTTTATGGGGTATCTCCGTAACTGTTGGTGCCATCAAAAAAGTAATAGTGCCATGTGTTCTTTTTGGGTCAAACTTGAAATGGTAAAATCAAAATTTGAAAATTTTCGCTCGTTTAAGAGATACGGGGTAAATAAAAAAATTGACAATTTCAAAATTACCCTATATTTTCTTAGTTAAAAGAGATACAGAAAAATGTGTTATACAAAAGTTTTGAAATTGTCAATTTTTTTATTTTCCCCCGTATCTCTTAAGCGAGCGAAAATTTTTCAAATTTTGATTTTACCATTTCAAGTTTGACCCAATAAGAGCACATGACACCTATAATACTTTTTTGATAGCACTAACAATTACGGAGACCCTATAAAAGTGTCGAAAATGGGACACCCTGTACAATGGGTTCAAATCGCAGCTGTTTGGAGCTACTTCAGGGGTTTCTTAGGGGTCAAACCTGGGACCACTCTTATTTCTTATATTCATAAACGATATTTAGAATGTAATTGATGTGGAGTATCAAATAATTTGCTGATGATCTGAAATTGTATGTTTCAGTTAGGGCTTACTCTGACTGCGAAAAACTACATAATAATGTCAATTATTCCACTTAAGTTATGCAGGTCAGTGGCCAAACTTGATCAATGTACACACTATGGTCATCTTTAAGGGTAATGTTTTGCGCAGAACACGATGGGCAGTTTACCCCTAAAAAGCCAAAAACACCCTTTCTAAGGTCGTTTTTGAGCAAATAATTGCCGATAGGCTCGCGAGTGTTTCTGCTGATGTAAGTTTGGAAGGGTGTATGGAGATGTTGCCTGCGTGTTTTGGCAACAGTTGCAAACCCTGCGGGTAGGGGTGAAGGGGGGTTCTGTTTTAAATGGTATTAATCTTTATATGCATTTATCTCCTATAATCTGTTACTTTAAATGAAATTTAAAAAAATACCCTAAAAACAAATAACAATGGTACGTACCGGGTGAACAACTAAGAATGATCGCCGGCTATATCTCAAAATCTGGCAGTCGTAGAGCTTTCAGGCAAAATATTTTTAGTAAAAGTGCCCAAGAGAAAATGTTGGAAATGGTTATCGAGTTTGTAAAATGTCCGCAAGGGGGCGTCACAGTCATGACCAGGGCAAATATTAAGATTTTCTTCGTGTTTTGACTAAATAAGAGGTACCGAAAACATCTTAGTTTTAATCCTTACATATTTCGTTATAATTTTTATTCTGCACACATTTTTATATCTAGTGAAATAAAGTGGTGGGGGAAATTAAAATGTTTTTTACATAAACTACGATTACTCTCATTTGGCATACCCGATTTTAACAAACATGGTCTCATTTAAGAGAGGAGTATTTTATCTACAAATTGCACTTTTGTTATTATATTCTTGAATTGTGCCTTCGCCGCTAGATGGCGTTAACTGAAATATAAGCGAATATTAGGCTTTTTCGCAACAAAGTTAAATACAATGATAGGCATGTTTTAACAGGATCTGATAGAGAATTAATTCCTAACATTTTCGTAAAAACTTCATATTTTTATCTTTTATAGAATCGGAGTTATTGACCAAAATAAACTAATATAACGTATTCTTCCGTTTTAGGGGTGATTGTGGTTTACATATTGGATGTGTTTCGACACATTAATTATAAATGAACAGACAGTTACAAAAAGTGTTAGCTATAACGATAGAAATATTTTCTTAAACTCCTACCTATATTTTCACTTTTTAAAATATATTATTTATACTGCGATTTACTTATTTAAAAACGCACACTAAAGATTTGATGAAAAATATATTATTGACGGCCCAAGTCTTCAAAATGACGTTCATCATTGGTAATGCAAGCCTGCAACCTCTCACGCGTAGATAAAACAACAGTTTCAATTTTCGCAACGGATATATTTCTTAACGCCGATGTAATTATCTCCATCATATTTTCTCTCGTTGGCCGGTTTGCAAAAACAATATCCTTGACTCTCCCCCACAAATAATAATCTAGCACGGTCAGGTCTGGTGACCTAGCTGGCCAGGGAAATAAACTGCCCCGTCCAATTCACCTGCCAGGATATGCCCGATCTAGGAACTCCCGGACCTTTATAGCAAAATGCGCCGGACACCCATCGTGCTGAAAAAACATGTCACGGCGAACATCCAAAGCAACATCTGCTAAGAGAAGCGGCAGTTCATTTACTAAAAAAATTTAAATACACCTCTCCAGTGAGAGTTTGGTGAAAGAAAACGGGTCCAATAATTTTACCCCCCAGAATGCCGCACCACACGTTTACCGACCAGCAACCTTGATGCTGCACTTCCTGCATCTAACATGGATTTGTCCTGGACAAATAGTGCATATTATGTAGGTTCACACTACCATCGCTTCTAAATATTGCCTCGTCCGTCCATAGAATATGATACAGCATTTCGGGGGTTTCCGCTACCATATTTAATAGCCATAGGCAATGGTCTAGTCGGCGATCGAAATCTTCAGCTATAATAGTAAAGCCTGGTGAAGAACGATATGATATGGATGCATCCTAAAAAATAATTTGGCAAGTGTGAGAACAACTCACGCGCACGTTCCGTAGTAGGGTTGCTTGGACTAAACTCTTTGTTTCTTATAAGGTGTTGATAGACTGGCAAGAAAATTCGCGGAAGTTACACTGTGTCACTAGTCTAAAGATCTTCCGCGACGTTCATTAAGTCCACTGACGACGCCGTTTAGACTAGTGACACACTGTAACTTTCGCGAATTTTCTTGCCAGTCTATCGGCACCTTTTTAGTTTTAGCTGTATTACTCTCAAACATATATTTTTGAATATTTCTGTCAATATCTCGAATATTACACAGAAAAAAATAAAATTTTCAAAATTTACTTGTGATCTTTTAATATGTTTACGACCGTAGTCTGGCAAATTCTTAACTCTCTAGCTAGGGTTCTGGTGCCCACATATGGATCAAATACAATATACGCCAACACATTTATAATATTTTCTTCCGTTCGGCCTCTGGGTTGCGTTTTATGCAGAGAAAGGCGAAAAGATCCGCTGGTCTTGAGCCTTTCCGCAAGCCTACAAAAAACCCCGCTCGTATGATGCACTCTTTCAGGAAATTGTATGGCGTAAACCCTGGAAGCGACTGTCTCATTTCGCATGCATTCGGAATAAACGCCTATCATATCGAATGCCTCGTCATTTGTATACCGCATATTAATAAAAAAAGTTTTCCTGGACACAATAAAAACCAACGATCTCAGTGAAAAAACTAACTTATTAGATATTTTGACAGCGAGCCATTTTAACATAATATATTTGTTTTATTTTTCACAGCCTACTCTTAATTTAAATGATACAGGTTGCTAGAAAACGCCTTTAAAACGGAATAATACGTTATATTAGTTTTTCCACTACTAACCTATAACATCGCCATTATTGACCGATTATTAACGCTAGAAATCGTTTTTCTCTACCTTATAAGTCATTATTGACCATGGTCAATAATAAGCCATTGAAATCCATTATTGACCGATCTTTGACCTTAACCGAATTTTGTTTGAACGCAGGTAACTTGATTTTTTAATTCTACAACATCAATTCATTGTGGTTAGGCAACCAGATAATTATCAATACATATTAGATTACTTGATATTGTAAAATATCGATACAATCAACATTTTTTCTGCTTCCATCCTTAATTCGGGAGGTGTACACATAATAGTATCACTAACATTTTCTTCGCTCATTTTTAAAAAAAACGCAAAACTCGTGAAATCTGATGACACAAATGAACACAAATTGACATTGACAAAGCCACCTGACAAAACAACAAAATATTTTGCCAATTCCAAAGCGCAGGTAACTTGAATAAAAAATATACTTATACGTACCTATAATTTTTTATAATTATTATTAATACTATAAAGATAAATGTCATATAAAAGTTTGTAGTAGTGGAAAAAATAATATTATAACCACGGTTTAGACAGCTTATTATAGCCCTCGCGTCTTAAATCCCTCGTTGCTTCGCTCCTCGTGATTTAAACTCGCCGCTCGGGCAATAATGATGGCTGTCTAAACCTTGGTTAATAATATACTATTATTTTGGTCAATAACTCCGATTCTATAAAAGATGAAAATATGAAGTTTTTACGAAAATGTTAGGAATTTAATTCCCTATCAGATAGAAGCCTAATATTCGCTTATATTTCAGTTAACGCCATCTAGCGGCGAAGGCAAAATTCAAGGATATAATAACAATAGTGCAATTTGTAGATAAAATACTCCTCTCTTAAATGAGACCAGGTTTGTTAAAACCGGGTAGGCCAAATGTGAGTAATCGAAGTTTATGTAAAAAAACATTTAAATTCCCCTCACCACTTTATTTCACTAGATATAAAAATTTGTGCATAATAAAAATTATAACGAAATATGTAAGGATTAAAACTAAGATGTTTTCGGTACCTCTTATTTAGTCAAAACACGAAGAAAATCTTAATATTTGCCCTGGTCATGACTGTGACGCCCCCTTGCGGACATTTTACAAACTCGAAAGCAATTTCCAACATTTTCTCTTGGGCACTTTTACTAAAAAATATTTTGCCTAAAAGCTCTACGACTGCCAGATTTTGAGATATAGCCGGCGATCATTCTTAGTTGTTCACCCGGTACATACATTGTTAAAAATGAAAATTTTACAAATTATTTCAGAAGACGTCTGAAATTACGCTATATTGAGTTTTGTTAAGTTTAATTTTTCAATAATATTTGAATCTTTATAGCTTGTAAATGGCAATTTTTTTCTGTAATTTAAGATTATAGAAAATATTTAGGTATATACAGGGTGGCCGTTTAGTGTGGCAAAGTAGAATAGCTCCGTTTGTATTTATAATACACAAAACATGTTAATATAAAAGTTGAAGGTCAGTAAGTGAGTTATAACGTAAAATTATATTTGACTCTATACTCTATAGGGTGGCTTAACAAAGGAACAAGATTTTTTTTTAAATAGAACACCCTATATCTTACCATATTTTTGGTTTCTACATAAAATTACAATTATTTTTCTTTAAGAGCATTATAAGTCTAAACGTAATAGTTTCCGAGATATCGACTTTTGAAGTACTGTATTTTCGGATTTTGAGTTACATCCGGTTTAACCGGAAGTTGACACTTTTAGGATGGTCATAAAAAAGTAAGATAGGGACACGTAAGCCGTTTTGCTCTAAGACGTACCGTTATGCAGTTAGAAGCTGTCAAAGTTCAAGAATGTCATTTTCCAAAAGTCGATATCTCGGAAACTATTATGTTTAGACTTATAATGCACTTAAAGAAAAATAATTGTAATTTTATGTAGAAACCAGAAATATCGTAAGATATAAGGTGTTCTATTAAAAAAAAAATTATTGTTCCTCTTTGTTGAGCCACCCTATAGAGTCAAAAATAATTTCACGTTATAACTCACTTACTGTCCTTCAACTTTTATATTAACATTTTTTGTGTATTGTAAATACAAACGGAGCTATTCTACTTTGCCACACTAAACGGTCACCCTGTACATACGTTCTTGTTTTCTAATACTCATTGAGTAAATAAACCTATATTATCTATATTTTTGTAAGTTTGCATATACCTAGGCACTTTCTTCTGTCTCAAAATAAAAATGCTCACTCGGTATAAATCATTGATATGCATAGATTGGACACCGTCCAAATATAAGAAGTCCGATCACTTCTTTGAAGTATTGAAAACGCCGGCGGTGACCTCGAATCGCACCGAGAAGCGCCTACGAGGGAGATACGGGAGTCATTCAGTAGGAACGGTGGCTTGGCCGCTTGAATATTTTTATACGAGGGAGTTGTGGTAATAAATACTAAACACAAATCGTACCGAAAGTAGCTACTTTAGGAACGATTTTTTTCACTTTCGATACGATTTGTTTACTTTCGGGTCTACTATTGTTACTTTCGGGACGATTTTGGGTTTCTATGTAAACGGCTTTGACAATAACATGAACATTGCACTATATTATGACAGCGCTTGTCACGTATTATATATTTTTTTAACATACAAAACAACTACAGAAAAAATATTGTACGTAACACGATCCAAAAGTGAACTCGCAGGATTTCAGGACTCGCCTACGGCTCGCCCTGGAGTTCCTACTCATCCCGTAAAATATTACTTTCGGAACTTTGTTACGTAAATTACTATTATCTACTTTCATTTAGTAATATGAATTTTACAGTTCTGTAAATCGTTTTGTAAGGGCATCTATTACAGCACTAGTGCTGTAATAGATGCCCTTACAAAACGATTTTTAATAGCAGGTGCATTTTTATTTTTAAAAATGCCTTTTGCCAAATATTTTTATTCATAGATGAAAGTAGATAAAATTTTGTACAATATTCTTGTTGTAAATTCATATAACTACACTCGATGTTTGATTAAACTCGGCTGACGCCTCGTTTAACAACTTTAGCATCTCGTGTTGTAATATGAATCTTTACAACACTTATATCGTAAATAACTATTATTTAAATATACCTGTTTGACAGCATAATCAATACATACATGGAAATTCATAGTTAAAATAAATTAACGAAACGTCGGCATGGTGTGTAATATGTCCCACTAAATCTACTTTGCATCTTACTCAAAGGAAGTAAACAATCCTTTTTACTTACCTTATTGGATCTTTAGGGCACCGAAATAACGAAAAACAATTATCAGCACAACAATAAGAAAAACTCTCAAGGTGATTCGCCTCCATCATAAGTAAGCTAATATTATACTAATTATAACGTGGCAGCATACGAAAACTCTTCGCCGAGAGCGCTGTGGATTAAAGTATGCACTTGCAAAAACTAATCCCCAGCCATACGCCGCTTGAGCGTTGACTCGCTGGGCGCGGGGTAGGGCGTCGGCAGGGGAGAAATTTACAGCGGCAAGAGCAAGTGAGCGGACTTCTTATATTTGGACGGTGGATTGGATAGCTATAGGTTATTGCCTGCGCGTTAAAAGGCTTAAATATCATGGGCGAAAAACGTGTCCGCTTGCCAGGTTTCTGCGACGATAGATGTATTCGGCGCATGCGCACTATTATGTTGCTACTCCTTGTTTGTTTATTATTTGTCGCTCGCCTGAACGTACCACAGGACAGGACGAAACACGGAGTCGTTTGTTGCTTACTTGCATTGTTTACGTGAAGTTGTCAAGTTGAATATCGCTTTGTGATTATACTGCTTTTTTGACTATATTTTGTGTAAATTTATAAACAGTGAACATTTTATTTGTAATTAGGACATTGTGCGGCCAGTGGGTCAGTTTTTACTGTGATCTACTAGTCTATGCTGTGATTAATTAATGCCAAATACGAATGGTTGTATTCTTCCGTTTTGCCCAAACACATAGAGATAAATTAAAAGCTTGTAACAAATAATGTTTTACGATGTAGTTCATTTGGTATTTACCAATATCTGGACAAACATTTCAATTTTTATAAAGTATTAAAGGTCTGTTCAATAATAAGGTTTTAAAATGACATAAGTACCACGAATTTAAGTGAAGTAAAAAATCCTTATTTATTGCCCTTAAGTATTACGCAGGATACATTTAGGAGGTTACCAGTCAATCCTGTTTACATTTAGCATGTTTAGTAACTTTCTCGTAGTTTTTGTCTTTTGGACTAGAAACTTCTTATGCGAAATAGGTACATTTTTAAGTCCGGTCCTGTTTAACTGTTGCGATATGTTGCTATGAACCGCTAAAGTATTTTGAAATGCGCATGCTCAAAATACATCGTGCGCGAGGCCACTACATTGCCACTTCTGTTATTATTTTTTGGCTATCCATTCCTATACATATCAATGGTATACATTAATTAAAAGAGGGATAAGAAATTTTAAACGTTTGTACTCTAGACTAGGGATGGGCAAAATAATCGATTATGATTTTTGATAATCGCCCACCTATACTCTAGAGTTGTTCAAATTAAAAAAAAAAAAAAAAAGTTCAAAACTTACAATATTAACATATAGAAAAAAAGCAGCTACTGCTGTATAAATACTAAAAAGCATATTATTATTAATGTTAATAAGTTAATCATATGTTTATGATATTATACAAGCAAGTTTAATATTTTAAATGCAATATGTCTAAACTGTATCAAAAGTTTAGCAGCTATTATTGTATAGATACTACTCAACCCTAAATACATCAGTTAGTCTATGACGATTAAAAAAGAAATAAAGAATAACAATTATTTGTATATTTTTAAATTAAAGGCAGGATAGTAAAATTCTTTAGTAGACTGTTGGTGAATTATACGCTTTTTATTTTGGGATAATCATTTATTTTGCAATATTTTTGTCTTATAAAATTTCGATATAATCATTCGTTTTAGAGATAATTTGAAAGACAAACAACAAAGTATTGGTCCTTGATTGGTGCCTGCGCGGCTTTTGGTAATCTTATTCTCAAATACTCTGGTTAATGTCAAATTTAGGGGTTTTCAGTGTCTTTTAATACTTAAAAGTTCCTTTTATTAATTCTTTAATTAATTAAGTCTTCTTGCAAGTAAAAAGAAACAAAATAGATCGTGCAGTGTGAAGAAAACGATTCATTTTTTAAGATATTCCTATTCCTAGTGCTTTGATGTTCCGAGATTTTAGCCAAAAAATAATATAAGTTTACCATCAGCATTAAGTGACAGTTATTTTCAAAAAGTTGCAAAATTTTTTAATTTTTTTAGAAAAGAAGAAACATTTTGTAACGTTTGCTTTGTGCCTTCAAAATCAAAAGAACAATTTTGGCATCACTTACACAGCGCTAAGCATAACAAGAAGCTAAAAGAACTTGGACATCCTGAAATTAATGGTAAGGGTATAATGTCGCAGAATTCCATATCATCTAAACTAAACTACCGAATTGTTAAAAAAATTTTGAAAAGCAGAGTTATATCAAGACATTAACGTCTACAATTTAAAATTATTGGGAATCATACAGGGTGCCCCAAATAGTTATGACTTATCAAGCATACTTTTTTTTTTAAATGAAACATTTTGTATACCATATTCTACAGTGTGTCCACGGATAGAGTTCGGAAGAGGAAAAACTTTTTTTTTTGTGGGTTTAGAAGAAAAAGTTATTCTTTATAAAAACGTCTGCTTGTGTTGAAACTCCAATTTCGAATACTAAATTTACGATTAGTATACAGGGTACATCAAAAATAACATTTTTAATTATTTTGATTTCGATTTTTTTTTTAAATTATATGAAAATATTTTCAAAATCGTGATTTATGACACCAATTGTGCAAAAAAGTCTAATACACATTTTTCTCAAAGTGGTTAATTTCAAAGCTACTATTAAAATAATAAAATATCAAGTAGCCTGTTCTAAATACATAAATGAAATGTTTTAGTTACTTTGCATCTTTCAAATTGTTGATATTTGTGTCATAATTTTCTCATAAATCTGCATAATAGTGAAATTAGAAAATGCTTACGTTAGAACAAATAATTTATATTGTGCGAAGTTATGGTTTAGGGCATGAAAAAAGCTATATGGCAGTTCTTCGAGAATTCCATGAGATAATTATAGCCTGCTGTTTCTCTCACGGACAAGGGTTTAAAAAAAATTGTAATAAAATTCATGAGAACTGGTAGTGTTTTAAATAAAAAAAGGGGAAAAAAAAGTATGATGAAGATGATGCTGTAACTGTTATGACAATGGATTCAGTTAGAAATTTTCCCAAACTGTCTTTAAGAAAAAGATCTTCTCAAATTGGTAATGTGAGTAAATCTCTAGTAGAAAAAATATTAAAATTCAATAAAATTCGTCCGTACAAACCTAAATTTAATTATTTTCTGGAAGAAAATGACGACATGAAGCGTTTGGATTTTTGTTTGTTGATAGGGGAACATATCCTTAGACAAAGAAGTTTTGTTAATAATATTATTTTCTCTGACGAGGCAACGTTTACCACAAACGGGGTAGTTAGTTCGCAAAACTGTCGCTATTGGAGCCGCGACAATCCTAATTTTCGTATCCGCTCTAGAAGACAGTATTCACAAAAAGTTAACGTGTGGTGTGCTATTACTTACAATGGAATCATTGGACCATATTTTATTGAAAACAATTTAAATCAACACACTTATTTTCTTCTTCTGAACACTTTTTTTTATGATCATTTGCAAGATATACCTTTTGCTGATCGAATAAAATTACATTTCCAACAAGACGGCTGTCCCGCTCATTCCACGATAATTGTTCTTGATTGGCTAAATCATCAGTTTGGGAACAAATGGTTTGGAAGGTATGGTCCAAATGAGTGGCCACCTAGGAGTCCCGATTTCACAATTATGGACTTTCATTTGTGGGGATATCTGAAGCAACATGTGTATAAAACCAATTTCAATAATAACCTAGATCTCTTGAAAGAAAAAATTAGAGAAGTTATTGCAAATATCCCAATACAGCAAATTAGGAATTGTTATCGGGAATTCAGATATCGAATTGAACTATGCGCTGAACTCGGTGGTACCACGTTCGAATAGAACGTTATTTATTTTAATAATCTATAATTTATGATTAAATAAAATGAAGAAATACCTATGACATGTAATAATAAAAATACAAATAAGAAATAGTTTTCTTACAACAAAATCGTTATTCGGCCAGATATAAAATTATATTCTAAGTAGGAAAGCAACAATAGTTTACGTAAATTTATTTTTAACGAAATCCAAAAAACTAAAAATGTTGTTTCTGGCTAATCCTGTATACTAATCGTAAATTTGGTATTCGAAATTGTAGTTTCAACACAAGCAGACGTTTTTATAAAGAATAATTTTTTCTTCTAAACCCACAAATAAAAAAGTTTGTCCTCTTCCGAACTCTATCCGTGGACACACTGTATGCCCAAGTTTAATAGTTTTTGAGTTTTTAACGATTTTTGTTGGTGATTTGCAGTACTTGAAAAACATAAGTACATGACATGAGCCTTTTATAATAAAAAAAAAATCTTAAAAAATCATAAATGACTATTATTTTTTATACCGGGTGATGCATGGCGTAATTGAACATAGGAAATCCAAGGCAAAATTACGAAATTTTTATATTTAGGTAATACAGCAAACACCACAGTGGCGTGTTTACCATGAAAGCTAGGGAAACACAGCTTCCCCTAAACGATTTACTTAAAAAAAGAAATAATCCAATACAATCCTACTAGAGCTTACAATTAATTTTTAAAATTGTCCTAAATTTTATTTGTAAATCGGGCGAATCCGACCGCATTTTCATAAAGCACCCTTTATCAAAGAACTCCATAATCTAATTCTCTGCCTCGGTGACCACTTCACGGTGATGCCCGATTGATTTCGAGATATACCGACGCGTCATTCGCGCTGCGCCGCCTCCCGCGGATTGTTGGAAGCGATTGGAAAGCAGCGTACTGCCGTATATTGTTTTAATGCATCAAACAAATTATAGTTGCGCGTGTCTAGGCGAAATTTAAAACCGTGCAATTAATATTGGGAAAAGTACGCTGTTTTCAAACAGATTATTATTTTAATTATGGATCCTGTTGCTAGTTAAAGTTCGGCTGAAAGTGAAAATAGACTTTTGTGTGAGTGTATTGTGTGTCAGATAGTGGTAAAAGGATTTTCCACAAGATTTACCCAAAAAAGGGCGTGGCACCCCAAAAATTTTCGCCTGCGGCGCAAGAGCCGGCGCCTTCGGGGCAAGAAGGCACAACACTTTCGGCGGCCCTGGTTACAGCTTCCCATTGTGTTAAAGTCTGGACACGCCACTGAAACACCAGCAAATAATTTCTATGACGTTGTTGTCAAAACTTGACGTAAAGCTGGAGATAACGTTGAGGTTCAGTTAGCGTTGGAAATAAGAGTTCAAATTTAACTAAAGGGAACACTCAGTTCAATTTATAAACTCAGTTCGTAGAAAGTTCGTAAGTTTCGAAAAGTTCCCGTGCAGTTCGAGATACCCCATTTTTATGTTCGGAGTTCGAGAGGTTCGTCTCGACCAATGAAGACAATCTGTCAAAATCGTCAATGTCAAACTTAATATCAGGGCCGGGATTCTGTTATACGATAGATAGGTATCGACGACAGAAAATCTCCGAGAAGCTGAGGCCGCATAACAGAAAAGAAATTAAATTTTTTTTACCTGCGCACAGTGCAGCGATCTTATGGGGACGTGGGACAAAAATCAGAACTCGAAAACAAATTGATATTATGATTTGATTTATTTACCACCAATTTGTTGGCTATTAGTCTCAGTGGCGGCTCGTGGGCGAACATATAGAGGAAGAGGCAAATATCAAAATGATATAAAAATAAAAAAAAAACTTACCTAGTTTTTGTATATTAAATCGATCCTTCTGTTCTTTAACCCTGCGTACTTGTCAATAATATCGTCATAGAAAGGCACTTTCATTTTAAGTTCTTCTAAAAGTTCTTTTTGAATAGATATACTTGCCAAAGAAGAGAGCCTGTCCTGGCCAATTTTATTTCTAGAATAAGTTTTTATTCTTTTCAAGCAAGAAAAACTTCTTTCTGCCGAAACACTTGTGGATGGAATTGTCAATATTAGGCTAAACAGTTTATAGGCTTCTAAGAAAATGTCCTTACTTTCATTTAATTTTTTTAATACTTCTTGTAAAGATACATTTCGTAAGCTTTCATCCGAGTACAAAAGACAAAGTTCATTTTTAAGTCGTGCGCTTTTAGTAAACAAGTTAGCGTAAAATGTTTTTAAATTTTCAAGAGCATCGGAAGGAAAATTATAACTATATTGTTCAAATTTTGCCGAGTCACCAAGACAAACGAACTTCAGTTTTTCACAATCCTGAAACCTTGTGTCCATTTCAATTAAAATATGATCCAATATTTCATAAAACAAAACTCTGTATCTTGCACAAATATCATTCTGATTTAAACCAGAATATTGACGTTTGAACAAATTAATCTGGGTTATATTATTGGCCTTCTCAAAAATCGGATTAAAAACATTTTCATTTCTTTTGTTTCTTAAAATCTCGGAAGTGCTGTTAATCTGGGATAAACAATAATTAATGTTTAGAGATTTTTTCTGCAAAACGTCAAATAAAATATTCGTGGCACTAAAAATGTCACTGAATACTAATGCCAAGAAAGTAAATTCGAAATCACTCATGTTACCCAAAAATCCAGTGGCAAGCTGTATTGATTTTTGATCGGATTCCTCAGAGTGAATGATAAATTCAAAGACTTCTTTTAATTTATCCCAGTCTTGTACAATTACATCAAGTAATTTAGAGTTTGATGACCATCGAGTTTCAGTTACTGTGGGGATTCGTCGGGCAGACTTTAGCGTAAGGACATAGGATCGCTTAGCCGAGTGATGAAAAAAAGAAGGTATACCACCAAGATTTGCAAAAAAAATTCGGCATTTAGAAATTTTCTTAAAACTTTGTTGTAAGACAAGATTAAGGCGGTGCGCCAAACAATGGACAAATACAGCTTGTGGGGCTTTTTCTTTGAATTTCATTTGAAGTCCGTTTAAGTGTCCAGACATGACACTAGCCCCGTCGTAACACTGACCTACTAATTTAGTTTTATAATCAAATGGATCCAAAATTTTATCTATCATGTTATATAAACTTTCAGATGTTCTGTCGGCACTCACATCATGAAATCCTAAGAACCGCTCCACCAATGTACCTTCTGTGTTTACAAATCTCACTATTACAGAGCACTGGGATGTTTGAGTTAAGTCAGTAGTGTCATCAACTTGAAGTGAAAAAAATATGGCATCGATAATTTCATTTTTGACCGCTTCATTTAAATAATCAGAAATGCAATCTATCAGCTCATTCTGGATAGATTTCGAATCGCCTTTAAAAATATTTTTAATTTTTTTATATTGATTTTGAATTTCTGACGGACCTGTCGATATTAGCAAATGCAACAATTCTTTAAAATTTCCCCGATTTAATGAGTCCGTAGTTTCGTCATGCCCACGAAATGCTAATTCTTGCTTTCCGAGAAAAAAAACTGTGTTAATCACCCTTTCCATAACTAACCTATTTAATCGAACATTTTCATTAAATTGTTTCTTAAACAGTCTGGCGTTTTCTTTTAAGGCGTCTGCTATAGTGTTCGTATTTTTTTCAAAATTTCTTAACATCAATTCGGATTTTAAATGTTCGGCGGAATCCGCATGTCTGCGAAAAGCTCTTGTCACATTTAACAGATCTGCAAACCCATCTTTATTCCAAGCAGAATGTTTGTGGCAAAAAAGTAAACAGGGCCAGCAAAACATTTTCTGAAAATATCCACTGCTACACAGCCACTTATATTCCGAAAACCAAGAATGTTTGAAGTGAATATTGTAGGACTTACCAGACTTTTTAATATCCTTTTTACCACTGAGGGTTAGCACACTTGTTGGTCGACCCGTAATTAAAAGGTCCTTTTTGTCCTCATCTTTCCACCGGGAAAATGGAGTTTCTAATAAACTACAAACTATGTCACTCACTGGTCCAAATAAATTCATTTTGTCTATGAATTTTACACAATTAAATAATTGTCCACGAAATAAATTTAATAATCACGATAACAAACTAACACTAATAGTTAAATAATTAAATTAAACACCCTAAAACTAAAATAGTCTTTAGAGACTGACGATCGTTACTGATCAATAATATATCTCCGAAGAGTTCCCGCCCACGGCAACTTAACGACTACACGCGTCACGCACGAAAGGAAGGTGCAAGTGCCGAATCTTCACGAAGGCTTGTCGTGGTCCATACTGACGCCTACGCAACGCGATCGTTGCCATAGCAACTTCCTTGTTTTTGGACGACGTCTGCTTACGTGTCGGAAGCGGATTCAGCTATAAGTCGACACAAATGAGAATGAGAATACTGTTACTGCTTTAACATTTTGTTCGATTGTAAGCGACAACATTTTTGGTTGTGTTTGCCACTGTGTGTTTTAGATGCAGTTTGTAGTATTAGACCATTAAAACTATGTACTAGAGGCACAACGAATAATTATTAATAATGCAATAATAAAATTAATAAAAGTATCTTATTGAAGTTTAAAATAAAATGTATTAATGAATAAGTTAATTGCTTTGTTGTTGTTTTTTTTTTGAGGAAGGGGCACTTCCCCTACTTCCTCTGAAAAGCCGCCACTGATTAGTCTACTTATAAAACAAAACACATTTATTCTCTAACATAAAGTTACAAAAAAGAAATGATTTAAACTTGCGCCTGAAATAACACATTAATGTAAAGTGAAAATGATTCTTAAAATAAATTATAATACTAACGTTAATAACCACAGATACGTATAATAGGAACCTAATTCCCGGAAAAACAAGTAGGTATGCTCCATTCCACAATAATTCGTTGATTTCCCGACCGCAATAAAATTTAAACCCAGCCATAAATAAGTGCCTTTTGAAAGGGTACAGGTCCTGATTACCTACTAATTTCAATAGTTTAGGTTAGCTATTTTCAACAAAACAACAAATATGAAATAATAGGTAAGTATCTTTATTTTAATTATGTAATTAAATACCTATTAATATTTATACAAAAATAATAATCTACAATATTATAATATCATCTATGCCTAAACTAATTATTAAGGGCCTTACGTTACTATTAATTATGTTATTATATTGGTATATTAGGTAGGTTAATGGCAAATTGCAGGTGTTCAATATAAAGCAGAGTCTTTTCATCTCAGCTCATCAGTCGTTTGGTGTTTGTCAAGCTGTGCGTTAAAGGTATTTTCGTGTGTGTTATCGAGCATCCAAAATATGTCAGATATGTGTGAAACTTCAGATAATATTGCTTCCGGAAATGGTGTAACGAAGAGAAAACATTTATCATTTGATGCCAAAAACATCATAAAGAACGTTTACTGTACCCTTTTAGAAAAAGGGTATGACCGGGGTGCAAGTTTTAGTGAAACGAGTATTTTGACCAAAGTTGCATTAACGACAGTAAAAGATATAATGACCAAACCCATCCATCCAATAATTAATAGTAACGTAAGGTCCTTAATAATTAGTTTGGGCATAGATGAAGACGATAGTGATAGTGAAACAGAGCTAAATATAGAGTAGGTTAAGTTAAATATTGTATTATTATAATATTGTAGATTAGTATTTTTGTATAAATATTAATAGCTATTTAATTACATAATTAAAATAAAGATACTTACCTATTATTTTATATTTGTTGTTTTGTTGAAAAAAGCTAACCTAAACTATTGAAATTAGTAGGTAATCAGGACCTGTACCCTTTCAAAAGGTCCGGTGCCTACACAATAGATATTTGTCAGGCAACTCATTTATGGTTGGAATTACGACTGAGGGTTGTCATTTAAATTTTATTGCGGAGAAATCAACGATTAGTGTTTTCTGTACGAATAAAGTATTCTTCAAGCACACTGTGATGAGGTACACGTTTTCCCTTTTTATTGTTTATATTGCGATGGGACGCTAATAGAGGATCTGATGTGATGATTAACCGATTCATTAAATCAATATTTGATTGTAGTCGGGAAATTTGATCTAGTATGTGTTAATCTTTCTTTCCGAATTTCTTTATACCTAGCTTCCAAACACTCTTCTGACATTTCGCCAATTGGTATGGAGAAGTTAGAGATAACCTCGTAACCATGAACCAGTATTTTGTGGACACTAATCGGCATATTGTACCACGAATACTTTCCGAGATACAACTCCCTAGTTTGTCTAGCAAAATCGTTAAATTATTTACATTAAGCTTTTCTTTGCAGTTCAAAAGTCTTAAAAGTGTGTAAAACTTCCTAAGCAGTTCCTCGTTAAGGCCAATGATTTTGGCGATCACCTCATGTTGCTCCAAAAATTTTCTGGCAGTATTTCCGTCATTGGAACTGCCATATCCTTGTTTCGGTTTATCAATATTGAGCCCTAACTGTTTTTTAAAGTCATCTTGACTTCGTTTTTTGGTTTGTTCTTTTAATCCCTTAAATTCTGCGGTAGCTCGCCACTGTTTAAAAGGAAGACGATATGCTATTTTTAAGCAACATTCCAAAAAACGAATCCAACTATGCAAAGTTGTTAATCCGTACTTATGTTTTTCAGAGCCAGGTATAAATGTAGTTAGATCTGTGTTATTCATTTGACTAGGCTTTGCTCCGCAAATGTAGCAAGTAGCAGACGATTTTGTAGTAGTCGCAACATTACATCCACTTCCATCAATCATTGTCAAATGAAATTCAAAATTTATAGTAAAAACTCTATCGCCAATTCTTACGCTAAAATTTGCAATGTTGTTTTTAAAAAAAATTTCACATTAATTATATTCCTTTTTAACCAAATTTTGATTTTCTTTAGAAAATAAAAATTTCAGTGGCCGATAATACAAACTCGATGACGAACGGGGATTTTTCCAAAGCACAGTTTCAGAAATTTTGTCAATTAGCATAATTGGTACGAAAGCTATAAAAAACAGAAATTCGTCGGTTGCAGTTTCTTGTACAAACGTTTGTTTGTAAGTACTGTGACCTGAACTCCCATCCATGTCCCATTTACATACAAGAGTTAAATGTACTGAAAGCATCACTTTCTATAGCCTCGATATCAACAAGATCTAAAATACTATTGACAGTTTTCTGGATTTGTGTTTTATGTATTTATTGTATACATTCCTCCCAGCACCGCTAGCCTCGAGGTGGAAAAGTGGATACAATGCTCCAAAAAATATATCCTCGTTGGAGATTTCAATGTTCCTTCATTCTCAGCGCCGACCCCTCTTGGCCTCAGAAACAACTGCTTACTAAATCTTAGCGAGTTTCTTTGCCTTACACAGTACAACACCATCCCGAATTCCAATGACCGGCTTCTCGATCTCGTCTTTGCCAACTTTAAAATCAATCTGGCGCACAATGATTCGCCTTTGGTCGCCGAGGATCCACATCACCCTGCTCTAACTTTTGATTTTCAAGCAGCACAGCGTTGTCAACTTTCCCGTAAACAAATCTGAACCACTCCACTTCAACTTTCGCAAATCTGACTATCCTAAATTGTATGAGCTGATGTCGCACACCGACTGGTCCCCCGTTATTGCTTCTTCTGATGTAGCTAATGCTTGTCAAACTTTTTACGAGATTTTGAATAACAACTTTGCCGCCTGTACACCTCTAAAATCCCCTAGGCGAAGACGATTTCCCCCCTGGTTTACTAAAGATTTAATTAACAATATTTTTAAAAAAGAAAGAGTACGTCGTCGCCTGCAAGTTCACAAATCCAATGCTGACCTCGCGAAGTTCAAAGCCTTGCGCAGCCTGATTAAGTTACAGTCTCAGCAGGCCTACAGGGGTTATATTAGGAACACTGAGTCAAACATAAAAAACAACCCTTCCAATTTTTGGTCCTTTGTCCAAAGTAAAAAGGCTCAATCTCGAATCCCAGCAACCATGAACTATGCAAATCAACAAATCCACGGGCCCCATAACATCGTCTCTGCTTTCGCGAATTATTTTAAGAATGTCTATAAAACCTCTGGGCAACCTTGGCAATCTGAGCCTTTTAATCCAGCAGACCAAATGAGATAATCGGTATACCCAGTGTTACATCCGAGGACGTTATTTCGGCCTGTAAAACGCTAAGAAATAAAGCTACGTCTGGCCCCGATGCCGATGGTATTCCCAGCTTTCTGGTGAAAGACTGTTCCTCTGTCATGAGCGCTCCTCTTTGTCATATCTTTAACCTGTCATTAAACAATGGCGTATTTCCAGAAATATGGAAGGTTGCCAAAGTTTGTCCCATCAAAAGGACGATCCATCTCATATTGAAAACTATCGAGGTATCTCAATCCTATGTAACTTCTCCAAGGTATTTGAGATCATCTTGCAAAAGTCCCTGTTTTTCAAAATTCGAAACAGACTCTCTATATATCAACACGGTTTTTTTTCCGAAAGATCGTGTATGACTAATCTTTGTTCGTTCTCCGTTTACGTCTGTGACGCCATTAACAAGAGGAGCCAAGTCGATGTCATTTACACGGACTTTAGTAAAGCCTTTGACCAAATTGACCACCACATTCTACTCCATAAGGCGTCTGACCAGTTCGGTTTCTCTAACAGGCTTGTCTCACTTTTACAATCCTACCTTCTGGATCGTACTCAGTTTGTTGAGTTTGAGGGGTTTAGGTCGGACTTGTTTGTACCTACGTCGGGTGTCCCCCAGGGTTCTAACCTGGGGCCACTTCTTTTCTACATATTTATAAACGATCTTGTCTCGACGCTTGACTGCAACAGACTCGCCTATGCTGATGACCTCAAAATATTTAACCGCATCGACGCTGTCGCGGATTGTGTATCCCTCCGCGACAGCCTCGATGTTCTTAACCAGTGGTGCCTGGATAACAAACCAAATCTCAACATCTCCAAATGTAACGTCGTTTCTTACTCTCGGACAAAAACTCCATTTCAATTCAATTACTCTATAAACGGATCCACACTGAACAGACTCACCACCATAAGGGATCTCGGAGTCGTTTTCGATGAGAGGTTCTCCTTTATTCCACATATTGATCAAATGGTTTCTAGCGCCTCTAGAACCTTGGGCTTTGTCTTGCGAAACTGCAAGCATTTTTCTGATGTATCTACATTTAAACTGTTGTATTACTCCTATGTGAGGTCAAAGTTGGATTATTGCTCAATCATATGGTCCCCCATTTACAATTGCCATAATCAATCTGTGGAGTCCGTCCAAAGGCGATTCCTAAAATATCTTATGTTTAGAGAGGATGGTATCTACCCGCAACGGGGTTTCGAGCATGGCCACATCCTCGCTAGGTTTGGTGAGTTGCCCTTAACAGTACGTCGCGACTCACAGTCACTATCGATACTCCATAAACTTCTTAACTCTAAAATCGATTGCCCATTTCTACTGGAGCAACTATCGCTTCATGTTCCCCGCACAGGTGCCCGACATCGGCCTACATTTTTCCTTGCATTCGCGAGATCCAATCTTTTGCCTCAAGGTCCCATTCACAAAATGTGCCACAACTTCAATCGTATTCAACCATATTAAAACACTTGCGCAATATGTCCGGCTATCCTCATTAGTAGTCATTGGTTCCTGTTAACTTAGCTTTAGTTTCTTACTTTTTGTTATTAGATTTTAAGTATAGTAAGGGCATTACTTTTGTAAGATTTTTGTTTATAATTTGATTAATTTGTTTGAGTTTCCTGTAAGTGGGCTCCGGCCTGTCGGAAATAAATGGCTATTTATTTATTTATTTATTTATAGTATGTCTTGAGTACTTGAACATCTGTCTTAGAAGCGGAAATATTTTCGGGATAAAATTATTTTTTATAAAGGTTAAGTCTGTATAAACTAGGGAAAGTATCATTATGCAAACTGTTTACGGCTGTCCTTAAGACACTATACTTCCGTTCTGATAAATCTAGATCCAAATATAGAGCAATTGTTTGCTGTAAAGGTAATTCTTTCTTTTTTTTATCACTAATGATGATGTGGACGTTGATGTACCAGCGATACCAGCAGCAAAATTTAGTTCCTCGCTACTAAAATCTCTTACCAATGTATCTACTTTCCGTTTCCTCGTTTTTATCGAACACTCCGCGAACTCTTTTACTTGACGCCCACGGCCTTTAACTGAAACTTTCGAGCTGGTACTAGGAGAAGCTATTAACTCTTCAGGTACATTCACTTTTGAGGCCAGAAAACCAGCTTCTTTTTTTAAAAATAGGATTTTGAACGCGAACACTTTAGCCACTTAGATTTCAAGGTAGCACACACGAATTTATTAAAATTTACAAGTTTTGGTTCGTCGGGATTTAGGACACTATAAAAGTTCATAATTAATTGTTTTACAGCACTGAATTTGGCTTCACCTGCAGTTGCCGAAACCCAAACTTCAAAACAGTCACCATGCGTAAGAGCTCGACCTGACCCTGAAAAAAATATTTTCTCAAAAGTTTGCAGAGATTTGCAAAAGTGAGAACTTTTGCCAGAATCTACATAATATTAGCTACAAAATAGCAAAAAATTGCAGATATACTTTTATATACTTTTTTTTAAAGCTTACAGAAGTCTGAATCATCATACAATAGAATAAGGATTCACATTCTTCTAACTTGACGTAGGTAAAAATTTGTAGGGACGAATTCGGCTGCCCCAAGGAAAAACACAGTAACTGCTTGAAACAAACTTTCGAGAAAATCGAGTTTTTAATAAAATCTTATTGCCTCACAACGTTTATTAAAATTTTTGTTTCAAATTTTTATACCAAAGAAGGGGTGCTTCGAGCAGTATTTCAGTACCTAGTTATAACCAAATTATGAAAATGAAGTTAGCCCAGCAGTTAGAAAACTGTTTTTCCACACTCTTATCAACTTTAGAAAATCAAATACATGTGGTAGAAACACAGTAACTGCACTTGCTGTGTGTTTTTTATAAAATACAATTAGTTTTATTTCGATCCTAATAACACAGTAACTGAATTTAAAACTTATGTTTTATACAATTTAAGGTCACAAAATAATAAAAAGTAAAAAAAAAACTTGCTAAGTTACTATAAAAGGGCATTAACATAGAATAGTTAGTGCTTTTAAATACCACTTATCAAAAACTTATGCCATAAAAGAAACTAAGACAAACATTAACAGAAAAATGCTAAAAAACGAACGGTAAAATAAATGTCGCGACTGTTGATTTACGCTCTTACTAGGTATTAGCAATGGTGGGGGCATCTTTCGGCATAAACATTTGAATATATTTCCCAGGCAAAAACACAGTAACTGCACACGGACAGCAAAGACACAGTAACTGCACTGTCAGTTACTGTGTTTTTGCGTTGGGATTCGCAGTTACTGTGTTTTTGTGTGCGGATTTGGAAAAAGTTGGGCAGTTACTAGGTTTTGGGAAACTAAAATCTGCGGTATTTATGAACCGATTTTAATAATTCAAATACCAAAATGTACGTCAAAAACCCAGCAACTGGAATATTGAAAAATGTCACTTTTTACAAAAATGTCAGTTACTTTGTTTTTGCTTGGGACAGCCGAATTACTAATGCCAGTATAATATTTTTATAAAGTTAACATACCTGTATTAACGTTCTACATTGCCGAAACACCACAACTATAACATTTTTCCAGAAATACTGTTCACAACTCGAGCAAAATTGCAACTGACAAAATATGTAATACACTACCTACAAGTTACCTTTCCTTCCGAGCAATAAAACTGGGGCGATACCTGATAGTTCTAATTCATATTTCTTGAAAACTCTTATCTGGACTATTTATTACCGGTTTACCTGGTAATTACACCTATAGTGAAGGGTCAATATTTACATTTTTGTCCATAGGTCACTGCACTGTGCTGCGGCGCTTTTCGCCTATCATTATTAACTGATTTACCCCCCTAACAAACTTTTCTAAATATGCCCTTGCTTATATGTATGCCTGTATATTTATTTAAAGTATTTAAACGGAACAATTCCATAAACTACTGTTCTGGTAAGGAAAAAGCATCGCTGCTCTTTCTAAGCTCTTGTCGTCGGCGCCCCAAATTTAAATGTCTCCTTTCATTATCTGCTGTCAACAGACAGTTTCTAACTACAGAAAGCATACCTTATTATTGCAATAACTTACAAAATAAATTTTAGACTCGAATCAACAGAGACGATAAATCGATATCAGTTGTTGTTTATCAGAAATCTTAGGTTAAGAAACGGTAAATAATAACGAATACTAGTAATACGAAAACTCGGAAGCTATCGAGTAACTTGAATCGTATTTACTCGATAAATCGTAATATAGAATCGCTTTTGTGAAATCACATGGCGTATACGATACGTGTTACAGAATCCCGGCCCGGCTATTCTGTATCATTCTATTGGACAAAAATTTCAACCGATCAAACAACAACTTTTCGAACTTCGCTACTGACTTTATAAATGCCATATTCTGGACTGTCGAATATCGAACCTCACCAACTTAAACATAACTTCAACCTCGCCAACTAAATTAGAGTTTATAAATCCAGCTTTAAGATTATTTTACATTAAAAACACATTTTCGTTTCTCCAATGCAGCAATCACACATAAAATAAAAGACACCATTCTGTTTTTCTTACTAAGCATTTAATTTACCATAACATACCTAAGACTACAAACTTTCACAAAAACGTTAATTAATTAAATGTTCTAACAACCCTCCATTACAGCTAAACAATATCCTAACCGATCATAAAATTCATTTCTAATATTACTGAGTTGATATTGAGGAGCTCTGTCACATTCTAACGAAATAAGTTTTTTAGCTGTTCTAGATTTTTAAATTTTACATCTTTATAAATAAAAATTTTTAAGTGACCCTACAGAAAAAAGTCGTTTGGCGAAAGGTCAGGAGACCTGGCTGGCCAAAGGATTAGATGCCGTGGGCCAATAGTATTTCCGTTCAAAATATTTTGCAAGTATTCCCTAACCATCAGAGAATTATGGGCAGGACAACCATCCATTTGATACCAGATCTCCTGATTTTTGCGTACAACTTCTTCTAGTGCGGGTTCAATTCGATTTTGTAGTAAGTCCAAATAGGTTACTGTTGTAAGGTTGCCTTCCATAAAAAAATGACCCAATTCTGTGATGTCCTACAATTTCCGCCCAAACATTTATTTTTTGTGGATATTGCGTCCGAGTATGAACAAGACGATGTTTATTTTCTTGGCTCCAATACCGGCAATTTTGAACATTTGGTTTGTTGTAGAGGGCTAATGTACCGGGTGTCCCACTAAGAATGGCTGTCGGCCGTATCTCAGAAAGTGTTAGTCGTATGGCTTGCGGAAAAAAAATATTTTGGGTAAAGTGGTCATGAGAAATTGCTGGAAATTATTTTCAAGTTTCTCAGACTGGCGCTAGAGGGCGCAACAGTAACGGTAAATATGAATCACGAAGTTTCCTCAAAAGTCGCCTAGTTAAGGTATTCCGAAAATAACAATTTTGTATATTTCGAAGATTTATTAATAAAATTCACTTATAGAACGTGTTCGTCACTTTTCAAATAAAGTGGTGGGGGACGGTTGAACATTATTTGTAATTGTTAAAAAGGGCTTTTCTCACTCTATATATCATCTTATGAACTACGGCAATATGTGTTTTACACTAGGCGCTAGAGGGCGCTGTCTTACAACTTCACAAACATTGCGCGTTTTTTTCAGAATTGTAAATATAATAGTATATTCAATTTTACCTGATTACAAGGACGATTAAAAGTCTAAGAAGTCAGCGAAAACCGCAACTTAATATCTATTTTCAATCCGGAGATATCAACAACAATAATCATAATTACGGAACATTATGATTTTATTTTTAAGTTGCCATTGTAAAGGTTTTTTTAAGAGTCAAATAGGCCTTGGAAAGCAAAATATGAATTGAAACTGTGCACGCGTGTCACCTTTCATTATTACGTCAACATTTTTGTCGTGCCAACAGTGTTGTGTCGTATTTGATTTTCAAAATGCCTCTGTTACTTGAAGAAGCGGTTGACATCATTGCGGTGTATTTTGAATGTTTGTGAAATGCAACAATTGCTGAATGGGTTTACGCAGTACGATACCCTCAAAGGCGCCGATACGACAGTAGAATGTTTAATCGTTTAGCTAGCCGTTTTAGTACTACTGGAAGTATTCGTCGCCCTGTATATCGCAGACGCCGCCGAGGTCGAACCGAGGAAAACATTGTAAATGTTTTGGCATATGTGGAATTTAATCCACAAATTAGTATTAGATTAATTGTTAGAGACTTGGGCGTTACTCGCTCTAATGTGCATAGGATTTTATGAGAAGAAAGGTAAGTAATTATATCTACAGGGTGGACTTAAAGTAAGGAATAAATTCATTATCTCGGAAACTACAATTTTAAAAAAAAATCGCTCGGACCCGTCGATTTTGTTTTTCGATCGCGCATATTCTGACATAAAATGTAGATATACAGGGTGTTCCAAATAAGAGTGCCAGAAAAAATATTTTTTTCTTAAATGGAACACCCTGTATATTATTACATGTTCGGATTCTTCGGAAAATTCTAAACATTTTTCATGTAGCATGTGCTATACCTTAGCCCAAGCGTTTTGGAGTTATTCTCATTCAAAACTTGTAGTCAGCATGCGTGAAGCGCAAAAAAAGTCAAGTAGGCTTTGGATTTATGACGCAAGAATCAAAAGAATTAATGTCAATAGTTATTGTTATTGTCAGTTTTATGTGTATTTTCCTAACGTTTTACTAGTTTTTAAAAGACTCATTTCGTTTTTTCATAACTAAATTACATTAAAATGCGGCTCACTGAGAAACAGCGCATAGAGGTTTGATGATGATGGGCTACGGTGATAGAGTTAGAAAGCAGCAAGAAGTTTGTGAGTTATTTAATCAAAAATACCCCAATCGTCCGCCAATATCACAATCAACAGTAAGCAAAATTGAGTACAAGTTTAGGCAATTCGGTCATGTAAGAGATGTCCCTAGATGTGGTCGTCCTCAAGTTGACGAAAATCAACAATTAGAAGTCTTACTGGCAGTTCAAGATAACCAGCATGTGGTGTCTAGGCAGGTAGCAAGTGACGTGGATATTGGAAAAACAACAGTTCTTAAAATACTGCATAGAAATAAATACCATCCTTATAAAATGCAAGTTCTCCAAGAACTTTTGGAAGGGGACTTTGAGAAGCGCCTTGAATTTTGTGAGCGGTTACAGGATATGTGTTTCGAAAACAGAAATTTTGTAAAAAATATAATTTTTTCCGATGAGTCCACTTTTTGCTTGAATGGTGACGTAAATACCCAAAATTATCGATATTGGTCCGATGTAAATCCACACTGGATGAGGGAAGGACACACACAATATAATCAAAAAATCAATGTGTGGGCTAGCGTTGTTGATGACACTGTTATAGGGCCTTTCTTTTTTTACGAAAATTTAACAGGCGAGAGATACTTGAGTTTTTTAGAACAAGAACTTGTTCCAGCCCTGGCCACCCTTTTTCCTGAGTTAGAACGTCCCGATTTGCCACATCATAATATCTGGTTGCAACAAGATGGTGCTCCCCCACATTTCGCTGTGGGAGTTCGTACTTATTTGGACGATACTTTTCCAAACAGGTGGATTGGAAGAGGTGGTTCTATTGAGTGGCCGCCTAGGTCACCCGATTTAACACCACTCGACTTTTTTTTATAAGGATACCTTAAGGAAAGAGTATTCAAAAGCCAGCCTAGCCTGCAAATTTAGATGATTTAAAACATCGCATCCGGCAACAAATTCGGCAAATTACACCCCAAATGGTTCGAAATGTTCAGCAAGAATTTGAAGATCGGTTAGGCTATTGTCAGTTGACCAACGGAAGACACTTCGAACATTTACTTAAGTAAAATTATTTTTAAGTTCACCAAACTGTTTTTTCGATAAATAAAACATTTTTAAAATAATTGTATTCTTTGTTTTCTCCATGACTTTTTTCCACTTGGGCTAAGGTATAGCACATGCTACATGAAAAATGTTTAGAATTTTCCGAAGAATCCGAACATGCAATAATATACAGGGGGTTCCATTTAAGAAAAAAATATTTTTTCTGGCACTCTTATTTGGAACACCCTGTATATCTACATTTTATGTCAGAATATGCGCGATCAAAAAACAAAATCGACGGGTCCAAGCGATTTTTTTAAAAAATTGTAGTTTCCGAGATAATGAATTTATTCCTTACTTTACGTCCACCCTGTATATGTTATAACTCTTAAATAGTTTAGAATAATGCCAATATTTCTCTTAATAGTTTTCAAGGCAATGTAATAAGTATTTTGTTTTTCTTTAGGCTACATCCCTACCATATTGTGCTCCACTAGGCTTTGACCCCGCAAGAGTATGATAGAAGATTGGATAATTGCTATTGGTTGGTCAATATGATATTGGAAGATAAAAATTTCGCTTACTGGGCAGATATTTACATTTTTTAAATTACGAACTCCCAATTCTTCTCGAAGATGTGCCCTTGGATGTTCGCAGAACTATGGTTTTCCAACACGTCAATTTCTTGACGACACATTTCATGCAAGGTGGATAGGAAGAGGTAGTATATTTCCGTGGCCTGCCAGGTAATATTATAGGATATATTGTGATACTGTTAATGAAAGTGGTAATTTCTCTTTTAGATCACCTGACTTAACATGCCTAGATTTTTATCTATGGGGGAGATTGAAGGATCTTGTTTTCGTTACCAGGCCCACCACAAGGAAAAACATGATAGAAAGGATAATGGACAGCAGCCGCCGTATCCCTATGGCAGAGGTGGAAACTGCAGTATTATCAACCAGGGAGAGATTGGAGTCGTGTATACAGAACGATGGGCGACAAATTGAACATTTAGGGCGCCACTGAGAATTATTGTCGTAACTTCATATTTTGTTTTTCCAAGGCCTATTTGACTCTTAAATAAACCTTTACAATGGCAACTTGAAAATAAAATCATAATGTTCCGTAATTATGATTATTGTTGTTGATATCTCCGGATTGAAAATAGATATTAACTTGCGGTTTTCGCTGACTTCTCAGACTTTTAATCATCCTTGTAATCAGGTAAAATTGAATATACTATTATATTTACAATTATGGAAAAAACGCGCAATGTTTGTGAAGTTGTAAGACAGCGCCCCCTAGCGCCTAGTGTAAAACACAAATTGCCGTAGTTCATAAGATGATATATAGAGTGAGAAAAGCCCTTTTTAATAAAACTAAGTTTACTAAATTATGTTAAGCCAGACCGGAGTTATCAGCATTTATTACAAATAATGTTCAACCTTCTCCCACCACTTTATTTGAAAAGTGACGAACACGTTCTATAGGTGAATTTTATTAAGAAATCTTCGAAATATACAAAAATGTTATTTTCGGGATACCTTAACTAGGCGACTTTTGAGGAAACTTAGTGATTCATATTTACCGTTACTGTTGCGCCCTCTAGCGGCAGCCTGAGAAACTTGACAAAAATTTCCAGCAATTTCTCATGACCACTTTACCCAATATATTTTTTTTTTCGCAAGCCATACGACTAACACTTTCTGAGATACGGACGACAGCCATTCTTAGTGGGACGCCCGGTACATTCAGCGGTAAAACAAAAATTTCTCAAAAAATCCCTATTATTATTTGCTCTTTCCATTACCTCAATTTTTTTCATACTTGTAAGGAAACTGTTTATGTGTTTTTAAAGTGCGCAACACAGTGGTTTGATGTTTTCGTACGGCTTGCCCAAAAATCCTCGTGCTAATAATTTTGTTTTCCTCCACGTGCAGTAAAATATCAAGATTAAAAATGTTGTCACTGGCGCTACTTTTCGTTTTGTCAATGCCAAATAATAATTTGCTTGTGTTTGCTGTATTACCTAAACTATGAAAATTTCGTAATTATGCCATCACATTTAATTTAATAAGTTAGGATTGGCTTATTCAAATTTATTCAAACTCGGCACATGAGTTTATTATATCGGCCTCTATAAAAAATTATAATTCAATTTTTCTCTAAAATATACAGAGGAGCCAAATTTAGCCACCTCAAAATTGCCATGGGATTTCCTATGTTTAACTAAGCCATGCATCACCCAGTATAATATACAATTAAAAATATTTCTTTTAGTCCGTTACGGTGCTTTTGATTCAACCTTACCTATAAGTCTGAGGAACATTTTGTTACTAGATGTCTGTAAAGTATGTAATAAAAATTTTCCGACTATAAAACATGCATTAGGCCATTACAAGACCCAAAAACATAATGCATCCATAGAAAATTGGTTAAAGGTAACTTGAATTAATAACGCTTAAAAAACGTATTTAGTAACTTATTATATCTATTATTTTAGGATAATACGCAAAATGGATCGAGTGTATCCACTGATGAAAATCTGCACAGAAATACCAACAGCATTGTAAAGAATACTGATGCCGGCCCAGAAAAGTAATATTTTTTATTTCTAACTGTAAAATGAGTTTTTTTCTTGTAAGATTTGTAAAACATCTGTGTAATTACCGGGTTGAAAATGCGGAACTTCTACTTGTAATTCCCTGTAAAAAACCGTTTGAGTAAGATAAGTCATCTCAATAGTTTGAATCTATACCCATAGGCGTGCGCAGACTGTTTAATATAGGTGGCCCATGTAAGGAGGGATGACCGCCGCAGGCGCTGCTGGAGGCAAAGGCCGCTGCAGGCGCCGCCGGAGGCAAAAAAAATTTTGGGTGCCACGCCCACTTTTCAACTAAAAGTCGTTAAGATCGTTAAAAAAAACAAGGCAACAGGCAAAGCGCGCTTTTTCAAATGAAAATATAAAATCAAAAAGCAATAACAATCATTAAGGCTCAAAACTATCGATGGTTATTGACAGCTAATAAAAATATTTAATAAATACGCAATATAATAAGTTACAAAATAATTTATTCAACCAAAAAACAAATTAACAATTAATCTAAGAAAAATACGCAATAATACCCAAGATCAAGATGAAGGAATAAATAAAAAAAAAAGGAAAATGATAATAATTTCTGGAAAGTTAAAAAAAAGAAATAGTATTTTATAAACGCATTCGACGTATTGACGCTGTTAGAACTTTAAACTCATCTATCACGTTATCGTAATTAACATTGGTAGTTTTGTCCTGTTCAATAAATAAGAAGAGAAGTAAATCTAGTCTGTCTTGTAACATAGCTCCTCAGTTTTGATTTAACTCGAACCATTTTTGTCTTATAGGGTGGGCCATGGCCCACCCGGCCCCCCCCTGTGCGCACGCCTATGACTATCACTATTATCCACTGATATAATTAAAGGTTTTATGTTTTCCCAAAATTGTTTACAATTATTTTCGACTTCAAGTGCATGATTAACGCACGCTCTCCAACTGCTCTCTGGTATTAATTCACACTGAGTTTTAATTACTTCAATTACATTAGCGGACATTTTTGGGTTTACATTATTGCGTCTAACTGTGTTTTTTAATTCGGACCATATCATTTCTATAGGATTCAAATCGCAATGGAAGGGGGGCAATCTAAGTGGTATGTTACCGGATGCTTTTATAGCCTCATCTACGCAATATATTTTATCATACGATTTGGTTTTTAGTACCTAAACTAGTTTTTTTTTTGGAAAAGGAAAGAAAGTCAAAAAGTCTTTCTCTACTAATTTAATAAGAGCAATCATAGGCTCAGTTTTATTAAAGCGCGTCTACATGTTTCGAAGGTAGTAACCTTTATGTTCAGGAGACAAAAAATAGTGCTGCAGTTAATATTAGCAGTATAGAGAAAATTGTAGGTGGAAGGTGACGTTGATGGAGCTTTAAAATTTTTTTTTGAAAATGTGTCACGTAGTGAATGCAATCAACATACTGACAAGAAATTTTGTTAATAGAGGTAATAAATTCAAAGATAATTGTGAAATTTAGAAGGTCATAAAGAAATACACGTTCTTCTTATTCAGGTTCAAGTAAGGATACATAAAGTTTAATATCGACTTACAATCGACTGTAAATGAACCTCCGCCCCCCTTTAACTTTTTTATCCGATAGTAGGTATAAGCAAAAATGATAAAAAAAAGTTGTTGGGTACAATGTAAAATTTTTTATGAACTATAACCTAAAATCCACAAATTCTGTCGGTGACTCATTTAATACCGATCACCAATTCTATGAAGCGGCAGAATAAAAATATTGTACAAGTGAATGTTTTTTTGCATTAAATAAACGTTGCCGCTACCAAAACAGTGAACTTAAGAGGCGACGTTGTCATACAAGCCGCAATCAGCTAAATGCATTTAAATTTGCACGGTTATTCCAATACCCAGTATTCTGATCGCAGAGCAAATAAATGTGGCAACACACACAGACGGAGTCTGGGAATTCACAACTTGAAAGATGTGCAAATAAGCGTGCCGGCAGGGTTTTCGCACTGCTTGATTAATTTGTGTTTTATTATTAATTTATCCCTAGATTTTGTGAATTTTTTCAGTTTTCGTAGTGTATGGGTCGTTCACGTATACAGGGTGTTTCAATAAAAACTCCCAGGCCAATTATTTCGAAAACTATAAGTGACATGTAAATTCTGTAAACGCCAGTTTTTAGCCCCTATGATTGGCTTCACAACTGTGTAAAGAATGTGTTTAAATAATACAAGATGTAGGTGGCGCCATGGTGCAAAGAATTTTTTCGATGACAGGAACTTTTAAATGTAGTGGTTCTTAAAGATAATTAATTTTTGATCAAATTATGTCTCATAAAAATTTTTGATAAATCTAACATGAACGGAGATATTTGGGGTTAAGTTTTTTATTAAAATAATTTTAACGAGTATTTTAATTAAAAATATTTTTAATATCCTTTAGCAGATTTTAATTTAATTTTGGTAATGATAATTTTAGTGATAATACGCTCGTGTAGCGCTAAATTATTACGTCCAGTGACGTCTCAGAGGACGCCTTAACAAATAATATTGGCAAAATATAAGACGCCACTGAGTTTTTGGTAATTTTTATATTTTTTTCGGATTAAGCAACTAAAAATATCCTTTTATTGTCTGTTAAATTGTTTTCATATCTTGCTTCGTTTTCGAGAAATAAGAATAAAAACAATTTTATTGCATATGCATTAAGAAACAAAACCATAAATTATCAATACGTTGTATTTTTTGTTGTTTAAAAGCAAAGTTAAAACATTAAAGCATAATAAAATAAAATTAAAAGATGTTTTAAATTTTATGAAAGAACTGATGAGAAATTATACAAAATTATTAATGAAAATTAGAACAATATCAAAAACTAACTAATGGGGTCGAATGAGGTGTTCAAAATTATTGCCGTTTTCATACACACACATAGCAAATCGATATAATAATTCGGTTCTGCAAACTCTCAATAGTGTATTTCGATTAATAGCGGCTATAGTAGCATAAATTTTGTTGTACAGGTCAGCCATGTCTTTTATTGGTTCCTTGTAGATTTCATTTTGTAATTAGCCTCATAAATAAAAGTCCATCGAGGTGAGATCAGGGGACCTTGCTGGCCATCTAAGATCCCCATTTGTGCTGATCACTTTTCCTGGAAACGTCACATTTAGTTGATTCATAAAGATATTGCTATTGTGTGCTGGGGCACCGTCTTGATGAAACCACATAGTATTTACATCAATTCCTACATTTTGTAACAGCAAAGGGAGATCGTTTTGCAAAAATTGTAAATAACGAACTGAAGTTAAATGTTCTTGGTACAAATAGGGCCCGATTGTGTAACCATTTACTATACCACACCAAACATTTACGCCAAATTACCAAAAACTCAGTGGCGTCTTATTTTTTGCCAATATTATTTGTTAAGACGTCCCTTGAGACGTCACTGGACGTAATAATTTAGCGCTACACGTTTTATCACTAAAATTATCGTTACCAAAATTAAATTAAAATCTGCTGAAGGATATTAAAAATATTTATAATTAAAATACTCGTTAAAATTATTTTAATAAAAAACTTAACCCCAAATATATCCGTTCATGTTGGATTTATCAAAAATTTTTATGAGACATAATTTGATCAAAAATTAATTATCTTTAAGAACCACAACATTTAAAAATTCCTGTGATCGAAAAAATTCTTTGCACCATGGCGCCACCTACATCTTGTATTATTTAAACACATTTTTTACACAGTTGTGAAGCCAATCATAGAGGCTAAAAACTGGCGTTTACAGAATTTACATGTCACTTATAGTTTTCGAAGTAACTGGACTGGGAGTTTTTATCGAAACACTCTGTATATTATTTTGTGTGAATATACAGGATGTACGGAAAATACGTGTACAACGTTTGACGACAGACTTCTGACGTCAAAATAGGTCGATCTACGCCGACTTAGTTATATCCAAAATTGTCTCGTTTAGCCGGTCAAGGGCGTCAATAATTTGTAAAAACATTGGTTTTCCTAAATTACGTGAAAATCTGCTAATCGATTTTAATGATTTTTAGTAAGTAGACTAATACTATAAAATGACGTTTTCTAGTAGTATAGTCACCGGCTGTAAATAAGTGGAAGTGTTATAAAAGTGATATAATACGTCAACACTTCTCCTGTTTTTTTATATCAACGGCGTTATGACAACCCAGATATTTTTGTCGAGTGACTGGATGTATTTGGAAGCTATTTTACCTCTTCAATATTTTTTGTTGGATGAGCTGTTTTGCCAGAAAAAAAATATTTACAATTACCTGCATATATTATACGGAAAAGATGGCAGCGCCTCCGCAACAGACTGGACGGTGTGCGTGTGCGGGACCTACAAATAACTATAAGACGACGAATAAGCGACCATAAAAACAATGCCTGGCAGACAACACTACAAGGACTATCTACCCAAAACAACTCTCTTTGGAAGCTAACCAGGCGGCTCAAAAACAAATTTAATAAAACCCCTTCGTTCGACCAAAACCTTGTACAAACCGACAGTGACAAAGCTAATGTTCTAGCAAAGCATTTTGCTGACGTGACTAGAGGTTCACCCAACATCACTCCCGAGCAAAATCGAATAACTGATATAGTAAATAAAACAGTACACCAAATGTACCCCATCCCTCCCCCTGTCTTGTCCAAACTAATCACATCCCCTAATGAAATCAAATTCATCATCAAATCCCTTCCTAACAACAAAGCCCCCGGAGTGGACGAAATAAGCCACATCATGCTTAAAAATCTACCAAAAAAGGCCATAGTTCAACTAACTTATATAATAAACGCTATTTTTGTGCTTCAGCACTTCCCTGAGCAATGGAAGAAGGCCATTGTTGTTAATTTAAAAATTAACCCTAAAAAGACGGAGGTACTTCTTTTTTGCTCAGAGAAGCAACAAAATATGCTTACAAATAGACTTCAATTACTTATAGACAATAGTCCTTTGGAATTTTCTAATTGTGCAAAGAATTTGGGACTTTATTTGGATATCAATTTGAGATTTCATAAACATGTACAAAATTTGTTACAAAGAAGTTATGTAAAAATGAAGCTCCTATACTCTAACAGATACATACTAAACTTCAAAATGAGAAAAAACTATGTGAAAGCCTTGTTATGTCAATCTATAATTATTGCTTTATCGTGTATTATCCATTTTTGGATAAAGTCACAAAAAATAGAATACAATATGTGCAAAATACATGTTGTAGGTTCATATTTAATTTAAGAAAATATGACTCTGTATCAAACAACATCAGGCAAATTGGTTGGTTAAAATGTGAAAATATGTATAAATTGTATTCTGTGGTATTTTTTGGGAAATTACTAGACAGCAAGCAACCATTGTTTCTATACCAAAAACTAGAATTTAGGAAAAATGCGCATAATCTAAACTTAAGGGATAGAAACTACCTCTCAATACCAAAGCACAGAACTTCATTGTTTCAAAGATGTTTCTCTTATAGTTTTGTTAAACTTTACAATACTATCCCATTACAGTTTAGGCAGTGTAGTATAAAGAAACTCAAAATGGGTTATAGGGATTTACTACTCATATGATTAGATTACCATTTTCTGCTGATAATATCTTATAACTTTGAGATCAGTAATGTTTAATTTTGTTTCTATTGTAATTGTAACCAAAGGCCACAAAACGGATCACGCAGTTGGTTAAGTGGAGGAATGGCCAATGGCTAAACTTCGCCACCTGTGTTCCAAGTATGTGTATATATATGAATGTATGCATATGCTTAATAAAGACGTTTATTATTATTATTATTATTATTTGTTCCGATTCTGAAACCGTGTGAAGACTCCACTGAAGCAGGGTCTTATAGACCCATTGCACTGCTTAGTGGAGTTTCGAAAATCGCAGAGAAAATAATCCTTGCCAGAATGCACAAGTTTAATTTGTTAAAAAATATTCCAATACAGCAATTTGGCTTTAAAAAGCATCATGACACCACGTTGTTGATAGCTAACGTAGTCCAAAATGTAATTAACAAAATGAACATGAAACAAAATACAGTTCTTCTTGCGTTGGACGTAAAACAGGCATTTTATACAGTATGGCTGAACGGGCTTCTATTTAAGTTATTAACAACCCATGACTTTCCATTATTCTTCATTAAACTATTTCACTCATACATAACAAATATAAGTCTTGAAAAAGTAGTCCATTCTTTCAGTGGAGTTGATATAATCAAATAAAACGACTTCAGTCTGTTGAGGTACTACTTTATTGTTTATTAGATGGTAAGGTTGGTTTCGAAAGGGAGACTAATTTTTTTTAGTAAACAATGCAAAAGTAGCCCCTTATAAGCTAGGTTCGTGGTTTCCTAGAATTCGATAAAAGTGGTTGGGTTGAAATAAAGTAAACAGTTCTAGATGTGCTTTTTATAAGTTTTTCTATTTTAAAAAGTACAAACAAAAAGGTAAATAGTTTACAATAGGGTAGACAATGTTATGGCGAAAAATATGTACAATTCTTCTTCCCAAATGGATCAATAAATGTGGTTCACTATAGTTAGGTTTATAATTTCTGCACAGTTTATACGGTAATATACGGTGGTATGTAAATAATAGTTTCAATAATTTTTCTACTTACAAAGGCCAATAATGATTATTGAAGCTTGCATCTCTTTTCCGCTCACTGATACGTAGTTAGTAGCCGCGATGTCTAACGTCTAGACATCTATTTTTAGATCGGAATGGGTTGATACGTCACCCGTAGTTACTCGGGGGACGGAATTCCCTTTTCTTGATAATTAAAAGGCGGATTTGTTGATTTAAGCACTCGAAAGTTTAAGTTTATATTCACCACTAGTTCACACGATTTTTCCTACAACTTCTTATTGAAATTTTGAGTAAACAATTAAAATTGTAAACTTTTTGGTTACGAAATCACTGTACTTTGCCTAAACGAACTATGTTGACTTTTATTTGGTATTTAGAGGTTAATTCCGGGTTCTTTAACCTATTTACTTAAAAATAAATTAGAATAATTTATTTTAATAATTTTAATTTACTTTGCCCCTTTTTACTTAGGATAATTTTCACGTAAGAGTATTTTCTTTAAACAGACTGTCGGTTAGTCTTTACTTATTAATTTACTGGAACTCTTTCTGAGGACTGACTGATTCACTGATCGATTTACTGATCGATGGATTGATCTTAGGTGATCTGAGGTACTGATACTGATGACTGATACTGATTCACTGATACTGATTCACTGATTTTCGGAGCTCTGCTTGAGTTTTTATGTCCTTGCTCGGTTTTCGCGTAGGTGTTGTCCAGGCTACTTGGACACAAGAGATTGGTACTGGTGTATAAGACCCGCCTAAAGTTAACATGGCAGTGTAAAAAGAGAAGGGTTATCCAAGCTTACGTTTCCTTGAACTAGTGTGTTGACCTCGCATTCCCCGCATTCCAAACGGGTTACCTACCGGATATCGTGGCGTAAAAAGCGTTTAAAACTATAAAATTTTCTTCGAAGCTAAAGAATTCTCGGTAAAACGATTATTTTAATGGTTTTGTTTTCAGTTCTAAGAAGATGATGTAATAATTACGTCGGTTTCTATAGGCGTATACCTTTGGGTCACGTACATTCACTTCGTGAGATGAAACCAATAAGAGTTAAGCTTATCCTTCTTTAGTGAAAGGTGGGCTGTTGATTTAAAGAAAGAGCGGTCGCTGGGCGTTTTCAAGAGATGCGCACTTTGGCTAATTCTACATTATTTTTAGACAATGGTTCAGGAACTTAATTTCGGCTAGCTCCCGACTTATACTGCAATTGTGATCAGATTCAATTTTATAATTTAAAGTTTCGGTTTATTGCTACTAGTATAATTTGCTAGCAGGAACTTCGTTCCGTCACATACGTCATATCCTCCCCAAAAAAAGAGATAATTACTATTATCTTCTTTTTTGAAGAGCTTAATTTTATGTCTACACAAAACTTTTTATGTAACAATTATAAAATTCCTATAATTAAATATAGCACTGGTACAAAATTCCTTTTGTTATACCTATAGTGTCCTAGCACATTGTTCTCCCCGTCGGGATATTAAATACAATGTAATGAATATTGGTTCTACTTTGACACAGAATTTACCTAAAACTGTACTAGATGAAAAGATAGTATTACAAATTCAAAATAACTGACCGTTCATTGAGTAAATACCGGGAGGCATGTGTACCTGTCCAGCTTAAAGGTCTAATTTTCTACGCATTACCTTAGAATAATTAACTCGACTATTATAATTTTCGAGGATATTTGGGTAAGATACTTATTTCTTAAGTCTAGAAATGTTATGTTAGTTAGATGTCTTTTATATTCTACTAAGGATAGTTAGTTAACCTAAATTATACAGTAAGTAAGTATTACCTTTGGTCCTTTACGGTGCACTTTATTTATTCACTATCGCTTACACGTTCACTTTTTACTCTTTTAGGTAGTGGCATCACAAAAGTGTCATGCCGAGTTGGCTCACTTTCACTATTTTTAGTGTCTGTAGCACTGTTTGAGGGTTGCACTGGCGAAGGGGCAATGTTGTTTAACATGACCACTAGTTGAGGGATCGGTGCTGGCTGCACCGGAACTGCTGCTTGAGATGATGGCTCTGATTGAGGTGGAACAATTCTGAGGCTAGTGGGCCTCATTGGTGCCGGACCACTGGAATTCGGGTGCGTCGCTGGACCTGGAGCCTCAGTGGTTACTTTAGATGTTCCTCGGATTGGTAGTTCATTGTGGTGTTGAGTCTTCCAGTTTATAATAGTTATCCGTCTGCAGAAAGCACACTGGCAGGGCAACACTAATTCCGCCAGCATATTTAAAGCGGTGGCTCTTTGTGTTAGTCTTCTAAGGTATTCAAAATGCACTAAATGTATGTGCATCAGATTTAAATTCCTGAGTTTTCGAATCATATCACACTCAGGTGGAGCTGCTCCTCCTAATCGTTCATGGATATTGACTAGCTCCTTCAGGGTTGCTTCTAGCATGGGTAGCGCTAAGCTATAATGAGCTAGGCTACTAATGTAAAATAGAAAAGACTCGATCGCGTTATTAATCATTTCCACGGCAGAGAATGACACTGACTGGTTTCCCATTTGCCTGTGTTTTGGTTTTTATAAACTCTTGTTTCCCTTGTCTCTTCTGGAATATGAAAAAAAAATTCTTATTCTCACGATAGGGGAAAATTTGTTTGTGTATAATAAAATTCTGATATATTTTTCTCTTCGTGTGGCTGTATGTTTGTTTTCCTTTCCTCTCTATATTCATGTAGAAATTTTAAAAATAGCCCCAAGTTATTTTTTGGTGTGTGTCTGAGAAAATGTTGTATTTCACACGCTTTGGCCTTTCTCGTTCTATATTTAGGCTATAATGTTTCGGGTTCTCTCCTGACTTATAACCAGGGCAGGACTTTCCGAAGGTTGTCCAATTTCTTCATACTGAGTTTCGGTGATTGTATTGAGTTGACTAGTATACGATGACTGTTTATGATGTATATTTTGATAAATAATTTTCGATTCCTTCTTAGGTTTCTGCGAGGGTCCTGCTATAGGGCTTTTCATTTCCATATATTGACTTTCTTCCTGTTTCCTCTTCTTAGGTATAGGTGGTGGTCGTTCATACATGTAACTTGGATTTTCCCATTCTGTAGTTGGGGGTGTCCATCTTATGAATTTTCCTAATGTAGGTTCTCGGGGTCTCAATTCTGTTTCTTCTAGTTTTTCATCCGCCAATAGTGATTTTTTTGGTAACTTTTTGACTTGTAGGTAAGTGAATAGATTATACGCTATGCTTAGTATGGCAATAACTGATATTCCCATTATCAGTAATAGAAATGTTAATGGAGAGTTTGACTCCTTACTTGTTTGTTCTTCTTTAAGTTCACAGTAGATATAGTATAGTACTACATCAGATTCGTCCACGATATTGGTTTCATTATCTATTCTTTTGATGTAGAAAAGGTAGTTTTCTCCACAATTTAGTAATATTTTTGCTGAATTTTCATTTGGCAATGACATTGTTACTTTGATAAAGGAAATCATGCTCACCCATCTAAGATCGGTAGATGCTTTAAAACTTGTCTCGGTATAATCCCATTCTATAATAGCTAAAACTTGATTTTCCATTCTTTGATCAATACTAAATCGGGGTTTCCATCCGTCATTTTCCTTAAATAAGGTCACAGTACTTCTTGTCTCTGCTAAGGTTATTACTGAAAAGTGATGATTTTACGTTGGTTGTGTATGTTTGTATGTTAGTTATATTATTCTATAGTAATTTACGCTGGTATAAGCACTTTGGGTACTGACTGGGTTTTAATATTATTTTTCACTGTTTAAACTGCAAGTACGGGCCAGGTTTCGTCTTCGTTCGTTCTTTCTGTTGATATCCCATCGATCGGGTGTTCCGACGCTCTTTGTGTATTGTCTTTATAGGCATTTTTTTCCGTGGGACGATGTTTGTTTATTAAGAAGTAGGTTAATGGTCCCATAAATGCGGCTAATAGAGCGAACGTGCATCCTTTCACTTGGTGAATAGATAAGGCATGTAAAAAGGTTCCCAATAAAAATAAAATATCCATATATTTTTCGTAAGAAGGAATGGGTTAGTTGTTCCATCTCCTTTTTATTAAATAGGGATAACGTTGAAAATCCTTGCGTATCTACAGATTTTCCAGCCAGTTTTCGCGTAATTATGTTGTCTAACGCAGCTTTTTCCAGTCCAAATAACATTGATTGTTGCGCGCCGCGTATTTCGGTATTTGAATACACACCGCCATTTCCTATTGGTTGAATTGGTTTGATCTGTAATGGGGTCTCTTCTTCTGGTCCTAATTGTATTGGTTTTATATTATACGTAGGTAGTGGATCGAACCCTGTCCATTCGGAATTCAAATAAAATAATGTAGGTATAAGTGAATTACACTCTGTTTCTTGTCCTTTTAGTATTAGAATTCGGCTTAATGGTGACATGAACATGCTTAAATTGTTATGTTTTACCGGTAATTCGAGAAAACAATGTTTGGTTCTTCGTAGTTGTACAATGACTGGTATACACTCCATTACATATATGACCTCTCCTGCGATTTTTGCTACATACCCAAATTTTTCTTTGATCAGTGTAAGTACAGCATTTGGACTAATTGTTGCTAGAATTAGTCGATTTTTTAAGATTTCCCTATGCAATAAACAACGTCTATATACAGAGTGTGCATAATTTTGTTTTAATCCTCTTTTTAGTGACTGCTCCACATACAATAGTTTGGTGTTCACGTAAGTGATTAAATCAGCATTATTGTGGTCGGGATTACTTTCCCAGCGTTGTACGGGGGTTGTTCTATTTGTTGTGTCTAAAACAATAAGTCTTGGATGTTCGGTTATCCACATTATTTCGTTACATATCACGTCTTGATGTAGTAATTGCATCGCGAAAATGGTATTTTCTTCTTCTACTACCATAAATTTGTGTACCGGGCCTTGCGATTGTTTTTCTGTTATTATCTGTGCTTTTCCATGATACAGTAATCTATATTGCTCGCATTCAGAGTTTTTGGTTACTGACCAAATTGTTTCTCCAATAGTGTAGTCTAGGCAATATGACTTCATAAAACTGCAAGTAACTCCTTCACGTAGACTTAATTCGTTATTTTCTAATTTTACTCTGGCTAGGTATTCTTGTAAATTTATTTTTATTGAGGCTGTAACTACCACATTTTTCCATGATTGTCCATTTTCTGTGTAGCTAACTCCTTCGCATTGTCCATTATTGTCTAAATGTCCCGCTAAGGTTAAAGAATTGGTGATAGAGGCATTACTTTTTAGTCCGGTTATTAAATGTCCATAAAAACCTCTATACTCTCCGTACTCGTGTATTTTCCTGCAACCTTCTGGTCCAGTTTGATGTATGTATGTTAAAATTCCTCCTTGTACCATTGAAGAATGTGAATGCATTCCACAATAGGTAATAATCCGGGTTACTTCTACTAAACAAGTTTGTACCATCACTGAGTCTATATTTTTCCGCTCTAAAACTTGAACTTTAATAGTCGTACTGCTATATCCTGAATCGGGATCTGGGCATTGGTCCACATCCTTTAACGATATTGCTGTGATATTTGTTTTGGCATTTTCGCAATCATATGCGATAATTCCGCTTGCTGCTGCTGCGAATAGTCCATCGTTGCTTAATACTAGAACAAAAACTTTGCTCTATTTCCTATTTTCTAATTTTCTTTTTGGTATTTTTCTTTTAATTATTCGTATTTATCCTTTAATATTACGGTTATATGTGTATCTCTATATCTATATATTTCCTTAATTATCTAGCTGACGTAGTATGTTTATTTACATTTTAATGGTCGCTATAATAGTCTGGTCTACGTATTATACGTCCACTTCTGGTTCGCTGTAGTTGTCCGGCTTCTTCTTCTTCATCTTCGGAACTGTCGGGACTGTCAGAACTATCAGCTGATTCGTTTGCCGAACTCATATGTTCTGGTGGTATCTCATCTTCTAACTGGTTAATTCTTTCCTCGATTTCGCTATCAAATAAGTCGTGTTCCTCGTCTCTTAATTGTTCTTCCGTTCTATGACCTTCTTCAGGGATGTGTTCTGGTTCCATCCTAGTCTGTCTTTCTACTGCGCCATGATTTACTCCGTATTCTTCGGTTACCTGTGGTTCTGTGAGAATTGGTTCTTGTTTTTCCTTTGTTGGTATTTCCGTGGTTGGATATACCTGGGTCGGGGTATAATAATAGTCTGTGTCTGACTCTGGGTCATTATGGCTATCCGGCGTTTCGTCCCGTATTTGTTCATCTTCAGGGTTTATTTCTTCCAATTGTTTTTCAGGACCTCTACATAATTTTAATCTATTTGAATGTACTATCTGTTCTTTTCGTCCGTCGATTTCTTTAATTTTATAAGTTACTGGTCCTTTTATTTCGATAATTCTATACGGCCCTGTATATTTAGGCTGAAATTTTCGTGCAAGATTTGATCTTCCTGGTATAGCTGGTGTATAAAGATATACTCTATCTCCTTCTTTAAAATGTTTTTGTTTTGCTTTTCTATTATATCGTGTACATTGTTTTTCGGCAGTTATCTCGAGTTCTTCTCTTGCTTGTGTAAGTGCGTAACGCATTCTTTGTAACATTTCCGTGGCGTAGTTTTCGTCTAGATCATATTTACATGCTGTTGGTCTGATGCTTACATGTTGTGGAAGTTCCATATCCCGGAAATAAAGTAAGTAAAATGGACTTTCTTTAGTTGAAGAGTGTACATTATTTCGGTAAGACATGAGTGCAAAAGGTAAGAATTCATCCCATGAATCTTGTTCATTGGTTACGTAATGTTTAATTTTACTTTTTAAGCTACCATGGCTTCGTTCAATAGCTCCATTTGTTTCTGCGTGATACGGTGTAGTTTGAATCTTATCAATGTTTAGTATTTTACATATCTCAATAAATAGTTGACCGACGAATTGCTTTCCCTGATCGGTTAAAATTTGTCTGGGTATACCATATCGGGTAACAATATTTTCTACAAAGGTTTTTGCTACTGTAGTTGCTGTAATGTTTGGGATAGGTATGGCTTCGGCAAATCTGGTAAGGTAATCAATACAGGTAAGAATGTATTTATTTCCAGATCGTGTTTTATTTAGTGGCCCAACAATATCAAGACTGATGCGGCCGAATGGAACATAGGGCACCGGTAATTTTTGCAATTCTGCTGGGGGATGATAGTTCTTTTTGTGTATACTACACGAGTGACATTGTTCACAAAATCTTTTACATCACTAGTTATTCCAGTCCAGGTGAAATCTCTTTGAATTAAGTCCAGAGTTTTATGTCGACCTCCATGACATGCTAAGTAAGACGAGTGATATAAATCTAAAATTTCTGGGATCATACTTTGTGGTGCTACGACTTTATCGTTTCTTTCATGATCTTTCCTTGTTGCATATAATATTCCATTATTAGCCATATAATAATATCCAGATTCATCCGGTAAGTTCTTTATAATGTGTTGCAATTTTGCGTCGTTCTGTTGCCTTTTTATTATATCGGCGCGTGTCCATATTACACTCGCCATAGGGCTTCCTTCGTTATGACTTGTTATTCTTGCTATTTTTGGTGATGAATTTTCTATACTTGTTGGACTTGCTTCCATTTCTACTTCTCGTAATCTAGTTAGTGCATCTGCATTTGCATTTTTGGTGCCTGGACGATATTCAATTGTAAAACTGTATTCCATCAGAAACATAGACCATTTGGCAAGCCGTGAACTGCTGTCTTTTAAATTCAAAATATATTTAAGTGGCTTGTGATCGCTGTATATAAAGAAATGGGTTCCTGTTAAATAATATCTGAATTTCTTTACTCCTTCCACGACTGCTAGAGCTTCTCGTTCGATTGTTGAATAACGTGTTTCCGCTGCTAAAAGTGAACGACTGTGATAGTGTATAGGGTGTTCCATATTATCGTATTGTTGACAAAGTATCGCAGAGATACTGGTACCACTTGCGTCTGTGCAAAGAATAAAAGGCCTGTTAAAATCAGGATATTTTAAGATTGGTGGTGTGACTAATGCTGTCTTTAAAATTTCAAAGGCTTTCTGTTGTTTTTCTGTCCACCTAAATGGAGTATCTTTCTTGGTTAGTGCCGTCAGAGGTTGAGCGATTTCTGAGAACTTTGGTACAAATCGTCGATAAAATCCACATAAGCCTAGAAATGCTCGTATTTCTTTTACTTTCTTGGGTACAGGATAGTTATCAATGACCTGGGTCTTCTCGGGATCCGTTTGGCATCCTTCTGAGGAAATAATATGCCCTAAATACTTTGTTTCCCTTTTCAGAAAGTGACACTTCGTTGGCTTTAACTTTAAATTACTCTGCCTTATTACATCGAAAACTTTTCTTATTTTAGAAATGTGTTCGGGTATCGAATCTTGTGAATAAATTATTAGGTCATCTAAGAAAACAAGTACGTCAGTACCTATTAGTCCTGAAAAAATACTGTTCATAAAACGCATGTAGGTGGCTGGTGCATTTTTCAGTCCCATACTCATACGCGTGAACTGGTACGTGTTATTAGGTGTTACAAAAGCACTTTTTTCACGATCTCGTTCATCCAATTCTATCTGGAAGTATCCACTGGCCATATCTAGGGTGGTAAATAGGCTTGATCCCGTCAGCTTATCCAGAGTTTCCTGTATATTTGGTAGTGGAAAAAAATCCGTTTTAACCACGGCGTTAAGGCGTCTGTAATCAATCGCCAGTCTAAATTGGGGTTCCTCCCCTGGGTGGAGTTTCTTTTCAACTAATAAAGCCGGAAATCCCCAAGGACTTTGACTTTCTTCTATGATTTCTTCATCTAAAAGCTTCTTGATCTCGCTATCTAAAATTTTCTGCCGTTGATACGGTACTCTATATGGTTTCGTACAAATTGGAGGTACATCCTCCGTGATTATTCGATGCTTTACCCTAGTTGTACAGCTTAACTTTTGATTGGGTGCTTTAAAGATATCTATATATTCTTCTACTAATTTTCGTATTTGCCATTCCTCCGATGTAGTGGGCTTATTTAAATGTAATTTTTCTAGCATTTCCTCCATGTCTTGGGTACTAATTTTCGCCACTTTGTGCGCTCCTTTTTCATTTGCTGCCTGTTTCTCGGTGTCCGCTTCAAAAGCATAAGCAATTACCGCTTTCTTGGGTAAAAATACTTCATATGGATTTACATTAATAATTCTTACGGGTACTTCTGTTTTATTTTTGCATAATACCCTCGCAATTAATATTCCCGAAGGATTTTCATCATTTCCTTCAATTACTAAACTGTTATCCTCCCCGCCTATGGTTTTCGGTAACCTGCCTTTACCTACTAATTGACTTCTTGGGGGGATCCGTAAACTTCCGTGTAGCCTCACGGCTTTACCTTGAAACTCGGTGTCGTCGACCGGTACTGGTGTCAACGAACTTACAGTCTTAGAGTCCGCTGGTATTTCTGGTGTTTTGATTGGCTTGTTCAAAACTTTATTTTCTACAGTCTTCTTTCCCTTGTTCTTTTGTTCCCTTGACCTCTTCCTGTGGGTTACTGTAGTTTCCCTCACTTTGCCTGCATTACCATTATCCTTCGGAGGTTGCTCCGGAAAATCCAGATGACTGCAATCCATCTGATTTCCTGAGTCCGTCGCTATTTGCAGTAACGAAGAACTCCCAGTATAACGGTCTTCTGGCAAGGTTTCCTTCCTGTCAAAATTACTCTCAATTTGTTTAGGGAATGATTTAAGGGCTTCTTTTAACCCGCTTATCTCCTTCTGAAGTATTATTATTTGCTGCTCAAGTACCTGTTCCGTACTATTTTTTGAGTCTTCTGCACCTTTGTGCCCCTTGGATGAATAGTTTTTCACCGTAGTTATAGTATCAATACTTTTTTCTTCCTCTTCTAAGGGTATAATTTCTTCAAAAATATACATTACACTTTCTCCCCAGTCCATCTTTACACTGTGAATCGTGAGAAAATCTAATCCTAGCAAAATGTCTGCGTCAACACTCACCGAATCCGTTACCACAAACTTTTGGGTAATCGTAATGTGAGGTCCTATCGTAATAGGTATGTCGGCGCTTCCAAGTTGGGGGATTATTTCTCCTTGTATATCTCGTAAGTAATTTTCCTTTTTCCTATTTATTTTGAACCCCTGGGCAATTTCAGGTGAAATTAAGGATACTGCTGCCCCCGAATCGATAAACGCTTTTATTGGCTTATCATTTATTTTTACTGTAATAATATTTCTTAAGGTATTATAATTACACAGTATCCTCACCTTATTCTTTGGCATTACCACTGATTGTCTGTTGCAGCCGCATTCTGGGGTTGAGATGAGACTGCGTTGGCATTTAAATGTGCCGTAGCTGAAGTAGTTGCATTCTTAGCGATAGGCTGCCTGTTATCATTATTGTAAAGTTGATTGTGATTCTTATTTACCCATGGAATCTGTTGATTTTGGAATTTGGTTCGTTGACCCTCTCGAGGTATGAACTCGTTTCTTGACCCTGTATTTCGAGGTTCCCATCTACGGTTGTGATTTTCGCGGCGACCTTCTGGTTTTAATTTTGGGCAATTAGCTTTAAAATGGCCTATTTCCTTACACTGAAAACAGTGTTGATCGTTCCCCGTTATGTTATGATATCCATTAGAAGAATTATGGTTAAAATTTCTTTTCATTTTCCTACAATCCCTCATATCATGTCCCGCTATATCACAATAGCCGCAATGTTGAAGTAATCTTCCTATTTTCCTACAATTTTGGCTTTCATGACCATTTCTGTTACCATAGTTGCAGCGCCTCATTTGAGTTTCCATTTTCCTCACATTTTTTCCTTGTTGTTCACTATTGGTTTGATTGCTGAATTGTCTTACTTCATAATAAGGCATTTTGATTTTATTTAAATTATGAATCATTTCTTCTATTTCTGCTTTTTCTAGGGCGTCCTTAATATTTTTAGGTTGCGCTGATAACACATTATTCCTAATGGGAGGTAATAATCCTAACATAAAATGTCTCAATAGATCTTTTTCAAACTGTGTATCTAATGCTATTTTTGCCTGTGCATCTGTAGATGTTACTTTTATTTTATTCCCTAACAGTTTTATTCTAGTTAGAAATATCCTACATGATTCACCCGATCTTTGTTTGCATTCCACAAATTCTTTTAATTCCTGGCCTGGTAATACTTTTTTCTTAAACTGGTCCCTTAAAGTTGTGGAAAAACATGTCCATTCTTTTGTTCCCTTTAGATTGCTATCTGCATTTAAATATTGTTTTGCGAGTCCCCTCAGTTTTAATTTAGCAACCGCTACTTTTTGTTCCTCCGACCAATTTGCTACAAAACCCGTTGTCTCGACATGTTCAAGAAAATCCTCTATATTTGTAGTGCCGTCATAATTCGGAACTGTTTCTAATCCTAGTACAATGTTACTGCTAGTGGTAGCCATGCTAGTGGTCGCCATTATATTTCGCTTCCCAAAATATATTTTTCCTGTTTCCTGCCTTCCTCTATTTTTTTCAATGCCGACAAACTTTTCTCTTATTATTACTGAAAATCTGACCCATGTGACACCACTGTTGCGTCTATACTTTTCCCAGCGCCAACAAACTTTTATCTTATTCTATCAATGAAAACCACACACAACTGACACCACTGTTGAGGTACTACTTTATTGTTTATTAGATGGTAAGGTTGGTTTCGAAAGGGAGACTAATTTTTTTTAGTAAACAATGCAAAAGTAGCCCCTTATAAGCTAGGTTCGTGGTTTCCTAGAATTCGATAAAAGTGGTTGGGTTGAAATAAAGTAAACAGTTCTAGATGTGCTTTTTATAAGTTTTTCTATTTTAAAAAGTACAAACAAAAAGGTAAATAGTTTACAATAGGGTAGACAATGTTATGGCGAAAAATATGTACAATTCTTCTTCCCAAATGGATCAATAAATGTGGTTCACTATAGTTAGGTTTATAATTTCTGCACAGTTTATACGGTAATATACGGTGGTATGTAAATAATAGTTTCAATAATTTTTCTACTTACAAAGGCCAATAATGATTATTGAAGCTTGCATCTCTTTTCCGCTCACTGATACGTAGTTAGTAGCCGCGATGTCTAACGTCTAGACATCTATTTTTAGATCGGAATGGGTTGATACGTCACCCGTAGTTACTCGGGGGACGGAATTCCCTTTTCTTGATAATTAAAAGGCGGATTTGTTGATTTAAGCACTCGAAAGTTTAAGTTTATATTCACCACTAGTTCACACGATTTTTCCTACAACTTCTTATTGAAATTTTGAGTAAACAATTAAAATTGTAAACTTTTTGGTTACGAAATCACTGTACTTTGCCTAAACGAACTATGTTGACTTTTATTTGGTATTTAGAGGTTAATTCCGGGTTCTTTAACCTATTTACTTAAAAATAAATTAGAATAATTTATTTTAATAATTTTAATTTACTTTGCCCCTTTTTACTTAGGATAATTTTCACGTAAGAGTATTTTCTTTAAACAGACTGTCGGTTAGTCTTTACTTATTAATTTACTGGAACTCTTTCTGAGGACTGACTGATTCACTGATCGATTTACTGATCGATGGATTGATCTTAGGTGATCTGAGGTACTGATACTGATGACTGATACTGATTCACTGATACTGATTCACTGATTTTCGGAGCTCTGCTTGAGTTTTTATGTCCTTGCTCGGTTTTCGCGTAGGTGTTGTCCAGGCTACTTGGACACAAGAGATTGGTACTGGTGTATAAGACCCGCCTAAAGTTAACATGGCAGTGTAAAAAGAGAAGGGTTATCCAAGCTTACGTTTCCTTGAACTAGTGTGTTGACCTCGCATTCCCCGCATTCCAAACGGGTTACCTACCGGATATCGTGGCGTAAAAAGCGTTTAAAACTATAAAATTTTCTTCGAAGCTAAAGAATTCTCGGTAAAACGATTATTTTAATGGTTTTGTTTTCAGTTCTAAGAAGATGATGTAATAATTACGTCGGTTTCTATAGGCGTATACCTTTGGGTCACGTACATTCACTTCGTGAGATGAAACCAATAAGAGTTAAGCTTATCCTTCTTTAGTGAAAGGTGGGCTGTTGATTTAAAGAAAGAGCGGTCGCTGGGCGTTTTCAAGAGATGCGCACTTTGGCTAATTCTACATTATTTTTAGACAATGGTTCAGGAACTTAATTTCGGCTAGCTCCCGACTTATACTGCAATTGTGATCAGATTCAATTTTATAATTTAAAGTTTCGGTTTATTGCTACTAGTATAATTTGCTAGCAGGAACTTCGTTCCGTCACAAGTCTACCTCCACATACTTTTATTATTAAGATCGTTATCCAACATGTTTCGGACATTTAAATGTCCATCTTCAGGGATACAGCAATTGATCTTGGTGGTTCAGTTTAGAAAATACGAAGTTCAAAAATGATAAGTCTTTGAGACTGAATCTAGACTTTGGTTTAAGGTGAAAAGGTTAACATTATTAAGTTAAATAAAGTAATGAAGTTGAAGGTAGAAAAATATTAAAAATTGAACTGAGGAGAAAGAAAATTCAGTATTTCGAAAGTTCACATCCCTCGTTGAAGTAAGAGAACCAGGTAATAAAGATTATTGGGCCAATGTGATTGTCAGTGAGGTTATTATGTTAGCTTTGAGCTATTTAGAGGAAAATTGGGAAATCAGCTGAAAGAAACCTCATGCAATCACAATTGCTGGCGGGAAATGTGATTTCACATGATAAAGTGTGAAGGTTATGGAAATGACATATGAAAAAACTGGTACCGGTTCTTAAATAATGTAAAATTTAAAAGCTTACTAGACAAAAGGGCATTGGTCAATGAAGTTATTAAGTAAAAGTATAGGCCATTATGAGGAAAAAGTAAAAAAGGGGGCACAAAGAAACTTCACTGAACCATGCTCAACTGAAAAATTTTTCTACAGTACGTCACTGGATTCTACGTAAAAAACTACAAAAAGAACATTTGTTTTCTCTTTGATAAGATACAGGGTAACCTAAATATGGAGGGTATCCCAAAATGTAAAATTTTCAAAAACATGCCGTATATCAAAAACAAGGAGGACTAGAAAAATTCTGATTGCGGCGTCTTTTGTTTCACAAAAAAGTAGTTGCAAAAGCCGTATCCTTCTATCTTTACTAATAACGGAGAAATCCCGTAAAACCATCGAAAACTGGACACCCTGTATATTGTTTTCACTGCAGTTTTTTCGTCGTTCCTATTTTTACAATGTGCACCAAAGAATATTGCATTCTGATTACATTACACCTATTGTATAGATTTATGTCATGGTACAAATAAATGTACCATGGATTTATCTAGTATTAATAGCTTAAATTGTTTACTTTATTTTGCTTCATTGGTTAGTAAACTATTAAATAAAGACAATGTTCATTAAAGTAGATAATAAAATATATTATTTGTACCCATAATCTAAAAATAAATTTCAAAAAATATCACTCAGCCCGCGTGGCGCTCCCGTGAACGTTGAAATATTTCCATTTTTGAGTTATAACTCTTTTTGTTTAATATACCTATAAGTAAGTAGATAGGTAAGCTGTTATTTATAGTTGCTGTTTTTTTTTTAGGAAAATTGACTACGACTGTTTTGTGTGTAATATAAGAGTCTATGAAGAGACTCATAAATCAAGTTTCCCGCACACACAGTTAGCTAAACTAAAATCTGAAATGGCTTCCGAAGGTAAGTTTTTTATTTTCTTAAAAAGTTTAAAATATTTTATTAATAATCATGTGTTCATGTCCTCATGGGTAATTTAGGCGAAACTCTCCCGCATTATAAGGGAATTATTTCTTTTATACAGCCAGTTGTCTTTCTTCCTCAATCTTTCCGTCTTCGTTTCATCTAAGATTCCAAATCTGAATGTTAGCCTCCTGTAGCGCTCTCCATTTCTGTTTGTTGCTGTATATTTTCATGTCAAACCTCCGTGTCTTTTCAGGTCATCTACTCATCTCATGTTTGGTCTACCTCAATTCCGTTTGTCATCCTAGCGGCACCAGCAATATATAATCGGGGATTACCATTATGGTTCTTTGTATGTCCATCAGCTTATGCCCACTTCGATTCATGTTTTACCCTAACAGTGACTTTGGTTGTTTCTCTTACTCGAATGTTACTTTTCAATCCTTTAATGTCACAACTATTATTTTCATTTTCATGCTTTCTTGGGTCTTATTCTCGTAATTTCCTTTGGTAAATGTCCAGGTCTGTATTGTGTAGGTGATTGCTATCAAGCGAAATATCTGCCAATCAAACAGGAGTACATGTTTAAAGATGAATTATTCACCATTAAAGGTAGCAAACATATCAATATGGAGAAGTGTACGACGTTGTTGCTGAAATAAAATGGAGGGACATAGAATTAGTTATAGTGGAATAGGAATGATAAGTTGCTAAGCCATGTTCCCAGTTTATAGCAATCGGCTTCCTAAAAGATTTTTGGCCACCAAAAATTGGCTCATCTTATAATCAAGAAGGTGTTGTGGTATATTTCGAACTCTTCCCATTCGTTCACCTCTTACTTCTGTCATCGGTATTTCAGGCTGATAATTCGGGTCCACTTCGGATTCCTCTTCGGAGGACTCACCATTTTCCCAAGTTTGCCTAAATTTCTGGTATTCATAATTTTCAATCTCAAAATTACAGTCATCAGTTTCTTCTTCGCTAATAGCATCTTATTGCCTTTTTGCAGTTTTTTAACTGCGAAACATGTGCGTTTGAACAGAAGTTTCTTTCGGAAATACCTTCTAACTTTTGTACCTCGTAAATATCTTTTTCCATGTCTTGTATATGACCCTCGATATTTATTTTTCGTTTTGGTTGGTTGTCCAAAGTTCAGGAACTCTCTTCATAACTACTATAATCGTTTTTCTTTAGTTTCTTCTCAAATTTTCCTTTATCATATGGCATCTTGTATTTTATTTGAGCTTCTGCTGTATTTTTAACTATCTGTTCTTGCATTTCAACTGTTTTTTATAATCATTTTTAGTCAGTGTTAATTCCAAATAAGCAACTTGTTTTTTTCCCAAATTCACATTTGTTGATATTCATTGGCAAGTGTGCTTTACGAAAAGCTTCAAAAACAAATATGAGACGATCTATCATTTGTGTCCAATCAACTGAAGACATCAGCAAATCATTTAAGTAGGTCATGCATATTTTTCTTCGTAATTTATGCAATACCATGTTCATCAAGTAAGGAAACTTGATAATGTGCATTTATTAACCCAAATATCATTCTAGTATACTGCCTGTATCGTGGGTCGTAAAAACGCTATCTTCTCTAGGGCTCTAACTGGGGTATTTTAGGCATTTAATGAGGTGCGAAAGATACAGCTTATTACAGCTGATAAAACAAGGCAACGGTGTGGGTAAAGGATCGAGAGGAAGACGAAGGATATCGTGACTGAGGAATCTTTGACAATGGTTTAGATCTTCATCCATAGAACTATTCAGGACAGCTGCATCAAAGATATTCTAACCTTCTATAAGAGACAGCACCCTAAGAAGAAGAAAGGGGGAAAATACGGGGTCAACTGAACGGTGTGCGGACGGGCGTTATCCTGAAGGAGAATGACACTTCTGATGGGTCCTTTAGGTATTTTTACGCGAAAGGCAGTTTTAACTTTTTCAGACAGTACTTGGCAATACAATGGTTCGATGATCTATCAAAAAATCTGTTAAACAAGACACCGGTTGCATTCTAATACCATCGCCATAACATTTCCAGCTGAATCGAAAACCAAACTGCTCTGGTGGTAAAATGTTATTGTGTTGATGTCGAATACGCCATCGTTAATACAATTTAGTATAAGTTTTTCGACAATTGCCAAGACACGACAGCTTACTGATTGGGCTGTAACTAAAGACCAATACTTAGTCCTGTCCTATTTTAGCTTAGGTATTAAAGCAACCTTGGGTTTTTCCACGCTTGTGGGAGCGGCCCTTTTCGATTACAGCCTGGGCTTTGTTTATTACGTCCGTAAAATAACATTGCGAGGCAAGTTCTTTAGTGCTTTAACTTTTATGCCCTCCAGCTTCTGAACTTTATAAGGTTCTGCCGCCTTGGGCGTTCGAGCTCCGAGAGATGTCGCTTTATGCTACATTCTCCCTTAGTCACCGTATCTGTGCGACTAAAAATTAATGGCGGAGAGTTCAAATAACTCGTTTTTAAATTACTGGTTTACTGTTTTGTAATGTTTGGTAAGTTCAAATTGATATGATTTAACGCCAAGACATTATAATCAAATAGTGCACATGCGCTATTACGAAATTGTACGTCACGCGAGACAACTTGACCTTATTCCTCTTCCAACCATCATGGAAGTAACATGAAAGCGCGAATCTGTTCTGTCAGTGATATTAAAGGTAGTAGCGACGCAAAGCAAGTAGTGAATCAAATAGATATTTTATTGAAAAGGAAGCTAAAAAATACTCCATGCTTAAACAATATTTTAGATTTTAAACACGTTTTATCGCTTTTTGAGTTAATTCACTACACAGGGTCGTTGGTATGTATGGAAACGGTCGATTATTTCTTAAAGTAAAACAGCTAACAAAAAATTATCAAGACAAAAGTTTTATTGTTTTGTAAAATCTATTAGAGAATTAAAAAAAGATAAATATACAGGATGAGCCAGAAAGCCGTAGAGAAATAAAGTTACTTTTTTTTTAATGGAACACCCTATGTCTTAGAATATTTTTGGATTTTACATAAAATTACAATTATTTTTTAATACCTGCATTATATGTCTAAACCTAATAGCTTCCGAGATATCAACTTTTAAAAAATAATATTTTGACCGCTTCTAGCTTTCTAACGGTACGCCATAGAGCAAAACGACTTACACGTTTCTATCTTACTTTTTTATTATCTTCCCAAAAATACCAACTTCCGGTTAAACCGGAAGTACTATATTTCCGGCATTTGAGCTACATCCGGTTTAACCGGAAGTTGCCACTTTTAGAAAGATAGTTGAAAACTATCATAGGGACACGTAAGCCGTTTTTCTCTACGGCGGCGTACCGTTGGAAAGCCAGAAGCTGTCAAAATTTAAAAATGTAATTTTTCAAAAGCTGATATCTCGGAAACTATTAGGTTTATACTTGTAATGTACTTAATAAAAAATAATTGCAATTTTATGTAAAATCCAAAAATATTCTAAGATATAGGGTGTTCCATTAAAAAAAAAGTAACTTTATTTCTCTACGGCTTTCTGACTCATCCTGTATACTTAATTTTTCTAAATTCCAATAGGCTACAAAAAATCTTAAAACTTTTATCTAGAAAATTTTTTGCTAGCTGTTGTGCTTTAAGAAATAATCGACCGTTTCCATACATACCAACGACCCTGTATATAAAATACCTCGATAATACTTAGTACACAGTAAAAAATATGATATTCTTCTTATTTTGCTCTATGTACACGGGAAAAATGTTTCACACTGCTTTGCTAATTTTATAATTGAACATATAAAGCTGCCTAACTTGACTGAAAGATATTGTCCGGTGAAGCATTAATTTAAATTCTGATTTATAATTAATGTATCTGGTAAATAGCAATATCCATCGTTTCACTCTAGACAGAAACTGAGAAACTTCACCGACAATTTTTATATTGTAGCAAATTACCCATAAGTGTAAAAATTCAAGTAAATATAGTATAAAGTTAAAAATAAACGGTGTATTTCGCTTGTAAGGTCCAAATTACCAATGCCCTGGTGTCTCTAACTACAAGATAACTTCTAAGAACACCATTGTTGGAACAGTTCTTATCATGAAAGTTATATTACTCTTATCACTACCAGGGCATTGATAATTTGGACCAGTGGGTTAAAAGAATTTCTAATATACCTATAGGATGTATGCGTACTATGTATTTTGCTCTACTACAGTCACTTCTGAGCTTTTGTCACTAACTGGACATTGATAACACATTACAACAATTTGCTGACAGTGATAAAAGCTACATACCTTCCATGGCAACAATTGTTCCAACATTGGTATCCTTAGAAGTTATCTTATAGCTAACATAAACAAAACATTCATAAATTGGATCTTAGTAGTTCAATGTCCAATAAAGTCATAAGAGAAATAATGGAAAACTCACAAGTATATTTTATTGTAATGTAATCCTAAATATGCAATTTTTATTAAAAAATAATACATATACAGAGTGCATTGTAATAATAATAATTTACTATACATTCACTGTGCAAAATCTGTAAAAATAGATTCTAGTAAAGGTTATTACAATAAATAATATTCAGATAATCAGGTACTTTACTTAACAAAAAGAATTGTTTTCTTGTTTATTGGGGTTTTAGGTCATGACTGTCATGCATAGTTACCACATAGTTAAACATGTAAAAATAGAAGTGATAGTGCTAAGATTTATATAGAGGTATGTCTACTTTTAAATCCTAAAAATTAGTTAATAATCACATTTTCCTGTAATTGTAGTTCTGAAGATGGTTTAATGTAATATAAACCGAAACGTCAACTTAAACCAAACCTTTATTTATTTATAAATGACCTAAAACCCCAATAAACAAGAAAAAAATTTAAATCATAAGGTCAAGAAGAAAACTTTACTATTATAAATAAGAATAATTTCAAGTAGAATTCGGTTGGGATTCTTAGTGCCTTTACTTGCTCAAAAGAATTGATGGTTGAGTACTTGTTGATAGGGATAATAGAGGAGATGATGTGCTACCTCCATCCTTTTGATCTCGTATTAAACTTGATTCTAAAAAATGTACTTAATTTGTTGACCTTCGTGCTTCGTACAACACTGCCCCTTATTAAAAATTTAAAGAAAGACAATTGTGAGCTATCAGGTGGTTTATTTTGGGTACAAATGAGAACAACCTTTTATTTTATTTACAGTTATCTATATAAGACCAGGTTTTAAATAAAAAAGTAGGTACCGGGGTAGTTACATACTATTTTATTTTCTAACACCTAGGTTTAGTTTAAAAACTAGCCAAGAATTTTGCTACTAAATTGCAGGTAACTAATATAGCATAAACCAAGTCTTACTATACCATTGACATTTTAAAAGCTATTTAACATCTTTCTATTACCTATTAGTTAATACTGAATTCTGTTTCTGCTTATTTCGTTTTTAGAATAACTTTATTTACAATCACCCGTGGCTGTAAATACCTAATAAATTCACAAAATACATGTTGTGTTTCCAAAAGCACAATATTTGTTTATAATATAGGTACATACCTGTCATATCCTTAGCAAATCTAAAAAATGATATTCCTTCACCGGTTTTAGAAGGGCGTTCGGGGTAAGCGCATAATATGCCACCTTTCCGCTTCTTTACTCCCGACATTAAAATCAAAAGAAATCACTTCTGAATTTAAAAAAACCAAGAAATACAAATCACTTTTAACTTTAAAATGCAGAAAAATAAAGATTCGTTTGGTTTTCTAGAAGTAAGCAACCGATTTGACAGATTGCGAATGCTGTGTACTTAGCTGCGAATAATACTTATGTTGCACATGCGCATAAAAAAATTAGAACAGGCGGAAACGGTCACTTTTGCCTCTTATTAGTATTTTAGTCTTTGGTTCTATTTGCATCCGCTTGGGCTGTGGATATGTACCTCTGTAAACTATGGTTTCTCGATCTTTTTGGAGAGTATGCTAAAAATTTTAGAATAGAAGCAATTTGAATTTTAAAATTCAGCATGCCTAACCTTCCAAACATAAATTTTACATTATAGAGTCGCGTAACCATCCTAAAAATCTTCGGAACTTGTAAATGATAAAACAAAGATTTAAAACAGCAAATTATGATAAAAAGATTAAAAAAGTCTTTACCAACAATTCCTTCGGGGGTTTAAATTTCACAAAATTGGCAGAACTTTTCTTCTTCGTTTTTTTAACCATAGAACGGATAATAAAACACTCGAGTGAGTTGACGTAATATATATTGTGTTTTTAGCAAGGCCTGTCTCTTTTTATAGATTAATATTATGAGAGAGAGAGATAGTAGACATACTAATATGCAAGTCTTATGTGTCGGAAAAGAGCCCATGGTAGTGACCTTTCGTAGCCCTCTGGTGGACTAGTAGCCCAAACTATTCAAACTAGGTTTTTTTGTTGTGTAGTCGCCTATATGAGTTTTACCCATGTGAAAGCTTTAATTTTTGATTGATCTTAAATGTTATATATTTTACTGGTTTCAATACATTTGTTTTAGGAATAGTGGAAGAATATTGGATGCGCAAAAAAAACACGATACTTTGCACCCTTTGTAATGTCCAACTTCGTACACATTTAGAAGCAAGTGAGCATTTTTATGAACCCAGTCATAACATAAATTTTTACAACTGGTGTAAGAGACTGGATGGTACCAAGGTAAATTTTGTATTTTTATTGTTTTTATCTTCTAAACTTTCGGGTTTTGCAAGATTAAATTTAATTTTAGTATGCCAATAATTCTTAAACAAACCCATGTATTTTTATATGGTCCCCAAGTCTGGAACACCATAAATAACTTATCACCACTAAATGGTATACCTGAAAAACAAGGAACAACTAGATAAAATAATTTTAATATTTATAAGTAAAATAAAATACATTTATAAATTTTAATTATGCTCGTTATGCGTTATGACAAAAATATATAATCTTTGAAACGCGATGAAAAATTAACATTTTTTACCGAAATACGTAATTTTATCCGCGACATTAGTTACAAAGTTATTTGACCTTGTTTTTGGAATGTTGTTTTATACAAATATCTTTTGATAATTTTTACCTCGTAGGAAGAGATAATTGCTAACAGACTGCGGTTTCGGTGAAAAATAATTATTGACTAAATTGACCCAGAGGAATTGATGTAAAGTATTTTCAAGTTTTCAAACCGACCATTAGAGGGCGCAATAAGGGAAAATGTACCCGAGTTAGCACTGATTTTATAGTTATTCTTGGGAGTAACATGCTAAAATTTTGTATTTCTATAGACAACCAGTGTTGCCATTAGTAGCGATAAATCGCGAAAATAGCGACTTTTTGACTCAAGAAAAACGTAGCAGCGCTTCGTAAGAAATACTCTATTTGTAGCGACTTTTTGGATTCTAGGGAAATAAATATTTAAAAATAAACAAGAAACCTAAAAACGAGCCTAAAATTTCTATTATAAATCATATAGAAAGAAAAAATGCCGTTGCTATAGTCTGTTGCTTAATGCGAGAGAGTAATAAGTCAGTATTGAACTAAAACTCAGTGGTCCTCGCCGTATTCCATAGGTGTAGTCCAATTATTATTTCATATAACATTCGAAGTTGAAATGTGTTCGAATATGACTGGAGCCCGTCAACAAGATATCGACTTGTGCACGAGGATAAACGTGGCCCCATCAGGTCACTAAAGGAAAGTACAGGAAGAAAAGAAACTGTAATAAATGAGGGTGAAAAGACTGCCATCAGAAGAATTATACACTCGTTTTACTTAAAAAAAGAAATACCTACCTTGCACAAAGTAATGTCTGAAATGAAAAAGGATGATTTCATTCCACCCATGGATAAGAAGAAACTATGGAAAACTTTGAAGGAAATTAATTTTTTTTATGAAAAAATTCAAAACAGAAAATCACTTTTAATGGAGAAAGACGAAATCATCTGCTGGCGACGACGATATTTGAGGGCAGTTGGACAGTTTGGAAGGGAAAACAGAAATATCTAATAATATAGTGAAGTCAGAACTACAAGATTACTGCCACAGCGATCTCCATACCTAGCGGTGAACAGGAAATATGGCAACAGCGCGGTCCAGTTCATTTGTCTTGGCGGTCAAACGACCTTTAGTATGTTTTTATATGGTAATTAGTATTTTGCCGCTCGAATTCGTATCTAAATCCATTTAAAATTTGTGAATTTAAACTCAATTTTGCAAGTGTCACACAGTCGAATTAAGTTTATTTAAATTAAATAATGTGATTTATTGTCGCCGGTCACCGATCGTTCGTATGCTAGTTATTTAAATGGCGTCTTGTCTACTGCATTATTTTAATTTAACTTTTTAACTTTAACTAAAGTGTAAACATTAAACAGTTCTGTGTGTGTAACTGTGTAGGTAGTGTCAAAGAGTATTCATAGTGTTTTGTTTCTTGTTTCGTCTCTACTTATAGTGGTTTGTAGGTACCTACATTTATTTTATAATATTGAGGTAGGTACATACCTAGTTTAGGTCGTCTAGAGGGAGTTTCTGGTAAGTTATTTTTATAACATTTTATTATATACTATAGCTTTTAAATATGCCTAGTTGTTGTTGTATTCCTGGGTGTAAATCAAATTATAATAGCGTTATTAAACAAGAGCAAGGAATATTTGTCGGTCGATGTGGGGCTGAATCTTAGGGAGGCACGTGCTCAAGTGCTCCTATATAAGAGCCGCCACTGTTTAATTAGCATATAAAGTACGAATGTGTATGTGAAATTTTATTATACTTACACCCTCGCTTGCACCTATGTAAAGATTTATATAAAAATACTTAAACAGTATTTTAAACTTTTTAAAATTTTCTAATCTAAATAAATACATAAATACAAAAAAGAGGTAAATAAAAACTCCTCCAGCAAAATTAAATATGTATTGCCCAAAAGAAGTACATACCTACCTAATTTATCGTTATTTACCCTTCCAATAAAACTAAAAATCCTAAAATCAAATATTTTGCGCGCCTCGTAAACTTGCAAGCGCGTTCGTTGTGCAGTAGACTGTTTGAGTCGGTCGGGCGCGGTGTTGCCAAATGTCTTTTCATCGCTAGGTAGTTAAGACCGCTGTGGTACTGTCTTAATAAATTAACCTATTCAGTTTCGTTTTTTAAAAGGTGCGTAGACGACATTTTAACTGCCATTCCAGCAAACAAGGCTGATACAATTTTAGAAGTTTTTATTTCTTTTCACGAGAAAGTCAAGTTCAACAGTATTTCTTTTTTGGATACCAAAATAATTAAAACACAAAATGACCTTTTGGTGGATTGGTTTTATAAGCCAACTTTTTCTGAAAGGTTGCTAAATTATTTTTCAAACCACAGTTTTAAACAAAAAATAAATATTAGTAATAACTTAAAAAACAGAGCACTTAATATAGCGAGTCCACAATTTCACGAAAATAATCTCAAACTCAACAGATTTCTTGCTTAAAAACAATTAATTATCCTCCTTCTCGAACCAAAACTATCGGGTATTCGGTGGAATATTTCCCGAAAAATTGTATTTCATATTAAAAAAAAAAACATTATTGTACAATAAATTACGTAATAAGTAACAAATTTATTAAAAATATACTTAAAATTAGGAATAAAATGTGTTTCCGCCAAAAGTACAATTAGAATAATTTACAATGTGATTTTACCTACTGGGGGATTATCGCTTCTACTGTGGAATTATCGCTTCTACTGTGGAATTATCGCTGTAATTCTTGCGAAAGACCACACTTCTTATGAGATTTTTTATATATGAGGGAAATATTCACTAACAGACCACAGCCCACTAAACAATATAGAAAAATTCCATATGCAAGAAATCTTTCGGAAAGACTGGCAAGGGACTTAAGTACTCGGACAATAAACGTTGCCTATAAAAATGGAAATACAGTGGGGGGAAAATGCTTTACTAAGCAAAATACAAAAACCCCCTCAACACCTACTCTCTGGAGTGATTTATAAAATCCCTTGCCATGGACATAAAAGAGACTCACGAAAACTAAATACTATAAATCCCACAGCCTTAGTTCAACATAGCCGAGAACAAGGACATAGTTTTGAAAGTTGTAGGTACTTAAACCTTTTACGGCAAAAAACTTTTGCAAGAAATGATTTGCATGAACAAATGTAATAGTGTCAATACACACAAAGATATTGAAAATCTTAGCAGATCCTATTTTAATTTAATTGCAGGGCTGTCAACTTAATTGTTACCTTATTGTTTTAACGAACATTCTAATATGTAATAATTAACTTTTTCAAAATTTATGTAAAAGTCCCCTTTTATTATTTTTCTTAAAATAATTGATATATTTTCTATCGTCATAATATTTAACAACACTCATTGCAAGGAAGGCCAAAAAAACGGAAAGAAGTTGAATAAATACCACCAAAAAATTCTCCGTCGAACCCAACAGTAACATTATCCTGCATTCAGTGTTGAATTTGCCAAGAGTAAACCTGAAGTTTTTAACTTATTTTAATGTGTGTAATAATCTTGCATTATACCCAAAGAAGGTAAACCAGCGTGAAACGAATCGTCCACAATGGATTTACCGTCCTTTGCTTAATGTTTAGACAGAAAAACCTATTGTATAGTCCGCCTTACGGTTCTGTGGCTATAGAAGGAATGCGAATAAAAAAAAACTCATCTACCGGGTCTGCTAAAGTTACCAATAAATTTTAAATAAAAATAATCTAACTTTATGATGATTAGACCGCGTATGAATTTTTTCCCGCCCACGCATTTCCCGGCGGCTGCTTCTAGTTGATGAAATAATTGTTGTCGACGTATGAATAAAATAATGCCTAAAAAATGTGTGTTCCACTGCGTTTTTTTACCTATTGCCACTGAGAGTGGACAGTGTTGTAGTTTAATTATTAAGATAAGAGGAAGTAAATTTAGTTTATTAATTTATAAAATATTTATATTAAACGAGGCACCGCACGCATATGCCGCTACAGTTAAACCTGACTTTTTTTTATGCCTTTTACCCCCCTGACTCCTAAGCCGTCGTAGCCACAGACTCGTAAGGCGGACTTATACCTATGTTTCTTGTGTTTTTTAATTTTAAATTTTGACTCTGGAAAACTACTTCTCGGTAAGTCCAGTAATGTTTTTCTACTTTTTTCTGTTTTTGTTGTATTATAATGTTTTGATGTTAAATGGATATTTTTATGATACCAACGTTTTTAAAATTAGGGGAAAAAATATTCAAAAAAATCAAATCAAAATATGCTTTATTGTCTAAAAAGTAAACTTTTGTTAACAAAGCCTAGAAAGAAACAGTAAATAAATAATAGAATATAAAGGTACAATTACACTATAAATACTATGATAACCAACAACGTCCACAATTAGAAATCTCCGCATTACACAAGCAAAAAGAAAAAAAAATGAGGATGAAAGAATTAAAAGCCCCCCCCCCCCCAAAGAGTTCTCACTAAAAATGCCAGTGTCAGGTGCACCCCAAATCAGGAAAAGTAAAGACGGTTATATCAATAATAAAAAATTGCAGTCACAGACAACAACTCAATAACAATAATACTTTTTATGATAATACCCACCCAAGTGCCGGTCAAACAAATCACGACGTCATTCAGAACAGGCCCGGCAGAAAAATTAAAAAACAATTAAAGGAAAGATATTAAACAACACAAAAACTTATCACATCATCAAATCAGAAGATATCATTCAAAAATTAGTGGCCAGTAGTGCTTTGACCTCTGTTCTAAACTTTCTTTCGCCATTCATTCCCCGGACATGCACAGGAAGATGATTAAACAACTTCTTACCACTACAAACAATTGAACCCCTGACTTGACTAGATGTAGGAATAGGCAAGTTAGTACTATATTTCTGACGCGTATTGTATACTGACACTTGGTTAATCTCATCCCTGAATTTTCTGATTATCAGACAACAAGTCTCTAACAAAAACAAACATGATACTGTCAATATTTTTTGCGATAAAAAGTATGGTTTACTAGAATCTTTAATTTTTAATTTAAAAATAGATTTTATTGCCCTTTTTTGTAAAACAAATAGAATATTAAACAGGTACTTCGGACAACTTCCCCAGAAACATATTTCATACCGCAGATGAGATTCTATCAGTGAAAAATATGCACTCTTTCTTATCTCCTTTTGACAGATCACAGAAAACCGCTGCAGCCACCTCGCCACCGTTTATACCCAGATACAACCCCCTAAGAAAATTGAAAATAGCATCATTAGTACTTTTAGATTCTCGAAAGCCAAATTGCTCTGCGCAAAGTAAATTATCAATCCTTGCTTATGTTAAATTTGTATGTAAACAGAATAACTTTTTGTAGAGCTAGTGCTAAGATGCTTTAAAATAAAAGCGAAACGTCTTCATATGGGAAAAAGTTTTTTTCCTTCGTTTTTCTGACCCAAATTCTGTTAGAACTTCTTGGAAACTAACATTTTATTACTCTCTGGCATTAAGCAACAGTATAATTAGGGTTATTTCAAATCAAGTGGAATTTGACATCGAATACGCAGTCAGTGTAGTGTGTATTCCTCTTTCGCTTTGAATAATGTCTAATGCAGGGGATAACAATGCCACGGCAGATACCGTGACAATGCCTTGCCGAGGTCCGGTGCTCCGGTGCAGTGCGTCCAATCGAAAACGCTTAAACTAAACGCATTTAGGTGTTTATTTTAGCAGACGAGCCGGCGGGATTCCCGGAAATGAAATTATTGTAAATTGTAACTGTACCTAGATGAATATGGTGGGGGACATTAGGAAATACTTTGGCCCTTCAACATCTAAAATTAATAAAGCTAATTTCATAGATATTTATTCTAGGATTAATTTCAAAATTCATATCCATTCATATGTTACGCCGCAGTCTGCGTCAGAAGAAAGTAGCGATTTTTCACAACAGGTTAAAAATATATGAATTTTTTGTTTATTATTATAATATATTTACATTTACTATAATAAATATAATGTTATAAATTAAGCTGAAAAATAAATTAAGCTTTTACATTTGATGATCTAATGAAGTAATTAGAGAAACTAAATTATGCAGGTATAAAATCCAAAAATAATAATATAGCAACGGTATATGTTATTTTCATAATGTTTTTATTATACTACATAATAATAGAAACATATACTAGTGGATTAAGGGCAAAATCTAAACCTAAATTATAAATGTTTAAAAATTTCCTAACTATTGCTACCTAATGAACACTAATTGATAATAATTTGACAAATTATATTCCACGCCGACATTAAAAAGTGTTATAATGACAATACGTTACAATTTTAAATTCATTATTACCATTACAACGATTATTCACTATCTGACGATGAAAACATTTCATTACTGTCGCTACTGCTGTCATCTGCAGGGTTTATAATAACAGGTTCTACCATGACTTCACCGCGTACATCTAAGTCCCACATTTTTTTTCTACGCCCTCGACGTGTAATACGCACTTATGCCAATCTGCTGCTTGTAAATTCGCTATTGCCGTTTTTAACAGTTCTTTAACATCTTTTAATTTAAAAGTTTTATTTTCACGCGCCACTTCGTCTTTATCTGTACCCATATAAGCTCGATTGGATTTAGTTTACAATGGTAAGGCGGTAAACGTAATATTGTAACACCCCGTTCACAAGCCATTTCATCCACTACATATTTCGTATATTTTTGGTAAGTCGTGCAAGATCGAGCAACTGCACTTTTAGCATTTTTTCGCCAAATGCAATATTTTTTTCTGTGGGTTATAATAATTAACCGACGACCTTTTTCTGAAGGAGCTTTCAATCCAGTGGACAGTCCATCGACAAAGGCGTTACGTGCATCTTTAATGTTGAGATCTTGACAAATGTTATTCACAGTATGTCCTTCATTTAACCATGTCTCGTCCGTAAAATAAATTATTTTCCCAACACAGCGATATTGTTGTATTTCTTCTAGATACTTTCTACGCCACAGTACGATTTCTTCCTTTTCCACCAAAAGACTTTTGCGATTTCGTTTTAAGAATCGAAAATTCGATTCTCGTAGTGTACGCATTAGAACTCTTCGTGAAATTTTTTGCATATTTTCATCCCTTTCAATTTCGACAGATTTTTTTTTTAAATTCGGAACTTTATTTGCTGATCAATAGAAATATTTTTCCGTCCTCTTGTTTCTTTCTGATCGGACCCTTTAGTATTCCTATTGTCCTTGATAGTTCTATAAACAGTACGGCAAGATGTCTTAGTCAATGTGGCACAAAGTTCTGCTGCATCAGTGAATGATATTCCACTGTGTGTACTTAGAATTCCCTCATACACATTTTTTACCATTGTACGCTCCCAAGGTCTTAAATGACGCCGTTTTGTAACTTGTTGGTTACTATCACGTGAAGAACTCGCCTGCATTATAATATTTGCTGTTTTGAATAACCACCAAAATAATAAAACTGAATTGCTAATATCCTCTTGATTGAAACTTGTCTACGACACTGAACGTTGGTTAGAGGCAATAAGAAAGCGTGTGAGCGCCTTTAGACATGGGTTTTTCCTACCTGCGTTTTAAAAAAAAACAAGTAAAACAGGTACCGTAGGGTGAAAAGGCCCTTAATGACATGCCGATCTCGGTAAATTTTATGGAAATTTCAGTGAAATCTATTAAAACTTGGCAACATGTAATGACCTATGTATGCACAATCTTCCCAAGCGGTTTGGATTGCTTTTATTTAACTTAAAAGTGGGCGAATCAATGTTAATTATTTTCGCCGCACACCGTTAATGGTTATATGAACAGTTTTGCCAATTATTTTGAGACCGTAGTATAAGATATATATATGTATATAAGTCTGGCTGTTTTTTGTGATTTTCTGTTGTGTTTTTTAATTTTTATACTTAAAAACCAAGCATCATCATTGAAAAAGGGCGTGGCAACCAAAAATCCCCCCCCCCAACTTATTTTCTGGTTGCGCCACTGGGTATGTAGGTATAATAATTTTAACTTTCATGTCATTCTTTTAACATTTAAAAAGTAAAAAAATTTCCACTTATTACTTCCATGTAAGTTGATAGGAATATGAAAAATTTTAGATAATTGTCCCGTTGCTATAGGTAACATAAACAAAAAGGAGACTTCTAATAATTGGCTAAATATAATTGTATCAAATTTTCACTTATAATATCACAAGAGCTTAAATTATTTCTGGAAATTTTCTTGAGGGCATGAATATTTTGAAAATTATCCCTTCGCGACTCGAAGCGACGAGGGGTACTTTTCAAAATATTCATGCCCTCAAGAAAATTTCACACCACTTCACACCATAATTTGGGAAAAAATTATTGATCCAACCTGACATTTTAAATTAATTTCACTGCTTGTCAAGTTGGCCAGGGTATTGTTGTTTTTGACATATGTTGATTTGTCATTTTTGTTTAACCCGTTCTGTCACAAAGCTTAATAATTACTAGTTTAAAACATCTGTACGTTGAGTTTAATAAGTGTATAGCCAAATGTCGCGATTTGGTAAAGAAAATCAACAAGTAATTAGACAAGAAATTCAAAATATAACACCAGATAACACCCGAAAATCAAAATCAATATGTTTATATTTATATCATATGTTTACCTTTTCAACTGTCAAAAAATTTTCACTTAAATATCGTGGCGCCTCGAAAAAATTTTTTTAGTTGCCATGGTAACTGTACACTGAACGTACGGAGTAATAAAATTAGGGTCAAATACCTGATATTTAAGCGATTCATTCTGATTGGTCCCTTTTCATAGGATTAGCGGTCCTTTTTACACCGCAACCATAATTTTCGGAACAAGTGTTTTATTTATATTGCAAATTCTGTGGCGTACCGTAATATAATTTTCCTTATTTGTTTAGTGCTTTAAAAATATTCTGTTGTTTAGTGCTTTTTAAAAATATTTTGTTGCTTCTTTTTTCTGAGTGCTTTGTATAAAATCGATATATTAAATAAGTAACCTTCACTATGGACGAAGGACAATTACTTGGATTATTTACCTCATCCATTATAAAAGCGGGTTGATTTTCACCTGATTATTCAGCGATAATCTCCCGCTCTCCGGTGAAAATCACCCTTGTCAAAAGTGAAAATCTCACCCGTCAGAAATTCAGCGACTATTTCCCTCATATACTGTAACTACAATGCGCTTTTCACTTGATTTTCGGTGAAAATCAGCCCTCGGTCGCGATTGAGCTGAAAATTGCACTCTTCTGGTTTTTCATTGTTGGTTACCTACGAGAATAACCGTCACTGTCACAACAAGTTGAAATTTCTGCTTTGACAATTTCGCGTCAATTTATCAAAATGATGAGTTTTTCATTCAGGAAATAGTCTAAAAAATATATTTCGTGCATGTAAAATGGCTTGATAATCATGCACTCAGATTTGTTGCCCTAAAGAAACAGCTTTCATGCATTTTTATTGTTATTTACCTTAAAAAGTGCCCTCCCTTCGGTCGGTTGGTAAATAACAATAAAAATGCATTCAAGCTGTTTCTAGGGCAACAAACCTTCATGCATGATTTTCAGCAATTTTACATGCACTTAACATATTACTATTGATAATCTCCCGCTCTCCGGTGATAATTCACCTCACTTTTATTGAACCAATCAAAACGCTCATTTTCATAGCAACCACCTTGGTAACGGTCGTCTTACCCGATAAGACTACCGCTAGCTCGAAAAGACGCTTTCGAAAAGACGCTTGTAGCTTTTTTACTTAAATAAAAAATTAGTAACACCTCTAACTTGTATATTTACCTTTATCAGACGGCATTCATTTTTATGTTCAGTAAATTATCCAATAAAATACACCTCTAGAGGCGGTTTCTTATCTTCATACCTTCGTTTTTCACTCGAAACTCGATTTTCCAAGAAAATTTTCACTCAATGTAATTTTTACTTATAATCAAAGATAAGACCCTCGAGCTAAAGCTCTCGGGATCATATCAGATTATAAGTAAAAATTACATTTCGTAAAAATTTGTCAGAAAATCGATTTCTTGTTAAAAACATCGGTATTACCGATAAGACGCCTCCTCTATCGGTATATTACTGTTGAAAATCACCCTTGTCAAAAGTGAAAATCTCACCCGTCAGAAATCGTTAGTTTTTTATTTGGTAAATAATCTTCAAAATACAGATTAGGAAGATTACAGATTATATGATTATATGATTACAGATTAGATTAGGAAATCGCTCTCGGGCAAGCCCTCGAGCGATTTCCACGGCAAAAAATCTTCGGAATGATTTTCGATAATTTCCCTATCCTTTAATATATTACTACAGACAATCTCCACCAAAGAACGCATAAAATATGTCATTGACGAATTGGCCAAATCCACTAATCGTAGTATTTTACGCTTGCCTCCTTACCACTGCGAATTTAACGCTATCGAGATAATCTGGGCACAAATTAAAAATAAAGTAGCCAAAAAAAAATACAACATTTAAAATTGCAGATGAGAAGGGGCTTTTTCATAATGCGGTCCAAAATGTAACTCCTGAATATTGGAAAAAGGCAATTGAACATGTTTAAAAGGAGGAAGAAAAAATGTGGAGAACCGACCATCTAACATCTAATGGAGGGAGTGGTTGAACCAATATTTATTAATTTAGGTGACGATTCTGATTCATCAGATATTGTAAGCGAATAAATAAATATATTACTTTTATTCAAATATTGTTTATTATTTAACGCAAGTAATAATGATATATTTGTGGCGCGTTTTCGTACGCCACTGATGATTTTTGCATTATCAGTTCTTTAATATTTGTGCAATGTAAACCGGGCTGTCCGACACCGCCTTGTCTACCCGTGATTATTCCGTGCGTTCAGTGAATAGACTTTAGTCAAAATTAAGGTATCTTATTGGTTAAAAAGTAGAGGTGTGAAATTTTCTGTAGTAATATATTAAGGGATAGGGAAATTATCCAAAATCATCCCGAAGATTTTTTGCCGATTTCCTAATGGCAAAAAATATCAGAATGATTTTCTGATTATTTCCCAATCCCGAAATGTATTTTGAAGATTATTTACCAAATAAAAAACTAACGATTTCTGACGGGTGAGATTTTCACTTTTGACAAGGGTGATTTTACCAAATAAAAAACTAACGATTTCTGACGGGTGAGATTTTCACTTTTGACAAGGGTGATTTTCACCGGAGAGCGGGAGATTATCGCTGAATAATCAGGTGAAAATCAACCCGCTTTTATAATGGATGAGGTAAATAATCAGTATAATTCATGCAGGTTACCCCAACGAGGAGAAAAATTTCCGGGAATTGTTTTAGTTGCAAATGGTAACGATACTAAAAACAGGCTTTTTATTGGTCGAAAATTGTCGGTGTGAAATTTTCTTACCGAATATCCCTCGAGCTTATTATTAACACGAAGTTTTTCCTCGGTAACAAATATTTTGAAAATTATTCGTTACCTCGAAAAAATTTCCAGTCATAATTTAATCACTAGGGATATTATAATCAAAAATTTTACACCTTACTTCTTGATCCAATCAGAAGTTGGTTTTTGGTTTTGTTGCCATGGCAACCCAAAAAATTTCCGGAAATTTTGATCCCTCACTTTTCTTTAAATCTACCTATAAACAGAAATCGCTAGTGAGGTTATTGGATTTGGTAATCGAATTTAGAAAATCAGAGTCAAAAATATAGGCCTTGTTTTTCTTCCAACACGACGATATATTAAATACATTTCATCAGTTTTCTTTTCAGATTGTTTCCGATTCGAAGATAAAGTATTTTTACTGTAGAACGTGTGATCGGCCGTTAGATTGTACATCTGAGGCCAAACTGCACTACTTGGCAGCCTCTCACCAAAAGTAAGTTTATACATTTTGTAATGAATTCAAAAGTGCTTGAGTTTTGTAAAACATGTTTATGCAGGGTACCCATTAACCTGAAAAGCGGATAGCGGAGTTAATTGGGCTAGCTTAGGTTAGTTCTAAATTCTTGTGATTTTTCTAATAATTATTTCAGGTTACTTCCACAGTTCTTTTTTTTTGGTTAGTTCAGGTTACTTGCTACAGTATTTCTACACTAGACTTGCATGGCTCAAAGGGGCGCTTACCGGTTTCCGATTTAAAGCACGTGAATCATTTCAATATAGAAGATACAGATATGACTTTAGGTAAAAATGGCAACTTGTGTTTAACGGAGCAGACTTCGAATGGTTGTCGGCTATTTTCGTTGGATAATCTAAATTTTCTGTTTTATTACTATATTTCATGTTTTTCGGCGGGTTTTCCGAGTCACATTTTGCATTTATTTTAACAAGAAAGTGTATCTACTTGTAAGTGAAAAAAAAAACTTTTTTCTCATGAATTATTAAGAGACCCCCGAAAAAAGGCTTTACGGATTTTAAATTTCTGAATTTTTACTAAAATGTCTAGTAGCTCCAAGATGTGGCACTATTTTCGTGAGCCGAATAGTCCACGCTGTTACGCTAAACACAACCAGAACAAGAGAATTCATTTGGTGTCACAGTTTTGTTGTGCTAAAGATCATAAATTTATGGAACAATCACTGTCGAAGAACTAAACACCATTCTGAAGAGCTCGTGATTTGTCTTACTTCTTGGTGATAGTACTTGTGTTTGATTTCATGGCACTGGTTGAAACTAAATGGTTAGGATGTATTCAATGGAATAGGTTGTCAGGGAATTTTTGTTTCCTTCCTGAAAAAAACCATGCATACCTTGCCGTATTTCGTGTATATTTTCTGTGTCTTATAGAGGCCTTTGAGTCACCCTATGTTGGAACACATGGTCAAAAATTTTGGACCCCTTAAAGAAAATTTAAAACCAAAAATGATTCGAGGCTCCTTTTTTAGATATCTAATTTTTGGTTTATTGTTGTTCTTTATCAGTGTAGACGTAGACAAGTCAAAGAAGAAAATTATTAAACAATATTAGTATGTCAGTGGCAGTCTTGAATTTAACTAAAGGAGTGATTTTAGTTTTTAGGTTTCGTAAAAAGTTCCAGCATAAAATAATAATCTACATTTGATAGCGCAATAATAATTGCATTGCACGTTGAAAGATTATTGCAAGAATACTTTTTATATCTCCGAGTCCTGTCATTTATATATTGCATTTGTACGAAGAAACTGGTGGGCTTGATCGGAAACGTGGAACAGGTCGTCCTAGGGTGATTACTGAAAATTACATTACGGAAGACCCGTCATGTAATAAATTTTGTATGTCGTACCCGAAGCATGCATAGAAGTTTCTATTATTTCTTCTCCAGGAGCTAATTCTGGCTTTTGGAAAAGAATGGAATAATACCGGAAGCAATCATCAATAACTTTTTATCATTTCAATGCACGGACGGGACCATGAGTCTGACCTGGAGAATAGAGGAGGGCACACATATTTTAATGCATTTCGATTTTCTTTTAAACTGTGTTTTGTGAAATGTAGACTCTTAGAATTAAAAAAAAAAATGTTCAATACTATTTTTTAATATTTATTTTCCGACTCGTAAACATCGAAGTAAGTAAATTTATTATTGGTTGACCATATACAGGGTATCCATTTAGTGTGCCGGTGGACGATATCTAGTTAACGATCGACTTAAGGAAAAAAACTTTTATACAAAATCAAATAAAACGACTTCAGTCTACCTCCACATAGTTTTATTATTAAGATCGTTAGCCAACATGTTTCGGACATTTAAATGTCCATCTTCAGGGATACAGCAATTGATCTTGGTGGTTCAGTTTAGAAAATTCGAAGTTCAAAAATGATAAGTCTTTGAGACTGAATCTAGACTTTGGTTCAAGGTGAAAAAGGTTAACATTATAAAATTAAATAAAGTAATGACGTTGAAGGTAAAAAAATATTAAAAATTGAACTGAAGAGAAGGAAAATTTAGTATTTTGAAAATTCACATCCTTCGTTGAAGTAAGAGAACCAGGTAATAAAGATTATTGGGCCAATGTGATTGTCAGTGAGGTTATTATGTTAGCTTTGAGCTATTTAGAGGAAAAATTGGAAATTCAGCTGAAAGAAACCTCATGCAATCACAATTGCTGGCGGAAAATGTGATTTCACATGGTAAAGTGTGAAGGTTATGAAAATGACATATTAAAAAACTGGTACCGGTTCTTAAATAATGTAAAAATTAAAAGTTTACCAGACAAAGGGCATTGGTCAATGAAGTTATTAAGTAAAGGTGTAGGCCATTATGAAGAAAAAGTAAAAAAGGGGGCACAAAGAAACTTCACTGAACCATGCTCAATTGTAGAAAAATGTGAACTTACTTCAACGAAGGATGTGAATTTTCAAAATACTAAATTTTCCTTCTTCTCAGTTCAATTTTTAATATTTTTCTACCTTCAACGTCATTACTTTATTTAATTTTATAATGTTAACCTTTTTCACCTTGAACCAAAGTCTAGATTCAGTCTCAAAGACTTATCATTTTTGAACTTCGTATTTTCTAAACTGAACCACCAAGATCAATTGCTGTATCCCTGAAGATGGACATTTAAATGTCCGAAACATGTTGGATAACGATCTTAATAATAAAACTATGTGGAGGTAGACTGAAGTCGTTTTATTTGATTATATCAACTCCACTGAAAGAATGGACTACTTTTTCAAGTTTTATACAAAAGTTGTACAGGTTAACGCCGCGCACGTCTTAAACATAATTTTAAATATTCAGGTTGGCTCAAAAATCCAGGGTGGGCCAAAACATATATTTTTTTAAATGAAACCCCATATATTTTTTTATTATATTGAAGCTTTTCGTAGTCTCTATTCTACTTTATAAAATTCTGATCATCAAATGCGACGTTGTCAAGATATGAATTTTTCAATGGATTTTTGGCTAAAAACGATTTTACATAAATATCGGAAAAAAGTATGTAAATAGTGTTTCACATTATTTCCTAAAAACATCATAAAAATCGTTGGATTTTAACTATCTTTACAATTTTTTTTTACTAAAATTTACGAAAGAAAAGTTATAACATGTAAAATCACCTAACTGTTAGTGGTGTAAACTTCCGTTACTTTTAAATATCTGTTATGGGTAGTTACTTTTAATATCAGTGCCCGTTACTTTATACCCGTTACTGTTACTTTTACTTTCGGGTAGATTTATTAGTTAGATACTTTTTAGTATCTTTTCACATGAGAATATAATGAGTAATAGTAATATTGGTATTCGCATCTAATCTTCCTTACGGGTATATTCATAGGCATCGTAACTATAGATCCGACACGCCATTCATAAATGCTATAAAATTGTGATGCCAATATCGTTTGTGGGCGAGACGCTGGGAGGAGCTAGGTGGGGCCAAGAGTGGGGATTACGCTGACTTTACATATGCATGCGACAAAACCCAGGAAAACAACATCCGCTATGCCGAGTATTGTCGAGTCGATGCGGGTGGCCACGAAAATGATGAAATCTGGGCGGATCCGTTATTGCTGCGTTGCCATACTACAGATTTTTTACAAGGTTTTACGCAATGTTATATATTTCCCACATCATGTTTATCTAGTTAATCATAGAAGTTAATACTTTTAACAGAGTACGCCCGGTAAACTACGTTTTCTGTGGCGTAAGTCTGGCAAACCAGGTGAAGGGGAGCAGCTTGTATGTTGATTTACTTTACACTAGAATACAATGATGACATCACGTTTATTTGTTATTGTTCGGTCTAATAGTTACGATGTCTATGGGAATATTCGCTCGATATGTAATTCTGATAAGTATTAGATGGTAATAATGCTTATACATTTTTTTTCTCTCTTCATTTATTACTTAACACGATAAGAGGGTAAAAGTATCACATAACACAACAAACAAAATAAATAACTACCTAAGTATAATATGTGTCTATAGTCTATTGTTTATAATTAGTAACTACCAACCCATACAAATTTATACCGATGCCGACGACCGACACTGCGAGCCGATGCCAATTGCCGACCATCTCAATATCGCGAACGCGATACGACATGAATATAAATATTTACAAAAGTAACGGGTATTTTAAATATCAGGGAATGGGTACTTTGGGTATTGAACAAATACCCGTTACTTAGTAACGGGTAGATATTTATTTTTCATCACTACTAACTTATTAGAATTGGTATAAATACAACAGAGTGTTCAACATTTTGGTCCAGACTTAATGAATTTAAAAACAAGTATTCGTTTTTTTTTTAATGAATCACCCTGTATTTTACATTTTTTTCGAAAAGATATTTTAATTCCCTTTAATTTGATACCAATATCTGATACCTTATTTCAAAGAGTTGTTGAATGAAGCATGATTTCAAAAAATTGTGTCTTGAAAGCAACGTAATTTTGTGATTCTTTAAATTTAATAACTAGTTGGCCATGCATTTCTATCAAATTTAACTTTTCTGCAAATGGCAGACACAATAATTATTAATTATTTGACGTTTTACAGTGGCCTTGTCTACGTTTATTTTCAAAATTAATTTTAATTACACTCGAGTAGAATTAGTAAATATGATTTACACAATCGGAGAAAGTGATGGAGATTGTTTTATGGCATCACGTTTATATGCCCAGAAGTTTCCACAAGCTCGATGTACGGACGAAAGATCAATAATTAAACTAAAAGATCGATTTGAGAGAACGGGGAGCGTAGAGTATGAAAAAACATCTAGGACCAAAACAGTGCTTTATGAAGATAACCAGCTAGGCATTACATTGGCCGTGGTGGAGAATAGAGGCGGAGAAATAAGTATCAGAAAAATTAGTTTTAATTTGGAAACAAAAAAATCTTCAGTGCATAATTGGTTATTGGCAAACAAATTTTATCCCCATAAGGTTCAGTTACATCAAGAATTACGCGACAATAATTTTGAAAGAAGAACATTATTTTGTCAATGGGCCCAAAATACCACTGCTGAAGATGAAAATTGTTTTAAATATGTCATGTTCACCGACGAATTGACATTTCATAGAAATGGGTTAGTCAATACACATAATTTTCACTTTTATGACACCCAAAATCCAATATAATAAATAATTTTCAACATCAGTGGAGCTTAAACGTTTAGGGTGGTGTTATCCACGATTATGTCATTGGACCTTATTTCTTTGAAGAGCACTTGAATGGTCGTTTGTTTTTGGAATTTTTGCAACATGACTTTGTTAGGCTGACTGATAATCTCCCGGAGTTCATAACGAACAGGATGTGGGTTCAGCTCGATGGGGCACCCCCTCACATCAGCAGATATGTTCGGCTACATTTAAATGCACAGTTTCCAGAGCGGTGGATAGGGAGGAATGGTTGTTGAAACCCCAATAATATGAAATTTCTTTTTTACCTAATATTTTTATTATCCTAACGGCCATGGATTTCTTTTTGTGGGGCTCCGTCAAGGTCGATGTTTACAGCACACCAGCAACAACAAGGGAGAACATGATGGAACGAATCCGACAATTATTTGGTAGAATTACCCCATTAATGTTGAGAAATGTGAGGGACTCGTTCTTCAAACGAATTGACGCTTGCATTTTGCAAAATGGTAGACACTTTGAACACTTAAAATGCGATAATATGTATTCGTTTTAAATTGGTGAAAGATATTTTCAAAATTGGAGATTTACATACTTTTCGATAGGTAATAATTTAAGTTTCTTCTGTAAAATTGTTTGTAGATACTTAGATATGAATTACACACTAATTTATTAGGCTCTCAATTTTTTTGGAAGTAAATTTAAAAATGAATAAGCAAACATCAAAATTGTTCATAATATTAAGGTTTTTTAAGACACAATTTTTTGAAATCATGTTTCCTTCAACAACTTTTTCAAATAAGGTATTAGATATTGGTATCAAATTAAAGGGAATTAAAGTATATTTTCGAAAAAAATGTAAAATACAGGGCGTTTCATGTAAAAAAAACGTAAACTTGGTTTTAAATTCAATAAGTTTGGACCAAAATGTTGAACACTCTGTAGTACTTATACCAATTCTAATAACAGTTAGGTGATTTTACGTGTTATAACTTTTCTTTCCTAAATTTTAGTTAAAAAATTTGTGAAGATAGTAAAATCCAACGATTTTTATGTAAAATCGTTTTTAGTCAAAAGTCTATTAAAAAATTCATATCTTGACAACGTCGCATTTGATGATCAAAATTTTTTAAAGTAGAATAGAGGACTACTAAAGGCTTTAATATAATAAAAAATATATATGGTGTTCTATTTAAAAAAAGATACATGGATTTTTGAGCCAAACTGTATACAGGGTGTCCAAGATAAAAATGGTATAGCATTGGAATCTTGGAAACGGTGGGAATTAGAATGTTGGTTAAATTAGGAAGAAGTTGCACAATTTAAATACCTTTTACATGGTGTTTGCAAAATTAAACTATCTTTAACCGATTTCGATATTTAAAAAAAAATTATTTTTTGCTGTATTATTTTTTATTTATTTGTTGCATTATTTTAACAGATATAAAAAAATTAAAAATACTTTTTCATTGTCACTTTTTAAGCTGAACAAGATAGCGTTTGCAGATTTTCAGTACGACGTTTCGTTTTCGAAAAAACATCCTCAACTTTCTTTTTTTAAATACGGTCCTGTATTTTTTTTTTAATCGAAGGCTATTTTCTACTCTAAAATAACTGATCTATCACTTGAACAAATTTTCAGCTTTTTCTCTATCATAGATTTTTATTATGTAACGAATATAATCCTCATATCATAAGACCGTACTATAAACATAGTGGGCTTTGAAACAAACGTTCGTCTTTCTTGACAACTTACTTCTGTAATAAATACAAAATTTAATTAGGTACGAGGTCTTTCACTTCGTTTAAAAATGGTTGTACATTTTTCTTTTGAGGAAAAGTTTGATATGTTAGAGTGTTACATGTTATGCCATAGAAATACTCGAGAAGCTGAGCAAATGTATTTAAATAATTACCCAGAGAAATTACAACCAAATAAAAAGATGTTTGGAAGAATTGTTGCCAATTTATTGCAGTTTGGGTCATTTAATAAAGCAGTTGTTACTAGAAACAAACCATGTAATGAGGAAATTCAAAATATAGTGGCATTAGCTGTAACGGAAAACGCTACAACATCAGTTAGAAACATTGAGAAAGTAAGTGGAACGCAAAAATCTACGGCACATTTTATCTTGCGTAAGAACAAATATCACCCATACACATTTCGAATCTGCCAAGGACTAAAACCGAGAGACGACATAAGGCGAAGGGTATTTTGCGAATGGTACACTAGGCAATGTCAAAACGACGAAAATTTCGTCAATAAAATTTTATTTTCTGGTGAAAGTATGATAACCAACAACGGAATCTGTAACAGAAGAAATACGCATTATTGGTCCATAGAAAATCCACGGTTGTACAAAATGGCTAGACACCAACATCGTTTTGGTTTCAACATGTGGGTAGGAATATTGGGAACAAAGATAATTGGGCCAATTTTTTACCACGGAACACTAAATTCGGAGCGGTATCGAAATTTACTGCAGCATAATTCGGAAGAATGGTTCGATAACAACTTACCACTAGCAGAAATCAATAACTTTTGGTTTTAACATGATGGGGCCCCCGCTCATAATTCGAGAATTGTCCAAGAATATTTAACAGATAGATTTCCTGACAGATGGATAGGTACGCGTTCAGCTGTTTCTTGGCCTACACGATCGCCTGATCTAACTCCTTTGGACTTTTATCTCTGGGAGTACATCAAAAACTATGTGCACCAACGTAATTTTCAAACGGAGGAAGAATTGCGTCAACTGGTTTTAGAAACATTTCAAACGATTACCCCAGATGTACTTAACAATGTTTTGAATTCCACAGTTAGACGATGTTACCTATGCTTAGAAAATAATGGCCATTTGTTTAAACACTATTTGTAATTAAGTTCTAATTTGGTATTATGTTAATAAATGTTTATCGAGCATTCAGTGCCGAACTATGGAGATTTTTCTTGAATATTTTTAAACGATAGCTAAAAAGCTGAAAACATGTTTAAACCAATGCAAGTGGTACATCAGTTATTTTAGAGTTCAAAATAGCCTTCGATTAAAAAAAAACACAGGACCGTATTTAAAAAAAGGAAGTTGAGGATGTTTTTTCGAAAACGAAACGTCGTACTAAAAATCTGTAAACGCTATCTTGTTAAGCTTAAAAAGTGACAATGAAAAAGTATTTTTCATTTTTTTATATCTGTTAAAATAATGCAACAAATAAATAAAAAATAATACAGCAAAAAATATTTTTTTTTTAAATATCCAAATCGGTTAAAGATACTTTAATTTTAAATTTTGCAAACACCATGTAATAGATATTTACGTTATAAGTCCGGTAAATCAACTTTTACAGTATGAGTGAAATGTTTCGAGACGAGGCGACGAAGGAGCCGAGTCTGGAATTTTGAAACGAATACTGTAAAGGATTTGCCGGGCGAATGACGTACAATATTTTATTTCATACTGTTCTGTTGAAAATTATAATTATGTTTTGAAATTATAATCAAGTTTTATTCTGCGTCGTATATTTGAAAAGTGCTTATATTTACTGGTGGAAACATTGTGTGTTTGACATTGATTGAACTAAAACTTACAAATTTCAGTCCGGTAAAGAAATTTTACAGGACTAGTCCGGTAAAAAAATTTTACCGGACTTATTGCTGTAAAACCTTATTTTCTGGACTAAATTCAAATATATAAAGGTGTGTTTTACAATACAGTATGAAATAAAAGGTATTTAAATTGTGCAATTTTTTCCTAATTTAACCAGCATTGTAATTCCTACCGTTTCCAAGATTCCAATGCTATCCCATTCTTATCTTGGACACACTGAATTTAAAATTATTTTTAAAAGGTGCGCGGCGTTAACCTGTACAACTTTTGTGTAAAAGTTTTTGTCGTTAACTCGACCGTTAACGAGTTATCGTCCTCCGGTACACTAAATGGACACCCTGTATATGCGAACTTCAATGATAATTTAAGTCAGGTTGAACTCGTCTTATTTTTTTCTTTCTTCAGTTACATTTTCAGCTATCTTCTTTAGATTTGATGTTTTGGACTATGTCCTTTTGGTTTAAGTTGTATTTACTCGCACTGTGCTAGTCATGCATTATCAATTTTGTTCGTTATTACTGTTTCAGTCGTTGTACGTGTGTGCCTTTGTAATAGTCAGTTATTAAGGGCGGTTTAATATTCTTGTATTGTGTGAAATACATAGTTAGTGGCGTATCTTGGGGCGTTGACTATCAGTTTCTGTGGTTTGTTCTGAAATACCTGCAACTTATTTTGCAGCATTTTGTTTATGGTGCACCCGGTGGTACACCACAAGAAATATAATATAGAATCCAGTCCACAAATCTAGTTAAAATATTATTGCCAATTTTTATAATTTTGACGATATGTGTAGTACAAAAATTTAAAAAATACGTAAAAAGTAAAAATGGAATTTTTGGGAATGAGTGTTTTTTTTTTAAGTAAAGAGTTTTTAAGGAGTTACACATCTCCAGTATTTTCGAAAAATGTATGGTTTTTTGTTGTCTGATATTATTCTTGATACTTTGCCTAATAAGTTATTTGGTTGGATTCCCTTTCTGTGTATATACATGTACCTGAGTACCTTTAGGGAAGTATCATCGATACTAGGACACTAAGGGCTAAATTATCAATGTGCTTTTAACTCTAACTACAAGCAACTTCTCAGAATACCATTTTTGGAAAAATTAATTGTTGTCATGGAAGTTATATGGGTATTATCACTTACAGGACATTGATAATTTGGGCTTAAAGTGACTTAATAAGATTTATACCTCGTTTTTCTCCACGGTCTGTATGATTACACGAAAAGTTGTCAATATTTTTTGATGATTCTTTAAAATACTTTTCTCTATAGCCTCTTGAGCCATTTTTTTTTATATATTATTTAAAAATATTCTATAAAATGTTGATTTTTTTCAAATTGGAAAATTTAATGACAACGTTGTATTACCAAAATGAGTTTGAATTTTTCGACTCCGGTTTAACAACAAAATATCATGCAGACCGTGAAAGCGACGATTTGTATACATACGATCACAGAATATTGGAAAACATGATTTATTTGTATAGAAACTTTTGTAAAAAATGTGCTCTTATTCTTGATGAAGAACATGTCTAATTTTTTTAAACCTTGTTACTCTTAAAAACATCTTAAAATTATAAATTTCTCGATCGGCTGGAGCTATGTAAACCCTTATACGGAGTAGTAACGTAGATGACGTATTAGACGTTTATGGCGAACGATCATAATTTTTTTTACCATAAAAGAACACTACCCAACTAAAATATCTTCGACCATGCGGTGTTGCCGCTTCTACTACAAAGTAGTAGTTTCAATGGAATATCCTGTATATTAACTTATTTTTACAATCCGTAGTAGTTTCTTAACAACTTTCCGTATTATTTCCGTATAGGTACAAGGTGATTGTTTATATTTTACTAGATGGATATTGGTCTTACAAATAAGTTTAAGTTAGCAATTTTGAAGTATTTTTAATGGGTATTCAGAATCCGCTATCAGAAAAAACAAAAAAGCATCAGAAACTTATAATTTTCAAGTTACCCGGTATTTTTTAAACGAAACACCCTGTATTTTATATTTTTAGTCGCTAGATATCGTTCTCCTGAGTTCAAATATATATAGGTTGTTATGGTTATTTCTGTTAATTTTCGAAAAAAATATTCTACTATACGAGAAAGTCTCGGAAGCACTAAAACTAAGTTTAAGATCAATACAGAAGATTGTTCATAAAAGTAGTAGAAGTATACCAATGAAGAAAACGCAACGACGATCAAGGAAAACGAAGAGTGAAACTTTACAGGAAGGTAAAAAAATGGATGTAAGGAATGTTATAGGTATACGACTTAAATGCATCACAAGTTGATATAACGCTTTCAGTTTTGAAATATGCTTTGAAGTAACAAGGTATTTTAAAAATAGGTCTCAGGTCATTGTCAGCGCCAATAAAAAACTGGGGATTTCGTTATAGAAAGGAGTGGAACAGAAGATATTTGTGCAAACTACCAAGAATTGCATGCGAGCGAGTCAAATTTTTGAAAAAATATGTTGAAAATTATCAATCAAAGTTTAGAAAAGTAGTTTTTTTAGATGAAGCTTGGGTATTTTCGAATGGAAGTGGGTCTAAATCATGGCAAGACGACTCAGTGAAATCAGCAAAACGAAAAAGAGGTTGTGGTTCGGGAAAACGTTACATTATATTAAATGCTGGCTCATCTACTGGTTTTATAAAGGACGCGAGTTTAATTTTTTCCTCTAAATCAAAGAGTTGTTTTTATGACTTGTCTAAACATATTGTATGTATATGTACGAATAAATTATTTGTATTTGCAATAATATATACATTAGTTTAGTTGAGATAAGTGTACACAAAAACATTCAAAATTATATACAATGTAAAATGCAGACCAGTTATGATGTTTTAATTTTTCTCTATTAAACAACCACCCCTATTTACCGACCAACATTTCATTCCCGAGGGTGGTCGCTAGTCAGAGGTTTTACTGTATATTGTTTATCTAATTTCTACCATCATTTCAGTTATTAAATTTACAATATTATATTTACAATACGAACGCACCCCTAAGATATTAATTTTGGAACGAGACCCGTTACCCGTCATTTTTATTATGACCGATAGTTTCAAATTAATTGTTAACCTGTTAACAATAGATTTTATGAAAAATCAGCTGTCCATATACCGCCATATTGATTTTTATATTTTGAAACATTTTTGAAACCTCTGATTCTACTGATTTGATTCAGAGATCATATGCGCCTAGTTAAGTGGAAGCCGACTATATCCCGAAAACGGTATCAGATAGGTGTAGAGAAATATTAAGCAGAGTTAAGAAACTACTAAGGATTGAAAAAATAAGGTTATATACAGGGTATTCTATTTAAAATATCCAATGTGCTACCACTTTCTAGTAGCTGTGGCAACACCGCATTGTCGAAAATATTTTAGTTGGATGGAGCATGCATATTTATGCAAAAAGCTAAATGTTTGGATGGTCCCGTTGACTGGCTCGCCATAAACGTCTGATACGCCATCTACGTGAGTCACCCTGTATAGTGAGTTTTTTTGATATTTGTCTACCTTGCTGTATTAATTTTAGGAAAAGTCAGCTATATTGCAATATATGTAATGTCCGAAATACAACTCTGGAAATGTTAAAGATACATAACACTACAACTATACATTTAACCAATGTTGAAAAGTCTAAAGGTGTTTCGCAGGAAGGTAATATATATATATATACATTTCCATAACCCTTGAAGTATGCTTCTAAATTTATTAGTGACTTACCCTTATGAATTTATTCCTACACAATATATTGACACGTGTTAAGGAAGGGGGTTTGCTTTATTAAAAAAAAAGAAAATCTTAAGAACGCTTTATTACATTTTGACCGGAAGGCCCGGCCTGAGCTCTCGGCCTTCCGAATAACTGTCCGCGTTTAAAATTTAGCTTTCCGGCCATGCGTTTCACTTACAAATCGGTACATGTATACAGTGTGTGTAAGTCTGGAAACGGCTTAATATCATCACAATTTATTGGCCGATTTAAACCAAATTTGGTACAGTTGTGTAAGAGGGTCTGACGCACCGAATGACGATATTGGCGTTGTTGCCAGCTTTTTCGTTTGTCTGCGATTCGAACGAATTTTATATTTTTAAATGTAACACCCTGTATATTTTTTCACTTATAGTTTTTACTTTAAATTTGTTACACTGGTATAACATACTTTGTTCCTATAATCAGTAGTTTTCGAAATAACGACGTGTTTTTTTTGAAAATATCAACAAATTGTGTTTTATTTATCAATAAATAAAACACCAGTTCAGTTTTGATGTAAAGTCATAAAACCTGTGATTTTTACATGCAAAAATGTCGTTAACTGAAAGTGAAAGAATTACGATTCTTATGAGGAGAGGATATGGCGATAGGGTCAGGTCTTACGAAGAGGTTAAAAATCTATTTAATGACGCATTTCCAAACCGAAATCCAATTTCAAAAGCAACTGTTCTAAAAACTGTACGATGGTTCGAAGAAACTGGAAATTGTAGAGATAGGCGACGATCAGGACGACCAGCAGTAGTAGATGAAGAGAAAAGTTTAGAAATTTTACAACATGTTGTTGAAACCCCTGTTTCTTCATTAAGAAAAATTTCTCAACTAAGTGACGTCTGCTTCAAATCCGTCCATAATGTTTTAATAAAACATAAATATCACCCTTTCAAAATACATGTAGTTCAAGAGTTATTAGAAGATGATTATGAGCGAAGAATTGAATTTTGTTATATTATGATTTCAAGGTTTGACCAAAATAACCAGTTTTTTAAATTTATAGTATTTTCGGACGAAGCAACATTTATGTTAAATGGTAAAGTCAATAAACACAGGTTGTGGGCAAATGAAAATCCCCACTGGATGAGAGAAGGTCATACACACCGCCCTGTTGATTTTATGTTTCCAACTGAACCACACACAACAGAAGTTTTTTTTATATTGTGCGCCATTTTCTAAATAATTGACCGGTCCCGGACTTTTTACACACTGTGTATATTAAAAACCTTCTACCTTTTTTACTATTATATGATGTGGTATATTTGTTTTTACGAACACCATGTCTAGTTAACCATCACTTATATCATCCATGGATACTTTTATACTTTAATAAACTCTTAATCATATAAAAGTGTGTAAATAAATAGCAAGCAAGAAATAATAATATTTAGTACAGTTTATACAAATATGTATTATGAAAATATACAAAACTTCGTCAGACTCCAACATTTCAGGGTCACTCTCGGGGTCACTAGTGTACTTTTCCTCCTGGCTCTTCATCTGAATCACTACTTAGTTTGTTCTTCACACTTTTCCACGGAATCCGTATTAAGTCTAATTGCTCTTGCTCTGTCTTTGTCCTTTAGCTGTGGGCTGGGCTTCTGGGTAACCACAAGATCGGTCCATTTTTTATTGATGGAAATTTGACATCACAACTTTACCTTGAGCTCTTGGAAACGCAAACAGCGCCTACTATAAGAAATGTGATGGGTCCAAATTATGCAAGTACATTCTTCCAACAGGACGGAGCTCCTCCCCATTTTGTTCGAAACGTGGGCAAATTTTTGAACAACACTTTTCCGAATAGGTGGATCGGTAGAGGGGGTACAATCGAGTGGCCACCTAGGTCCCCTAATTTGTCGCCTAACGACTACTTTTTATGGGGACACTTGAAGAACAGAGTTTATACTACAAAACCTCAAGATTTGGCCGATTTGCATCGTCAAATTTTGGACGAATTTAAATTAACGCCAGAAAATTTTATTTTCAATTAGCACACTGTCAAGCTGTATAGGGAAAGCAGTTTGAACATTTAATATAAAAAATATATTTTTTCTAAATTGTACTCGTTATTTCGAAAACTACTGATATTAGGAACAGAGTATGTTATACCAAAAGTGTAACAAATTTAAAGTAAAAAATATAAATGAAAAAATATACAAGGTGTTACATTTAAAAATATAAAATTCGTTCGAATTCCAGACAAACTAAAAAGCCGACAACAACGCCGATATCGTCATTTGGTACAGTTGTGTAAGAGGATCTGACGCACCAAATGACGATATTTTGGTTTAAATCGGCCAATAAATTGTAATGGTATTAAGCCGTTTCCAGACTTTATACACACACTGTATAGCTGGGCATACATAAGCAGGTTTACCGGAAGGTGTGTCTTCTAGTCTGTCTTCCGGTAAACCTCTAAGTTTAGTTTTTTTTTCATTTGTTTTAACGAATACATAGTATATAATGTAATATATTATAATAGGAAAAATCATCAAAATTTCTATCTGTCATCGCGTATACGAAAAGTCACAAAGAGTAGATTTCTTCTATTTTAGTAATATGAGTTAATTATAAATTATAAAATTATTAATTTAAACTATTTTTAATCTAGTTCGGTATATTTCATATTACTAAAATTAAAAGGAAAATTGTTTATTTTAATTTCAAATTTATTTGCTATTTTACAAATGCACTGTATGTCAGAATTAATAACCTCTTATCTGATAAGATTACAGTAATATCGGGGGTACCTCAAGGATCACATTTAGGACCTATCCTGTTCCTAATGTTCATAAACGATCTTAGCACGCTTATTGAAGACATTCACTGTCTGTTCTACGCTGACGATTTAAAGATTTAAAAAAGGATTAATAGCGACGACGATTCCTTGCAACTGCAGCATGGAATGCACAAAATACATTACTGGTGTAACACAAATAACATGAAAATTAACTTATCCAAATGTAAGGTCCTAAAATTCACTCATAAAAAGAAACCAATACTGTTTAATTACTCACTGTCCAACGAAAATATTTCCAGAATCTCTTTTATTAATGACCTGGATATTATTTTCCACGCCTAATTAAGAAATAATTAATTAAGAAATAATTATTAAATAAACAATATATTCTCCAAAAAATTTCGGATGGCAGGCTTTATCATGAGAACTTGCTTTCACTTCACCAATATCAATGTTATGAAGATACTATATTATTCACTAGTCCGAAGTCACCTCGAGTGCTGCTGTATTGCATGATCCCCCTTCTATAAAACCCATTCTACTAGAATCGAATGAGTACAGTCCAAGTTCTTCAGCTTCTTGTTCAGAAAACTTCGTATTGATAGAACAAGTTTCTCCTACACTCAACGCCTGAGCATGCTTGGTTTTGATAATCTGGAGACAAGACGGATCTTCTTAACAATCCTGTTTGGTGATAAAATCATCAATCATGAGAGAGACTATCCTGACCTAATAAGATCGATCAATGTTCGAATCCCGTCACGTAACACCCGCCTAGCCTAACCGCTCTCAACTCACAGATACAGAACTGACATCGGACATAACAGCCCTTCAAGCCGAATTATGAATTACTTAAATACCTATGTTCCTAATGAATTCCAATATGAATGGTCTATATCCAAGTTTAAAACCAATTTAAAACGTCTTTTATTACACTAACATGGAATAACGCCTGCATATCCGTCGTGTCAACTGCGCTGGTTAAGAACATTGCATGTTAATCCATTTTTTTATTTTACTGTATTTCGTTTAATATTTTATATTATTCACTGTTTGTAAGCATTGTTACACTTAATGTGTATAAAATATATGTATACAATTTTTTTTACCTCTACTATTTGGAACTATTCTGCTGTTTGAAATAAATAAATAAATAAATCTGGTGGTCGCCCACAAAATAAGTGGTAAGTATTTTAATATTAAGGGTTGTAATTTTAATCTCAATTAATTGGTAGGTAAATTGGTACATTACAAAATCCTATCATAAACATTATTACCCTCGGCTGAAATTACGGCCACCGAAGAAATACTCGAAAGATACGAAAGACTATACTCAATCTATTCTTCTAATTGTTTCTAAACAACTATAACCTTATTAGTTGGCAACAAAATGTAAACGATGGAAATTTAATTGTTAAATAAGGTTTAAGGTTACCCCCTACCTCAGCTAGCTTAAGCTCGTGGCCATTATAAACCGGGGTGATTCTTTTAAGTAATGTCCTTGCCAGTAAAACTACAATGTGTACGAGTGTGGCCCCCAAAGGATGTTGCTGTGCAAGCATAGATATATGTCTGAGTTTTGAGCGCCACTCACAGCTCTTTTAGTTCCAACTTGACACAACAACACCAAATTCCTGTGAGTGAAACAATGGGGTCCACACACAGTGCCAAAACAAAACACAAAAGTAGTTAACAGTTATTTAATTTAAAAAAAGGAGGTCAAAAGGTAGTGTATTCAAAGCTATATATATGGATTTTGTGCACAACTTAATAAAGTATGATATACGTTTTGTAGAAAACTGCTTTTTGGAACTCTTAATTTTATAACTGGGGATGTGATGGCAAATTGCGACTATTTTAACCTGTATAACTGGCTTAGTCTATGTCCTAATTACAAAGCTTCCACATCCACCTAAACATATGATTTTCTTCCTTCGTATAATGCTTGAGCTACGCACCTTTTTACCACTCCAATCGTCTCATCTTTAACTTAATAAAGCATGATATACGTTTTGTAAAAAACAGCATCGTCTCATCTTCAACTTAATAAAGCATGATATACGTTTTGTAATAAACTGCATCCTCACATCTTCAACTTAATAAAGCATGATATACGTTTTATAAAAAACTGTTTGTCGGAAATCTTAGTCTCATAGCTCGGGCGGTGGTGGCTAAATTTTTGGTATGTTCTACTGTCTGCTTCTCCCAAGGGGAAGCCTGCAAGGGTTTTGAAGGAAAACGACCACTTATCAAACAATGATATTATACATTCAGTTTTCAGTACCGATTAGATCATTGGGTAAACTATCATGTCTAATAGATGAAAGGCCCTGCCGTGCGGCACGAGCAAGCCATAGGTTAAGGACAGTATACTGGGCCGTCCCAAAAAGGTATCACTCTAGTCAGCCAAGTGTGAACCAGCTTATGCAGCTGGAGGTATTGTTTTCAACGTTTGCTGGAGTTTTTATAGACGAGAAGAGCTGATGTCTGTTATGCATGAACTTAAACTTGGTACGGTGCAGTGGTTTGAAATTCCACAAGCTTAGTGGGCAGAAGGGTGTAAAAAGAGAATCCAAAAATACCATTCTGTTGACAATATCAGGTCAGAATTTAAGTTGGTTAAATGGGGCATATTTTTGAATTTTTTGATTTGTTACCAAGTCATATTCCTCAAGTGTAACATATCCGCAAGTTTCTGCTATCAATTTTTTAATTTTGATAGCATATAATGCGTAAGAAGCTTGGGAACCATACTGATTGCGTAACCGGCAAACCAGCTAACTCCAAAAATGCAAATTTTACAGGAGACATAAAATCTCTTGCATTGTTGACATTTGATGCCACAGAGCTGGTATGCTATTATTAAAAGGGTTGGTTATTGACCAATTAAGGAAAGCCGTCATTATTATTATTATTGCGCAGACTATAGATTTCACTTTTTACAGATGGCTGAAAATTCCAATTTCTTTTCAACAGGGGGGTAAGCGATAGTTCAAGCGATTGATAGGCATGGGTAATGCAAAACAATTTCCGTTGGACGTCATACCTTTCACGTGACGTTAGTTATCAGCAGTGTTGCCAGAATGTAACCATAATAACCGAGCGAAGGAATCACACTATTTTTTTTTCATAAAAGCAATATAAACACGAATTTATTTATTTTATTTTCAAAGTCTTCCAGGATGACAATGTGGTTCTCGAACCATTGTAAAAGTTTTGCTAATTTTGTTTCTCCATGGCAGTCACTCAGCTTAGTTTTTAAAGAAAAAATTGCTCCTGCACCCTCAGTAAAACGATCTTCAGTACCAGCATGAAGTATTATGTACCTAGCAAAATATGTTTCACCTAGGTTAATTTCCCATAGTTTATACAACCTGTCCAGAAAAGTTCTACATAAATGGGAAACTTTTTTATTATGCGTTTTATGAAAATAAGTGTCTCTGTTTAAAAATGCTGTGGCTAAATCAGCTATGCTCAAGGTGAAAAGAAGACGAGAAAAAAAATATATTATACTGGGTTCTCCGTAGGATGGCAGTCATCATTTCTCACATTTCCTACAAAGTAAAGTATGCTTTCTTCGTCGGCCCACGATAATTATTCTTGTAATATAATGCAATATGTGTTTCTCTGTTTTTGTCGTGTTAAATAAATAAATAAAGCCCACAGATACATAAAGTGCAGTGTGCTATACGATTCTTATTCCTCAAGTGCAACATATCCGCAATTTAAGAAGTTAAAAGTGTTGTAAAATCCTGTCTACAGTGATCATTTAAGTGTGGAAAATACATGCTATTTCTTAGTAAACAACTGTTTAATCGAATCTATGCATTTATTAACTAACTAGCCTTATACTATGGCGAATATAGTACAAATAACGGTAAGCTAGTAAGCCTTATTCGGTCACCGCCTGAAGCGATTATAGACAACATATCATATATTTTATGAAGAGAATTTTAAGCATTTTAAAATTATTCAGTAATATATTAGAGGGTGTTCGAATTGAAAAATGTATAGAATGATTAAAAATAAAAATAAATCGTATCTTTAACAGTCGAAGTCCGCAGAAGCTATTAATTATAAGAAAAAACCCTGTACATTCCTTAATATCAATTAGGATGGTATAAAAAAGCCTTTGTTGTTGTTTTGTTTCTTAGCAATGGTGCAGTGTCTAATCGGTTGGGCCGTTTTTACTTTTTTCGGTTTTTCCGGGGGGGGGGGGGGGGGGGGTATCGCAAAGAACGTGCATAATGATTTAAAACTAACGTGTGCAAAATATTATTTTATTCCAATAAGTCCTTCTGCCTCCGGTTTGTAGCCAAAGTTTCGAAATTTTTTTAAATTTTTAAGTACCCACTAGACCACATTAGCGATTCTAGAAATTCGTCAAACAGGCTACAAACTCATCAAAGGCGATATTTCACAATCTGACAACTGCGCTCCCAGAAAGACAGTCAAGTTGCGGTGTTTCGGTTGGCTAGATGCTTCTGTCGAGACACGTCCGCGCGCGCCTGTTTTAGTAGTGTGGCGGATTCTTAAGCGAAAGGTTGTATTGCGCTGATTTGAGCATTTTAAAATGAATCGTAGTCATGAAAAGTGGAAATGCCCATTATTTGGGGATACATGTGATTTAAAAGACAATGTGTTGCCAACATATCAAGATGTCATTAAGTTCTATGAGTGGAGCCGTCGCAAAATAAAAGTGGACCAAGACACAAAGAAGGAACCTACGTATAAAGAAATAGAAGCCATTGTGGTGGCCAAAATTGCAGAAATATGGGCTAAAGCATCGATTCCTACTATCCAACATAAAGGAATTAGAGTGATGTTAAAGGCATCTTACCTTAAATGCAAAAACATCCTAAAATACCCGAGCAGAAATTAGACGAGTTTCGCCGCACCAGTATGGTTTTGTTTGATATTTCATCTTGCGAATGTAAGGACATCTCTAAATGCATTTGTCCTAGAGAGAAAAAGTAAAGTTGGAAGTGTAGATACTGTTGCAACGAATAAACTAACTAACACATTGAAAAAAAAAAAAAAAAATTAGTGGAGAAAGACTTTTTGCCTTTTTTTCCCCTTTCCCTATATTTCAACTCCACTTCGAGAATGGACTATTTCTTTAAATTAAAATTATTAAAGCCAAATTCAACGTTTCAGTCTAAAAAAAAGCAGACAGGGCTCAATGTTTCTCTTTCGTCCGAATCAGAAGGCAATACATGGGATCAAGATGATGAATTCGAGCCACCAAAGCAAGTCGAAACAACAGTACCTCCCATCAAAAAGCTTTCTTCTCGAAGTGTAGACTATGATTTGCTCTCAGAGACTTGTGACAGATTCAGTGTCTCAGATAGAGCTACGGCAGCCATTGCCTCGGCAGTGCTACATACTTCGAGTGCAAAAGTTATTGATAAAAATCGGATTCGCCGGAAACGTGACCAAACAAGGAAATGTGCTGTAAGCGAGCCAAAATCTTCGAAGTACCTGCGTTATACTTTGACGGAAGAAAAGATAAAACTGTCATTGTATCGGAAAAAGACGAAAAAATGTATAGAAAAAGCATTCTTAAAGAGCACATTTCGTTGATAAAGGAACCGCAGACCAAGTTCTTGGATTATGTTGCACCAGATTCTGGCACCTCTACATGTATAAAAAAAGCGATAACTGACTTTTTCTTAGAAGAAGAAATTTCGTGGGACACTTTGCTGGCGGTATGGTGCGATGGAACCAATGTGAACGTTGGAAAGCAAAGAGGCATCATTCGTCTGGTCGAGAAACGATTAAACAGACCGTTACAATGGATTATTTGTCTTCTTCATATGAATGAACTGCCTTTTCGTTATTTGTTCCTGTACATTGACGGCAGTACATCAGGACCGCAGACCTTTTCAGGGACCATCGGTAAAGATCTAGAAAACTGCGAAAAGATGCATATTGTTAAATTTTAACCCATTTCAACGGAGATGCCCGAAGTATCTGCAGAAGGTATGAGCGGTAACAGCAGGTGAATTTTCTATTGATTTACAAAACAAATCGCCAGGGAAAATGTCCCATACCCGATGGCTAACTCGCGCTAATAGAATTATGCGCTTGTATGTTTCAATGGAAGTTCCTCCTGAAAACCTAGTCGTTCTTGCAACGTAAATTGTCAAGGCTTACGCTCCAACCTGGTTCGCAATAAAAACTCACCTATCCTGTAAAGATGGAGCACGACATCTGTATCAACTAATATATGCCACTAGATACTTACCCATAGAACTAAAAGCCATAGTCGATCCGGTAATTCAAAGAAACAGTTACTTTGCTCACTCTGAAAACCTATTGTTGGCAATGTTGACCGATTCTCAAAAGCATATCCGTGAATTCGGCGCACGTGGCATTTTAAAAGCTCGCAGCATTAACAAAAATAGACTTCAGGTGTTCCAACTTCCTTTTCTAAATCTCGATGCTTCATCCTACGTCGATCTAATTGACTGGCAGGAATAAATTACGGAACCACCACTATTAAAACTTATATCCGATGAGGACACCCAAATGTTTGTCGCACTAAAAGGACAGGGAGACTTGCCACTACTACGTCTGCCATGCCACTCTCAAGCTGTTGAACGAGCCGTGAAGACTGTTACTGAGGCTTCAGCTAAACTGAGCAACAAAATCGACAAAGAAGGCTACATAAAAGCCCAAATTGAATCTTGTAGAGCTATGCCAAAATTTGAAAGTAAGAAAGATTTTCGAGCGAATTAAGCTATATTACTATAAATTCTGGAATTTATTTTTTGTATGTGTTCCTTTTCTAATACATAAATAAAACTTATAAAAATATGTTTTATTTTATAAATACATATTAATAGTCCGTTTTTGTCTTGCTGTTATGATTTAAAGAAAATTCGCCATTTTCGAAGCCAATTCGGAGGCAAAAGATGAAATCCGACCTTAACCATATTTTACTTGTGATCTAAAGACAACATAAGGCACTCTTTTCACGATGAGCCTAAAGGAAATTCAAGATTTTTTCCCCCCATAAAAAAACGGCCCAGCCTAGAGTCTAACAATGTCCTTTTCATGCACTTTGGGAAATAGGAGTACCACCTTAATCCTTAAAAACAGGGAGTAAAGTGGTACTTTTAATCCCTAGGGACTAAAATATTTTTTTAACCCTTAGGGATTAAACTAAATTAATTGAATGAAAATGCAAAATTAAGGTTATTTTACCGATTCGTTTATTGGAAATACCCAAACAAAGCATGAAATACTGACTCCACAATGACAATACCTTGAGCTTGCATGACTTGTCCGAAAAGTAAGATAATAGCACCATTTCTGCATTAAAATTTTCTACACTTCGTTCTTCACGCAATTTTTTATAATCTGTGAACTGTTTCTCATAGAGATGGCGAGATTTTTGAGGTAGTAGCTGGCCAATAGCCTATTCGGCGGCTTTTCCAATGGCTATCTTTGGAATTCTTACGGTTCTGGTGAATCGACAATCTATATATGTTAGGTTTTTGACAAATCAACTTGTTAGCGTCATACAAAAATCGAGAACCGTTATTTTACCTTTTTGTCTTCAATTAATTCTTTTTAGATATTTGTGTCCATAAAATAGTGTAAAAACATGGGACTAATGTGTAGCGAATTGTAGCCCTCGCTTCGCTCAAGTTTCAAACTTTTCTCCTCGGGATAAAAAGTATCACTTTAATCCCTTGATTTATAGTATACTATTGAACATTTGAAATGACAAAAAAAAAATCTTAATGTGCATACCTAGCATCTATCTCTATACTCTAACGTAACTTAAAAAATGCATTGTTATAATATTTATTAAGAGCATCACTTTAAAAAAAAATTACATCAACATTTTAAATTTTAATACTATACATAGGATTTACATTAACAATGTATAATTTGTTTATATTGTGGCAGTTCTCCTTCATGGGGCGTTATTACTTGCAGAAAACCGCCTTCGGTAATTTTCATTGTTTGTTTGAAATGGAGTTTGGCTTTTTTAAATATACACTACATAAACCTAATTTTAACTAAACACGTTTAAAAAACATTCTACTTTTTCACCGTTTTCGGTAATGTCTAACATTTCCATCGAGGAAATAAAAAATAAAAATTGTCCAGTTGAAATACAAAACTAAAAATCAACCTGCGATGAAGTCATTACCAAAAACTGTTCCTGCAACTACTAGTGGTGGGGATCCAGTTTTCGAAAGTGGAATGATAAAATCGTTTTTTTTCCCCAGTCGATCAAGTAGGATCCCTCCGTTCAAGGGCGGTTTTACGGAATAGGGTAATTACCCCCCCCCCCCCATAAATTTAGAATTTTAAGCATCATCATTGAAAAAAAGGCGTGGCACCCAAAAAGTTTTTCGCCTGCGGCGCTATTTTCTTTCTGCCCCCCCCCCCCCTCCCTCCTACTTATTTTCTGGTTACTTCAGGTTAATAAGAGCTTTTCTATTTATTACTGCATGCTTGTTTAAAAAAAAATGTACCTATTTAAATGCATAGGTAATTGATACCATTTTTTAAAAAAAATTGGGATTTGAAATTACCCCCCTCATGTTGAAAAGCTAAAACCGCCCTTGCCCCCGTTATTCCGACATGATTTATCGGTATATCCGGAGGGTCGGGGAGGGGGAGGGCGCCCTTTAAATCTCCCTGCAAACGGTTTTTCTCGGAAAACTCGGCCGGGTTTGATCGTACAAGAAGAAACATACGTAGCAAAATTGAAGAGCTTGACAGAACTCGTAAGCTCGTTCCAACTTGAACCCGATATGTAATTGGTTTGCGAAATATCGCGATTTGAATGTGAAAAAAAAAAAAAATTCAATTAATTATTTCTCAGAAGGGAGTGGAGTTGGGGCCTCGATATTTTATAAATAAATGGGTAATATCAAGCACTTTGATGGGCCGGAGGAGGGGGGACAATTAGGAGGGGAGTTATGGGCGGAAAACGAGGGTTATTCAAGCGCTTGTTACGGGTGTTCTAATTGAGATAGCGCAAGCAGCCAGGGGCCAATTTACGCGTTTTTTTATTACCTAAAAGATTGCATTGGCAATGAGCGCTTGGCGCGCAAAATAAGAAATGTCAATTTTTTCACTTGCGTTTTTAGGCATGAGAAGGGGTGGGGGACAAAATTTTTTTGCCACGGGACGGCATTTTTTTTTTAGCTTTAATTTGAGCCCTGCAAGGACCTGATTCGACAATTAGGAAGGGAGCTAAGGGCCGGCAAAGTCTTTGCTACATAACGGGAGAACGGAGAGGGTTAGGGGGTTCTAACCGGACTCAAAAGAAAGGGTAGGAAATTGTCTATTTGCTTATTTATTTTGCAATTTTCATGGGTCCATATCTTGCCCGCCCGCGCGAGCGACAAGTTGAGAAACTTAACACTCACGACCGGCTGCGAGCGTGCGCTCGGAAATTATTTTCGAATGGCTGATCACTGTTTTCTCGGGATGACGCGCCAGCCGACGCGGGTCCACAGAAATAATGGCAGAAACAATGACGATAAGCGGTATACAAAAGGATGCATTCCGATCTCTATGGTCAAGCGACCTTGAAGCGCATTGGAATACAACGCCTCTTGATCTCATATCAGGGAAGAAAAGTCTTTCATGCAGTCGTAGATTTCTCAAGTTTGGAGAAGTATTTAAAACGTTCAGGCGTGGGAGTTAATTATTTCATTTCGACTGTGGACACGTGCAAGCCCTAACAGGCGTTTCTCTGGAGACTAACAGTAAGTGCTCGCTAATGATAATATAACAATTACTCATTTAGCTTTTTTTTAACGAATGTCTCCTTATATTAGTACAATATTCTCAAGCCGCTCCAATTTGGCTACTATTGATCAATGGATTAATAAATTAATCACGTGGGACAATCGTCTGTCCTTCCGTTCCCGACACGCAATTACATTCTCTTTGCTTTCTAGAGATACATCCAAAACCAATTGAGGAGATTTCGGGCAGAAGAGAAAACAGTGCTATCCATTGATTTCGTGAGCTCGTAATAATTAAATCAGCGTTATTTTACGGAGGTTCAAAGAATTCCAGTATTACGGATCTACTTTGCCTATCGGTAAACTGTACAAATTTTTGTCATCTAATTTTAAGGGTAGTTTGTAAGGTCAAATGTTAGTAAAATATAATATCAATATTAATATAATTTATTTTCGAAGATGAAATAAATAAACGTTGTATCATATCTGCTCCCGAAACTTTCTTCCCTTCCCTTGGCCATTTCTATAGCAGCACGTGTGCTGCAAGGTCGCTTGACCATAATGAAGAGATCGGAATGCAGCCTCTTGTATAGCGCTTATCGTTATTGTTTACCTGCCCATTGTTTCTGTGGACCCGCGTCGGCTGGCGCGTCATCCCGAAAAAAACAATGGGAGGCTGCCGAGGTACAAGAGCACGACTAAAGAAGAAAAACCAGACCATCGATGACTCGAATATAAAAAAATTCGATGAAAAAAACCGGAACCCGATGCCTCTTTCAGTTCCCGATCGTTCAACGATCGAAAGCAATCAAGATCTTTCAAAATCGCTTCATAATAATTGAGCTCGCGGCCGGTCGTGAGTGTGCCCGGAGTATAGAGAAGCGGAGATGATAAGCTCCGCCCCCGGCGGCTTGGAGGTCTTTCTCGTCCGCTTGCGTTACGTTTCTCAACTTGTAACTCGCGCGGGCGGGCAAAATATGGACTCGGGAAAATTGCAAAATAACTAAACAAATAGAAAATTGCCTGCCCTTTCCTTTGAGACCGGCTAGAACCCCTTTCCCCTCTCCGTTCTCCCGCTATGCAGCAAAGACTTTGCCGGCCCTTAGCTCCCTTCTTAATTGTCGAATCAGGTCCTTGCAGGGCTCAAATTAAAGCTAAAAAAAAATGCCGTCCCATGGCAAAAGAATTTTGTTCCCCACCCCCCTTCTTCATTCCTAAAAACGCAAGTGAAAAAATTGACATTGTTTATTTTGCGCGCCAAGCGCGCATTTGCAAAAAAATTTTTGCCAATGCAGTCTTTTAGGTAATAAAAAAACGCGTAAATGGAACCCTGGCTGCTTGCGCTATCTCAATTAGAACACGCGTAACAAGCGTTTGAATAATCCTCGTTTTCCGCCCATAACTCCCCTCGGCCCTCCTAATTGTCCCCCCCCCCCCTCCGGCCCATCAAAGTACTCGATATTACCCATTTATTCATAAAAAATGGAGGCCCCAACACTCCCTTCCGAGAAATAATTAATTAATTTTTTTTTTCCACATTCAAATCGCAATATTTCGCAAACCAATTGACATATCGGGTTTAAGTTGGAACGAGCTTACGAGTTATGTCAAGCTCTTCAATTTTGCTACGTATGTTTTTTTTTGTACGATTAAACCCGGCCGAGTTTTCCGAGAAAAACCGTTTGCAGGGAGATTTAGAGGGCGCCCTCCCCCTCTTCGACCCTCCGGATATACCGATAAATCCTGTTAGAATAACGGGGGGATCCTACTTGATCGACCGAGAAAAAAAAACTCGATTTTATCGTTCCACTTTCGAGCCGTTGATTCCGCCGGATCCTCGCCACTATACGTCATATAGCCATTTTTGATACAAAAAATGCTTTGGCAATAAATTGTTACTTATTTTTAAGATGACGAATATTGAGAATTAATAATATTCTTTAAAGCGACCGCACCGAATACGTACACTAGGTTTTTAGACTGTGAGTTATCTGTAAGATTTTTTTGTCTGCATAGGTATACTTTCTCCAAAGTCAGTTTGATGACATAAAAAAGCTTCGACCGGGCTTCAAAGGGACCGGCAGGATCATAATCGGCGTTGTCAGATCTTTTTTTACAAATTCTTTAAGTTTTTATTATTAAAAATGTTTTTATATCAGTATTTAATTGATAGTCAGTAACTCTCTTTGAAAGCTAGTTTGCAAGTCTACTTTGAACCAAGAAATTTTCAGTGTCAAAGAAAGTAGGAACAAGCCATTCATGAATATTATAATCATTTTTCTAGTACTTCAGAAATACTATTTATACAAAAATAAACAATTAACAAACCCTTATGTTCCTCCTACACTTACGAAAACTTTGTAGAACTGGCAACACCCTGGCGATAGACCGTCGAGGCCCGCTGGCAATTTAAAGTGCGAACTATTTTTTCCGAGTACGAAAATTAAGAGAGCAGCATATAAATACAAATTTATATGCTGTAGACAAAGACAGCAAATAGTTAAAGGTTCTGCCAGTTGGGTGATCCCTTATCAGCTTTAAAATCAGTTGACGTTTGAGGTATGCAATATTGGGAGTCGGACAGCGGCTTGAGGGTTAAAATAATTAATTGTAATTTACATATCTCAATTTCTGCTATAACTGTGTGGTTTTACACAAGTAAGTTTTTACTTGGTACCTATATTTTAATATCAGGATGGCTTTTTGGTGACAATTTGAAACAGAAGGTCAAAGTGAATTATCGCAGGAATATAATGAGTCGGTGCCAGAGTCGGCCATCGAATGCGATATAAGTCCGGAATTAAGAAACAAAGATTTACATGTTCAATGTCAACGCATTATTTTAAATAGGTACGCGTGTTTAAAAAAAGAAAATCCGGGAAAAACTGAAAATGCGCTTTGTACAAGATTGAACTTGTAATGAATTAACACAACTTGGGTTTTATAAGAATTTATAACGTAATTAATTTGGAGACTGTAACCGGTCATTCCATAAAGCGCAAACCAATAAATCAAAAATTCAAAACGGCTGACAATACTACGAGGGATTTTATTCTGCGAACTATTTACAATTTTTACAAGGATAATATAGTGCCAACTTTAGAACTGGTTCGTAGGTATACTATTTAATCATGTTAAAAATTCGCATTTTAATTATTTGATAGAAGCAACGCCTATGGTTAGGAGCTTAATGCTTTTTTATGTCATCAAATTGAGCTTGGAACAACTATACCTACATACGAAAATTTTAAAAAATTCTCAAATACTTTTTAGGTTCAATATATGAAAGAATAGAGAAGCTGAGTGAAAATATTCAAAAAGCTGAAGACCCTAAAGCTCAGAAAAACAACCAATTAATTAGTTTGGAAAATAAAAGTCTTGTAGTTAAGGCTTCTTTAGGGGATAACGTTTTAAAAGATAATTCGGATAAAGTGGACGCACCTGTAAAGGAACAAGTATTTCAAGAAATTGAAAAACTAGTAACAACGCTTTATTATTCCAAAACAGTGCCTTTCGATGTTGCCTTAGAATATCTCAAAAAGGTCAATGGGGAAGTTGAAGAGCTTAAGAGAAAATATGAGAAAAAAGAGAATAATGAATTGCCAGAATTGGGTGCTGGTTATTTGGGTAGTAACACTGGGTTTCAAAGGGACATAAAAATGTTCTTTAGCAAAGATAATAATCAGGGGATGAATTATGAAGGTGCAAGTTTAAATTGTACTAATCATGTGTCAGCTAAGGATGCATTTTATTCTTTAAATTGTGATCCCATTGCAGTAAAAGAAGATCCACTTCTATTAGACCTAATTGACTTTTGTGATAGCTCACATAAAACAACAGTTAAAGCTCAAAATGTTTCCAGAGAATCCCAGGCCAACGTTAATCTAATTGACTTTTGTGATGACTTTACTGTATCTGAAAGTAGCTGTGATTATAATAATAAGAGTTTATGCACGTCAGACAAGAAGAGCGACAATACCGTAAGTGAAAAAAAATCGTACTTGTTTTTATACAGGGTGTTTCCTAACCTCTCTGAAAAAATGAAGGAGGAGAATCCTCGCCTTATTTTAAGACGAAAATGGGGTATAAAAGTTTATCGCATGTCGATCGTTTTCGAAATACAGGGTGTTAAAAAAAATTTTGTATTTTTTTTTCATTTTATTAATTAATGCCAATCGATATTCTAATGATATTTGTTAAACATAAGGGATTAGAGCACTTTACTTTGGGTCAATTTTAAATTTTACAATTAGTTCATTGTCGGGGATCTGGGTAAAAGAGTACCTTAATTTTTTAGTTATTTTTCGTATTTTTATCATTATGTTGCGTCAAATGATACGAGTAGGCTTTGCTTCGTTCCATGGCAACCACATTTGTTTTCTCCGTAACATTTGTCTCCTGTAAAATAACCCTAACAACCACTATACAGGTTGTTTCAGAATAAGATGCTGATCCTTAACGGTGTGAATCCTTAGGTGATTTTAAGAAGAAAAGTTCAAATTAACATATATCCTTAACCTATCAATTTTCGAACTACAGGGCGTTAAAGTTTTAAGAAAAAAATCGTTTTTCTATCATAACTTTAACAACTTTCTAGCTATTTTTATGAATGTTTCACACATGCCCTCTAAGCATCAATAGCCATTTTTTGGTGTAGAAAAATTTTAAAATTTTTTAAGCAGTGGCGTCCTGAAAGGGTTTCGACTAGACATTTTGGAAAAATATTATGTACGCCACTGCTTTTTCTCAAGATAAAAATTATTTTTAAAATACTCATTCATTTTAGGTCAAATTTAATATCTTGCCTTTTATCGTCCGACAAACAGTTTCCGACAAAAAAAAATAAAAAGCATTAAATGCGCATTCGCTATGTGCCCATGGTTTATTTTTTAACATTAAATTAAAACAACTAACATTAAATAACGTGTGAACAAAAACGAAAATAATTTAGATTAGCTGTTGAAAGTGGCCACCACCTGCAAGAATGCATGCTTCAGCTCTTCTCCTTATTGAGTCTCGTACCCTTTAAAAAATTCCTGAAGTATTCCTGATAGTGTCGAAACAAACTATTATGCGGTTTCTCAACTCCTCTTCAGTATTTATTGGGATGCTGTAAACCAACATTTTCAGATGTCCCCACAGGAAAAAATCTAGACTGTTTAGATCAGGGGATCTAGGTGGCCACGATTGTGTTCCTCTGCGCCCTATCCATCGATTACTATAATGTTGATTTAAAAACTCTCGTGCTAAGAGACTGAAATAAAAAGGTGCACCATCGTGCGTAAACCACATACGATGTCGGGTTAAAATAGGGACGTGCGTCGTCTAGCAAATCTGGTAAGGTGTGTTCAAGAAATTGGCGATAATTGATTCCGTTCAATCTGGCTGGTAAAAAATAAGGCCCAATTAAATAATCACCAATAATTCCAGCCCAAACATTTACAGAAAATTGCTCTTGGTGGTGGGATTCCGTAATGGCATGTGGGTTTTCTTCTGCCCAGAAGTGATTGTTATGAAAATTTTGTATGGCGTTCCTGGAAAAATTAGCTTCGTCCGTGAACAAAATTCTGGCATAAAATTGGGGATTATTGGTAACCATTTGAATAAACCATTGGCAGAAATTGATGCGTAATTGAAAATCCCTAGGAAGTAGGGCCTGGACCCGTTGAATATGTTACGGATATAACAAATAACTTCGAAGAATTCTCCAGACTAGGACATGAGTAATATTTAAAATATTCCCAATTTTTCTGGTACTTATATTAGGGTTTTGTTCCACTAAATTTAAAACAACTTCTTAGGTTTCCGGTGTTCGTGTAGTTTGGTGTGCCCCTTTTAAGTAGTTTTTTGTTTCAAAAGATCCCGTTTCACATAACTTTCTGTGAGTTTCTGAAATCGTTTGTTCATCCGGAACTATTCTATTTGGATAACGCTCTTGGTATAATCGTCTGGCTTCGAATGCATTGCCGTCAGCAAGCCCGTACAGGTTGTGCATATAACTCGACATTTTTGTAAAATGATACTTATACGTTTAAAAAGTATTACGTTTTTAAAATTTAAGTTAGGTGGAAAGCCGTGTACATAAATAAATAGCTGTCAAAACTATTTGGCATTAAATATTTCGTTATTGTCATTGTTTCGTTAACAAAGTTCATAGCCTACTTGTCAGAAAACCATAGGCACATAGCGAATGAGCATTTAATGCTTTTTATTTTTTTTGTCGGAAACTGTTTGTCGGACGATAAAAAGGCAAGAAATTAAATTTGGCCTAAAATGAATGAGTATTTTAAAAATAATTTGTATCTTGAGAAAAAGCAGTGGCGTACATAATATTTTTCCAAAATGTCTTGTCCAAACCCTTTCAGGACGCCACTGGTTAAAAAATTTTACTGTACTGTATTTAAATCTTAAACTTAATTTTAATCTGTATTAGTGTTTAGTCGTAATATTGTGAAAATATTTTTCATATACCTAGTGTACTTTGTTGACGACTGTAAGAACTCAATTTTTATTGTACTTAGTATGTCTCAAACTATTATTATTATAATAATTTATCTTTACTTTCATTTGATTTAATATGCCCCTTTAATTCAAAATAAAAATAAATCAATATATAGGTAGCTATATTTTCAAGCCGACCATGCACCCATTTATTACGGTTTGAAGATGTTGGGACCTACACAATAGGGGTTTAATCAGGTAGTTGGTTTATTGCAGTAAAGGTCAACGATATAATGTAAGCTTTACTATACATCAGTAAATATTTATATTTTTATCAGGTTGATACTTCAATTCAAAAAGAATACCTTGTTCAATTAGAAGAGACAGGGGGCTTGGAAACAATGCTTGAAAAAATTATTCTGTTGAAAAATCAAGTTGAAGAAAAGTATCCTAACAGATCCCACATCGAGAAGGATGTTTTGACTGAAATTGAAAGACTGATTAATTTAGTCAACTGCAATGAAATCCCACGTGATGTGATTTTAATGTGTCTGGAGAATTTTAACAAAGAATTCGATTCTCAAGATATTAAAGTTCGAGAAAAGAAAGAGGAGGACGTGGAAAATTACGCTTATCCAAAAACAAAAGGTATTTCATTAAAAGTAAAATGTTATAATGTTATATTTTTATGTTTGTGCCAGCAGATTACCACAATCGTTAGGAGCTAGCGTTAATATTAAATATCAGTGACGGGTTTTTTTGGTAGTTGTCAGGTTAACTGTCTAGATTTTTTCCGATTTTTCAGGGTCATTCTGTATACCAGGTATCCACGGAAGGTGGCTCGCCCCTATAACTCTTTTGTTTTTAAAGATAATGGAATGAAATTTGGAAGATTCGTATGCGACATAAAACTGCATTTTTTGACGGATGATTCAACTTTATAGAACTTCCGGTTTTACCGATATTATTACAGCTTTTAACGGATCTTCTACACAATCTCGTAAGATTGAAACTAATATAGCGCATTTAGTAGGTCGCATTGATAGGATTCCGGATCAAGATAAGGATGTAAACGTGGAAAGATCTAAGTATTAGTTAGTTTGACCACTTGTATTTCGGACTATGAAGATAGGCTTAGAGTGATCGGTACTCAACAAACTCAACCTGTAGGTCCTTTAAACCCGCATTTTTCTAATTCAGTCTTACAATCTCCAGCTCAATCGACACCTACTGGACAGTCTACGGTTTTACCGGAAGTGACATAAACTTTCGATTTTTCAAGGAGACACCTGGTATATTTTTACTTTCTTTTCATCCATATAACATTCTTAATACAACCATGTGTCACTTGTCACTTTTTGTCACCATTTTTTTATTTTTTTTTTAATTTCATTTTTTAATCTTGAAGGTTATGAATACGTTAAAATCACTAATTTCAGTCCTAACATCTTTGACAAAATACAACTTTACTGTTTTCGGTCAAAACCTGCTGTGTCAAATTAAATTTTGAAACCTGTATTACTCATTTTTCTCAACACAACTGATAAAAACAAAAACGTTAAGATGTCTTGTAAAAAATTGACAAGTCAACATCTTATGAAACTTCGCTTCTGCAAAAGTAAATTAGGTAATTATTGTATACGTTATTGTTTAAAAATCATGGAAAATAATAATATTTATATTTACTTTTGCAGAAAAGAAGTTCCATAAAATGTTAACTTGTCAATATTTTACAAGATCTTAAGGTTTTTGTTTTACTCAGTTGTGTTAGTTACACGCTACTCAATTAAATCTTATTTTATTCTCAAAAGGCGCTTCATTTTAGGAAAGTCGTACATAACGTAACATTTTTACAGTTGTTTAAAGCAAGTCTGTTTAAAACCCAATAATGTGTGGTATCAAATTAATCGTAATAAAATGATTTTTTTTTCTCAACCCGACGAGCCACCATGTGGCCATTTGAAAAAAATTAGTAATACAGGTTTTAAAATTTAATTTGCAGCAGATAGGTTTTGATCAAAAACAGTAAATTTGTATTTTGTCAAAGATGTTAGGACTGAAATTAGTGATTTTAACGTATTCATAGCCTTCTAGATTAAAAAGTGAAATAAAAAAATGGTGACAAAAAGTGACAAGTGACACATGGTTGTATTTAGAATGTCATATGGATTAAAATAAAGTAAAATATACCAGGTGTCTCATTGAAAAATCGAAAGTTTATGTCACTTCCGGTAAAACCGGAAGTTCTATAAAGTTGAATCACCCGTCAAAAAAAATGCAGTTTTATGTCGCATACAAATCCTCCAAATTTCATTCCATTATCTTTAATAACAAAAGAGTTATAGGGGCGAGTCACCTTCCGTGGACACCCGGTATATTAACCATTAACCTAGATGCTAGCTGCTTTTATTGATAAAGATATCAAAACACTAACATGAAAAAAGTTGTAGAATTTCATCTGAGCTTTTTAAAAAAATTATCAGAAAAAAACAAAAGACTGTTGGAACTTTAAAACTTTTGCACGAGTTCTGTTTTTTTTTTTTTTAAATGGAGCATCCTGTATATTATTAGATATTTGGGAAGAGCTTTTTTTACTGATTGATTGTAAAAATATATAGTTTGATACCTTTCTGACAAGTCATTGAGAACATATTTAAATTAAAATTTTCTTTAAAAATTAATATTAATATAGTAATAATAAGTTTATTTCAAATAGTTATCATATAATAAACACGGTAATGTTATTCTTTAATAAACTTATTCGTAAATTCCCCGAAGACGTGCTTGTTAGGGGCGAATCTTATTTATTTAATAGTATTTAAAATTATAATATTTTAATTTTCTATTTTTTTAAAGAAATATATTTTTTAAAATAGTTATTTATGCAACTAGTGCAAAAAGTAGCTGTTTATTGCACAAAGGCATACATTTATTCACCGAGACGTAGTCGAAGTGAATAAGTGTGCCGTGTGCAATAAACAGCCTTTTTGCACATGTTACATACAATATTTTTTCTATGATCGAACCTATTTTATATAAATTATTTATCATCAATGCCCGGTCCATCTCCAATTAATATTAGCAATTGCACTTATTGTCACATAACCATAAACACACATTCCAATAAATAACCACTTTCTAATGTTGTACAAGTGTAATCTTTGTATACTTCGTCTTTTCATTTTGTAACTTAATAATATTAAATAAAACAAGTTTTGCCGAATTTAGGGTTTATTTATATTTTCAAGCAAAATAAAATTTAGAAATAAGTTTGGTTAGGTTTCTTGGAGCTTTATTCAGCATAATGTTCCATTGTCAGGGTTTAAAAGTACTATTAAATGTTTTTGATTAAACGGTCTTTTGTTACAGTCTTCGTTTGTCGTTAGATATTATGTTGCTAAATGTCTCTTAAAATTTTTCTTTCAGTAAATGTATAATAAATAAGCAATAAATAAGGGTAAAAGTTTTGAGGAACTTATTCTAATTGACTGAGGAATAGGCAACCAACAGCCCCAACGCCAAGTTAAGTAGGCTGTGGTTAAGTGTCGTTTCGGTGGGTTGTGGTGAATATAGGCAACCAAGAAAACACTTTATTGCACGCGTGCAATAATGTATTTTTATTGCACGCGTGCAATAAAAGCTAACTTTTGCCATAAGACGGTGACTACAAAAGTTGTCCCTTTTTGCATGGTCGTAGAAAAAAATCTTTTTTGTAATACTTCTAATTTTTTAACCAAACTTCGGTTTCTCCACAACCTAAAGTTCCGTAATTTAATTGCGTTTCGACTAATGCGTAATATAATATTTCTAGATATTTTTTATCCAGAAATTTTTTAATGTTTTTAAAAATTGGCAATAAACTTCTTAATTTTTTAATCAAATTATCTACTTGAAAATTCCTATTTAATTTACTGTCAAAAATTATTCCTAAATATTTTACATGATTAATTTTTAAAATTTGAATGTCATCACTTATATTGATACTATTAATATGATATATAATATGAGACTATTCAAACTTGAGATAGTATGTACAGGATGATCAAAAAGTAAAAAAACCAAAATTGACCTACGAGAAAAGTACCCTTAATTTTAATTTTAGAGCAATATGGAATAAGAAAATGTTGATTGCATTAAAAATTATATCTGTTTCTACTCTTAGTAGAATATTATTGAAAATAAATTTGACATTTCAAAATATTATATCATTTTTTGAAATGATTTATGATTATTAATTGTATTTATTATGCAATTCAAGCTAATAAACATTTATCAATTATTTTTATTCAAAACGTAACCTTTGATTCTTTATCCCTGTTTTGTAGTAATTTAAATAACTGATAGAAACATGATAATTTATTTTGGAAAAATGCAATTATAATATTAAACATTAAAATATGAATTTAAATAAAAATATTCATTACCTTTCCCTTACTGTAGATTTGCCTCGACATATCCTCCCTCCATTTCAATACATTTAGCCGTTTTTGCAGAAAATTCTCTTGAAACATTTCTAATCATGGCAAGAGTATATTTGGAATTGTCTCTCTAATTACCCTCTCTAAATGGTCAAAATTTTGAAATGGCCTTTGTAAGTATACATTTTGTTTTAAGTAGCCCCACAAGAAATAATCGAGGGGACTTAAGTCCGGAGACCTAGCGGGCCAAAAAAGGTCAGAATATCTATCGATAACTTTTCCATTAAAAAGAGTATTTAAGTATTGTCTTACATTCCTCGTACTGTGGCATGGTGCACCATCTTGTTGGTACTATATCCGTAGTCTATCGGGTATGTGAAGTCCATGAATAAAAGTAAACAAATAATTATTTAAAAAATGCAAATAACGTTCACCATTTAAATTGTGTCGAAAAAAAAAGGTCCGATTATTCTATTTTTGTAAATTCCGCACCACACATTTGTTTTAAATGAGTACTGATCACGTGTCTGCATAGTGAAATTTGGCTTAACGTCACCCCACCAACGACAATTTTGTGAACTTACAGTCCCGTTCGAGGTAAAGGTTGCTTCGTCGGTAAAAATTATATCTCTTGTCATGAAAGGGTTATCTTCTAACTCTCCTTGTATTAAAAAACAAAATCCTAAGCGTCGCTCAAAATCACCTGGCTTCAAGGTATTTATAAATTTTGGTTTGTAAGGCCGAAATTTGTTTTCATTTAATATTTTTGAAATCGTAGTTTCCCCTACATCATTTGGTAATGTTGTTGGCCTTTTTCGCAATGATTATTTAGGATCTTCTACTACAGACAATATTACTTGGTTCACAGTTTCATTATTTGCAACCCTTGGTCTACGTTTTTTATTTTAGTTATTTTCCACACTTCCAAAGGTCTTGAATTTAGTCACTATGTTCTCTACTGTTCTAAAATAAATCATTTTATCTGGATATCTGTAGTTAAAAATTTAGGCAGTTTCCCGATACGTTTTGTAATTTTCACCATCAATTAAAATTATTTTAATTTTATCTTGCATACTCAATTTCAACGGCGTATTTATCTAATTAAATATTCAAACTGATGTTTCTGACAAATAACATAGCTGACAGTTAAAATTCAAATTCAGGTGGGAAACGGTGCCAAGATAATGGACATGCCATTAAGAATTAAGATTAAAATTCTTAAGTTTATTGTTAATAATAGTCTACTTAAGAGTAGAAACAGATATAATTTTTAATGCCAACCAACATTTTATTATTCAATTTTGTTCTAAAATTGAAATTAAGGGTACTTTTCTCGTAGGTCAATTTTGATTTTTTTACTTTTTAATCATCCTGTACATACATCTCAAGTTTGAATAGTCTAATATTCTTTTTTCAGTAAGCAGAACTTTTTATAAAGAGTCGCTTTTTTTCCTAAAATTAATATTAAAAAAGTTTCCCATATGTACAGAACTTAAGCGGACACACTGTATACTTGATTTAAATAATTTATTTATAAGACAAGTGAGTGGCCTAGATATAGTAGTTTTAATAGATTTTAATGTTTCTGTGGTTATACCGTTCATTGTTATCATCAGAGAATTAAGTATACCGAGGAAGAAAAGTGTGAATTTACGTATATTTTATAACAATAATTCAAATGCATACAATTTGCCGCTTTCATCCAAAAATACATTTAAAAATGTCGAGAGAGGATTCCGACTGTGAAAACCAAAAGAAGTTTAAAAATATTTGGATAAAGAGTTAGATATCCTGCTGTTTTTTGAAGGTAGATATGGCTAGTTAGGTTTTTACTGTTTTCTTATACTAATTTTTTTTCTAAATAAAATCCGACTCGTTCTATTGAAGATGCTCATAATCATTTAGGCATATCACGGAAAAAATACAGAAAACGCTTTGATCACATGCTTATTATCCTTACAAGATCTTACCTGTGCAAAAATTAGATGAGGAGCATAGGCGTAAGCGTTTCCTATACTGCCAAGAGGAGGAATAATGCGACTCATAAATTTGTTAAGGAAATATTATGAAGTGAAGAAGCGACATTAACCACAGCAGGAGTTTTCAATACAAGAAACAATCACGTATGGGCTAAAACTAATCCCCATAATATTGCAGAAATAAAATTCCAAGGTAGAAAATGTTTGCATGTTTGGTGTGGTATAGTTAAAAATTAAGTCACGGGCCCTATATTTTATGAAGACTCCTTTAATGGACAAAGAAGTCTGCAATTTCTTAACAACGAAATAGAAGCTCGTTCAAAGGTTTTAGCAATGAATGAGTACTGTCGGATAGTCTGGCATCAAGATGGAGCTTCGCCACATAACATAGTCCCTGTGATGGAATATTTAAACAACCACAATGACGATTGGTTGGGAAGACACGGCACCATTCAATGGTCACCCAACAGCCCAGATCTTACCTCCATAAGAGGCTTTCCTATGGGATTATCTAAGAAACATGATATATGCCGATAAAAGCCCAAACTTGCAGCCTTTCAGACAAAAAATGAGCCAAGAAATCGAAAAGTTAAACAACGACTACCCAGATTTTTTTTATGATAAGGCACAGCACTGCAGGATTAATCTTTTATGACGCTCTCTGAGTGGTGCGTGTGCGCAGGAGACGATTCACGTTGGTCTTGAATCTTTGGAGATTATACTCGTTGGGAAACACGGCAGGGAGGTCGTTCCAGAGTGATGACGTTCTCCAGACAAAATAATTTTTAAACAGTGTCGTTTGAGGAACACTAAGCTAAACCACGTATGGGTGGGCTGCAGTGGCTCGTCGTGTATTTCAACCATGCACCGCTTTGGGTGGAATCAAGCGGGCAACCTCAGTTGAGCCTTTGCCATGAAAATATTTATAGAATAGACTGAGACTAGAAAATATATCAATATGTTTAGGGACAGAGCCCCAAATATGTAAAACAGTACTCCAGCGATGATCGAACTTGGGCTTTATAGAGCATCAGAAGTTGTTCGGTTGTATAAAGGTTCTCAGTTCGGAAAAGTATTCCAAGCTTCTGCGAGGCTGCCTTAACAATGGCCGCAACGTGACTATGCTAAGACATATGACTCCAAATTAACGTCCAATAAATGAATTAATGAAGCCAAGGGAATCGAGTGTCCCGCCATGACTATATCCGGTTCTTCAACATTGACTTTTTTAGAAAAAAACTGCCGCCTGGGTTTTTTAAGCGTTAAATTCTACTTACTATCACCCCAAGACAGAATTTCTTACAGGTTTTTGTTGAGATGTGAGACCTCTTGCTGCCTATAAAGATGTGCATTGGCAGCCGATGGCCCAGCGTCCAAAGTAAAGGATGAAACAAGTGTGCTGTCATCAGCGAAGCTATATATAGGATTTCTAGTTTTTTCCAAAAGATTGCTAATGTATGTATATACAGGGTGTAACATAAAGGTTGGGAATAAATTAAACGGTGGATTCCTTAGTCAAAAATAATAGAAATTTTTCATATAAGGATATGCTCTACGGGATTTCGTTTCCAAGTTACAGGGTGTTGAATTTTTCTTAAAAATTTAGTTTAGGTTTAATATCTTTTGAACGCTGGCAGATAACGAAACGAAATTTTAGCAGTAACTTCACTTGATAATGCCCTAGGAGAAGTAAAAAAATTTTCTTCCTGGGATACTCAGTGGCGTGCATACGGATATTGCCGTAGGGTTTTTTAATGAAAAATGTGTTACGCCACTGGTAGAATTATTTTTTTGTTAAAATCTATGAATTTTCCTTTTATTCTAAACAAAATTCCCCTCTCAGTTTTCAGCAATTTCAGTACCTAACAGTAATAAAATCGAGTACCTACGTTGTGATCCAGTGTTTACAAAATGACAGAAACGACATTGAAACTTTTAGATTTTTGAAACACCATACTAATATGTAATTTACAAAAATTAAAATACTAAAAACTTAGAAATTGAAAACAATTATTTTAATAAAGTATGAAAACCAACACAACAAACAAAATTACAAAAGGTGCTGAAAATGTTGCCCCTCAACTTCAATACATTTTTCAATGCGTTTTCTCATGGATTGTCTTACTCGTCCAAAAATTCCAGGCGTCTCTCGAATTTGCTGACAACCCATTTCAACTCTTTGACGAAGAATCTGTACGTTAGGAATGGGAACGGAATAAACCATGGTTTTTAAATGCCCCCATAAATAATAATCCAATGGATTAAGGTCGGGTGAACGAGGAGGCCACGCTCTTGGCCCTCCACGACCTATCCATTTATTGTGGTACGTTACGTTGAGGTATTCTCTAACTTCTCGCCTAAAGTGAGCTGGAGCGCCATCATGCATAAACCACATTTGCTGTCGCGTTTCAATTGGAGCTTCTTCTAATAAAGGTGGTAATCCATTTTGAAGGAAATCCAGATATGATAATCCGTCTAATCTATTTGGTAGTACTTGTAACGGTAATATTTTTAAATTATCAAAATTTAGTTAAATAATTGATATCGATATTTTCTATTTGTACATATTAAGTGTTTTATTGTAATATAGCTAGAGTTTATTTGCTTAATACATGTTAAAGTATCATTGGGCGAGATCTAAGTTGATACGGTTTGATTCTCAGTCCGATTCTGGCAACTCGCCTTATAATTTTGTCCTGCGAAGCAAGAACCTGCTTCGAATACTGTGGGCTTACTAACGTACCGTAGGAATCGTACCCGGTCAACTGCAAGCATCGCGGCGACGCGCGTAGGAATATTTGAGGAAGGTCTGTTTGGTGTGGAACCTAATTGTCAAGGAGATGGGCTCTGCTATCATCCGGGAGTACCGCGGTGTATATTCAGAGGTAGCAGAAAAGAGATAGCTATATTTGACAATGTCTAAAGACTGTAATGGTACGACCTTATGAACAAACTCAACCATGGATCGTGGGTTATGCTCCGCCTTCCTCAATTGCCGCTAATGCCGGATATAAATCATTTAAAATTATAGTTATTTTAAAAATTAATTGTTCAATATAGGCTAGGATTCTTCTGAAAACATTATAGAAATCGTTGGTTATTGGTGATGTAGTATCTATTTTAGTGATCACTTTTTCTCAATAGTACTAGTTAAAGTATCAAAATTAAATAGGTTTCCCGCGCTAAATTTAGTACCTTTCTGGGTAGTGCCGACAAGGACGGCCATCTTCCGACACTTGGTTCCTGGTGCCGCTGGACGCGAGAAGTTGCTGCCTATTTTTGGGGATTTGAATAGTGTTTTGTGGTACACTCCTCGTTGATGAGGGATTTTTTCATCCAAAAATAGTAGTGTTGGTGTTATAGTGTATAGTTTTGTCACTAACTACAGCCTAGGGCTGGATATTAGAGCACTTCGGTTAGCTAAGGCGTAGGATCAGTCAAATATGATTATCGGTCAACCAAGATGCATTTAACTTTGTAATCCATTATCTCATCACTGAACTCTTCATCTTTGCTCAAGACCTAGATCTACATCCACACGAGACTGTGGCTGTTCCCGGGGGATATTCATCTACCTACCCTCATCCTTTACTGTAGAGGATCTAGCCTCCTCCATAGGCTATGCTGGTGGCAGTTCAGAACGGATTGATCTATGCAGGACCGGATCAGATTTCTTACTTAAACTACAAGGTTCCTAGTATTTAACCAGAAAGGTATTTAGTATTCTATGGTTTGATCTATGCAGGAATGGGTTGGACTATTATTCCTGCTAATAATTCAGCATTTAAAGTACAGCGTTACAGATATTTAACCAGAAAGGTATCTAGTTATTTAATGATTTGATTTGTGCAGGACTGTGTTGGACTATTATTTCTGTTTAGTAACTTAGTATTTAAAGTACAGGGTTTCAAGTATTTGACCAAGAAGGTATTTAATTATTCAGTAGTTTGATCTGTGCAGGTCCGTACTGGTCGGCTATTTTCAAGTTAAATTTATTATGAAAGTTAAAATATATGTAATTAGTTATAGGGGGAACATATTTCCTTATACTTGGTCTATGCAGGTCTGCACTAGACTATTATCTTAAATTTAAATTTATTCATAATTTATGGAGTTGGTTATTTAAATAGAAAGGTATTTATTTAATTAATTGTATCTAGTGTATTTCTATCTGGATATATGGCATTACTTAATTAGACATACCTTATGTTTTTTTTTTGTTTTGAAGTTAACGTAAGTTTATCTCCGGTATGCCAATGACATATTGATATAATTTGCCAACTAGCCATTGCTAGAAATATATTACATTGCTGGTGTATCTGAATATTGAGCTGATGTATATAATTTTTTTTATGCTACTAATTTAATTACCCATAATTTTTATTCGTCAAGGTTGCACCCTATATAGCCTGGTGCGTGTAAACCGGCCGTGATCACGACAGGTACCTGAAGCATTCTCTAACATTTTTAGATATACATATAGCGAGGTTTATTCGTAAATATTCCAGATGAATATTTTAGATGTAATATGATTTATGAAATTTTGTTCTATAAATTTATACAGGCTTCAATAAAATAGTGTCATTGGTATTCCTCTTCTGTGTTATTAATTTTGGCGAACTACCGAACATCGTTGCACCTCCTGGTAAATTGATGGTATGTTGTAACCGAGTACTCATCTACATTCCGGAACGGAGCTTGTGGCTTTAAATAGGTTACTGGCGCCCATAATTCCATTACTTTCTAAATTACCGCACGACCACTCCCGACTAGTGGCTAGCCCAGCTCTCCGTGTTGCTACACCTTACCGGTCTCTGACTACAGAGGGCTCTCACCCTCCTGCAGTGCAGATAGGTGGCATACTACAGGACCAATCAAATAATCGCCAATTATTCCTGCCCAAACATTAATAGAAAATCGTTGCTGGTGCCGGGATTGTATGATTCCATGAGGGTTTTCATCAGCCCATAGATGGTTATTATGAAAATTAATTATGCCATCCCTTGTAAATCCAGCTTCGTCGGTAAATAAAACGGATGAGTGAAATGAATGGTTTTAATTGCATTTATTTAAGAACCATGTACAAAATCTAAGACGTGGTGCATAATCCTCGACAGAAAGCCTGCACTCGTTGTAAATGGTATGGGTACAATAAATTATCATGTAGGATTCGTTGGACTGTCATATGGCTTACTCTTTCCATTCTTCCAATTCTTCTAGTACTAGATTCAGGATTCGCCTCGACAATCTGAAGGATTCGTTCCTCACGCTGTACTGTTCTTACGTATTGTGGTCTTCCACTGGAGGTGCAAGGCTTTAATGATCCGGTTTCACGTAAGCGAGCGTGAATTTGTTCCTATTACCCTCAATTTCCTATGTAACCTGTGGAAAAACTAATATTTGCAAAATGTTTAATTACGGGAAAATGGCAAGAGATACAAAGAAAACGCAAGAGGGGAATTCTGTTTAGAATAAAAGGAAAATTCATAAATTTTAACAAAGAAATAATTCTACCAGTGGCGTACCACATTTTTCATTAAAAAACCCTACGGCAATATCCGTATGCACGCCATTGAGTATCCCAGGAAGACAATTTTTTTACTTCTCCTAGGGCATTATCAAGTGAAGTTACTGCTAAAATTTCGTTTTGTTATCTGCCAGCGTTCAAAAGATATTAAACCTAAACTAAATTTTTAAGAAAAATTCAACACCCTGTAACTTGGAAACGAAATCCCGTAGAGCATATCCTTATATGAAAAATTTCTATTATTTTTGACTAAGGAATCCACCGTTTAATTTATTCCCAACCTTTATGTTACACCCTGTTATAGTAAAAAGAGGGTGGGCGACAATATAGAACCTTAAGGGACTTTGGCGTTGATGTTAAAAGTGTCTGAAAGAATCCGGACTCCCCATGATGTTCTATTGCGTTGCTCCAAACGTGAGTAACATAGGCGAGAAGGTCTCCTGTTGATCTAATTTTACGGAATCCATACAGGCGGCCACTAATAATGTTGAAGCCTTCCAGGTACTTTAATAATTTTTCGTTGATAGCCTTCTCCATAGCTTATTATATAACCGAATGTAATGCGACTGGACAATAGTGTGATAGTAGAGTGTTTGGCAAGGTCTTCTTGCCTTTTTTGGGTATAGGCTGGACTCACGCAGTTTTCCAGCAAGAAGGAAATATTCCATTTTTGTAAGATAAGTTAAAAGCCTAGAAAATACCGGTGTCAATTCATCAGCGCATGTCTTAATTACGATGACCGAAATATCGTCAGGACCAGAAGCTTTTTTGGTGTCAAGACTCCTCAAGATTCGTTTAACATGGCGGTTCCGGAAAGAAACCTCTGGCATTTTCGAATCTACAGGGGAATGTTTGTGGAGTTTTTCCTTGAAGATTAACCGTTGAATATAAAGAGAATAGTTCCATCAGAACGTGTTAGAGGTGAAATGGTTGACTTGGTAAAGTTCTGTCTGACGGCTTTAGCTACCGACCAAAATGATCTTGAACCGTTAGGACATTCAAGAAGTTTGTCTTTGATCCTCTGGTTGATAGAAATGGCGATCATATTGAGCAATTGTAATTATTTTTCTTGTAGATGTTATTCCCAATATTAAAAGTAATAAATTGTTTAATTAATCCATGGCTACCCCGATTTTAATATTAATTTAAAAAAAAAATTTGAATTTTACCAATTTCTAAATGGCTTGTCAGAAAGGTATTAAACTGCATATTTTTGAAATCAGTAAATAAAGCTTCTTCCAAATATTTAATAATATACAGGGTGTTCCATTTAAAAAAAACAGAACTCGTGCAAAAGTTTGAAAGTTCCAACAGTCTTTTGTTTTTTCTAATAATTTTTTTAAAACGTTCAGATAAAATTCTACACCTTTATTCATCTTAGTTTTTTTAATGTCTCTATCAATAAAGCCGCTAACATATGGGTCAATATATACGTAATAACCCTGTACAATGAGTTTTCGCCCTCATTTTTATTTTAAATTGAATGAAGCATATTATGTCGTTTTACTAATTTTTAATTGTCTAGAAAAAAGTTTATTGATCAGGTTTTATCAGGGTATTATTTTAATTTTTTTTTAGATATAAATGAGATAAAGTACAGATATTCTAGAGACGATTTATATTCCTTAAGAACTGCAAGAACTTTTACAGAAAGCCTGAGTATGGAGCTTAGGATGAGTCTAAATCAAGCGCGTATTTGGAACAGACACTACAATGATTTGGACTTGGACTAAAGAAGGTTTAGAGAATATGGAGGGCAAAAATTACTTTTGGGCTCTATATTCATCGCAGTATCTGTCTATTTTTTAAATTATTGTTAATATACCGAGGGCCACAAAATATTGGTTTATTTTTAAAATTGTTTTCCTACAAGTGATATCAAAACAAAATTTTAAGTAATGAGCAAATCATAGTTTTGTTTTTTTTTATGGCAGTGTTGCTAAATTTTTAGTTCAGTTTCTAAATTCCTTCTATCGAGTTTTCCTTTTTATTTATTTATTTATGTATTTATACATACACTGTTTAACAATTTCTCAATTACAAAATAGGTGCAAACGAAAACTACTACCTAATTTTACTACACGATTAAACCCATATGGTTTAACACAAAGCGATTTAGATTTACATAAGGTAATTCCGGGAGAGATGCCCTACTTAAGGTAAAAATTGAAACATAGACTTAAACTTTTTTTTTTATTCTAAAACAATACATATTATATTGAACATAAAGTAAACTAACATAAACTCTGACATCAAAGATAATTGCTATTCATAAATGAGTAAAAAAAAACAAACTCGAAACTCTGCATATGGCCATATCTCACCCGGAACGTCCGGGTGAGTTGCCTCGCCAAAACGGGAGAGACGCCCTAGGTTTAAAAAGTGTCACTCAAATTGGTTTTCACCTCTCCGTTTCGCTTTTCCACATGTGACACATGCATTTTCGTGTGGCGTACATATTTCATGGAGCCATCGTCTGCAATAAATACACTGTATCCAATCGACGTTTGTTTTGGTTTCATGATAGTTCTCTAGACATTCTACACAATGATCCTCTTTGAGTTTACTCGAATGATTGTTACTTACTTCAGGTTCCTTACATTTTGAAAGCGACTTCTTGTCCTTTCCTTCCTTCACTATTGACAACTTACGTTTTCTCAACTTCCTGGCTTTTTCTGTTAAACATTCTTCATCAGAAGGTGAACCGGTTTCGTCGTATTCGTCGATGTTTTGCTTAGATTTGATCTGTTTCTTTGCTCGGGTTTCACCGTCCTTTCTTGTATGTATGGGTTTATTTGTCATTACTGTGGCAAAATTACGCGTCACAGTTTAAGTTAAAACTTCTGCATATTGTTACGTCCGTCGCTTCTGTTGTTTTTGAAGCATAGGTACTGGACTTGTCTCTGTCAGAAATTTCGAAGGTGTCTCCCCCACTGCTTTGTTGGTATTGGTTGAAATTCTTGACGGCCCAGGGACAGGTGACTGCCTATGCTGGATTTCTTTCTCAGCAACTGGAGCAATTCCTTCAACTGTTGCAGATAGTAAGGCAGCGTTTACATCGGAAATAGCGTAGAAATGATCGGGAATCACTGCTGGATCATCCAACGGAAATATTCCAGTCGCTCTAAATCCGGATAAAGCAATTTGGCTTTGCCCCAGGCTTTCTCAATCAGCTCACCTGCTTGGAGGCGACCAATCTTTCGCCCTAAATAGTGTATCATCCACTGCCTTACTTCCTTCTTCAGATAATGCTTCAGAGACTTAAAAAAATTATCTGTCCAAAGGCTGGAGCGCCTGTGTAGTGTGACTTGATCAAAATAACATCGTTTTCTTCAGCATACTGCAGCATTTCAAAACAATTCCGGTGAGATGTATGTCCATCCAGAATTAAAATTGCCTTTCCTGGTGGTTTTCTTGGAATGAAATGTTCTTTCAGCCACTTAAAGAACAACTGGGACGTGACGCATGATAATTTTGAGTTCATATAAACTTTCGCACCTGCAGGTGAACCGTCGCCAAACTTCTTTTTCTCACGTACTCCCTTAAAAATTATGACGGCCGGAAGAAATCTACCTTCAGCGCTACAACATGCTATTATAGACACATTATCACCGCTCTCGGAGGATATTATGGTATGGACATCTTTAGCCCCTTTGGTGGCAATCGCAGGACCAGCGTCATTATTTAACTGAAAACCCGCCTCGTCCATGTTGAAAATGTCTTCGGGGTGGTCGAAAAAGTTGAATTCACTATAAACGTCAGAAAGCAGATTGAAAAATGCATTAGCTTCTTCCCTGTTCCTTCCTTCACTTCGTGCAAGTGATATCCCCTGAGACTCCTTATTTCTTCTTAAGAAGGAGGAAAGCCAGTCGTAACCTGCCATGCGGGTTTTACGATTGAAGCGGTGCTGAATTCCTAACATTTCAGCGAATTGAAACGCCAACGATCGTAGTGTTTCCCTATCAAGGCCTTTTCCATTTTTTGGATGTGTTTAAGGAGCCTCTTTTCATTTTCTACTCCCAATAACGCTTGTGGACCCAAGGTCAACTTAGCAATAACCCCGTACGCCTTCTTCGCCGCAAAGTTCGAGATGGGATCCCATAAACGCGTGCATCTTCATTAACTCCTATTTCTCCTTTATTCAATATTCCTAGTGCAATTTCCAATGCCGTCTTGGGGGAGCTGTAATCTTCCGGGTGTACCTTGTAGGCATTGTAGGACTGCAAAAAAACATTATGTAATATTTTGTTACGTTCGTTGTGGGGCATCTATACTTTTGTACGGGTTAGACGCCCCAAGACATCTGCCCTTTTTGTCCGGTATAGACGCCCCACCTGTTAGCTCGAAACAGCCAATCCGAAATCAGTAACTACACATAACCTTAATGTAGAACTATTTTGACCCGCATCATAACGTATTTACGTTACAAATTTATGCTACTGCAAAATAACAGCTAAATCACATCCGTTTGTATTATATAGCCACTTAAGAATGAAATATCTTACTTTTTTTCTTGTTCGCAAGCAAAGATACGATTATCGCGGTTAAAATATGGCCCTCACTCAATGCTACGACTTTTAAACAATACCTAAATCCCGGCACTTATGCCACCTGTCGAGATTTGGACCAACTGAAACATATTGGGGTGTCTATACCGGTGGGGCAACTTTCCCTAAATTACCTTAATATGTGTATAAAAATAAAAAAGAAGGTTGATAGTTAGAACACTGTAAAGCAACAAAAACACTTTCAAAAAACAGAAAATCAAAAAATCTCTTGTCGATAAAAGTGACTCTTGATTGCGGTTAACCAGCAGGCTAAAATGTCATATGTATTAACATTAGAATTATAGTAGGAGCACATCGAGTTAATAGGTGCAAACTTATAAACATTAGTACGAAGCGGTGGTAGGTAAAAAGTATCTGTGTTGCGAGAATTTAACGTAGGAACCCTATAATTTACGTTTGCCAATAGTTCTTCATAAACAATATAACCGTCGGTCGATAGGCTTGCACAAATAAGACTGAGAAAGTATTTACGTCTTCTATCTAAACTTATAAGCAAACATCTTTGAAGCAGTGGGGAAACCCTTGGATGGGATAAACACCATCCGTTCTGAACCACAGAGCCTTAGCAAATCGCCTTTGCACCGACTCTACAGTATTTATATGAATATTGTAATAAGGGGACCATACAACTGAAGCGTACCTATTCCAGCTTAGATAAGACGAAGGAGAAAATTAAAGTTTTAATAGGCACCGTATTGTGGAAATTTCTTGTGGTGCGTATAACAAAACCAAGTACTCTATAGGCAGCGGAGACGGTATAGTGAATGTGAAGAACAAAGGATAGTTCCTTGTCAAAGATGACCCCCAATTCCTTAAATACTTCAGGTCTTGCTAGTGTATTCCCATTAATGATATAATTAAGTTATTACACCAGTCGTTTAGAACATCCAGATTACGTTGTAAGTTTAGGCAGTCGGCTTTATTAGAGACTGTAGAAAACATCTTTAAATCATCAGCATACAGCAGACAATGAACTGAGAGTGTATCAACAATGTCATTAATGAAAAGCGTAAGGAATAGTGGTCTCAGGATAGAGCCTTGGGGTACTCCAGACGTTGCAATATAATCAATAGATCTAACCCCACCATAAGCCACTAACTGTTCTCGATCTTTCAAGTATGATTTAAAAAATAACAAGAAATTGTATGAAAATCCAAAAGTTTTAAATCGAAAGCTTTGGAAAAATCCGTATATATAACATCTGTTTGGCGGCGCTGGTCAATTGCCTCGGCCAAGAACTGAGTAATACACATTAAATTAGTGGTTGTCGATCGACCTTTAACAAATCCATGTTGTACTGTACAGGACATATAGAGTTTTTAACATTTGAAAAAATAATATTATGTAACAGTAACTCAAAAAACTTAGAAATTATTAAGATAGGCCTATAGTTAGAATATCCATTTTATCATCTTATTTGAAGAATGGACAAACTTTGGAGCTTTTCCAGATGTTTGGCATTTTACGCAAGTTGATACACACTTGTTAAATATTATTGATAGAGGATGAGCAAAGACTCCTGCGCAGTTTCTGACGACAAACGCAGGTATTTTATCCGGACCAATGGTTAACTTGGGTTTAATCTGCCTAATTGCATTAGAAACTTCAGTCTCGTTAAAACTGGTAATATTAATACTAGATGTGGATACATTTGACTCAACATCTATGGACGAATCAGAGGACACCAGATACGAGCGACTAAAGAAATCGGCAAAAGCATTGACAATATCAACAGAGTTGAATAACGTGGAGTGGTGTTGCCAAGATGCATTCCACGAGCAACTCCTGATTTATGCTATTTTCGATTCTAAGCATAAACACCTTATTTGATTCGTCAATGTTAGTTTTTATTTGACGCCTTAATCGAGAAAATTTTTCATAGGCTAACCCATCGCCAGTTCGTTTATATTTCCGCCATTCAATAGTATTCAGTTGAATATTGCGTTTAATATTAATCGTAAACCAAGGCGGGTATGTACGACTATTTAATACACGAAACTTTGGGACGGACATCTCAAATACGTAATAGATTTTATCATAAAATAGTTTACAACAATCTTCAAGATCAGCTGAATGATTAAGAAAAGACCAATTAATTGATTCAGGTTGATATTGATTGATTTCGCATTATTTGTTACTTTTCCTTTCAGGTAAAGTCTATTCACAAATATAAGAAACTGACCAAATGACTCTTATTTATTTCTACCTAAATAGGGGTATTGACCCAATACCGACTGAGCTAGGACCGTCTTAGAAAATAGGGTAGACCGGGGTCAGTTGTAACATTTATACTAAAATAAGTTATACCGACTTTTCTGTAAGAGCTGGAATAAAACCTAAATATATATCGTAAAGTATATTATTTTCACAACAAAATATAAACATGTTCCTAACTTAAGTGAATAAAATGTATTTTCACCAGATTATGGAAAAATAAGTGTCAAATGTTACAACTGTCCCAACTCCTGGGTCAGTTGTAACATTGGACGGGGTTAGTTGTAACGCATATGAAAGAAGCTAAATCCATGTAATGTTGAATGATTTAATAATAAAAGCAAAGAAACTTATAGCGTAGCAAAAGTAACAAAATATTACACCTTTTAACTAATAATATCCGAAATGTATTAATTTTAAGTTTAAAATATAAGTTTATTGAAAAATTACAAGATAGTTTGTCTAGTCTTTGTGACTCTAAAATACCATGTTATATTTAATATAAAAAATAATTAAGATATATCCTAAAAAACTAATAGTCATCCTAACAGGTTTAACTAAAAAAAATACGGCTTGAATATTGGTTTGAGTTAATGCTATTGGAAACGAAGTGGCCACCATACTTAGTATGTCATAAATGATCATAGTTTTTCCTGCATTCGAGCGCATCAATGCATCGCTGGCTGTATTAATGGCTTTCCTAAACGGGCCAAAAACTGATCGGTCTAGCGGTTGCAGCTTGTGGGAGCAGTATGGTGGAAACGAGAGCATTACAATTTAATTTTTTTTGCAAAAGTCTAGAGCGTCAATATTTGTATGCGACGAATGATTATCCATCAGCAATAAGACTTTGTTCGACGTGTTCTTGATATCTCACTCGTGGGAATGTAAACATGGGAGGCACAGAATTTCCCAAAGCATTTCCAGCTACAGCAACCGTAACAAGTGTTCCCCTTTCCCCTGATGTTAAGGATCCAACTTGCCGACTTCCCCATTTTGCCACGATTTTGTTTGGTTTTTGTACTGTAGTAACTCCCCTCTCATCTACATTAAATATATCTTTGCTTGAAAATGGTAACGATCTTCAACGTTGGTTCGGTTAAAGCTTGTTGCCCTGGATAAACTTGTCGCTCGAGCGGTCCGAATGGAAAGTTCAGGATTCCTGATCATAAACGAACGGAACCAATCTTCCGCAGCCATTTCATCTTTATCCCATGCAATAGGTTTTGACAGATTATATTTTATTGTCATTTCATATGCTAATTTCCATACTTCTCTTGTATTGAATCCAAAATAAATGTCAGCCGACCTTATTAAATATTTCACTAATTATTTTTCTTGATTTTCAGTGAATGCCTTATTGGGAGCTCTGTAGCCCATTTTAATCGTTGCACCCAGTTCATCCCCAACAGCTTTTTTTTTGTACCTATCCAATGATACATGGCACAAACCAAATTCCCGTGCAGCAGCTCTAACTTTTTTACCGTTTCTTACTTCTTCGTAGGCTCGACTATACAACGAAAAGTTTTTATAGCTCTTTCTGTAGTTCTCTGTCGATTTTTAGGCATCTGTAGACGAAAATAAAACATCATAGCTCCAAAAACGAATATAAAAATAAAATATGGGGTGAATTGTTACAATTTGGGGTTAGTTGTAACGTTACAACTGACCCCAATAACTTTGTTACAATCGCCCCCGGCAGTATTTTGTATCAAAAATCATTTTTTTCTTAAAAAATTCGTCACATAAAATTTATCCAAAGACATTATACTACGTGGAAAAAGTCAGAGATTGCAAAGAAAAATTAATTGTAAATCAGTTTCTAATACAACAAAGAAAATATATTATAATCTTTAAGCATAAAAATACTTACTTTTGTTTCGTAAAAGACGACACTTGTGATTACACACAACAGCCGCCCACTAAGTCCAGCGACATACTGAATGTTGCGACGCAAATGGCGATTCACTCTTTCCTTACCAATAACGTTTAAATATCTCCAACGGTTTTCGAGTTATTTACAGTGTTACAACGGCCCCGTGTTACAACTGACCCCGGTCTACCCTACATAGTATTGAAATATTTAATTTAGCAGCAAATAAATATGAAAGTGATGTTTATTTAAGTTTATTAAATTCAAAATATAAAAATAGAATTATGGTCTTACACTTACAATTATAATGCTAAATTATTAGGTATATTAATTAATAAATTACCCAACTAAATTTACTTCACTATGGCTATCATCATCTAAAGTAATAATATACCTTTCTGTTGCATTCCTAATACAAATGTAACTTTCTTCTACTTTTATTGACTTTCTTTACATGTTGTACGCAGTTTTTCCAGTTCATCTCAGAATTTTTTTTAGTTTTATCGTAAATTAGAGTTAACACAAGTTAACACACTAGAATTAAGTGTAGGTGAAATATTATTGCGACGAATTCCAGCTTTAAGTTGGTGCCATATTTGTTCAATAGGGTTAAATATACAGTGGTAAGGCGGTTGCCGCATATACAGGGTCGTTGGTGTGTATGGAAACGGTCGATTATTGCTTAAAGTATAACAGTTAACAAAAAATATTTTAGTTAAAAGTTTTAGGGCTTTTTAAGGTGTATTACAATTTTAAAAAAATAAGTATACAGGATCAGTCAGAAAACCGTAGGGAAGCAAAGTTACCTTTTTTTAAATGGAACACCCTATATCTTCGAATATTTTTCGATTTAACATAAAATAACAATTATTTTTTAATAAGTGCATTATAAGTCTAAGCCTAATAGTTTCCGAGATATCGACTTTTGAAAAATGACATTCTTGAACTTTGACAGCTTCCAGCTTTCTAACGGTACGTTTTAGAGTAAAACGGCTTACATGTCCCCATCTTACTTTTTTATTATCTTCCCAAAAACATCAACTTCCGGTTAAACCGGAAGTACTGTGTTTCCGGCTTTTGAGTTACATCCGGTTTAACCGAAAGTTGAGACTTTTAGGAATAATAAAAAACTAAGATAAGGACATGTAAACCGTTTTACTCTAAGACGTACCGTTAGAAAGCTAGAAGCTGTCAAAGTTCAAAAATGTCATTTTTCAAAAGTCGATATCTCGGAAACTATTAAGTTTAGACTTACAATGCACGTATTGAAAAATAATTCTTATTTTATGTAAAATCCAAAAATATTCTAAGATATAGGGTGTTCCATTTTAAAAAAAGTAACTTTGTCCTCTACGGTTTTCTGACTCAACCTGTATACTTATTTTTTTTTAATTCTAATACACCTTAAAAACCCTAAAACTTTTATCTAAAATATTTTTTACTGACTGTTTTACTTTAAGAAATAATCGACCGTTTCCATACATACCAACACCAACGACTGTATGTGCCCCATGCTTTTCGCAAGTTCATTCTTTTTGAATAGACATACTTGTAAGCACTTCTAATAAGTCTTTCCTTCTATAGTTTTCATGAAAATATATATCATTATCAAACATATATTCTTGAATTTTGACTTTAGTGTCTTTTGAAGAAGGAGCTTTGTTTAATTGTTATATGATATGATAACTAGCGTTATCCATAACAATGACACTATTTGGAGGAATGTTCTGCAATAATTTAGTTTCAAACCAATTTTCAAATAACTCCGCTGTTGTGTCTTTATGATAGTCAACACACGATCCACTAATATTTTTTGCCGAGAGAGATAGACCATTCGGTACCCACCCATCTTCAGAACCAGCATGTAAGATTGTTATTCTTTTTCCACGGTTTGACGGGGCACGTGTCACACATTTGCCGCTAGAATCGACCCAACCACTTGACGGGGTGTCGTGGGTGTCAAACCACGTTTCATATAAATAAATGATCGGTCTACCTTCACTTCTGTATTTATTTACTTTTGTCAGATATTCCCACCGCCATTCTTGAAGACGCTTGGACTCCATCTGTTGATAAATGCACTTTGTTATTTACTTTTCATTGCTTTCACAAATCTCACTAGAACACCAAGGACGAAACATTTTCAAAAAACAAACTAAACTCAACAGTGTACGTTGACAGACAAAAATTAAAAAGGACCCTGGTTTATCCGCATTTTTTTTTACCTGAGTACGGTACTTAAAATTTATTACGCCCATATCATTTCACAGAACTGGTTTATTGTTGTTTATTATATTTTGAATACCCTAATAATAGCAGTCATTTAGGTCGGTTTCGTATATTTGTGAACACACTTTACACGAGTTTTTACCTACAGTGCTTATACTGTGATAAAAAAAAGAATGATAAACCCACTAAACAAGATTTGGTTGCACTGTCATAGTCAAAAACTGCAAACCCTTTTGAGTATATAAAAGATTGTTTTGATAATATTGTATAGGAAAACAGAACGATACACTGTTTTGTGGCAATCGATTTAGTTTTAGTTGTACCTTAACGATCTTACTTTTTGTAGAATTTCAAACCTTTGAAGTGTGTATATTTCAACACATTTTATTAAAGTTTATTTACCCAAATTAATGGTCTTTTTGCATTTTATTAAAGTTATTCTAATTACCTAGATATTTTTATAATGTATTCCTATAGTTACTTATATGATTAATAAAAATTATTTTCTTTGTGAGTACATAATTATTTTATTCAAAACGACCTTTTAATATGAACTTTACAACTAGCATCTCACATTTATTTCAAAATCAATATTTCAAGAAAAAGCTGTCAAAATCATTTTACGGCTTTTTCAAAATTGTACATGGCGGCGAACTAGGCGAGGAAACCGTTCACCGGCCATCGCTGGAAATTATTTTTAAGTTCGTAAAATGGCCGCTAGGATAGATATACTATAAATATTTAAAAATAAGATATTATGTATAAGTACTAGGTATACAGGGTGTTTCAAAATTCACTACAGAGTGTGATGAACCGCAAATTCAAACAAAAAAAAATATATATTTAAATAATAATCATTTCAAAATAAATAAATAAATCTATATGTTTGGCATATAAACTAAAAAGAAATGGAAATAAATTAAAAATAAATAATTTTTAAAAAACCAAAATTTTCTTAAATATTTTTTTAATAAAAAAAAATCTTTTGTGAAAAAAAAATATTATTTAAAAGTTTCATTCGTGAATAAATTAATATTTGAAAAAGTGAATGGCTTTTCCACAAAAATGAATAAAATAAAATTTTTTAAACTAAATGAAAACTTTTGGGAAGAAGATATTATTTAGAAGTTTGAATCGGAAATAAATTAAAATTTTAAAAATAAATAAAATTTAAAAACGAAATTTTTTAATAATTTCTTTTACATATTTGGAAAAAGAATTTAAATTTAAGGGGTTGAAAAATAATAAAATTTTTAAAGTAAATTAAAAATTTGGAATATAAATAAATTTTTAAAATAAATTTTTTTTGTATAAAATGTCTTCGGAAAAATATTTTAAATTTAAGGGGTTGAAAAATAATATTATTTTTAAAGTAAATTAAAAATTTGGAACATAAATAAATTTTTAAAAATAAAACTTTTTTTTGTATAAATGTCTTCGGAAAAATATTTTAACTTACGGGGTTGAAAAGTAAGAATTTTTTTAAAATTTTTTTAAATAAAGTAATTATTGTGAATATCTTAAATTATAAAAATAATAAGACAGAAAGAGGAAGTCTATAAGTTTAAATAAAATAGGATTTACTTTTAAAATATTTTTAAACGAGTTAGTATCTGAACTAAAAGAATTCTGAAAATTATTTAAATAAAATGTAAATCTTAAAACAGAACAACACATTTTCTTTTTTTAAATTCACCAAACAAAATAAAATATTTAATTGAAGATAAATAATAATTATAAATTATTTTATTTACTTGCCAAATTCACTTCTTAGATCGACTGGTTGTTACCGCTTACCACTGGATAAATGAGATATTAAATTTCGGTCGCCTATTAGGAAAACAAAAATGCCCTCTCCCCCAAAAATTTAAGTGTACAGTTCAAGGATTTGCACACGGTCTTACATGAAATTTGAAACGAAGTTTATTTCTTTTCTACACGGGAGAAAATATCGATTTTGACAAAATAATAATTTCTTCGAAACAGTCATTCTGACCTCTTTTAGACAGGTCTCAGAATGAAATAGAAATATCTTTTTTTTGAACTTCGGATAAATAATCCAAAATTTATTTTAGTGTAAAGAGAACTGATTTAACTCAGGTTTCGTGTCGGCTGCAAAATAATCACACGGCACCACTAAATTCGAGGGCTCGTGTGAAAAATTTGCGCTCCACACTACAGTACCACAGTATATTTAAACGTAGGGTTTTTACTTGAAAAAGGCAGTAACAGAAAGACAGTCAAGTCGGTCAAGTCAGTAAATTCGGGTCGAGAAGTTCAGTCTAAACGGTCGATAGAGTATAGAGTCAAGAAGTTCGGTTTAAACGGTCCACTAGAGAAATGACTGAGTCGGAGCGGTCATAAGTAATAGTGTCGGGTTAAGTAAGAAAAATTTACAAATACAGTTATACTTGCGGCTAGTTCAAGATTTCGCGTAAATTCAATTCGGATTTCATATTAAAACATTTTCTTTTGACGTGACTCGGTAAACTTTAGAATTTACTAAACGAAAAGCGAAAATAATGAGCAAGCACTATTTGAGTAAGTGTCGGTGAAAAATATCTTTGTCTTAGTAGTAGTGAAGTTTTAATAATTACGAATTTCATGTACAAATTGCTACAGTTTCTTTTGAATAATCATGATGAGAAAAACGATGAATGTAAGTATATTTTTGGGTTTATTTAAAAGTGCGATAGCAAACAAATATGAATGTTAAAATCAAACTTATACGCTATAATAATTTGTCGCTTTACTATAACAAATCTAAAGAACAGCAATGGCCTCAAATTTAAGGGGACTAAAAAAATTACTATACAATGTGTTATTAAATGATTGATTAAACGTATTTATTTTGCCATGTTACTGCCCCTGGCCCTTTAAAGTATTTCGCAAATTCGTTCCTTATTGTAGCAGCTGTGCCACGCTCTATTTATTGAATACGGTAAGAGATGGAAGTCGGGAACACTCGGCAGCTGCAGTCGAGAGTGGTCGTGCGGTTAAAGTTAAAGAAAATGAAAGAATAATAAGGGCGCCAGTAACCTTTTGTAATGCCGCTTGTTCCTGCTACAGAGTTCAATATTCGGTTACAAAATATTTCTAAATAAACTTACCACCAGAGCGTCAGCAGAATATAATCGACCGTTTACTTAAAAGAGAGTAATGCAAAGAAAAGAGAGAAAAAAAAAACAACCTATATTTCCATTGTAAATGACACGGTTTATTAAAAATAAATGGGATTTATTCTTCTTTTGGATGTCCTTTATAATATAAGAGAAAGAAAAAGAAAAAAAAAATGCTACTTACTAAACATCACAATAAATTACACCGCCTTACTCACGTAAGTAAATATAGCTCGAAATTGTATAGTCTAGAGTCACGACCGCTTGTGATCACAATGGGCTTACACGTGTGACTAAATATCACCAACCTTATAAGTATTCACTAATTTAATTAAATGCCGTACCAATGTGTAATAATTGATTGAAAGGCAAATAAAATTATGTTTAGTGGTATCGCCCCTCATGCAACGATGCACAAACGCATACAACTATAAACAGAAGCAGTAAGTAGAATGATTATTGATCGACAGGTAAGTAATATTATATTTAGTGGTATCGCTCCTTATGCAACGATGCACAAACGCATGCGACTATAAACAGAAGCAGTACGTATAAATGATTATTGACTGACAGTAAGTAAAATTATATTTAGTGGTATCGCTTCTTATGCATCAATGCACAAATGCATGCAACTATAAATCACTCGTCGCCATAAAATCATAAAAACTTCATACTAATCTAAGTTTAGGCCACGGCTATTTTAAATACGTAAAAAGTGTATATTATATATAATAATCTACAAGTATGAATTAAATATATCAGTTCTGAAAAGGGTGTCTTTTAGTCGGAGGGCACCAAAGGCAAGAACTCGAACCTATACCTCCTAAGCGTACAAACTCCAGTAGCTAAAGTTTCAACATAAATGCATACAAAACCAATTTACAATAGAACTAAAGAAAAAAAGGAAAACCGGGTCAAAATGCACAATAGGGATTAAATCATTAGCCACTATCACTAATATAATTAGTCCCAGGTCGAGAAAAATAATTCAGTAAAAAAATGTTACTTGATAGGTTACCCCGTTGAGTAAACCTATTATCCCAATTATCCTCCAAGTATCTCAGATCTCAAATTCCAAGACTCCCAGGCACCTAACTTGATCCAGTCGAATTATAAAGTCATGGGGCGTCCGTAGAAACCTGCCTGCAGGGACACTTATATGGTGGAATGTGGCATATAAGGTGCAATGGCCATGTGACCCCAATCAACCCTAAGCCGTCTTTTGAGTATTGGACTAGGACAATTTCCAATAAATAAACTTTTTAGTTCGACTAGGCCTCGGTACGTTCCATTTACCAATCCAACTCCAAGGTTGCTGCTTGACCCTGTGTATACACCAAATACGGCACAACAAAAACAGGCGACAATTATTTTTATCCTCGAAGGCAAATTACATCCCCTAACGGTTAGAGAAAGTCTACAAGACCTCAACACTTGCCCCGAGGTGGAAACGACCGCTTTCTTCTAGGAATCACCAGAAAAAAAGGCGCGAGAAACCTGCCCACCCGTCAGTTTTTCTTTGACAGCAGAATGACGTAGGCGTAGGAAGATACATTATTTACTAATAAGACAATTCACTACTACCTATATTTTACAATTTCCCGGGACACACAACCTGCGAAATCCCAAGTTTTACATTTTCTGAGAAATAATTTTAACCTTAAAACAAAAAAATTAACAACAAATATTCAACTTGAATGGGTACTATTTTTCGCTCCGGCATGCAATCCTGACACACAGAACGCAGGATTCATATCAGGTGGTACTGCGACCCGAATGCAGCACCGAAGGTTCTCGGATTCAGTCGTCCACCCATCCTCTGGCAGAACGCCGTCCAGGAGTGCACCGAAAACCGATACCGCGTAAAACGTATTTTTTTAAATTGCAAAATGGGCTTAGAGGTTTTTTTTTATAAATGAATTGGCCAATTTCCCATTCTAAATTTGAATAAGACAATTTCTTTAAAAGAAATCCTAAATCGCCTAATATTATAACAAAACATTAGCTTACTTATCAGACAGAACAAATTACAAGGATAGTATAATTTTAAACCGTTACAAATTCCCCCCAACTTTAAAGAATTTTACCCAAAATTCTTTAGGATTCGTCTTCGTCTGGTGGATGGGCTTTTAAATCCTTGATATGCCAGACTCCGGCAAACTTTCCAACCTCATTATGTAACTCGTAAGTCCATGGCGATAGTCGTTTTGCAATAACAATAGGGCCAATAAAGGTAGGGGCTAGCTTGGCCGTAAAATATTTTGAGGCGTCGGACAAAACATAGTTTCTTCGCCAGACTTGTTGATTTGGAAGGAATTGTTCGGGACGGCGACGAAGATCGTAAACCCTTTTGTTAGCTTCATACGCCTTCAGCAATTTCGTTTTTATGTCAGCATAAATCTTGGATAGTCCAATAGATCGATTCTTGCAATTGTTAGTATTACGCTCAATCGAAATAGGTTGTTCAATATCATCGAAAGTATTTTCTGCTGGTACTTCACGACCAAAAACTATGAAATTTGGAGAATGTCATGTGACTTCATGAACTGCAGATCGGATTGCATGTCCAACTCGGCCCAGATGTTTATCCCAATTTCTGTGATTTTCGGTCACATATGCCTTTAACATAGTTTTAACAACTTTATTGATTCTTTCGCAAGGGTTTGCTTGCGGATGATAATAGGCAGTATACTTTATGTAAACATTGTATTTCTTCATAAGATTCGTAAATTCACTGGATCGAAACTGGACACCATTATCAACAATAATTGCTCTAGGACTTCCAAATAGCAATAGGACACTTTCCTCTAAATGTCGACAAATTGCAGAAGCGGTAGCGGCACGTAACGGAAACAAAAGAGGAAATTTACTGAAACAATCTGCGACAACTAATATGAAAGTATAACCAGAACTTGAACGAGGTAAGGGGCCTACTAAATCCGCAAAGAGTAACTCGAATGGTTTGGATATTGAAGTTTGGGAACTCAACATAAGTCCTGCAGGTTTCCGCTGTTCAGGCTTCGTAGCGATGCACACACGACATCTTTTTATATATTTGGTTACATCTGACTTTAGCTTAGGCCAATAATATTTCATTTGTAGATGTTGACAGGTTTTAAAAATACCTGAATGACAGAGAGAATTGTGCGCCTCGAAGATAAGGTCCTTTCGTCTCTCTTTAGGAATAATTTCTCTCCAGTAGTCATCTTCAGTGGCTAACTCGGGGTATTTAGGTTCTACATACTTAAAGAGTTTACGGTTAGAGGAACGAAATGAAGAGTATTTCTGTGGAAATTTGTTAATCTTTTCATAGAGATTCTGATACCATTGATCTTTAGGGTCATTACTTTGGCAGTCATTGCTCATGGTAAGAGCATCCAACACAGGAACGGTCCTTGACAGAGTATCCGGAACTATGTGATCTTTTCCTTTCCGATGTATGATCTTATAGTCAAATTGCTGCATCCGCAGAGCCCATCGCGCTAATCGACCAGTGGGATTTTTAAGATTATCCAGCCAAACCAAACTATGATGATCAGTTATCACTGTAAATTGGCTTCCTTCCAGATAAGCACGCAGTTTTTCTATAGCCCAGATTACAGCTAAACACTCTCGCTCAGTTACCGTGTAGTTTCTCTCATTTCTAGTAAGAGAGCGGGAAATGTAGGCTATGACCTTTTCTCCTTCTGGATAATCCTGACTAAGAACGGCGCCGATGCCAAATCCTGAGGCGTCCGTCTGCACTATAAATGGACGGCTAAAATCGGGACACGTTAAAACAGGAGCGCTAACTAAATAGTCCTTTATAGTCTGAAAAGCAGTTTCACACGCTGAAGTCCATCTAAAGGGTTGGTTCTTCCTCGTAAGATTGGAGAGAGGGGCTATCAGTAAGGAAAATTGAGGAACAAATCGTCGATACCATGAAGCTATTCCGATTATTCTACGAACTTCGGCTGCAGTAGTAGGGGAAGGAATCTTCAGAATTGCACTGACTTTTTCGGGATCTACATGTAATCCATTGCAATCCACAATATATAGCCCAGATATCGAAGTTCTGGCCGACAAAACTTACATTTTTCCTTCGAAACAGTCAAGTTAGCGGCTTTCAACCTTTTAAAAACCTCTCTTAAGACTTGTAAGTGTTTTTCGTAAGTCGGTGTACAAATGATTATATCATCCAAATAAACGAATACATATTCATCCAAGTCCGCGGACAATACCCGATCGATCAATCGCTGCCACGTGGCCGGAGCGTTAGACAATCCCATGGGTAAACGTTTAAATTGAAATAATCCGCGCCCAGGAACAGTGAAGGTCGTTAAAGGTCGTGACGATTCTGAGAGCGGAACCTGAAAATATGCAGACTTTATGTCTAGCGATGAAAGATATTGCGCATTTCGCAACTTGTCCAAGGTGCTAGATACAAAAGGGAGAGGATATGCGTCTTTCTTCGTATTAGCATTTAATTTACGATAGTCCACTACAAAGCGCCAAGAAACGCCATCCGACTTTTTAATTAAGAGTATAGGTGACGACCAAGGACTGTTACTAGGCTCAACAATATCGTCTTCCAAAAGTTTGTCCAGCTCTTTACTGATATGGTTCTGCATGTACGGAGAGACAGGATAATATCTTTGTTTTATAGGAGTGGAAGAATTCTCAATATAATGTTCTACCAGTTTGGTGCATCCTAGCTTGTCACCCATTTCCTTAAAAGCTTTAGCAACGAAGCTATCTAACTGATTTTTTTGGTCGGCAGTCAATTCCAGTGGTGACTTTAAGGTTAAAGAATCCGCGGAAACACCTGACAACTGTACTGGTGATGAAAATTTCCAACTTCCATGTCTCAGGTCCGGAACGATGCCCATTCGTTTCCAGAAATCAGCGCCAAGTATCAAGGCATGATGCAGGGATGGTATGACCAACACATCCATAACTCTTATTGCACCTTCAATATTAAAAGGAACAGATAAGGATCCTATGCTCTCGCATGTATTCCCATTAGCTACTGTACATGTAGTCTTTTGTGTGGAATTGAGTGGTAATCCCAAATGGATCAATTTTAACCATCCTGGTCCTCCAATTATTGTTGAAGAAGCTCCGCTATCAAGTAATCCCTGAATGGTAATTCCTAAAATGTCTACAGTCAAATAAGGACGTTCATCTCCCTGAGCATGGGCCAGAATAAAGTCCAAAACAACTCGCTGATTCGGAGACAAAAGCTGAGCGTTATTGACCGCTTTGCACGAAGACTCTATACGGTCATTTAGGGTCTTCCGGATCCGTTTCCCGACCTAGAACATTTTGGACAATTTATTACGGTAAATCCAGGGGTTCCACATTTGAAGCAGTAAGTGCTTTCTTTCGGTTTAGGACACTGAGCAGCACGATGTCCAACGCGCTTGCAGTTCCAGCACGTGATATTCAACTCAGCACAACTAGTGCTTGTCGATGATCCAGCTTCTGAATAGATATATGCTAAGTCTGGCTCCATAAATTTCTTATTCCGAGGAGGAGGCAAAAAGGCTTCAATGGACTCTTTTCTCTCTTCCAATTGTCGACCTAAATCAATGAGTTCATCAATTGATGTAACTCTAACAAGTCCAAGTTGACTTTGGTAGAAAGGGGATATATTTTTCAGAATTATTTTTATTTTTATTAATTTATAAAAGTGTATTATACAGCCTTTAAATAGTTCGGCCGTAGTATCATCGTGATAATCAACAAGGGAGTCCTTTATATTTTTGGCTGATAAGGCCAAAGCATGAATTATTGTTATTCGCTTACCTTTATTTGATGGAGCTTTGGTTCTGCATTGACCCGATAAATCTTCCCAACCTTTATCTGGAACTTCGTGTGTGCCATATTACGTCTCGTTTAAATAAATAATATCCCTTCCATCCTGTCTATATCTATGGACTGCAATTAGGTATTCCATCCTCCATCTTTTTAACCGGGCCGATTCCATAATTACTTGTCGTTTGTTAATTTTTTTCATTTAAATACCGTTTATTCAAATACATTTTTTTATTAATTATTTATTTTTATTATACACTACTGTATAATCTATACACTAGCGATGTGCCAAAGCACCCATCCACTTCTCTTTATCTCTTTGCGGATGATACTGCGATTACTGCCACCGCAAGATCGCCCTCATATGTAGTAGCTAGACTGCAGCGCCACATTGCACTATTCTCCAAATGGCTCTCTGAATGGAAGCTTCGTCTCAATGCAGAGAAAACTCAGGCCATTTTCTTCTCCAGAGCAAGGCTGAGATTGCCCAAAACAAGAGTGAAAGTCATGAACTCACCCATCCCTTGGGCGAACAAGGTAAAGTATCTCGGCTTGCTCTTTGATAAGAGAATGACCTGGAGATTCACTGCAGAGGACAGGCTTCAGAAGGCTAGAAAACAACTATTTGCCATCTACCCGCTTATCAACAAGCGAAATAAAATTTCTTATAGAACAAAAACAAATCTATATAAAATATTGGTGAGACCCGTACTGACATTTGGTTCCCCAACTTGGTCAACTCTGTGTGCAACGCAGCACCAGAAGTTCCAAAGACTTCAAAACTCAGCACTAAAAATGATAACTGACACACAAAGACACTTTCCGACAGCACTGCTTCACAGGGACTTAAAAATAGAGACTTTAAAACAATTCTATGACAAAATCATACAAAAGTCCTTTCGACGGACAGACGTTTCAACAAACGACTTGATACGAGACTCCCACATACGCTCGAGGGCGGATGAGAGGTATCGATATCCGAAAGACTGGCTTCCACCCTAACACCGTCAAAATTTCTAAATTCCAATATCAACTTCAATCAAAAAATTCAACAAAATCAACTCTTTGACAAAAATAATCCACTCATTAAGTAAATCAAACAAAAAGAGCTCAACAACCAAACCAAGAACCTTCTAAACTGAAAAACTCTAAAGTCACTATGAAAAAAGAAGTAAAAGATCTCTGATCTAACTTATCAAAGTCTTCAAAAAGAGAATAGAACAAATTACAAGGATAGTATAATTTTAAACCGTTACAGCTGTTTGTTTATTTCTACGTGGTACACTTTTCAAGGGTAGCAGAGATGTAAGTCCCATTTCTTCCGCTCGCCATGTTCCAGGAATTATTTCTCCTTTATTCTCGACATCGAAAGAACCAATCGGAGAGTAGAAATGCGTCGAAGTCTTACTTTTCCTTTGAAAATTATGCAGGCACACAATTAACCGTCATTACTATCAAGGCTGCTTTGTCGGGATTTAAAAGTAGTGGTTTTCTTAAAACACGAAACACACTGCTGGCAGCGATTCCAAATGCGTTTTCAACGATACGGCGTGCTCTGCTAAGTCGATAATTAAATGCTCTCTCTACCGAGTCTTTAGCATGGTAACCATGGCTTCATTATATTTTCCGTTATAGGAAAGGCTGCGTCAGCTACAAATACGTATGGTAATTTCAAGTTTTTTCCAGGTAGGGGTTTAGGAGCGGGAATATTCAATGAACCGTCTTCAATCTTGTGATAGAGGGCGCAGTTGTTAAAGACTCCTCCGTCGGATATACGTCCTTGGCAACCAATGTCCACGAAGGTGAAATTGTAATCAGCATCTACTAGCGCCATTAGTACAATACTGAACTGCGATTTATAATTAATGAACTCACTACCGCTTTTAATAGGCGCTTGTATAACGACATGTTTACCGTCCATCGCTCCTATGCAATTAGGAAAATTCCAAACATCCTCAAATTGTTGTGCAATATTTTTCCACTCTGGTAGCTGCAACAAAAAAAATATATTTGATTTTTCATACATTTCACTTTTATTATTGTTAATTACTCATAATGTTTTTGTTTATTATAGAATTTGCAGTCTGAGAGTGGCGAAGATGATGACATCAGTATAGAAGACAGCGAAGAAACACAAAATACCAATGACTCTGCATTATCAGAAGATACCAAAGCCCAACTTGAGAGCACAAATGGACCACAACAACATACTAAAACGTTCAAGTCACCGGCGACACGTCCGCAATTCAAACGCAGGAAAACCGAAACTAATTCAAGGGTTGAACTGGCTTTTAATTACCTGCAAACTGTGGCAGCAGCAGCTTCTGCTTCACAAGAGGTAAAGGTAAAGGATGACTGTACTTCCTTTGGTGATTACGTTGGAACGGAAATTCGAAAACTAGATCCTAAATTTCGCGCAATGGCAAAACACAGAATAAGTTCTGTGATATTTGAATTGGAAATGGCGCAATATAACCATGGTACTGCAACATCTTTCTTCGGACTAACCCCACAAGCTTCTAATCATTCTGCAACTCAATCCGCTCCAATCTCACAGTTCTATCCTCAATATGCTTCTCCTAAAGCTAACCAATTTCAACCCTCACAGCATACTTCTACAAACTTTCTCTCATACCCAAATGCATCGTCTCAATTTCTCACTACAACTTCTCAATCCTCACAACGTCCATCCACTGTATCAACTCCTCAGACCTCTCCAAACGATTCTCTTTCAAGCGTGGCAACATTCTTTCATTCGTATGATGCTGAATTACAGTACATAAAATGTATGTTGTTATTAGTTATTACTATATTTAAAGATATGTAGTTAGTAAACAAATAAATTTTTTCTAAAGTTACCTTAATTGATATATCCTTTTAAAAGATAAACAAGAGCCTGGCACACTTCAGGAACGATTTCGGATATCAGCTGTTTGGATATTTTCCACATATTATACTGCAGACTTGTAAATGAATCACCACTTGCGAGGAACCGTAATGTTAACGCTGAACGTTCTTCTGCCGGAATTGCCCTTAGGAAGTAAGTATCTCTTCTGGATATTTTATCCTTAATGCCATTTAGAAGAAATGAAAAATCACTTTCTGACATTCTTGTGAAATTTTTAAATCGCCTGCCAGCACCGTCACTTCGGATGTCTTGCAATAAAAAAGAACTGTTAAGGCTCCAATCTCGACTTCTTTGAAGATATAAATGTGAAGACCATCTAGCACGGCGTCGTCTTTTTTTCTTAAGCAACTCATAAAATACTATGAACGCAGCACTAGCTACTCCTAAATTTTCCATGTTTATTTTCATTAATTCAGACACAAATTAACTAGAGCGCCTCCGAATGCAGGCTCATGCGGTTCTGTGCGGAAAAACAACAATTTGCCCGAATGAATGCTCATTCGGTTTGCTTGCTCAGGCCCCCTATTCTCGAAATATGTGATCGATCACATCGAGAGAGGTGATGCCGTTTTTCTCTATACCGTATTCTCGAACGGGAAAATGACAACTCACTTCTATCAAGAGTTAGGAGAACGCGTTCTCTCGGAAATTTCCGAGAGAACGGGATCATATCGAGAGAAGTGCGCTGAAAAGGATGCGCTTGGGCGGCTTGGGCGCTTATATTGTGACGTTTAGCGACAGACAGAAATGTTAGGTTAGGTTTTACGGTGTTTGCTATTTATTTCAATTAGTGTTTTTTGGATTGAAGTATTTACGGCGTTTTTAGTTTCGATTTAAAAAAATAAAGGGTTTTACAGAAATTTCTTCCCAAAGGGTCTGCGCTTTTTTAAATTTGAAGAGGTATTTTTATTTGTTTTAAGAAATAAACCTTATTTCACTATGCAGTGATTATTTAAAGAAGCTTTTGCTGAAAAATAGAGATGTTGGGGAGAGGTAAGTTTTAAACAGTTTTTAGGTAATTTATTGTGCAAGTTATCTTCTTAGTCTTGTTATCGATGTTCAACTATGGTATTTTGGTTTTTAGATATCAGATGAAGTTTAAGTTGATCCAGGACTTGGATCCTTTACCCTTGGGACTTGTGATTTGGACAATACCGTCAGTAGTATCCCACCCATTACAAACATGGAAATTGTTACTTAATATTTGGTTTGAAGGCATAGTTTTTATACAAAAGAACAAGTAAAAGCTTTTTGAAACCCCTATAAGTATGTCAATTCTAGGTTTGTGTTAAAAGCACGGACTAAAGTTGTTAACAATTTGTTGCTGGTTGGAAAGGTAAGCTTATAATATATCTACCTATTATTTTATGTTTAGAGCTGTGGTAAAACAATTTTTGCACTTATGTTAGAAGTTCTGTAGGTTTCTAAAAAACCATTAAGGGATGCTTAAAAAATAGGAAATAAGAAGTAGTATCATACTTTTAACAGTATCTATATCAGTAAGAATTGTATTTATTGTATTCAGCTTAACAAAAAAAACTATATACAACAACAATATCTCGTAATGAATATTTTGATTTCAGGTAAAGCGTAAAGCATTTCCAAACAGCCAGTGAGTGCGAAACCTCTTGACTATGGAGCAGTAGACACTGGTCATTGTACATGCATGGCAGGCAACAGCAAAGTTTGTAGCCATGTCGCTGATGTCCTATTTTCAGCTAAATATGGCAACGAAAAAAAATTGTAATGTTTGTAATAGTTAAGGTTGCATTTCTCAATGACAATTGAATTGTCCTGATTTGTGATATTGCTGTTGTTAATGTACTTTTTATTTTGTGACGCATAAAGAATATTATTATTATAATATTATTTTATTACCCACTACGGAATATTTCTTATAATATAATATGGTCTTTGAAATTTAAAGCAGAGCTGAACAAAGCCCTTGCCATGAGGGGTTGAAGCCCTCCTTTTGAAGTCACAAGTGCAACCCAGCTCTGATTTAATGTCAAAATTAAATATCGCTTTATTAACCCACTAGGATGCACGTTACGATGCAAGACATTTTTTCCAATTATAACCGATAATATTATCACAAATCAAAACAATAATTTGGAAAAAGTTTGCACTTAACATCTTTAAAACTTAAAAACTTTCTGAAAAATGCTGCACTACCTCGATGTAAACAATGAAAACAACTTATTTGTTTGTCCTCGACGCCATATTGCCAAAAAATTTGACAGGGCGTTGCATTGCCTAACTAAAATACTAAATAAACATAACCTTAACCGTCTAGAAATGTAGAAATTATCGTTTAGAATACTGGAAACTAAAAGTATAGCCTTTTGGCCAATCATGTTGTCTGTTTTTTCATAATTGTTTGAGAAAACAAGGAAGGGAACAGTCCGGATTCGATCGATGCGTTAAAACTCAATAACCTCATTTTTGTTTTGGCCATACAAAACATGCTTACCAGCGATTTAAATCTGACAACGTTGCTATGACATCGATATGCTCGAGAATACGGTATTTTACATGCAAGAGAACAAAACCATGCGATGTGAGCATATGATGTGAATGTTCCCTTCTCTCGAGAGAGCGATCACTTCTCTCAATCTGGAGAATAGGCGTCCAGATGTGTACGCGGCTCTATCGGTCTCCGGTCGTGCTCAAAGGGATTTTATTGTAGGCGAATGCTCAGTTTGAACGGGAAGTTGGTTTGTTTGTGCGTGTGTGGAAATTTTTCTTTTATTAATTTATATTATTGTCATCGCTTACTAGTATCATGGAATGGAGCAACGATTTATCATTTTTTTTGATACAAGAATATGAAAAGCTGCCCATTTTATGGGATGTAAAGCATTCCCAGTATAATTCAATTTTTGGCGTTATTAAATTTAGCAAAAATTCGAAATCGATTTTGGTCATCCTTGTGAAGTTTTTATACTGATCATAGCCACTCTCCGACATTAAATCGTTTAATAAATTATATCAATTTGTTATCAACAGTTGCATTTTCGAGTGTTCTTACTGATCTTCTTTTTAATTAAACTGTATATTACAATGAATGCAGCCGCGGCTATTTCCTGGTCGTCCGTTGTTCACTCCTCTGTTTGCGAGCAAGTAGGATCAACCCATTCGTCAGAAAAGGAAATTTCATTTAAACCGTGCCGCGAGCACGAACGAATGCTGTGCGCTTATGCTCAGTTCGTGCGTGCTCAAGTCTAAACGCACCTTTTAGTGTAGTGCTGTGCCCGTAGTTGGTGTCGTTCCAGCGCATTTCGACTCTTTTAGTCGTAGAGCACTTTTTGCAGCAGCCATACTTTTTCCATAAATATCCACGGTTAGCAGATGTAACATCACTTCTGAAGTCACTGTCGGTATGGAGTGAAGGGCACCAGTTACTCCCAAACAACCTGCCCGTTGTATCTTCGATAGTTTCTTTCCGTGTACTGCTTTTCTTAAAGCAGTCCTACTCCGTAGGTTAGTATAGCTCTTACAATGGCCGTATAAATCCAATATGGGCTTTTAATCCCCACTTTTTAAAATGGCCTTTTTTACAGGCATAGATTGCACCTCACGCCTTCTTGTAAGTTCATGCCCCAGTTTAGCTTGGAGTCAAGTATCAGCCCCAGATGATTTACTCTTTATTTGAGCACTAAAGTACTCTTGTCCAGGACTGGGAGCCTGTAGTTCTCGATCACCCGTCTGCGTGTGAATAGAGCTAGCTCAGTTTTTTTTATAGTTGACTTTCAAGCCACGTTTAGAGGCCCAGCGTTAAAGATTTTGCAGCGCTGTTCCTGTTAGATCGCTGATGGTGTTTAGAAATTTGCCTGACACCAGTATAACCAAATCGTCAGCATATACAACCACGTTAGTTCCAGCCCTTTCTAATGTTATAAAAATTTTATTCAAAACTCTTATATAGCTAGAGTGTTAATGACAGCACCCCGCCTTGCGGAGTTCTTCTTCCGGCAAATCTGGACCGTCTCACTACTACCCAAACTGGAGTAGATTTAGCGGCCTTTTAACATCTTATAAATCCAACAGCAGATATAGTTGTCAACCCCTGATTCTGTTAGGGTATCACACACTGCTTTGGTCGTGACATTGTTAAAGGCTTCTTTAATATCCAGAGAAGTTTCAAAGACGCCTACCACCTCGTGTAGCGCTATTTCCACTGATTTTTCTTTAGTATAGGCGTGTTGAGACAAGCTCAGCTCTCCTCTTGGTACTAAGTTTTTGATATATATAGACCTAATAGGCGCTCCAGCGTTTTAATAAGAACCGAAGATAGGCTTATCGGTCTGACGTCCTTGGCGGGTGTGTAACTACATTTTCCAGCGTTTGGTATGAAGACTATTTGTATCCCATTCCAGTCCGCAGGCATGTGTGTACGATACAAGCTGCTTCTGTATATTAGAAAGAGTCGGGAGATTAGGATCTCTTTCCCATTTTTTCAAGCTTATCGCTATATTGAGCGAAATGTCGAGTTGATATAACTCAAATATGAGTAATCCTAGACCGACGCGTGTTGCTAATAGAGGACAGCTCAGACCTCTGAATTACGGCAACTAAATCGAAGAAATTGCATCAAATCACACAGTCATTGCATTAACCACGATTTTGTGGGCTATCTTACTATTAATAATTCCTGGATATAATTTATTCTCAAAGTTGACAATAACATAATCGTCAATATTGTAAATAGTGTTTGTACTAATATCATTGGTAGTATCATTTTTCTTAAAATTGTTAATACTTTCATCTTCTTTGGAGATTTTCTTGCGTTCTTTTCTGGGATCGTCTTGTTCTTGTTTGATTTTTTTTTCGTAATTTTTGAGCTAGTTCGTTTTGACGTAAAGCATTAATTTCTTCTCTTTTTCTTTTTCGATCTTCTTTTGTTTTTTCGATTTTTTTTGCCGTTCTTCTTTATAAGTGAAATATTCTATCCAAGCATCTGATGATCCTACAGAAGGGAATTTTGTTTGCCTTTTAACTGTAGTATTTTTGTTTGTCGAAGGTTCAGGCCGAAATAGCGATTTTTTAAAAGGAGTAGGAATAGTTACCCCTGGAAGAATACTGGAAAAACTGTCTTCTTGTGGTCCATTTGGTTAAATTAATGATTTTTTTTGTTTGCTTTATTTTCGTACTTATTTTTTGATGTTTTAACATTCGTGTTTTTTAATAAGTCTCTTGTTTGTTCTGGTGTTACTTCGTTTTCTTGTTGATTCTCTAATGGATTATTGTCCCTTTTTTTTCTGGTGTCATTTCGTTTTCGTTCTGACTTTTTGGTGTTAAAATATTTTTTGTGTTTAGTATTTGGTAATGTCAAATTTCTTAGTTTTTCATCTTGATTTTTTTCCACGCCGTGATTGCTTTACTAATAAAGCAACACTGTCGAGTAGCTGAACTTTAGTGACTGGAAAACCTTTGTCACCCATATTTATAATCCATTGCTCCAGAAAATTTTCTTCCTCTGAAGTTAAAATTGTTGAGGCCCCACTTCTGCATTTCTCAGGATAAGTTCCCTTTATTTTTCCGATTAAAGTTGTTCTGGGAACATTAAATTCTTTTGATGCAGTTGCAAAAGGCATTCCTTTTTTTATAGCGTCTAATGCCCGTTCAAGATTTTCTTTTGAATATTTGTAATATTTTTTAATAGTAGACATGCTAAAAAGAGAAAACCCCATTAAAAAGTTAATTATAATTAATTAAAATAAATATATATTATTTATTACTTATTATTTTTATACTTTTTCCTATGAATAGATTGGGTAACAATTTAACTGAGCTCTGCTAAACCTAATTTCGACACTTCGTGTACATAAATCCGACACCTATGTGACCTATGTCGGATTTATGGCAAGTGAATAAACACGCATTATCAAATGCAATAAAGGATAGAACATACATTATTATTAAAAATGAAAGAGAAAGAATATATATTTTGCCTATTGAACATTGTACATAATTCCGACATCCTATGTCTGATTTATGGCAACTATATATAAGTGTGTACATAAATCCTACACGTTAAAAGTTTATAAAACTCGTTGAAAAAACCACACATTTTTATTAAAATTAGACTCGTTAGTGCCTACTAAACCTAAATATCAATAGCTAATATTATTTGATTGGATATATTTAATAAAACAATACAATTAAATCGACTGAAAATTCGCTTACCTTCTAAAGAAATCAAATGATCTGGTGCTTTACAACAAGATGACTGAAATGTGCGCATTTGAAGTTAAATATAAAAATAGGTGTTGTACCTAAAACAGTACATTTTATGACAATTTACCAAGTACAGTTTTCTACATAAACCGAATGGATAATGTTCGAGTTTCTGACAGTAGATGTCTTATTTTTATTAGTTTTTAAAATTAGTGACGGAATAATGGACACTGTCTGATTTTCGGACAGTTACCTTACGCAATATCAAAATACATAAATTGTCAATACTAGAAAACTTTCCGACATTTCTAAAGTCCTGTGCTTAAGGTGAAAGTTTAATTATGTCACTTACCTGTAATAAGTGTAGCGATGAACAGCCCCGCAAACTTTTTCTTTTGCTTTTGTCCCAGACAGCTATATTCTGTTTGCATTGCATTTGTCATCAGTTTCTTTAACGCTCTTTTTACAAATTCCTCCACTGTTTCCCCACCCACTTTGGCAATCAATCTAAAAAAACAAAAAAAATATATAAGTACAAATCAAGATTGGATGTTATTATACTGCTTGTTATGTCCATTAAAGACAAATAAAAACCTTATTCATTGATTTCTTAGAACATTTTGTTCCTGCATAGCACTTATTTTTAAAATATTAAAGTCAGTATCAGTATATATGATAGTGTTACAAAGTGTTATATTACTTTTAAAAGTTTATTTCTTGATAGCAATAAAAAAAGAAGAATACTGGGATTCACATGCACTGCCTAGGGATTCTTAGAAAATATTTTCAGGTAAGGAGATAATTTTATACCTACTTACCGATTTTTGCATATTGCTTTGATTTGCCAAAAAATCTTCAAAACTTGCAAGATCATTGCTATATTTAACAGCAAATTAAAGTTTTCCCATACGTCTTCATGATTACTAACAACAATTACTACGTTTTCACGAGGAAGCGAACTCGAATTGAATACACTTTCAGTTTAGAATACCGCATGAAATCCTCTATTAAAATCGTTTCGGCGTCCAAGGTCAATGCGGCATTTTTTGGGATCGTATCGGGATTCGAATATTGAATTTGTCGTGAAAACGGCATCCTAATTGAAAACTGACATCCTGCCGTTGCATCTGTCAAGAATGTCAAATAATTTTTGTTTTGGCGCGTGTTAGGTTAAAAATTACAAAAATACAACTGCTCTATTATTCATGATAATATATAACTTTTTAGTTGAACTTATGGAACTTTAAAGTGGGGTTATTATTAACGACTTTTTGACATCCTGACATATGTCGAACGTCAAAAATTTAAAAGCGAATTTAATTCGTATTGCAACCTGTACGTGAAAACACTTTCGTATTTTAACTGACAGATGGACTGAAATCGATTTCGATTTTTCATGGAAACGTAGTAAATGTTTTGTTTGAGATTTCGTTTGAAAGGAACTGCCTTCCCCATAATTTTTAGCAATTGTTAAATTTGGGCATATTTTGTGCACATGAAATGCATTGGTAGCTTCATCACTAGAGCTATCAGAAGTTTTAAAATCTGCAAGAAATAATTTTGATCTATTATTGGCACATCTGTATTTTTGGCGCTTTAAAACTCTTTTTTGTTTGTACATTTTAAGATTTTTAGGTTAGATTATAATATTTTATTTTATACGTAGGTACTTACTCTTTTATCACATAATAACTTAACCACTACCACCTGAAAATCGGCCCAACAAATCTGAAAGAACATAAAAGACGTCCTACACCCAAGATAAAAACTTATTAAAACCAGTATTATTTATTAACGTCGTTCGCAGCCATTGACCAAAATCCAAAGAAAATGGCATGGCAATGGCAGGCGGTGGGTTAGGAAGGGAACGGCAACTGAAAATAGTTTTTTTTCGCTGAAAACGCCAAAGAGTTATGAAAATTATAGGAGAAATAACAGAAAAATATTATAAAACGAGTAGTAAAAAAATATTTGGGTAATATTTTGATTTAACAAACTTAAAGGAGTTTAATTTGGTGTTACTTTTCGTTTCGGATGACGTATGACAATTAATGGACAGCGTGCTCGCTACGCGCGCAATACCTCGAGGGGCCCCAATTTCAATTTCGTTTCAATTGGCGTTTTTTAACGCACCTTTAAAAATGGACATTTGTTTTTACTCTTTACGAACCGTACTTTGATCCACACAGTCCTGTATAACTATTAGAAATTAGGACCAGAGTAAGCGGACGACCATCAGGCGATACTTTTAATGATTTTCCGAAAATTGATCCGGCTATGGACGTCCACTGAACGGCTGTTTTCCGCCCTTTTTGACGTGGTCTCAATATAATCTAAAAACGAACATTTATATTAGACGTCTTTTTCGTACTTTTAATAAACGACTTCGTAAGAACGTTTGTCGGACGTCCGTTTAACGGCCTAACTTATGCGTCCTTTGCGTTCTTAAAACGGATGTTAACGGGACGTGTTTTCTTGCACGTTATTAAAACGTTCTGGTCAAAACGTCCTCTGAACGGCTGTTTGCCGCCCTTTTTGATGTGGCCTCAATATAATCTAAAAACGACCGATATATTAGATGTCTTTCTCCTTACTTTTTAAAAACGACTTCGTAAGAACGATTATCAGACGTCCGTTTAACGGCCTATAACTTTTGAGACTTTTGCGTACTTAAAACAAACGTTTACGGGACGCGAGACGTATTTTCTTGCACATTTTTAAAACGTTGTGGTAAAAACGTCCATAGAACGTTCGTTTTAAGTCCCTGGACCTACGGACCATTTATGGACCTAAAAAAACATCTATCGGACATTTTGTGCTATCAGGGTATAAGGAACGTTAGAATCGTATAAAAAGCTTATAACGTAAAATTCGCTATACTGGGTGATGCATGGCTTAGTTGAACATAGGAAATCCCATGTAAATTTTAAGGTCGCTAAATATTGGCTCTCCTGTACATTTTAGAGAAAAATTGAATAATAATTGATATAATAAACCCATGTGCCAGGTTTAAATATATTTTAATAAGCCTACTAATCCTGCTATACTAACTTATTCAATTAAATGTGACGGCAAAATTACGAAATTTTCATAGTTTAGGTAATACGGCAAACACCAGCAAATAATTTCTATGACGCTATTGTCAAAAATTGACGTAATGCTGGACATAACAAATAAAGATTATTTCACAATTAAAACACATTTTCGTTTCATATCAAAATAAAAGACAACATTATGTTTTTCTTACTAAGCCTTTAATTTAACATAACATACCTAAGACTACAGATTCACACAAAAACTTTAATTAATTAAATGTTCAAACAACCCTCCATTAACAGCTAAACAATATCGTAACCGATCATAAAATTCATTTCTAACATTACTGAGTTGGTATTGAGAAATTCTGTCACATTCTAACGAAATACAGTGTTGTAGCTGGTCTCGATTTTTAAATTTTACATCTTTATAAATAAAGTTTTTCAAGTGATCCCACAGAAAGAAGTCGTTTGGCGAGGGATCAGGAGACCTGGCTGGTCAAAGGATTAGATGCCGTTGGGCAATAATATTTCCATTAAAAATAGTTTGCAAGTATTCCCTATAGAATTATGGGCAGGACAACCACCCATTTGATACCAGATCTTCTGACTTTTGCGTACAACTTCTTGTTGTGCGGGTTCAATTCGATTATGTAGTAAGTCTAAATAGGTTACTGTTGCTGTAAGATTGCCTTCCATAAAAAATATTCCAATAATGTTATGTCCTACAATTCCCGCACAAACATTTATTTTTTGTGGATACTGCGTCCAAGTATGAACAAGACGATGTTTATTTTCTTGGTTCCAATACCGGCAATTTTGAACATTTGGTTCGTTGTTGAGGATGAAGGTACCGGGTGTCCCATTAAGAATGGCTGTCGGCCGTATCTCAAAAAGTGTTAGTCGTATGGCTTGCGGGAAAAAAATATATTAGGTAAAGTGGTCATGAGAAATTGCTGGAAATTATTTTCAAATTTCTCAGACTGGCGCTAGAGGGCGCAACAGTAACGGTAAATATGAATCACGAAGTTTCCTCAAAAGTCGCCTAGTTAAGGTATCCCGAAAATAACATTTTTGTATATTTCGAAGATTTATTAATAAAATTCACCTATAGAACGTGTTCGTCACTTTTCAAATAAAGTGGTGGGGGAAGGTTCAACATTATTTGTAATAAATGCTGATAATTCCGGTCTGGCTTCACATAATTTAGTAAACTTAGTTTTGTTAAAAAGGGCTTTTCTCACTCTATACATATATCACCTTATGAACTACGGCAATATGTGTTTTACACTAGGCGCTAGGGGGCAACTTCACAAACATTACGCGTTTTTTCCATAATTGTAAATATAATAGTATATTCAATTTTACCTGATTACAAGGATGATTAAAAATGTAAGAAGTCAGCGAAAAACGCAAGTTAATATATATTTTCAATCCGGAGATATCAACAGCAATAATCATAATTACGGAACATTATGATTTTATTTTCAAGTTGCCATTGTAAAGGTTTTTTTAAGAGTCAAATAGGCCTTGGAAAAACAAAATATGGAGGTACGTATGTTTCAAGCAAATATATCGTTACCACAATAATTCTCAGTGGCGCCCTAAATGTTCAAATTGTCGCCCATCGTTCTGTATACACGACTCCAATCTCTCCCTGGTTGATAATACTGCAGTTTCCACCTCTGCCATAGGGAAACGGCGGCTGCTGTCCATTATCCTTTCTATCATGTTTTCCCTTGTGGTGGGTCTGGTAACGAAAACAAGATCCTTCAATCTCCTCCATAGATAAAAATCTAGGCATGTTAAGTTAGGTGATCTAAAATAGAAATTACCACTTTCATTAACAGTATCACAATATATCCTATAATACTACCTGGTAGGCCACGGAAATATACTCCCTCTTCCTATCCACCTTGCAGGAAATGTGTCGTTAAGAAATTGACGAACGTTTGCCGCAAAATGTACAGGACATCCATCGTGTTGGAACACCATAGTTCTGCGAATATCCGAGGGCACATCTTCGAGAAGAATTGGGAGTTCGTAATTTAAAAAATGTAAATATCTTTGCCCAGTAAGCGACTCATACAAACGGTCCAATTATTCTGCCACTCAAAATGCCGCACCAGACATTGACACTCCATCTTCCTTGATGCTGCACCTTCCGCATACAATGGGGATTATCCCGCGACCAATAATGCATATTATGGCGGTTTACTCCTCCATTCAAGCACGTATCCAGGGGGGAGGCCCGAAATCCCGAAATTTGAAAATAATGAATGTATGATTCGCTTTGCTCTGAATTAATTAAAATAAGTTCACATTTTCGAATGATTTTCGTCCTTGAGCCCCCCCCCCCCCCGAAACGAATTTCTGGATACGGGCCTGCCTCCATTACTATGGAAAGTAGTTTCATCAGTCCACAAAATTCTGGAAAGGAGATTTCTATCTTCCAATATCATATTGAGCAACCAATAGCAATGATCCAATCTTCTATCATAATCTTGCGGGGTCAAAGCCTGGTGGAGCACAATATGGTAGGGATGTAGCCTAAAGAAAAACAAAATACTTATTACATTGACTTAAAAACTATTAAGAGAAATAGTGGCATTATTCTAAACCATTTAAGAGTTATAACATATAGATATAATTACTTACCTTTCTTCTAATAAAATTCTATGCACAGTAGAGCGAGTAACGCCCAAGTCTCTAACAATTAATCTAATACTAATTTGTGGATTAAATTCCACATATGCGGCGTCTGCGATATACAGGGCGACAAATACTTTCAGTAGTACGTAGAAAACGGCTAGCTAAACGATTAAACATTCTGTCGTATCGGCGCCTTTGAGGGTATCGTACTCCGTAAACCCGTGTTGTAATGTTGCATTTCCCAAATATATAAAATACACCGCAATGATGTCAACCGCTTCTTCAAGTAACAGAGGCATTTTAAAAATCAAATACGACCCAACACTGTTGGCACGACAAAAGTTTTGACGTTATAATGAAAGGTGACACGCGTGCACAGTTTCAATTTATATTTGAACTTGCGGTTTTCGCTGACTTCTTAGACTTTTAATCATCCTTGTAATCAGGTAAAATTGAATATACTATAATATTTACAATTATGGAAAAAACGCGCAATGTTTGTGAAGTTGTAAGACAGCGCCCTCTAGCGCCTAGTGTAAAACACATATTGTATCGCGGACAGCCTCCACGAACAGTTCAATGACAACTCCACGACAGATCCAGAGAGGGATGCGCAGGTTTCCAGAACGATACGAATGTATAGGTCTATCATACACCCCATACAGAATATTCGCAATATTCATATCAAGGAAGTCAAGAACCTTTTTATTATATATATTTATCAAAGTCAAAAAGGCTCCGACGGCATAAAGATGAAGGCGTTGAAGAACTTGCCAGGGTACCCCTGAGGTCGCGGTAATCGCAGTATCGTCTGCAAACGGGTATAATGTTGTCATTGGATGATTTGGTATATCCGCTGTACACACATATAGATGATATATAGAGTGAGAAAAGCCCTTTTTAACAAAACTAAGTTTACTAAATTATGTTAAGCCAGACCGGAGTTATCAGTATTCATTACAAATAATGTTCAACCCTCCCCCATCACTTTATTTGAAAAGTGACGAACACATTCTATAGGTGAATTTTATTAATAAATCTTCGAAATATCCAAAAATCTTATTTTCGGGATACCTTAACTAGGCGACTTTTGAGGAAATTTCGTGATTCATATTTACCGTTACTGTTGCGCCCTCTAGCGCCAGTCTGAGAAACTTGAAAATAATTTCCAACAATTTCTCATGACCACTTTACCCAATATATTTTTTTTCCGCAAGCCATACGACTAACACTTTCTGAGATACGGCCGACAGCCATTCTTAGTGGGACACCCGGTACAAGGGAGCCAATATTTAGCCACCTCAAAATTTACTTGGGATTTCCTATGTTTAACTAAGCCATGCATCACCCGGTATAAGCTGAGCAAACTTGCAACACCCAAACAACGGCAATTTGTTGCGATTTTGTGTGCCTAGATATTTTTCCACACGAGGTAGGTAAGGCCATGATTCCTGTGTTTTTAAACTCCACTTGGGCTGGTTCTCGCCAGAGAAGATAGTTGTAATGACAAAATAAACAGTAGTAGCTTATGTCAAAATAAGGCCTATTAGTTTAGGTTAGGTCGTAGATACTTTTTAAAATATAAATTAACTTATTCATATGCATATACCGGGTGTTGCATCGTCGAGATGGACATAAGAAATCCCATGTAATTTTAAATGGGGTCAATTATTGGCTTCCCTAATTATTTTAGAGAAAAATTCTATTTAGGTTTATTAAAGAGCACTAAAACCCACATTCAAAAGAATAACTTTAGATATTTTTGATGAGCCCGTTTACGGGTTATCGCCGATTTCTTTTTAACTATTTCTCCTTTTTATGGCCCCGTATTTGCGGGCACCAGTCAAGGTAAAAGATGACTGTCAAATAAAGTTGTCCCGCTCGACGATGCAACACCCGGTATATATACATTCATGGGAAATGACGTTCACCTTACTCACTTACTGACAAGACCTTCAATACTTTCCGACAAGAAAGGGGTTAATTAAAATTTAAATTTGATTGAAAAAAATCAACACCTTGAAAACATTTTTTTCATTGAAAAAAATGGCATAAATAAGCATCCATTAATTCAAATTTTTATTAAGTGTCTCTATATCATTTTACTAACTAGTTTTGTTTTTTCAGGCAACACTGCTTGACAAGATGATGCCATCACCTTCTCTCAAAAAAACACAATGTTCTGAATGTTTTCAAGAATTTCAGGTCGACAATTACCTGCGAGACCTTGTAAAAAAAATGGCGTATGATTTATTTACATGTATGAAATGCAAAAAAATCAATCCAGATAAAGCCTATTTTTGCCTTAATAACCATTGCTACTGCTCACAATGTGTTGTTAGTAAATGTTTAAAATGCGATACGATATCTGAGTTTTCAGAAGGAGAACAGTTAAAGAATGTGATGGTTACGTGTGACTGGCCAGCATGTAACAAGAATGTCCTCTTGGTGCAATATATAACTCACAAAAGAGACTGCCCCTCAAGACCATACAGATGTCCTTTAAGCCAATGTCAGCTAACGGTGCATTCTAGCACTGAACTGCAAACGCACTGGCACTCCAAAGTACCCGCTTTGATTACTACAAGGCAACTGCCGGAATTCAGTCGTTATAATTTATATGAATTTTACTGGTTAATAAACAGGGAGCTCTATCACGTTTTAATTGATTTTATCAAAGAAAAAGTTGATGTAATAATCGAAACAGTAAATGTTTTGCCCAATAACATCAATTTTTGTTTTACTGGATTTTGCGAGGGATATAAGAAATGGGACCCAACTAAAAAATTACCCAATATTGCTAACAAATATAAACTAATTGAAACTAAATCACTGAGAAGGTATGACTTGACGAAATTTAAAATATCTTATGAATAGACTAATTAATGTATTAGAAAATGCCAAAATAAACTTAATGCTTGTCTGGTAAAACTGCATGTTTTTTATTTTTTTTGTATGATCGGGATAGGGGTAGTAGTTGAGTTGCCTTTACATGGCAAATTTTTACGGCACAAGGGATTATGTTGATGAATAAAGAAAAATAATGCATCCACACAATTGCCGAGTGTTTGTTCATTAGTTAAATGCATGTGAGTATTAATGAGATGTAATAATGACAAATTTTATTATTTTAATGCGAATTATTAGAGATGCTGTTATCCGATTAGGTACTGTGTTTAAATAACTTATATTAATAAACTTGACTATTAAATAAAATTCGAAAGTCAATGCTAAAACGTGTTATAAAAACATATATTTTCCTCGAAAATAATTTTATCGAAACAAATGTAGAGTACCTTTTCTAGAGAGGAATAATCAGAGTATTTAAAAAATCAGTTTACCTACAGCTCTGTAAGATGACACCTGTCAAAATTTTGGCCGAACGAGTGTGGTGGCAAGTCCCTGACGATGTTAAACATCTGATGTAGAATGGTTTTTAACGTCTTTATGACCTTAATATACAGTATGTCCGTGGATGCGGTTAACAAGAGGACCAATGGACCAAAAATTGAAAGTCATTCTTGATAAAAAAAATTAGCTTATCGATTATTACGATGAGAAAATTGATTCTTATTATACTCTATTATATTCTCAAAAGTGCAAAATCATAAAATCAAACAGTCATTTTTTGGACTTTTAATGTGAAATGATAAATGAAAAACTTGCTCCAAATTTAGTCCTAACCCTGATTCCGAACTTACTGAAGGAAATTGGAATTTATGAAATAAAAAAAAAATTAAACATTTTTGCAAGTCCGCATTTTACTACTTTTACTTGATTATTACCTTTACATTACTAGACATTAATAAAAATAAATTTACAATGGACGAAACATAATACACAATAATCATAGTTCAAAAACCCCTGCCCCATATTCAACACACTTTTTCAACTACTGTGATCAAAACTGGCTTGAATCTCTTCAACTGATAATGATTCCACTGCTCGCCTAATTCTTAGTTTTAAAATTTCGACATTACTATCCATTGGTTGCGCAAAAGTAAGTTGCTTTATACGGCCACAAATATTTTCAAAGTCCTTTCTCAAAAATAAATTTTGGGCAGAGGGGTTCACAGAAAATGAACTTTCTTATTCGTAAAAATGACTTAATAAATTTTGTCAAAAAATTTTTCTAAGTAATTAACTTTAAACAAATAAAACTACCCCTAATCAACAAAGATCCGAGTAGTTCCTCCGTTATCTGATCCGCTAGCACCCTATCGTCAATCCTCTAGGAGATGCAATCCACAGCATAAATTGTATTCAGCTGTATAGAAATTACACCCCTATATCAAGGCGTGCAGACTCCAAACAAGTAAAAAAAAATTTACAGTCCTTTACAAAGATGCAACCGGGGATGACATTGAAAATGCCGAAGCAGAGTGCAACGCTTGTGACTATTGTGAGATTTGAGATCTGCGAAAACTCATAGATTTGAATGTAATATTTAGGTAGCTGATATAAGTTTTATTGATTCATAATATAAAAAATAGTGAAATAAAGGTTATAAACTCTAACGCGGCTCTAAAGTATGGTTTCTCTGGAGTAGTCAGCGGCCGCGGCTGGCGTTCGCGATTAGTAGCTCGGTACTGGTTTATTGCGATTTGTATGTACACGGTTTCACTGCCGCAGCTCAGCGACACAGCGTTCGCCGTCAATTGCAGCGGCTGCGTTCGGACTGCTAGAGAGACCAGTCCAGCCGCGATCGCTCAGCAGAATGCCACCGTTTTCGGCAATTGCTGACGAGTGTTTGATAGAGGAGGTGCAAAAGTACCCCCCTTTATACAACTATGAGAACGAAAATTACAAAAATGTTCTAATGAAAGAAAATGCATGAAAAAAAGTGGCAGCAAGTGTAGGGAAGAACGGTAAACTGTACAAAACCATTCTGTTTATTTTTTAGCATTACATTACATTACAAAGCTTATAATTAGGGTAGACTGGGGCAAGTGCGAAGCCCTTTTTAATAGTTCAAGTTTTTTCCTTCCTCCTTTAAATATACAATATTTATAAATATGTCTTTGTAAGAAAGTAATAGTTTAATATGTTTACTTTTCATACTGCATAGGGCACTCATGAATTATTTTTGAGATCTTGAGATTTTAATGACTATTTTTTTTGTACCGAAATTTTACACTTACCCCAAAAAAGGAAAGTGTAAAATCGGAATACAATTTCCATGCATGTTCGCAGAAGTGGTAATGGGAAAGTGTAAATGAAGTTTATATCTCCCATGCCAATTTTTCTTTTTACAGACTTAAAAAAAAATAAAAATCTGGGAAGTTATGAACTTTTTATTGTTGAGAAATACTTAGCCAAACAAATCATAACAACGAAAAATTAAAAGGTACCACTGAAAAATAATAAGTAATCCAAAATAACCCTCAAAAAATTCCTAATAACAAGAATAATATTTTTATAAACGTATTTATCCGTTCAAAACCCAATGTTTGGCTTTAATCTCTAAAACAATAGGAATTATTCCCAAGAAGAAAATATAACAGAAAAGAAACTTAAAGTTTAAAAATTCGAATAATTTTATGGAACTTTGTTAAATATTATATCCCGCAAATTTCACATCAAAATGAAAACCTCCTCGGCGTGTTACTACCGGTTCAGGTAAACGAGTCACTATATCGTCTAGCTGTACTACATCGCCATCATCGGTGAGTGGCCATAAAAAATTGTCTTTTAATTTTCTAGTAAACTTGATTTCAAAGCCGTTGTCAACAGTGTCTACCTGGCCAATAAAATGTTTGTTTGCTTTTGGTAATGTGTATTTAACCAGTACCCAGTCTTCAATGGAAATATTGTCTTTGTTTATTTTAGGAATCTGATCTTCGTAATCCGATTCTAAAGTGAAACTTTGATCCGATTCCATAAAATGTACACTTTCATTATCTGATTTATTGGAGCTGGATTCAAATTGATACGGACTTGGCCGACTTTGTTTACTCTTTCGGTCAATTTTCATAGCTGGTTTAGATATAGTAGATGAACTTGTAGAGAGTTTTGACTGACTACTTGCGATAGTACCTGCAATGGTTTGGCCACCTTGAATTAAGCGCTTTCGTTTCCTTGGATTAGAAGAAGGACTGTCGGAACGAATCAAGTAGTAGATCATCAAAACTTACCTTCTTTTCTTGCCGATTTTCGGTTGTAGCTGGTACTACAGCTTCAGTTATAGGATTCTGATGATTATTTAGTATATTTTCTTCATTTTGATCAGAGCTGACAATTACTTTGAGATTGGTGGCACTAGATGCTGATGAAGGAGCTGTAAGTAATTCTGCATTAGATACTAGTTTCCTTTTAAATGAAGCGCCAGATGTAAAAGGCTTTACTGTTTTTAACATTGACTGTTCGAAAGTAGCGGGTTTTGCTGTTACATTCGGTGCTACAGCATCATGTTCATTCCTTTCAATATCAATGCGTTCTGGCCTCGGTTGTAAATCTGTTACAGATCTTTGATTTTTCAAGTGTTCCTCCAATCTTTTTAGGGCATCGATGTCATACTTTTCTTTAGGAATAACATGTCTATTAAATGGAACAATACCATCCTTTCTGAATCCTGTTCTTATGATTCCGGAATCTACTTAAGCCCAGGTGTTCTCTAGCAATGTGGCAAATTCCCTTTTGGTAGTCATTGTCCCTGATGTCGTCTTTGCCATGTTATTACTTCCCTCTCCCATATTGCCTTAAAGGATCTAAACACACTCAAATCAAGAGGTTGAAGTAAATGACTTGTATGGGCTGACAGTTTAAGTATATGAATATTTTCTTCTCTCGCGGCTTGAATTAATAAGCAATCCACATGCGAGACATGCCCATCATATATAACAATAATTGGTGCCTGATCACGAACCAAAGGAATAAAAGTCTTTAGAAAGTAATTTCTAAATATTTCGGAGGTCATCCATCCATTGGCGCTGGCTGCATACACGGTGTCTTTGAAGAGGTCTACATTTTATTCTGAAATCCAGGAACTCCATACATTATTGCCTTTAAATATTATCAATGGTGGCAATTTTCTACCACTAGCACTTGCTCCTGCCAGGACGGTTTTATTTTCTCTGCCCGATCCAGCAATTATTCTTGAAGAGGTTTTGCCTCTCGCGCCAACAAATTTAAGACGGGAAGGATCTGTACACAGTGAAGTCTCATCTAAATTGTAAATACATTCAGGACGATCCTGAAGACCCAACTCCAATATAGCCTTTTCCAATAAAACAAAATATTTGTCTTTTATGAATTGGTCCGTAGATTTCTTCCTGCAGTACTCTAAGCTTTGTGTTTTTTTCATACTCAAAGAGTGACGACCCTTCTTTTTTGATGGTACGTTAAATGGCGAACTGTATCTAGAATTTTTAGAATTTGAGTTAATACCGGCACTTGCTGTACTCTATCCAAATCCAGATGAGCCAGACATTCCCAACAATAACTTATGGTACCAGCAAGACGGAGCACCAGCCCATTACACACGCCCGGTGCGTGAGTACTTGGATACAGTCTTTCCTGGCAAGTGGATTGGTCGACGGGGTCCAAAAGAATGGTCGGCAAGGTCACCAGATTTGACCCCGCTAGATTTTTTTCTGTGGGCTATTTAAAATCTAAAGTATACTTTACCAGACCTAACAATATTGATGAACTTAAAGCTCGAATAAGGCATGAGGTTAGATTAATAGAGCCCCATAACGTTTTGGAAGAATTCAAAGATCGACTTGCATATTGCCAGGAAGTTGGTGGCGGTCAATTTCAACATAGCACTTGCTCCTGCCAGGACGGTTATATTTTCTCTGCCCGATCCAGCATGCAATAATTCTTGAAGAGGGTTTGCCTTTCGCGCCAACAAATTTAAGACGAGAAGAATCTGTACACAGTGAAGTCTCATCTAAATTGTAAATACATTCAGGACGATCCTGAAGACCCAACTCCAATATAGCCTTTTCCAATAAAACAAAATATTGGTCTATTATGAATGAGTCCGTATATTTCTTCCTGCAGTACTCTAAGCTTTGTGGTTTTTTCATACTCAAAGAGTGACTTTGTTTAAACTTTATTAGCCAGTCTGTGCCTGGCATATTGTTCTTAAAGGATTGGGAATATTATTTAAAGTTACAAAGTCCTGGACTTTTGCTTGAAACTCTCTCAAAGTTAATCCATATCCCCACTTCTCCATTGTTTTTATATTTTCGGCCAGTTGACACTCATCTTGCCAAGAAAGTATTGGAGGTCGGCCCTGTGTCTTGCCTTTTTTGCCACGGCGTCCAGTTATTCTACAGTAGATTGTAATGTATGGGATTCTGAATTCCGTACTGGCCATCGACATGGTTAATTGACCTTGATTGACGGCATTTATTGCAGAATTTAATTGCTCCTTCCCATAGGCAGCCCTATCGGACATTCTTTTAAAATTTCGTACCATGACGCCAACTCTCTGTAAAGAATAAAAGCTTTAAGTGTCAGTCCCAACGAACTTTAGCATTCCCAGGAAAATGGGGCAAGTGTAAACTAACCTTTACACTTTCCCCATTACAGATTTGGTCGGTATATAGGATTTTAAAGCTACAACAATTGACTAAACATAAGAAAATGCAATAAAACTAAAAGTATATTATAAGTTTTTACCTTTGACCAACTTTTTATGGAGATATCACACACTATTCAACGGACCGATTCGGAGGTTATGTTACAAATGACTACTAAGATAGAAAAAAACACCTGGTAACTCGCCGGGAATAGATAATTCAACAGCGCTAATGTATAGTTAGTTGCCTCGAACCACACAGACAAGTAAACTTTCAATATTGCCTGATTGGCGCTCTGATTTTCCACTTTCCCCATTTTTACACGCCCCAGTCTACCCTATACCATATTCAAATCCAAGATTATGCATACGAAGGAAACATTGATCAGTACTTTATGACAACAGTAACTCTATTTCGATTGGTCAAGCGGCAATAAAACTAAAAGGCCCTGGGCGACAGGGTTGAATTTAGTTTACCGGTGATTTTCGCATTATTGCATTATATCGGTTTGGTGTTATTGTTTGTTATCAATCTGGATCATGTTCGTTCTTTAAATCAGTCGGGGACTATTAATTTCTATTTTTATACAGGTAAGCTTCTCAGCGGGACTTAGCATACATAGGTTTAATGCTGAATCTTCAAATTCGTAGCTTGTTGAGGTAGAAGGGGTGGTAGACAGCAGGAGAGTTGTGTAGTTTCACAGTACACAGACTTGGTCTATGTGTAGTTTTAATTATTTTGTGATCGTTTTCGGTCAGTTTATTGTGGTGGAGGGGGAAGGGGAGGCTGGGCAGGAGTGAGCCAGTCTCTCGGTAGTCTGTATGATTTAAGTGGGTTTGAGTGAATGTGTGATTGTATGATCGGCGGATTTAGGGAAACGTCTGTCCGTTTGTAGTAGTTGATAATAAGTTTGTCAATATGTTCAGCAATTGTCGGCAGTTGTAGGTCATTATGTAGCGTATGTATTATTGTGAAGCGTGGAGCGTTAGTCATAATTCTGAGTACTTTGATCTGGAATGTCTGAATTTTTTTTATTGTTAACTTGGATACGGTGCACCAGGAGGCGACGCCATAAAGAAGAACAGGTCTAATAATAGTCTTGTACAGCAATGTCTTTGTCGTAAGTCTAGTCTACTTCTACTATTGATGAGCGAGTAGATGGCGCCGAGTTGACCATTCGCTTTTTTTAAGCGCTGGTCTACGTTATCGTTCCAAGCCAGCCTCTTATCGAAGGACAGGCCCAAATATTTGATGTTATTACACCAGTCTATTCTGGTGCTTTTGACTTGAAGTCTGGTTTGGGGAAATTTACATGTTGACCTCGAAAAGTAGATGGCTTGGGTTTTAGCGTCATTTAGGCGAATCTTTCATTTGTCTAACCACGCCTCGATAAGTTTTATGTGGCGCTGCAGCTTTGAGACTACCAACCTTGGCTGTTTGGCGGTGGCGGTGATCGCGGAAATATTTGTGTTTTTGACCGTTGTATTTGAATGTATACAGGGTGTTTCAGAAGTACTAACCTGAACTAACCTGAACATGTATACGGAGTTGCCCCGTTTTTGATGTACAGGGTGTTCAAGTTAAAAAAAAAAAATTTTTTTATTATTTTTGTAAATATCCTTTTTCCGATTTTATTGCAATTTGGTACCGTCATTAATTTGCCCTAACTAGATTAAATTTATTAAGTCCAGTGGCGTCCCAGGAAACACTACTTAACGGATATTATTGACAAAAAATGCACGCCACTGACTTTTTTCTAATTTTGATATTTTCTCGGATATACCAACTAATGATACAATTTTAAAATGTTTTGGTACTTTGACGTCTTAATCAAATTGATTTGTTTACTTGCTATGCTGCAGCTTTGATTTAAATATGGTACCTATAGTATAAATTCAAGTGTTAATATAATATGACGTTTGTCGAAATGGATGAATTTGGGCTAACATCTCCTCTTCGTCTTCTTCCTCCAACAACAGCATGCAACTAATGTAATCGGCGTTCATTATAAATCATACATAAGCGCTTTCACTACGAAATACGAATATGATCTGAAGCGCGCTCCAGCCGCGTCAGCCAACCCACCGTGGTGTGACGTCAGGGACAAATGCAACACAAGAATTTCGAATTCCTTACCCATACTAACGTGCCCGTGCGATAATATAAACATTTTCAATGTTAAAATTAAACCCCTAACGTTAACCTTCAAGACGATGCAATCCACAGCATAAAATGTATTTAGCTATATAGAAAATACACCCCTATCAGGCGCGAAGGCTCCACACAAAAAAGAGTTTCACTCCTCCTTTAACAAAATTTTTCTTTAGTTTTGTTATACGGATATTAAACGTTACCAAACTCCACAAAATCGAACAAATATCGAACCACCTTTTAGCATTGGGAATTTTCCCTACACCGCGACGACTTAAAATTAAATCTTCCACGTTTCGAACTTGAGAGTGCACTTTTACACCGGGAATTTTTTACTCCATCGTGGCGCGCCACCTAAACTTTGCTTTTCGACGTGGTGTCAGTGTTGCCACCCTCGCTTGTAACAAATTCGGTAGATGCTTCGCAGAAAATCGGTAGATTTCGACATTTTTCGGTAGAATTTTAAAATAGTGTATTATTTACTGCAAGTGCAACTGGTAGTTAACATAATTATATATTTATCTGTGGCCAACGTTTAATTTCAAATACTGTGGTAATCCCCGAGAGTTGAAATCAATGTCGTGCCATCTCGTGTGTTCTTATAAGACTAGACGTTCTATTTTCTATTGTTCTATACTGCAGCGGTTCTCAAACTTTTTTGGTGACGGAACCCTTTTGGGAAGCAAAATACTTGATGGAACCCTACAATAAAACAATAGTTTTTAAAAGTGTATTCTGTATTAATAAGCATAATAAAAGTACAATGTAACAGTTACTAATTATTACTTACTTTACCACATGGCAAGTACCTACAATAATAGAAGATATTAAAAAAGAAAAAATCTAACTAATGGGAGGTATGAAACTGTTTTTTATTTTTCATCAATTGGTTGATATCAGGTTTGATAGAAGACAGTTGAAGTCTCATATCAGGTTCGGCGTCCAGTCTATTGCGATATTTTGTTTTCGTGGCTGCATAGGTTGAGAATCCTGTTTCGCACAAATATGTTGTTGGGAACGGGAGAAGAATATTCAGAGCCATTTTGCCAAGCATTGGATATTCATCACGGATTCTGCACCAAAAATCGTTGAGAGGCGTCGTTTTGAACAGTGACTCCATACTTGTGTCTGATGACATTTCTAAAAGAGATTCATATATCTCGTTTGACATACTTTCGGGCTTTTCCAAGTTGGGTAAAAAGGATTATGAATCCATGAATTCAGTTTCATTTTTGTATTCCGTTCTTCGGGAAAATATTTTTCAAAAGATGCGCGCATCGAACTGAGATATTGGACTAATTCTTCAAACACATCATCTTGAAACATTTCTGAGTCGTTATCGCTAACAAACTCACTGAGTGACGTAAAGCTTTCTATTTCTTTTTTACCAACGCAAATAATCCAAAAATCTAATTTTCTTTTGAAGGCAGTTATTTTATTATTGGCCTGAAACACTGTTGTCTGTTTACCTTGCAATGATAAATTCAATTCGTTCAGTTTTTGAAAGATATCCGCCATAAAAGACAATCGGAACAACCAAGTTTTATCATACAAACGGTCCTTCAAATTAAAAGAAGTATCTGCTGAAAGAAACATTTGTAACTCGGCTCTAAGTTCAAATAGCCTTGTTAAAGTTTTACCCCGAGACAGCCATCGCACTTCTGTATGGAGCAGCAGTGTTTTATGTTTGCTGCCATAATCTTCACACAATAATGAGAACAATCGGGATTGTAGTGGTCGTGATTTGATAAAATTAATTATTTTTACCGCTTCATCCATAACTAATTTTAGATTTGACGGCATTTGCTTCATCGCAAGTGCTTGTCTATGCAGAATACAATGGCTGGAACTACAATTAGGCGCTTTATTTTTTATTCGTGACACTGCTCCTGCTGTTTTACCTGTCATCGCCTTGGCCCCATCTGTACAAATGTCAATGCAATTGTTCCAACTGAGATTATTTTCTTCAAAAAATATATGTATTTTATTAAAAATTTCTTCCCCGGTAGTGTTTGTGAGCAGCGGTGAACACATAAGCATGTCTTCTTCAAAAGAACTTTCATATGGATATCTCACGATAACCAGCAAGATAGCCAAACCAGCGACATCAGTTGACTCGTCCATTTGCAAGGCGAATCGTGTTTTTTGTAGACGTGTAACTAGTTCTTGTTTGACGTAGCTTGCCAGATCATGGATTCGCCGTGAAACAGTATCGTTTGATAGCGGCACAGTAGAAAGATGCTTTGCAGATTTTTCATCGAGCATACATTTTGTTATGTCTAATACACATGGCTTTATTAAATTCTCAGCGATAGTGTGCGCTTCACCTGCTTATGCAATGCGATAGCTAACTAAATATGATGCCTCCGTGGCCTTTTCGTTGATAGTTTTTGTTACATGCATCATATTTTTTTGACTTTCCAATAACTGATCTTTTTTACGAACAAAAAATTCTTTATTCTTGTCTTTAGACTTGGGGTGTACAGTTTGTAAATGTCGGCGAAATTTGGCAGGTGCCATGGAACTATTAGGAAGCAGTTTACTACATAGCATGCAGAGAGGTGAGCCGTTGGAATCAACAAATCCGAAACTGATATATGATTCATCATACTTCCTTTTTTTCGTCTTTGAAACCGTCGAGCTTGACGTCGTGGCATCATCGTCTGGATCGGTGATTGCTATATTCTCCGCGCGTACTGCTTTTGAACATTCAGCGTCATTAGAAGATGTTGTTGCAACACGTTTAACACCTTTAAGCCAACGTTCCATTCTTCTTTATTTATAATGTTACACGTCAGGATGGTGGGGTCTAAATAATGCACAATCGTTACTGCGTATAAGAGACTAAGTTTAGTACAATGAAGAAATGTATAAAACTACGCGCGGCCGCGGAGTCAAAACGTTCGACCAGGGAGAGGTGCTTTGATTTTTTTTCTAAATTCTTGAGGAGCCCCTACAGAGGTATCGCGGAACCCTAGGGTTCCGCGGAACACACTTAGAGTATAGCTGTTCTATAGTATTAATGTTGCCTACCATTGATAGGCAACCTTTAATACAAACAAGAAACAAGTTTAAATTGAAAAGTGTAGTTAATGTTTAGCCATCTCGTGTGTTCTAATAGGACTAGGGCGTTCTCTTGTTCTCTAGTCTCTAGTAGACTCTAGTATACTCAACTAAGTTGACAATGACATGTTGACAACAACTTAAATCGTAAAATTAGGTATAATTCAATGTGCTTTCGGTAGATCGGTAAATTGAGGTGAAAATCGGTAGATCTACCGAAAAATCGGTAGGAGAGGCAACACTGCGTGGTGTTGAACTCGAGTTGCCGCCATTAAACCGAGTCCCTGCTTTTCACGCTGTCGTCGCTGTCGTTTCCTTTTATGCCTTCCCGTTCGGCTTTCGAGCTTGACGAACAAGGCCGAGACCAGTGCCTGCTTTTTGCAGCGTCTCACACCCTGGTTTAATTATACTGAGTGTTAGGATTTTCGCTGCAACTGCACGTTATTTTATTAAAAATTTTTAATATTTAATACAACAAAAATTCAAGAAAAATGTCAAAAATATTTTACTTTATTTTAAAAAATATACAAAAACTATTATTGTGTCAATGGAACTTCTTGAAGCGAATTTTCCTCACTCAGTTCTTGTGCTGAGTAGCGTTTTCTTATAAATCCATAAAACTCGTTCTCGTCTACAATGAACCCTTTTGTTAGTTCTCTTTCTATCATTTCCTCAAGTATCCGTTCTTCATCTACAGCCTACAATATTGATTTTGTTGTGTTGAGTTATAGCTCCTTACAACACAATATTTTAAATATTTATAATTTCTATACGTATCTAAATATTTCTTTTAGATCACTGCTCTATGCAATGGACGCTGCGGCGGTAATGCCTTTGCATATTGGGGCAATAGTCGGACTTAACTGTTGCTAAATGTCACGTAGATATTTAAGGGAGTGATATATAGTGCTAGTCAAAATAAAAAGAAAAAATATACTCATAGGCACGCGGTCAAAAGGCTTTATTTTCGTCGCAACCGATTAGGCTCAACTGCTACGTACCTGTTTGGATCGTTATTTCTCTCAGCCTGGTCGGCTGAGGCACCGCGAAGTCGTTCGAAACGTCGCAACTGTTGAGTGGCAGGACTACAGGTAGGCTTAGAAATACGCTGGTCCCTTGGATTTCTAAAGTCTGGGGTTCTCCCACCTAAGGGAGACTATTCTCGTCGTGGATTAAATGTTACGCTTGAAGAGCCCGAAGAATGAGAACTTGCCTCGTCATTATCGTCGCCGCGACTAAGGCTACGTTCCAGCCCTTGTAACATGTCAGGATTTTCTGGCAGTTGCCTAGATTCGCCCGGCTCCGATGATACCACAGGGGTTGTCGTTGTGGGGACCCACCTCTCACCCGGTCGTTCGAGAATTTCGACCGCCCCGACGCAAGTAGAAGTACAAACCCCAACGGGGGAAGAAGGAGTTACGGTCTGGGTGTCTGGATGCATTTCAGAATATTTACCACCTTTTAGCATTGGGAATTTTCCCTACACCGCGACGACTTAAAATTAAATCTTCCACGTTTCGAACTTGAGAGTGCACTTTTACACCGGGAATTTTTTACTCCATCGCGGCGCGCCACCTAAACTTTGCTTTTCGACGTGGTGTTGAACTCGAGTTGCCGCCATTAACCCGAGTCCCTGCTTTTCACGCTGTCGTCTCCTTTTATGCCTTCCAGTTCGGCTTTTGGCTTGACGAAAAAGGCCGAGACCAGTGCCTGCTTTTTGCAGCGTCTCACACTCTGGTTTAATTATACTGGGTGTTAGGATTTTCGCTGCAACTGCACGTTATTTTATTAAATATTTTTAATATTTAATACAACAAAAATTCAAGAAAAAATGTCAAAAATATTTTACTTTATTTTAAAAAATATACAAAAACTATTATTGTGTCAGTGGAACTTCTTGAAGTGAATTTTCCTCACTCGGTTCTTGTGCTGGATAGCGTTTTCTTATAAATCCATAAAATTCGTTCTCGTCTACAATAAACCCTGTTGTTAGTTCTCTTTCTATCATTTCCTCAAGTATCCGTTCTTCATCTACAGCCTACAATATTGATTTTGTCGTGTTGAGTTATAGCTCCTTACATTCGAACACAATATTTTAAACATTTATAATTTTTATGTTTCTAAATATTTTTTAGGGAAATTCCTTGTGGTGCGTATAACAAAACCAAGTACTCTACAGGCAGCGCAGACGGAATGTTAAATGTGACGAGCAAAGGATATAGTTCCTTGTCAAAGACGACCCCCAAATACTTTTCAAGTCGCGCTAGTGTATTCCCATTAATGACATAATTAAATAAAATAGTGATATTTTTATTTGTGAATGACATAACATTACATTTAGAGACATTCAAATTCAACCTATTCTTATTACATCAGTCGTTTAAAATAACGAGATTACGTTGTAAGTTTTGGCAGTCCGCTTTATTAGAGACTGTAGAAAACATCTTTAAATCATCAGCATACAGTAGACAATGGACTGAGAGTGTATCAACAATGTCATTAATGAAAAGCACAAAAAATAGTGGTCCCAGGATAGAGCATTGGGTACTCCAGATGTTGCAATATAATCAATAGATCTAAACCCAGCCACAAACTTTTTGATCTTCCAAGTATGATTTAAAAAATAACAATAAAGTGTCTGAAAATCCAAAAGTTTTAAGTTTCTGCAGCAAAATGGTGTGATCAAGCCGATGGAAAGCTTTGGAGAAATCCGTATATTTAACATCGGTTTGGCTATGGGCGGCAGGACACGCTATGTTTGTTCAATCAACGTAATAACTTGACGGTTGCAAGTAAGAAACGTGTTAATACCATTATACTATGCCTCTGATTATGCACAATTCTGCACAACTTCTTTTGCATTTTGCACACCATTCTGAGAAAAGTTATGCCCTCATTGAGAAATAATATTGACCCGTTTGCCCCCCTATATTTAACTAAACGCTGGTATCGCCCAAGGTCTGCTTCCGCCGCCCATATCGCTTATAGCGGATACAATATAAACGCATCATCCCAAATTAAAATTTAAAAAAGAAAAGTTACGGATTTAAAAGCACTTTTTAAATTTCGATCCCAAGATGCAAGCCTGCCTACCCACCGTCCCTACCACATTTAATAATTTAAAGTAAAATTTCAAATTGACAGGTGTCAACTTTTGATCAGAACGTAGCGCTACTTCATATCGGATGCATGGTTCCATAGCCCCCTACATTTCCAAGCCGTGAAGTAAGAAAGGCAACGTCGCAAATCCTGTCAGAGGTAGACCGATTTTTAATAAGTAACTAGCGCAACTACCATGCAGATTCGCCCGTTTAGGCGATAAAAATTACGGTTTATTTCAAATTATTTATTGAACTTTTTGCATTTTACTTCAGTATAGATATGTCTAATAAGTAACAAGAATATAATAATAATAGGAAATTTAAATTAACTTAAAAAAATTAGTGATTTTAAAACCTATTTTAAAGTAGAAAGCTTTCTTTTTTTTGATGATGTATTTTGGTGTTGAAAGTCATTTCTGTTTTTTGTGTAATTATTTAGTAATATATTGCTAAGAGTAAGTGCTACTTTATAAAACATTTTTCGATAGCTTTCTCCGCAGGAACATGTCTCATTAAGCGGTATCAGGAAGCTACCACTTTCTAAACTAGCCAAACCTAGTTTAGCTAACAGAACTTGGTGATTTTGCCGAGTCAAAAATTTAAGCTTAAGTTCTTTAGTAGCTATAATAAACTGAAACGCTGCAAATATATGAAAGTACATAATATTTACTTCATTGGTAGCAACACATAAACCCCCCCTTTGCAAAGAATCAAAATATTCATCCCTTACATTTAAACCTATGACTCGAACAATAAGGTTTTCAAAGTTGAAAAAGTAGTCCATACTTTCAGTGGAGTCGATGTAATATAAATAAAACAATGCAATCTTCCTCCACAGTTTAATTATTAAACTGTGGAGGAGGACTGCATTGTTTTATTTATAATAAGGTTTTTGCAATCCATGCATTTTAATTTCCTATTTTTGTAGATAGAATGGGCTATATAATACATATACCTATACATTTAAACAGACTCATTCAACCGGTAATCCTTAAGATAATCCGATTGAAATATGTAAGGAAACTCTAATATTTCTGTACTTTCAATATCATGCTTAACAGAGTATTTGATTTTAACACTGTGAAATTTTTTAACCCGGACTTTACAATACTTTGAAGTCTAATTTTTTTTTTCTGATTCGAGGATCTGTTTATATGATACATGACAGCTACAACCAGAAAGGGTCTTTTATCGGCCAAATCTTTTTTCAAGGGTATCTGTTTGAAATTTACCAGCTAAAATGTATTTTATTTCAAAATGGATAAATGAGTATTCTATAATTTCTATTAGAACTGTGGTACTGGTACCTACTACGTTTAATAGCATCATAAGTGTCCCTAGTTAAACTCACCCCCTCTGGATCGTTATGCCATATATCAAGCCAAGTCACAAATTTCTTTAGCTAGTTTACCTTCAAATCATTTTTTAAATATATTGGGGTAGTTCAATCGTCCCTTTTTAAACTTTGCCGTACGCAAATAAAAACATTTTGCCAGTTAAACAAACATTGGAACTAACCTTAAGATTTTCCTATAATGATAACATTGATAACTAAAACTCGGGAAAATAACAAACAACGTATGCGTCAAGACTTGTCGATGCACTTTACAATCACAAGCACAAGAGCACAAACAAAAATAGCGAATCATCGGTCTACCTGCAACGTTGCCAGACTTTGTCCTTCATAGCTTGGAAGTAAAGGAAGCTGTGATGGTTCTCATTCCCACTCGCTAACCGATTACTCTGTGTGGGAGTTAAAACCACCCAGTATGATGTAGCGCTACTCAAACGCAATGTTCTGATGAACGCGACCATAGTTACACCACAAGAATAAATATAATTACCAAGATATCTCGCAGAAAACTCTTTTATGACCGATGCCGACAGTGAGGGACCTTGGACTTCGATAAACAACTCTGGTAAATGCGCTTCAAGGTGTACGGCTGCCGGCGATGAGGTATTCAGAGACAATCCTTCTAGATATTATATTTATTCTTGTGGCTACACCATTTTTCTAAACAACCGCGAAAAAAGTTTGTATACATTAATAAGCAAACATGAAAACGTGCACTTCTGTACATTTTTTTTTATTTTATCAATTGAAGAAATTGTGATGCGCACATTTAAATTAAAGTTACAGTTTGAAGGATAATTTTCCTGGACAAAATTTACCAAAAACTTACCTCTTCTTTAAGTTGTATCAATTTTTTATAATCTTTCCTTTCAAAAAAGCCAGCCTAAAATAAAAACACCTTAACTATATTATGAACTATATGTGAAGAACAGCCTTATTTATTAAAATATCAAAAATTATTGTGTACAGTATGTACAGGGTGTCTTCTTTTCGACACTTTCGACAGGTATCTCCGTTATTAGTACAGATAGAATGATGCGGTTTACGCAAACCTGTGCCACTTTTTTGTTAAATAAACGATGCTCTAAACGGATTTATCATGGCCATCTTGGTTTTTAAGATACCGGGCGAAATTGAAAATAGTGCATTTTCAGACACCCCTTGTATTTCAGTTATCTTATACCCTATCGAAAATGTAAAAACAGGGTGTTATACAGTTTTTTACGTAGAATTCAGTGGCGTACTTAGTATTTTTCCAGGTACTCCCATTTGTGAGAAATATACCAAAGTTATGTTTTTTCTTTTAAACGGAATGCCCTGTATATTTATTCATAGTTGCATTCTGCTTACTGAGAGCTTTCCAAAAACATATAATAGTTGACACTTTGTTTTAACAGGACGGTTCAAATTTATATTTTTTGAATAACAAACTTTAAATTGGCAGTAGGCCTTGGATTCTGTTTTAATAAAAATAATTTATTGACGATACAATACACCATGAATATTACCTTATAGTTTAATTTCAAACTTTTAAGTTTTCTAATACTTACAATAGTAAACAGGAATTTTTTCTTGTATATTAATGGAATAAACAAAAACATCTACTAGTAGGCCTAGACTTATTCAGGCTATAAAACAAAAGTTTCATAATGGCGCTTTTTATTAACGATGGCCCAAAAGTTTGAGAATTATGAAAAATACGATAATATGCTAAATAAATTATCAGTAACTTATCAAACTTTAATACCTAAATCCAATTCTGACAAGAGCTAAAGGCCGTTATGAAACTTTTGTTTTATAGCCTGAATAAGTCTATGCCTACTAGTAGATGTTTTTGTTTATTCCATTAATATACAAGAAAAAATTCCTTTTTCCTATTGTAAGTAGGTACATATTAGAAAACTTAAAAAGTTTTAAATTAAAGTATAAGGTAATATTCATGGTGTATTGTATCGTCAATAAATTATTTTTATTAAAACAGAATCCAAGGCCTACTGCCAATTTAAAGTTTGTTATTTAAAAATAATAAATTTTAACCGTCCTGTTAAAACAAAGTGTCAACTATTATATGTTTTTGGAAAGCTCTCAGTAAGCAGACTGCAACTATGAATAAATATACAGGGCGTTAAATTTAAAAAAATATAACTTTGGTATATTTCTCACAAATGGGAGTACCTGGAAAAATACTAAGTACGCCACTGAATTCTACGTAAAAAACTGTATAACACCCTGTTTTTACATTTTCGATAGGGTATAAGATACTGAAATACAAGGGGTGTCTGAAAATGCACCCTTTTCAATTTCGCCCTGTATCTCTAAAAACAAGATGGCCATGATAAATCCGTTTAGGGCACCGTGTGTTTAACAAAAAAGTGGCACAGGTTTGCGAAAACCGCATCATTCTAACTGTACTAATAACGGAGATACCCGTCGAAAGTGTCGAAAAGAAGACACCCTGTACAGGGTGTCCCTTTCTTGATGTAATTGCAGGATATCTTGGTAACTAGTAAAGATAGAGACTTGCGGCTTTTACATTACTACGTTACTTTATCGCGAAACAAAGATGCCGCAAACAGAAATGTCATAGCTTTCTTAGTTTTTAAGCTACAGGGTGTTTTCAAAAATGTTTGCTTTTTGACCACCCCTTGTATTTCGTTATCCAATAACTTATCAAGAAATTGAGAAATGTTTCTAAGAGAGCTTTATAAGTAGAGTTCAGTGGCGTGCTTACTTTTTTTCTGGGAGTCTTACTTTTCGAGACTTAAACCAAACATGATTTTTTAAATGAGACACCCTGTATAGTTTTCTTTTATTTGATTGGCCTGTTTTTTAGCTCTTCAAAAACATATAATAGTTGATAGTCACTATTAACAATAAACGCACAATACGAAAAATTTAGAAAATTAGAGTAGTATAGATTGGATTAGATTACTTTTCATAATGGCTGAGTTTACCAGTCAAGAAATGGCTCAAATTCATTTTATATACGGTTTGGCAAATAGAAATGCGCTAGAGGCTAGACGTTTATATGCAGAACGTTTTCCTAATAGACGAGTACCATGTTCGAAAACATTTACAATATTGCACCTCACGTTAGAGGAAACAGGTAGCTTTGCAAAAAGCAAAATAGGCGGCCGACCACTTACAGTTAGAACCGTACAACTTGAGGAAGAGGTCTTAAACATGGTGGAAGAATCTCCAGGAACTAGTACGAGGAAAATCGGGAACGAGTTGAATGTGAGTTACAAAACAGTATGGAGTATCTTAAAGGACTATTTACTTTATCCTTATCACGTACAAAGAGTGCAAGCTTTGTTGCCTAGAGACTTTCCAGCTCAAGTTAATTTTTGTAACTGGTTTCAAGAAAATTCTTTAAGGGTTCCACATTTTTCGGCAAAAATACTATTTGCAGATGAAGCGAATTTTTCCAGACAATGCATCATAAACTTTCACAGCAACCATATTTGGGCGGAAGATAATCCTCATGCTATCATCGAAGGACATCACCACATACATTTTCTTTTAATATTTGGGCAGGGATTATTGGAGATTGCTTAGTTGGACCGTATTTTTTTCCAAATAGACTTACTGATGATGTCTATTACAACTTCCTTAGAGATGAATTGCCAGAATTGATGGAAACAGTGCCATTAAGAACGAGAACTTTAATGTGGTTCATGCATGACGGCGCTCCCCCTCACTTTGCAGTACGTGTTAGAAACTATTTAGATCAACAATATCCTGTTCGTTGGATAGGTAGAGGAGGACCTCACCCATGGCCACCCCGTTCGCCGGATCTGAATCCATTGGATTTTTACTTCTGGGGTCACCTTAAACAACTCGTTTATACTACTCCTATTGAAACTGAAGAAAACCTTCGACTGCGTATTATTGATGGTTTTAATACGATTGGCGCCAGTCCCGAAATTTTTCAACACGTAAGAGACAATTTAGCACGTCGTGTACATGGGTGTTTACTGGCTCATTGAGGACATTTTCAGCAATCTATTTGACTTTTGTTCATGTGAGTTCATTATTAAAAGTTTTTAAATCTATTAATAAAATGATTATTATTGCTTTACTAATTTTTTTTTAAGACTGAAAAAGAAGCGACATGCGAAAAACTTTTATACCACATTTTCGTCTTAAAATAAGGTGAGAATTCACCTTCTTAATTTTTTTAGAGAGGTTAGGAAACACCCTGTATAATAAAAAGAATCGCGAAAGGGACGAATTGAACGTTATGCCTTTTGTAGAGGCACTAGAAGTTCGTGCACAGTCATAGAAAAAGATTTCGGAGTAATAAAATCTTGTCTAAAAAATTATTAAATAAATATCATGAAACCCTATGAAGAAAATATTGTGCACCCTCTACGTACTAGAAATGCTGTGCGACGACTTATTTTTAGCAATCCTTTGTTTCATTCAATGGTTTCATAGCCTACTACCCTAATTTTCTAAACTTTTTGATTTGTGCGTTTATTGTTAATAATAACTATCAACTAAGGGCAAGGGCCTAGCGACACTTAAAGCACCGGTTCCCGTCAATTGTATGCGGATGACGCATTAATGTATGCGCAATCGTTTTATGCGGAAGCCGCTAGGCGTCAACTCCAGACGCACATTAATATACTGGAGCCATACTTTAAAACATGGAAAATAGCGGTAAATCCAAGTAAAACTGTTTGCGCAACCTTAACAAAGAAATTTACCAACAATAAGATTTTCATACCTTTGAAAATCAACGACACTCCTATTCCACCACAACGACGATTTAAATATTTAGGCTTAACCATAGACGAAAGACTATCCTTTAAACCGCATATTTCCGAAACCCTTAAAAAAGGCTTTGCAGCAATGCAGAGCCTTTACTCCATCATCTCCAAAAATTCCCATCTATCACAAACAAACAAAAGGCTCATTTACATGCAAATAATCAGACCTGTACTTACATACGCAGCTCCCGTGTGGTGCAATGCTTCCAACACCCAGCAACACCGATTGCTGAGGTTGGAAAATAAGATCCTGCGATGCGTGACGTCATCGAATAGATACGTCACGGTCGCGGACCTGCACGACATGGCAACAATAGACAACATAATAACGTACACACGAGACATATCAGACAAATTTTACACATAGAAACTACAGGCTTCACCACTGACTAGAAATATTACAGATAGACGCATCAACAATGACGGACATACAAAACATAAACCGCTATACTACAAATTACCTATATACAATATCCCACTGCCAGACGTACAACAATAACGATAAATGAACATAAACAAATAAACGAACGGACAAACAAATAAAATTCAACTCATACCGACATACAATAACATACAAACTCAAACAACGACAAATAAAGTGATGCACAAAAAGGCTGTAAAAGCGCGCTGAAATTCCGGCATTATTCGGTCTTTCGGCGTAGTTTCTGCAGCCCCAAAGTGCATCACTCGACACGAGAATCGGCGGTAAAACGGACTTAACAGACGTGACCGCCCTACAAACAAGACACGCTCCCAACTAAATGCCTCTCTCTGCCAAACAGAATGGTATTTTACTTGCATCTAAATTATTCGCTATGGGCGAATATAAGCATGGACTGTGATAGTTAATCTGACTGGGTTTTTTTCAATTTTTCCCAGCGTGCTTGCTTTGGTTTTCCATTTTTCTTTACTCTTTAATATGTGCTAACAGTTTGTGAGAACTGTTTTACGCCGAAAGGCAAAACCATCTTTTAATACCCCGCGAAGGCACTTGCCGGTACGGGAGTGATGAGATAATTATCTGATTTCTAACACTATAACCAAGGCCATTCCAACGGCCGCCGGGCTTATGGCCCGCTTCTTTGGTTTCAGTTTAGATATTAGTTATAGTGTAGAAATGTAATTTATAGGAAATAAAGAGCTTAAAAAGGAAGGGTTCCCGTCAGATCACCGAAGTTAAGCCGTGTCGAGCGCGGTTAGTACTTGGATGGGTGACCGCTTGGGAAACACCGCGTGCTCTTGTCTTAGGGAAGAGTGTAAAATGAATCGACATCAAAACCATCCTATTCACGCCGGACAGACCGGATGAGATCGGATATCTCGTAGGATGAAGATGCCGTTTCACACTCCCCAGTCGGTAGACCGCACGATTAAAAACCGTACGGTCGATGACCGGTTCAAGATGGCCTCTGATACGCCGACGACCGTAAAAATAGTAAATAAAAAAAAAATAAAACTATCAACTATTATATATTTTCGACAAGCCTAAAAATAGCCCAATCAAATATTAAAAAAATATACAGGGTGTCCCATTTAAAAAATCATATGTTTGCTTTAAATCTTAAAGAGTAAGACTCCCAGAAAATAAGCACGCCACTGAATTCTACTTTAAAAAAAAACTCTCTCAGAAACAGCTTTCAATTTTTCAATAGGTTCCGTTAAGGGGTAACCAAAATACAGGGGGTAGTCAAAATTCAAACATTCTCGAAAACGCCCTGTAGCCTAAAAACTAAGAAAGCTATGACATTTCTGTTTGCGGCATCCTTTGTTTCACGATAAAATGACGAAACAATGTAAAAACCGCAAATTTCTATGTTTACTGGTTACCGAGATATCCTGCAATTACATCAAAAAATGTACTATGGACAAGGGTAAAGACGTAGTCTTAGCCCGCACAGGTGGCATGAAACAGGGCGGATAAGGAGATAATGAAATTTTTGTCAATTAAGAAAAATAAAGACATAAAAAAAATCATAATAATAATAATATCTTAACGATAAATTGTTAATTAAATAGTAAACAAACCGAACCACTAATAAAAATAATAACTAACAAACATACAAAACTTTACAGTTTATTTTTTATTCAAGGGACGCAAACATCTAATCGAATTTTGGCGGATCTTAAATTTGACCGAAGGGTAAAATCCCATAAGCAGGGACGCGCCAAGTATTTTCGGCGCCGTTGTGCGAAATAATGATAGGCGCCTTTGGCCAATATTATAATATTCAGCTAAAATTACCACCCTTCTCTCATACTTGATCGTTGAAATTTTTGAAGAAAACTCTATGCTTTTTAGTACTAATGTCTATATTTATTTGTGACAAACAGAAAGTACACAAAAAATATTAATAGAATATGAAACAACAGTAACAAAACAAAAAATAAATTTGCGGGCAAATCCGATTTTGCCGTACGTGTAGTATGTGAAGTCTTTAAATATTAAGTGGTGTACGTTGGGTTGCCTATCATAAAGCCTGAAATCTTTAAGTTTTTTGTAATGGCAGGGTAAGTTTGCCGGACCTGGTTCTGGTTACAAATGCAACTTGAAAAGTAAAACAATTAATTTGATGGCAGCACAGTTTGCGAATAATCCACTATGACGTCCGGGGTTACGAGGGTAATTTAAAAAGTAGAACGGGTATTCGCTTTGCGCTTGCGAGTGATTGAAAATGCAAATTCATGTAGATAATAATATGAGCTATAGCCGCTCGAGCCTAAAGAGGAGACGATTATTTTTATCTTAGGTTATTTCTCACCAGATGTAAAGTTCTGAGTATTCATTAGTTATTGTTTTTATGGGTCATTTAGTTTAGTAATGATTCAGCTCAAGGGCGGTTTTAGCTTTTCAATATGGGGGAGGTAATTTCAAATCTTAATTTTTTTTTTAAAAAATGGTATCAATTACTTATGCATTTAGACAGGTAGATTTTTACATACAAAGAAAATAGCGCCGCAGGCAAAAATTTTTTGGGTGCCACGCCCTTTTTTTCAATGATGATGCTTAAAATTCGAAATTCATGGGGGGGGGTAATTACCCTGTTACCCCCCCCCCCCCGTTAAACCGCCCTTGAATTAGCTAATAAATTATCTAAATTATCGTTAAGATATTATCATTACGTGCGACTGTGTCTTTGTTTTTCGCGGTTTCTGGAATCAAATAGCACGCCTTCCAATAATTTGTAGATTGCTAAGAATAGACCTTTACCCGTATATTAGTGCATAGTCGCACCAATCCAAATCTGTCTGGCTTCAAAAAAATCTATCAAATATTTTGAAATTACACAGCCTCAAAATTTCGCATGGGACGTTTCTATTGTTGACTAGTATATCTGCTGTTTATTAAAAAAAAACCCGAATGTACAACTAGTATTTTAGAACCCAAGTGATACATTTTAATATAGTCGTAGAGAAGAATACATTCTGAAAATTATTAAATATTGTACCTACCTTAGCTAGACCTGCAGTTAAACATATTAAAATCACTACGCCAACAACAGCGGATCCGATTAATATCCACAGTGATATTTTATGTTGCTTCTCTATAATAAGTAAATTGGTTACTTGAGTAAATTTAGATCTAAAATAAAAAAATATTGTTTTACTTTAATTTACAACTCCCACGGCTTCAGCCCCTGTTGCCAACCCTTAAATCCGGCCCTTCTGCAAAACTCCCCATTATTTTGCATTGTTTTGTATTTAGCGGCTGGATTTATTTGACATATTAGATTTCTTTCCTCGTAAAAACTGTTAAAAAACGGATATTCTCTAGCTTCGTGGGTAGGAAGTTTAGTAGAATTTTAAATACTGTATGGAATCTAGCCAAAATATGTTGTTCTCTTTAGACTTACAGTTATTTCCAAAAGTCTGTTTATGCCTGTTAAGTTATAAGTAGGCGTGGCGTATACCTATCATACTCCGCAGTTGTTCCAAACTTAATTTGATGACATAAAAAAACATTAAACTCCTGACCATAGGCGTCGCTTCTACCAAATAATTAAAATGCGGATTGTTGTAAATTTTTAATATGATTTAATAGTATATTATATTACAGCTTATTCATCACATAGTTTATATCGATGAAAGGTTTGTTCCCGTGACTTCACCTGCAGGGAATATTTTTAAAATGGTCTTTCGGTAAAAAAAAATGCTCATTTTGCCAACAAAGGATAGGGGCAGGTACTATGTTAGTTGAAATATACAGTTACTAGTTAGAATTCACTATATATATTTTAAAAACAAATTGATCGCATCAGCAGAATCACAGTCAACGTTCTGTACCTAATATAGCAAGTTTTTAAGGTACGTGTTGAACGAACAAAATTAATTTAAAATTCATAAACAAGCAATTTTTCCATACATCGCTACTCATCTCGTTATTACCTGCTGAATATTATCAAGGACAACTGCGCTTAAACTTAGACATTGATTATTGAGTGATATTCTTTGCTGACAGAAGCAACACATTATGCACAAAGCCATCTTTAGTTCCGGCACGAAACGCGTTTTCCTCTTGAACACAATGTACCAAAAGTACAGTTTGAACAGTTTGAACTGTCTATACAACCATACTTAACCATTAAACATAACAGCATCATGAGTATCAAACCAAGTTTCGTCTAAAAAAATTATACTTTTATCGGATTCATGGTACTCCTTTATTTTGCGCAAATAGTCCTGTCGTAGTTTAATGATACGCGGGGATTCCATTATAAGCATTAGATTATCTAACTTTTTATGTTTAAAGCCACATTTTAACAAAACACCACGCAATGTTTCTAAAGATTGGTACTTATAATCAGGATAACCTCGCAATTTACCACGATCACTTCTAAAGTTGGAACTATATACTATATAATCCTTGTAAAAGTTATAAATAGTTCGCAGAATAACATCCCTTGCAGTATTGTCGGCCGTTTTGAATCTTTGATTTATTGGTTTCCGCTTTATGGAATGCCCGGTTACAGTCCCCAAATTAAATACGTTATAAATTCTTATAAAACTCAAGTGTGTTAATTCATTACAAGTACATTCTTGTACAAAGCACATTTTCAGTTTTTCCCGTATTCTCTTCTTTTAAACACGCGTACATATTTAAAATAATGCGTCGACATTGAACATGTAAATCTTTGTTTCTTAATTTCGGACTTATTTCGCTTTCGATGGCCGACTCTAACGCTGACTTATTAGATTCCTGCGATAATTCACCTTGCCTTCTGTTTCAAATTATTGCCAAAAAGCCATACTGATATAATAAAATATAGGTAAAGTAAGCGCCACAAATATAACATGATTGTTTACATTTCTGTCTTCTATAAAACCTCCAGGAAAAAATGCCACCTCTACGCGGCATGCATTGCGACTTAAAATGTGAGGTCTTGGCGAGTGCATTACTTAAAACTTAAAAGCCAGATGCGCCGGGTACGATTTCGTGCAGACATGAGCCCTCCCGCATCTATCTCTTTATAACGTAGTATAGATAAGAACAGAGTGAAGCCGCATCGGCGCTTCGCTACTAGCCATAAAAAAAATACTGGCAATAGGTCAAGTTTTACATGGTGATATCAATTTCTAACTGATTCAGCCAATGAGAAGCGAAAAATGGGCTTTGAAGGTCAATAGAATATTCGTAAGAGGAAATTAAATAGAACTTTCTTAACGCCCACGTCGCTTCCTTTGATACATTTTTTGCTGGAGTTTTAATACAGATATTTAAATGTAAACGATAATGTTATATTTTTAGTGTTTACTTTACCAAGTAAAAACTTACTTGTCTAAAAGCACACAGATATAGCAGAAAATGAGATATGTAAATTACAATAAATCGTTTTAACCAGTCACGCCGCTGTCCGACTCCCAATATTGCATACCTCAAACATCAACTGATTTTAAAGCTGATAAGGGATCACCCAACTGGCAGAATCTTTAACTATTTACTGTCCTTGTCTACAGCATATAAATCTGTATTTATATGCTGCTCTATTAATTTTCCCACTCGGAAAAAATAGTTCGCACTTTAAATTGCGTCTGGGTCTGGACGCTCTATCGCCAGTTCTACAAAGTTTTCGTAAATATAGGAGGAACATAAGGGTTTATTAATGATGTATTTTTTTGTTTAAGAGCATTCCCTTTTAGATTCATTTAAATTATTTTTGCATAAATAATATTTCTGAAGTACTATAAAAATTATTATAATATTCATGAAGGGCTTGTTCCATCTTTCTTTGACATTGAAAATTTCTTGGTTCAAAGTACATTTGCAAACTAGCTTTCAAAGAGAGTTACTGACTATCGATTAAATACTGATATAAAAGAACACATCTAATAATAAAACTTAAAGAATTTTTAAAAAGAGATCTAACAATTCCGATTATGATGCCGATCCCTTTGAAGCCAGGTCGAAGCTTTTTTATGTCATCAAACTGACTTTGGAAAAAGTATACCAGAAATGGCATGAGTGCATTGTATAAACAAATATTTTAAGCTGTACTTTTGTTTGCTTATTGAAACGGGCCGAGAATGACAACGGATATGCCATGGCAAAATATATCATTAGGTATGTAAAAGTACCTCTAACAAGAAAGCAGTAACGTAGACGGAGGCCGATCAGAAAAGATTCAAAAGCTGGCAACAACAAATGTACAAACGAAAAAGCTGGACTCATTTCTTTAACCTCACAATAAACCAATAATGTTAGCATTGATTACTTTAAAATTACGTATGAATTAAAAATCTGAGAGGATCTGATGTCTCCAGACTTCAGACTATATGTTAGAAAATCAGTTTTTGTTTTGTTATGACCCAAGATCTCACCTTATAGTTACCATATTTTACTTTTATGTTGTGCACCTTCATATAGAATAAAAAAACAATTTTTGTAAATTTTCTTTACTCTTGGTACATCATTGGTTTCGTAGAATAAATCATCAAATAATTGCTGAAGAAATACAGATATTAAACACATCTATGGATCGTGTTAATTTGCAGGTGAAAGGTGGATATATTATATATACTTACCTATTTCCGCTTTGCGTAAAATTTTCAGCAGACAAGCTAGCATCCCATGTAATAAGAATTGACTGTTGTGGCTTCAACATGTCTAAAAATAAAATACAAAAAACTATTGCCAAATTTTATAATATTAACAAGTATTTCTTACATTAAAATCAAATATTTTTATTGTTATATTTATTATTTTATATATTATTTGGCAAGAACACCGTATGACATCGGTGCCCACAGGTGGTTGATAAAAAAGTAAATTTAACCATACTAAGAGTAAGCTATTTAAAACTATCCATGAGCAGATACGAGTTTGCAACTACAGTCAATCAGTCAAAAATAAGATATTGATGAATGTAGGTATGTTAAATCTTCTTACTAAGTCTTTGTCTCTGATCTTTTTCAAGCATATTTAAATGTACCATTTAAAATTATTTTCAACTAAACTGTTAGCTCTATAGAAGTACTAATTTTACATAGAAATCAATAATTGTACAAGACATTGGAAATAAAAGCCAAAATGCCGAATTTTAAATTTTGTGACGGTTGTTTTGTTATCTATACTCCAACTCCGAAATTGCTGTCAGTGACTCATCATTAGCATTTAGAGCTCCGGGTTGTGCGACGTGAGGGGAATGAATTCCAGTGGCGTGTGCATTTGAAAAAATTACGATGAAATTTCGTCATATAATTTTGAATAAATTAAATTTATTCCAATAACCCTTGAAACCTGAACCTATAAGACGACGACCTTTTCCACTAGGCTTTATTAGTCGTTGCAAAAATGAAACTTTTAATATTTAGACCTTGTCATATCATCTTAATTGTGCGCCCTTCATTAAGCCATGCTTTGTCGATGTACTGCAATTTTTTCCGATTTTCCGAAAACTACCGTAACTGTTCCAAATGTTTTCTCCACCATATGTCAACAAAATGGCGGGCTCTGCAATATAATTACAAACTTTCACACCTCTAGACCACTGTGCGTTGAGGTCGCGAACCAATGTGCCACCCAATGTCAAGTTCAATAAAACAAGAGTCAGCAATTTTGGTATATAAATACTCGATGAACATTGGGTAGACACGGTACCTTCGTCTCAACGACTGGTCACCTTCCATGAGATCAGGAGCGCCCATATGTCTTATAGACTCCAGACCACTCTCCTGATCTTTCTTCAATTACCCCCCAGGAGCGCCCAAGTGTCTTACAGACTCCAGGCCTCTCTCCTGGGCCCCTGAGCTATTCTCGTCCCCCTGCAGGCGGAGCCACGTAAAGCCCCTCAGGCACATCTCTTGAGAGCCCCCATCGACAGTGGGGGTGTGCCACGGAGACATGCTGGGTTTCTTCCAGGCTACCTGGTAAATAATTGGCGAATATAAGTAAAAGTCTATATTGTTTTCTAGCCGGATCGTTTTCATTCACGCCCCGTTAGGGAAACAACCTCCAGTTGTGACATGGTGGAGGCGCCATTTATTATTATATATATATATATATTATTATAGACTAGAAAATATTGGGGAGTGCAGCAAATGAAAGAATACTCTTTAAAGTTATTCCAAGCTTTCGGAAATCATTTATTTCATTTCCATCCTTAGGGAAAAACTTTCTTGAGATTGTTCATAAAGATGTTCATATAAAATAAGAGACATGTGAGAAGAAAATGTGTTGAAAATCAAAGTCAATTGCAATTAAAGTCAACGTCTGGAGATACTATTAAAACCATTGTATATGGACGAAGAAACACACAATTTAAAATAAAATCGAAATTAACTGGTTACATTTTGAAATACTGTTATATAATTCAAAGTCTATGGAAATATTACGCGGGAAACCATGTCCTGCGTGTAACTATTTGTACGTGTATTGCCGAAAGCTTGGAATAACTTTAAAGAATATTCTTTCATTTGCTGCACTCTCCAATATTCGCTAGTCTATTTCTCAACTAGTCAGAAACGACTACCCCCTCGATATATTAATTTATATATATTATTATTATATTGTTATTTTTATTGTGGATAGTTCATTTAGGAAAAAAATCCATGAATTTTGCGACAAATGGTGTATTTTGTGACGTCACCCAGGATTATTTTTTCTGTCCTCTTGTCTGGGCTACCTAACTATTTTCTTTTTCGCCATTTTCTTGGGGAAGGCCTTTCAAAACCCTGAACACAGTGCGCGAAGAAAGTTTCGTTAAAGTGACACATATTTCTGCAGCATCCAATGAGTCATCATCATCATCATCAACCAGCCCTTAGAGCGTCCACTGCTGGACATAGGCCTCCCTCATGACTTGCCACCTGACTCTATTTTGGCCTGCCTGGATCCAGTTGTTTGCAATTCTTTTCAGGTCATCGGTCCATCGTGTAAGTGGTCTTCCTCTATTTCGCTTATCGGTGCGTGGTCTCCATTCCAACAACCTCTTTGTCCATCTGTCGCCGCTCATTCTGGCTACATGTCCCGCCCAATTCCATTTTAACGTGGTTATTCGTTCGACGATGTCTTTTACGCCGGTTTTTCTCCGCAGGTCTGGTTGGTAACGTGGTCTCTCAAACTCAATCCGGTCATTGACCTTTCCATTTTGCGTTGTGCAACTCTTAGTTTTTTCGCGGATGCTATCGTTAAGGTGAGTGTTTCCGCACCGTAGGTGAGCACTGGTAGAACGCATTGATCGAAAACTTTTCTTTTTTGACAGATGGGTAGGTCACTGTTAAAGACGTATTTTAACTTTCCGTAGGCTGCCCATCCGAGGCTGATCCTTCTGTGCAACTCACATGTCTGATTATCTCTAGATATTCTAATCTCATGGCCCAGGTACGTGTATTTTTCGACCCACTTGATTTCAGTGTTATCGATGTTTATACCTGCGCTCATGACAAGATTTGTCATAATCTTTGTTTTGGAAAGGTTCATTTTCAGGCCGACCCCGGAGCATGCCTCTTCTAGTTCATGGAGCATTTGTCTCGCCTCTCCTAAGTCGTCAGTTGTTAGGACGATATCGTCCGCGAAACGAAGGTGGCTAAGTTTTTGTCCGTCTATTTTTATTCCTTTAGTATCCCAATCAAGCTTTTTGAAGGCATGTTCTAGAACGGTGATGAATAATTTAGGAGACATGGTGTTTCCTTGCCTCACACCTCTTCCGATTTTAATACGGTTGCTGGCTTCATGTAGTCTAACTGACATAGTAGCGTTCTTGTATATATTATAGATAAGTTTTGAATATCTGTAATCTATTCGGCATTCTCTCAGAGCGTCTAGTTCAATGAGTATTGTACCTTTATACCTGTATTGCGCTGGCGGCTGACGCTGCTCTTATCATGTTGCGATCACGCGGTGTCCGTTGTTCAAGACAAGGTTGCCGGTTGTCGCGTTAATAGCAGAGAACGTTTAGAGTTGAAATAAAATATTCGCTTTTAGGGACTTCCCCGCTGTTTTCTATTAATTTGTTATATTTACTATTTATGTTCTATACGTCGTACGTAGTAAATAGTGTTGTGTCGACTGTCTATAACAATGTCGCTGATTTAAGTAACTAAGCAAGTACAACAGTTTTTTTTTTCTTAAATAAAATATATAATGAGTTTAATAAAAAGATTAACAATGCGAAATAAAAGTAGCCCAGTGTGAAATTTTTTTACAGTCATCGATAAGACAAATGCACAGTGCAAATTCGCAAATTGCAAATGTCTCATGAATGTTCGATAACAATCTTAGAAAAAACACCATTATTACGTAATTAGGTATACTGTATTTGGTTACTTATTATAAATTTTGAGAAAATAAAGTTTCTATACTTTCTAGTTCTCGTTGTTCATTCCACTTAGTTTATTAATATGTTTATTTCAAATAAACTACTGGAACTTTGAAACGCATAAAGAAAATTTTTAGTCTATATTTTAAACTAAATATCTCGGAAAATATTAAGGATATTTGAACGCGGTTTGAAGCATATTGAAGCTCATTGTTTGGTCTTAGGGTATATTGATTAGTTTTGGTTTGTATACATTTCGATTTCACAATACAGGGTGGTAAATGAAACAGTGCTAATTTAACAAAATTTCACGGAGGCCCCATTTCGTTCCAAAGATATTTTTGCTTTATTTCTCGGTTTTAAAAGAATCACTGGTTCAGTTAAAAAAAACAACTTTCTGGGTTTTTGAATAAATGTCGTACTTTTACAATAATTAGAGTTTAAGAGAAAAACGACACTTTCGGATTTCATCACCCTGCATCTGTCTGGCAATTACTCGGAAAAAAGGTTTTTAACTTATTGTTAGTTCCAAATTATTGGCTTTTTTTCGCGGTTTAAAAAGATTTTATACAGGGTGAGAAAAAAGTATACTTTCAATACCCTAATAATATAAATGTTTTTATTTTCCCAGTAACAGCTTCTTCTCCGTTTAATTTGGTGGCACAAGAGATAGAATTATGTTTCTCAAAATTCAATGCAAGTGTTTACAACTATGGATTAAAATGCCACGACGGTTTTTTAATTTTTTATTTCAGTAGCTTATTTGCAACAAAAAACATTTTTAATTCAAAGTTAATGTTTTTATGATACAAACTAAAACTTGTAAATTAATTTAAGTAATCAAAAATAAACAACGCTATATGCTATATAAAAGTTAACAATATTAAGCTCAATATTTTGTAGGGGGGCCTAACTTGTATTACATCTGCGCACCGGCGAGGCATACTATCTACTAAACTACGAATAAACTCTTGAGAAATATTTTCCCATTCCTCAATAATGGCTTGAGTTAACTCGTCAAAAGTTTGTGGGCTGTTGTTCCGAGATATCACCAATAATTTTAAACGACACCAAACGTGCTCTATTATGTTAAGGTCAGGAGATTTTGCTGGCCAATCCATTCGATTAATGTTATTGGCCCGCAAAACCTCTGTTACAATATGAGCTCTGTGAGGTCTAGCATTGTCATCAATATATAAAAAATTCTGACCGTAATTTGTCGCAAACGGGACTATAGTTATTGGAAGGATAATGTCATTCCGGTAGATTTCAGCATTTACAGTTCGGCGGGCAATATACAATTCGGTTTTCCCGTTGTACATGACACCTACCCAAACTGTGATGCCTCCACCGCCAAAGGCTTCCTGTGGAGCCATATTATCCTCTTCATACCGCTGGTTCGGCTCTCGCCACACTAGAATCCTTCCATCAGAGTGAATGAGATTAAACCTAGTCTCATCAGAAAACATACAGTGCATCCAATCTTCATGAACCCAGTGACCATACCGCTGTACCCACGCAAGCCGGGCAGCTCTATGAGATTGCAATAACCTAGTACATTTGGCCCTTCTCCTAGCTCTACAATAATTAACAATTTTATTAGCAATACTTACTTAAACTCACCAACACTAGGTAATTCACTTTTTTTGGGATCCGAAACCTAGCGTACCTTAACTTATTTTTGTTTTAAGGATTTTTTTTATCGCTCGGTCACAAACTCGAATAGCCGTTTGTGGTCTAAAATTATCATTTAAGAGTCTAGAACATTTCGTTCGATTTTGCCTGGCAAACCGTAATAAAACCCTTTCTGATCGAATATCAATTTTTCGATTGCCTCCACCGTACTGGAAATAGTGGTTGCCAGTGGTTTGTAATCTGGTTTTAAGCCCGGAGAAGTTATTATTTTATAAACATTTGATTCACCACACCCTTATAAAATTAGTAACTTACCTGTCATCACAACTTAAATGTCAATAAACAAATTTATCAAGGCAATCTTGATTGCATTAATTGAGGTTAAAATATCTCTTGTGCCACCAAATTAAACCGAGAAGAAGCTGTTACTGGGAAAATAAAAACATTATTATTATTAGGGTTATAAAAGTATACTTTTTTCTCACCCTGTATAAAATCTATTTAAAACTCGAAAAAAAGCCAAGAATTTGGAACTAATAATAAGTTAAAAACCTTTTTTCCGAGCAATTGCCAGACAGATGCAGGGTGATGAAATCCGAAAGTGTCGTTTTTCGCTTAAACTCTAATTATTGTAAAAGTGCGACATTTATTCAAAAATCCAGAAAGTCGTTTTTTTCAATTGAACCAGTGATTCTTTTAAAACCTAGAAATAAAGCAAAAATATCTTTGGAACGAAATGGGGCCTCCGTGAAATTTTGTTAAATTAGCACTGTTTCATTTACCACCCTGTATTGTGAAATCGAAATGTATACAAACCAAAACTAATCAATATACCCTAAGACCAAACAATGAGCTTCAATATGCTTCGAACCGCGTTCAAATATCCTTAATATTTTCCGAGATATTTAGTTTAAAATATAGACTAACCATTTTCTTTATGCGTTTCAAAGTTCCAGCAGTTTAGTTACAATATAATAAACATGTTAATATGTTATTTTTCAATAAACCTATTCATAAATTCCCCAGGAGACGTGCTTGTTAGGGGCTTTTTAATTATGGTACAACCTAATGTACTTAATAGTTTTATTGTTACAAGGATGCTTTTTTTTTGTATGTTCTTTTTATTAATATTTCTATTGTGTGCTAATGTGTACTAATACTATGAACTTTATCAAAACAGTTTTTATTTTATATTTATTTATTATTTTTGCTATAAAAAGTAATAAATATGTTTCTATTTTTGTGTTTTTCTAAAAAATAATGAACATCGACAACACCGCGCGGGTCAAGCCACGGGTTCTCGTTTATGTACCGAGAATTGAGAATATATTCTCTGTCGCAAACGTCGCAGCAGACGACGTAAAAGATCCGACTCGCAGAATAGATAAGAGGTTATCCGACTGGACTGCTGCAACAGAACAGCATAGCTGGAACGGCCACTCTTCTATATGCTCCCGAGAAATTAGGAGGTACCAAAGAAACTTGCGTAGCTATAAGTTTCTTTGGAGATACCTACCGGACACTCTGTATATTGTTAAACGGAGCACCACTTAAAACTCGACGAGCTGCCATTCCACAAAATAAATGGATACATAAATACGTTAAGTTATTGTGGAACAACTATGGAAAAGGAGGAAGCTTCAATTTCTTTTTGCACAAATAAATTCCTATAACTAAAGGGTGTTCCAATAAGAACGATATGATTTCAAAATGAAATAAAATTAAAATTATTTCAGATACAATAAAACTTTTTAAATTATCTTAAAGTATAGTTGATAACATTTATGTTTTGAATAACACATCGTTTAAATGTCCTCCGCGACTTCGTGTATACACGAGCGAATTGGACGAACCCAATTTTCGATGACTTTATGCAATAAATCGGGCGTGATCTGACGAATGCAGGGTTCAATGTTCAACCTTAATGCATCAAGTGTTTGTGGTCTGTTTGCATAAACCTTAGATTTCAAATAGCCCCAAAAGAAGTAATCTAAAGGAGTTAAATCACAGCTTCTTGGAGGCCACTGAACAGTAGCATTCCTTGAAATTATCCTTTCGTCAAACTTTTCTTGCAGTATATCGATAGTTTCGTGAGCAGTGTGACATGTGGCACCGTCTTGCTGGAACCACATATTCTCCAAATCAAGTGCATCTATATTTGGCCACAAAAAATTTCTTAACATCTGTCGATATCGTTCACCATTCACTGTAACTGCATCTCCTGCCTCATTTTGGAAAAAAAATGGTCCGATGATGCCACCATACCATAAACCACACCATACAGTTACCTTTAGCGGATACAAAGGCTTCTCATGAATCTGTTGTGGATTGTTTTCACACCAAAAACGGCAATTTTGCTTGTTAACGTATCCACTTAACCAAAAATGAGCTTCATCTGAAAAGATAACTTTTTGGCAAAATTAGGATCCCTTTCAAGTTGTTCTAAACTCCAAGCAGCAAATTCTCTGCGCCGACGATGGTCCAGTGGCTTAAGTTCTTGGGTCAAAACAATCTTATACGGGTGTAAATTCAAGTCTTCTTTCAAAATACGTCAAGTTGTCGTTTTTTTAATCCTTAACTCTTGAGCACGACGAGGAATTGATAAATTTGGATACACTGCAACACTAGCTCTTACAGCAGCAATATAATCAACAGTTCTTGCGCTTCGATGTCTTCTTGGTGTTTTTGCATCGTGAAGAGTAAAATTATTTTCAAATTTCTCAACGATGCGACGAATGGCAAGCAAAGAAGGACGATTATTTACACCAAAGTTTTCGCGAAGTGCGCGATAAGTGTTCACAAAAGATCGTCTATTTTCATAAAATTTTTGGATAATAACCAAACGTTCTTGAAGCGCGTATTCAGCAATATCGTTTCAAAATCATATCGTTCTTATTGGAAAACCCTTTATATAGCTATCACTATTCATTTTGCATAAGAACTTTTCCGAAACTTTTTTTTAGATGGCCACGCCATTTTTATACAATGTGCCATCACTTAAGGAAACAAACGCAATATTATGTAGTCATTAATTGACCGATTTCAGACTTTTGGAACCCCTGTGGATCACATAAATTATCCTATAATATTTACCTTCAAAATGTTTTAAATTTATCTTCATTTCCATGGTAACCTCGGCGTAGTTTTCGGTTTTATCAAAAGGTCCGACTAAGCACTTTACTTGGACACACTGGACGTTTCCCATGGTACAATTTATATAAACAATATTTGATGGATCTAATATAGGATAGGTTTTATTTTTGCGAATATTAACTTCATTCAAGTCAATTACATTATCTGCTCTTCTTAATCTCTTTACAGTAGAAATTCCTGAAAATATATTTTGAATTCTACACAGTTTATTTCAATAAAATGTTCGTATATATTTTATTCAAATTTTTTGATTATTATTATTAACTGTAGGAAAGAATTTTTAATTTATACTCTAATGGCAAGTAATTGCCAATTTGGACAATATGTTTGTGGTACAGAAAACTAAAACTGCATAATGGAAACCTTATCTAATCGAAAATTTAAAAACTCGATGGGAGCCACTTTACCTTAGTGATTGATAGCGATTAATTACAAAAAGGAAATAGATTGGAAAACACGTTATAACAAATATCTCTAAAATTATCGAGCCTTTCTGCGTAGAAAATAAATTTTCTGCAAGTTTTGATATGCAACTTTTTCAGCAACGTTTGGAGTTATTTCAAAATAATAAAACTTTTGGAAATTCCAGTACCTATAAAGTAAAGATTGCCAAAAATCTTTGTGCTTTTAAAATTTCCATACAAAGAGTCTGTATTACAATGGAATAATTGGTGCTTAATGACATATAATTACATAATGCTTTATATTTTTAGCCAAAACATTCAAAAATGGACCTGGTTTGTGATATGGCAGAATACTCTAATTAATTTATTTTCGTACTTTAGGGGTCGACCTGCTTGCGTGAATTAGGAAAGCATATAATTCACATTTCCTGACTACATGAATATATGAAGAGTAGAAATTCCAAACGTTCTAAGTGTCTTTGGCTATTTTCTTTAGGAGAGCAATAAAACTGTGTAACTCAAACGTTAACTCAAAAGCTTTATTAAAATTGGTATAGGTGTATTTTCATTTCTAACTACTGTAATTAAAAACTAAAAACAAACCCCTTATATGCAAAAAAAATAGTATTTATCCCTAGAATACTATCGTTATTAGAAGCTCGCTTAATATACGTAAAATTTACATATAATAAAAAATACACAACAGTATTTAATAGTATTTAATAACAATACTTTTGATTACAAAAAGTTGAAACCAAAATACAAAACTAATCAAACAACAAGTGAAACTAGCAGTTACAAAATGAATTGACAGAATCGCTACTTGATGGAGATCAAAGTGATGGAAATTAAAGTTACAAAATTGTTTTAGGAACAACTAGGGCAAATTTTAACTTGCATGATGCTCGCCACATATTGGTTTTTTGCATTTTGAACAGTATGTTGTAGTCATTCTCTTCTTAGCGGTAGGACATTTATGACAGTATTTTCTAGGACCTTTTTTTATTTTTTATGTCTTCTCCTTGATCTTCTTCTATCTCACTTTTTTTTCCCAGGGCATCCTCAATAATTTTTTTTTTACTCATTACTCATGTTAGTTACCGTTTGCAATCAACTAGTCTGATGTGCATCTGTTAGTTTTTTATATAGCTCTAGCATATACATTTGTCTAGCGATTGGCTTTCCTCCTCGTGTGATAACATTGTGTAAGTAAATCACATAAGAGTTTATGCAGGCCATATTTACCAAATTATAAAAATGCACATAGGTCACATTTTTGTTTTTCGATTTGCACACATGTTTCGACACATCTGGTCAGAAGTGTCTACTGCTCCTTTAGTTGCATTATAGGTGTGAATGATTTCTGCTTTTTCTGTTTCTTCAATAGTAGTTCCAGATGATGTGTGTATTGTAAATGAAAGTGTTACTATTTTATTTGTGTTAGGTTTGTAGGAAACCAATGTGCTATTAGAACTGTAGGCAAACAATGATGTTCCTATTTGCCGTTTTTTATCATTTTCGACCAATGCTGGTGGGAGGTGAGGCTTATTTTTCCGAATTGTTCCAATAATTGTCATGGTATAAGGCATAGAAATCAGTTTGTCGGCTAAAGGTACGTTAGTGAACCAATTGTCCATTGTAACGTTCCGGTTTGTGCCATTAATCGGGGCAGTTAAAAGTTCTACAAAATAATCCGCTAAGGGACGCCCATTAGTCTGCGTAGATTTTCCAACATACGCATTTATAAGATATTTTGTGAAAACGTCACATTATAAAATCTTCTTTCTGCCCTAGTTTCCTTGCCATCAAACCTTAGACTAGCAGTTAAAAAGTCAAACCTTGATTTACTCATAGTTGCTCTGTATCGTGTTCCACAATAGGAAGTATCAAACATCATTTTTGATAACAAATGGGTCTCCTTCATAACTGCAGCAAGTATATAAATTCCGAAGAGAGCTTTCAATTCAATTAAATTCGTTTTAAGAAAAGCTTGTGTTGATAATTTGTAATTTTTATTCGCTCTATGCCATTTCTTGATTGGTGCATATTACTATTCTATTTATCATATCGTCTGGTAAAAACAATTGAAATATACGTAGCAGATCTAAAATTTACCTTACTTCAGGGACAGGATTCGGCTTTATGTGAATAATATTTTTGCCAGAAAATTTTCCCTGTATTTTGGCTTGAGAACTCCATTTATACTCATTTTTTCCTTCCAAAGTTTAAAACTCAGGTATCAAAATATGTTCTTGAGTTTCCGGAGGAGTTTCTTTGCGATGCTAAAAATGAATATATAGGTAGGTAAAGTGTTTCAATTTTGCAGGTCTGCATATCTTACTACTACTTCCTGAGGATGTGATGTAGTTGCATCATAAGAAGCTTGTCTTGGCTTCTTTTTAGGTATTGGACATTCTGCAGGTATTCTAGGTGTTTCTTTGAGATTCTAAAAATAGTAATAGGTAGGTAAAGTGCTGTATATTTTTTACATTATAAAACTTACTACTATTTCCTGAGAGTGTGATGAAGATTCAACTGAATTTTCAGAAACAATAGATGCCATTCTTGTGTCCTTTTTTAGTGATGGAGATTTACTGAACTTTTTCGGATTCCATACTTTCCTTAAACATATTTCTAAGGCTTCTTCTGGATCGTCTTCTTCGGGCAAAAGTCTGGGTCGCATAAACTATCGTCAGATTCACTATCTGTAAAGTTTTTTTCCGTCTCAACATTATCTTCCACTTCACTATCACCACTTTCATATAATAGTTGTTCAAGTTCGACATCTGTTAATCCTTCTCTACTCATTTTTACACCATAAAATTCCCGCACAATACTATCGATACGTAAGATTTACGTATTACGTATTAAAATTTATCTCTTAATACTATCGACGCGTAAAATCGACGTCCAGGGATTTAAATTAGGGTACGATATGAACACTTCCACTTATAAAATTTTACTAATCTGTGCAGAACGTCTACAAGGTATCTTGAGGAGAGCACTGCTAGTGGCTGGAGTGGGGATTTAAAATGGTGGGTTTGCTGCAGAGGAGTTTTTGAATAAGTACGTAATTTTTACGTATGATAGTATTCTAGGTTTAAGAAACGTTCTATGTACCGTGGTACTTAGAACTTTTTTAAAGGAAACTATATTGATACATAGAACATGTGCACCTAAACTAACCTAAATAATTATTTTTAATAAACAAAATTAACATATTATTTTAATTACTTAGAATATCTTGATAACAGCTTATAGCAGTGTCTGGCAAAAAATCCAACATGGCTGACAAATCCTTTTTCTTGTCCTCCGACAGGACTGGCTTTTGAATCAATGGCATACAAACTTTTGCAATATCTTCGGATTTAGCCCCTATTTTTAGTACATTGGCACGTTTCCACAACTCAATGTCACTGAATGTGGCCTTATACTGAATAATACCTGGATGATCTTTGAAAACTTTTATCATATTTAGACTTTGATATTGGAAAATTTACTTTTAGAACAGTCAGGCATTTTTTAAGTCCAAAAAGTTTGAATGTTCCATGTTAACTACGCAGAGCGGTTCCCCCGTAACTTTAGCTAAAGCAACAACTTTATGTAAATCCATTGGGTTGAAACATTTGGATACACTTTTCCTCTTTTCAATAATCGCGAAGCTATGTGAGCTTGTTAGAAATTTTTTAACAATCTCTTCAAAATGTCCAATTTGTACCAAAAACATCATTACAAAAATAAGGGTGCGGTTCTTATTTTGGCCTGCACAATTATCTGACCATATAACAACTTGTTTTTATCAAAAATGTCATAATATGAATTCACTAGACGTAAAATGCAGGATCCAACTTCATTGCTTCTACGACATGATTTTGTTTGATCCCACATTCACATAAAAGCTTTATTTAGGTGAGATACATGAATGCCTAGATTATTACAGCTTAGTTGCCTACTATAATACATATTGCTGTAAGTTAAATTTGGTACTATCAGTAAAACTTGCTGAAGATCTACAGACATCATACAAAAATCACAATTGGGAAAACGTGCGTCATAAGAATCCTTGTTCACGCACTGAAGGGCCTTACTAGGGGAGAACGGGGGAATGGCGTTCACGGGGGAATGACGTTCACCCCAATATCTAGAAATCCATTTTAAATAATGCCGCCAAATACATGGTGCCTCCTAGCGTGAAACATTTAAGTTGGTATTAACATGATTCGGCAGACTTCAGTTGCATTGCAAACGTCAGAGAAGCATTTTGTGTTTTTCCTGACTTGGCATGTAATAAAGCACGTGTGATTTTTAAGGTTTTAAATCGATCTGGTCAAATAACTTTCCGACGATTTATTTTTCTGTGAAGGTACGTACTATCCACTATATTGCTATGTGTATAGTTTGCTCTATTTTTTTTCGTTTTGTTTTTAGGTTGTTTTTATATTTATTTAAATGTGTCGGGGTAATCGCGTTCACTTGACCGTCATTACCCCTTATGGGGATAGTTACCCAATTATTTTATTTAACTGGTTATTTTATTTTCAGATGCCAAGAAATTATAAACGGAAAACTGAGAAAGCTAGTTGGACTGCGGATGATTTGTCAAATGCAATTGATGAGGTGAGGAATGGAATAGGTCAAAGACAAGCTGCAAGAAATCACCACATTCCGTTTGCTACGTTCCAACAAAGGTACAAAACTCTAGGAGTGGGTGCTCCAAGTATGGGAAGAAAACCTGTGTTCACAAAAGAACAAGAGACTGAAATTAGTACTAACGTCAAAGCACTAGCTAATATGTATTATGGAATTACTCCAATGCAGTTGCGTAAGTTGGTGTTTGAGTATGCTGAGAGACTACACATAGAAAACTCGTTTAACATGGAAAAACGTATGGCAGGCATAGACTGGTTGGGAGGATTTCTTAAAAGAAATCCATCGCTTTCAGTTAGAAAACCGGAGGCAACCAGCCTGAATAGAGTAAGAGGATTCAATAAGACTGAAGTAAATTTGTTTTTTACTAATCTTGAGAGAGTTATGTCGAAATACCAGTTTCCCCCCCACAAAATATATAATATGGATGAAAGTGGCTTTACGACTGTACATGAAACCGGCAAAATTATAGGAATAAAAGGACAGAAAAGATTGGGTTCCATAACATCCGGAGAAAGGGGAAAAACCACTACCGTAATTTGTTGTATGAGCGCAGCTGGAAGTTACGTGCCTCCAATGTTTATTTACGCTCGGCAGCGAATGGTTCCAACACTGCAGGTTAATGGACCTCCAGGTGCAATATACAATTGCTCTGTAAATGGTTGGACGAACGAGAATCTTTTCACGATATGGCTCAAGCATTTCAATAATTATGCAACCCCAACAAAAGATGAACCCGCCCTACTTATTCTAGACAATCACGGAAGCCATATTACACTTGATGCTTACAATTTTTGCCGTGATAATAACATAACAATGCTTTCTTTGCCCCCTCATTCTTCTCACAGGCTACAGCCATTAGATGTTGTATTTTTTGGCCCACTTAAACGGGCCTATAATCGAGAATGTGACTTGCACATGAAAAGCAAACCCGGTGAACCCATTACGGTATATAAAATTGCTGAGTTATTCAATAAAGCATATTCAACTATAGCGACAATTTCAAAAGGGACGTCTGGATTTTCATCTACCGGCATCTTTCCTATAAACCCAAATGTATTTTCCGACGAAGATTTTCCACTTGAATCTGAAGCCGATGTTGAAGCAGTACAAGATATAGAAGTTAATCTCCTTGAGCCTACGAATCAAAATGAACCATCGTCAGATGAGGAAGACCCTACACTTAAAGCTCAACAACCACTTGAGCCTCAATATCAGCCAGACCAGCCAGTTTCCTTCCATGACCTTTCACCTCTCCCTGGGCCAAGCAAAATTTCAAAACTTACAAAGAGGAAACAACATTCTGTTATAATAACAGCGACCCCTGAAAAGATTGTCCTGGAAGAAAAAGAGGAAAAAAGGATTCTACGTCAACAAAGGTTAAAAATTAATAAAGGTGTAAAAAGAAATGTATATGACATAGAATCAGCGGTAGCCAGTAGTTCTAAAAGAGGTAAGCCGGATGACAGTTCTTCCTCAGATTCTGAAGTTGGGGTTGATAAGGTTTGCCAGGATTCGTCTGACGATGACGTAATGCAGTTTGGTGAAGATGAAGAAGTTGGTGATGGCGAAAGAAAATTGAGCATTGATTCGGACGCGCCAATACAACCAAACGATTTTGTTCTTGTAATGCTTTGTAATGAAAAGTCAAAAAAAAAGTTCGCTGCACAAGTGACAGAATTACGAAAACAAGACCTAGTGGTAAAGTATATGCGGCAATACCGAGGTCAGCAAAATGTTTTTATTTTTCCGGATGTTGACGATGTCAGCTGTGTCACAAAACATGAAGTTATTGGGAAACTAAGCCACCCCGAAACGTTGAGATATGGAAAAATCAAATTTAACTAGACGATTTTTTAGATATAAGTTGTGTTTTTGTACGTTTAATAAAAATATTTTCTAATTAAAACCTGTGTTTCCTCAGATTTAACTATGACCTCCATTACCCCTATGCGTGACCGTCATTACCCACAATACGGGGTAATTACGATCAATGTAGTCATGTAAATATTTTGTATTTTTCTCAAGCAATTTGCATTTTTAAAAGTCTTGAGGACGTTTATGTTGAAGGTTACTTATATATAGATAGTTAGAAGCTAAAATAGATAAGATAAATCGCAAACGACAAAAATTATGAATTAAATTCAAAAATTGAACGTCATTCCCCCGTTCTCCCCTATACTTGGCATGATGAATGGCTTGTTCTTGTTTAGCAGTTGTCTGTATTTGATCCACTTGAAGATGATTCTACATGCAAGCATATCACAGGCTCTACAAGTATCGGTCCTGGGACGGTGAAATGGTACATGTAGAAAACATTTTAAGAACACTTTTCAATAACATTTGTTGGTAATTTTTCTCTCTGGGTGTTTGTCGGTGAAAGATCTGTAACTGAAATATACTTTGTTAGTTTTAGCGCGACCGTAGTGACTTTCATCGCACGGAAAAGAGTTAATATGCTGTTTAACTTGTTCCCAATCTTCGTTAGTATACTTTTGGCGAGGTGCATTTCCCATTCGTATATCTGTGTGAGTGATAAGACTCTCTTGATACCTATTTTGCAACGTTTGTAAGCGCCTGTGCGACACTGCAAAAATATTCTGAATAGGTTTTTGCAAACTTGGAAGGAAGCACCTGTGTTATTAGGCACAGAATATTAAATGGTACATTGTCGGTGACTGTTATTAGGGGTATCATATGTCCCATGGGCGACGTCACTTTACTCGTACAGTAGTCAGAAGTCGCAGCAGAAAACTGTTCTGCAAGTTGTGATTGTTCATCTTCATAAAATCTTTACGTAGTTTAAGCTTCAGTACACTGAGATATGTTTGCAACTGTATTTACATTTGCAGGTTGCCTGTAATAATTAAAACCAATCATTAAATTTTTAGTAACTAAAACGCATAAAATGTTTTACTTTTTTATTATTGCGGGCACGCATGCAGATACTGTACCTTAATTACATGACAAAATAGCAGTACTCATTGGAATTTATTATCAAACAAAACTTATCCAAGTTAATTGCATCAAATCAAAATACTTACATTTTCTTGAGGAGGTGGTAGAGCTGGAACACGTTTGTTATTTCGATTTGTATAGGATTGCCCCGAAACGCAATTTTTATACTGTTCAGCATGCTTTTGCGTACTGCAAGTTTTACTGCATCGTTCAAGCAAACCCTCATCTTTTTTATTTTCCATTCTTATCTGATATTTTGAAAGAAATCTCCTCAAAGGTCACCTAACCTTAATTACAAAATAACAACTAAATAAAAATACTTAGTCTTAGTCTTAGTCTGTCTTAGTTGCAATGGCCACCTGTCTTAACGACAATCAGCCAGCTATCTATCTTAACACCTGAAGCTATGGCACATAGAACGTTTGGAAAATCACATGTCCCAAACTTAAACCAGCGCCATCTATTTCAAATGCACCAGACTACGTTTAAAAAGGGTTTGGCCCTTAAAACGTTATTAAAGCTATTGGCGATAGCACATAGAACTTATTTGTGAAAAAATCTCAATTTTAAGGAAATTGGCACTTAGAACATTTGGAATTTCCACTCTTCATGTATCTACCTTCTCACCTTCATAATCGGTTACATGTTCACATTTAAGTAACTGATTTTTCTCAGTTTTGTCCTCATATTCTTGAATTTTAGCAATTTTATAAAAATCTCCCTTTGAATCTTTAATTTTGTTCGGTATCATCATACTAATTTCAATTTCCGGGATGGGACTGGGTCCAAACTTTTCAATCTAAAATGAAATTTAGGAATTACAAGAACAGAAATATCACCTTTGAGATGAAAACTGGAAGTTCGCTTACTGTGAAAATGTTTCGTATTAAAGTGGTCTCTTCTTCGGTATAAATATAACTGGACTCTTCTGGTTCCCTAAAAAAAATATATTTAATAAATATTAAAGAGGGACAATAAATTGGTCTTGGTTGTAGGTTTCTAAGTTATACGCGTAGCTGTAATTAACAATATTTCTTCAAAACGGTCCTCTGAGGCAGTGGCGGATCCAGAGACCTTTCTTGGGGAGGGGAGGGAGGGGGGGGAATTGGGGGAAATTAGACTTGACGTTTACTTTTGGGTGTAATTCTCCTACTATATACTGGCAAAATCTATGAATTCTGAGGTCCAAGGGGAGTCCCGTGGATCCAACACATTTTGAGGACAGATCGTTAACGTCACCATCGGTGTAGACAAGAGGACAAATTGGCCAAAAAGTGAAACGTCCTTAATAAGCTTTTAAAATTAAAATTTTTCAACTGACATTCTAATATTTCTTATTTGATTTCATGCTCTTGAAAATTGCTAAACAAACAAAGTTTTATAATCTTGCCGTCCTTTGATTGAAACTCCCTTTAACCAAAAATTCTATCTATTGACTTTATTTCATTTCAGAAAATTTGCTTTGGATAAATCTTGGTTTATGCTCTATTTTAATAAATGTCGTAAAATATTTAGGAAAACGATTGAGACTGCTAAGCAACAATATTTTAATGATCGAATAAAAAATTCTAGAAATAAACAAAAGGAAGTATATGAAACTCTATCTGTGAACTCGGATTTAAATTGTCAAAAAATTCATGAATTTTATTGTTCCGTGGCTAAAAATCTAAGTTCTAAGATAAATACAAACAAAGATTTTGGACAGTTTTTGAAAAATATTAATGTTCCCCAGTCGTTTTTTCTAGCACCCACAAATGTTGACGAAATTAAAAATATATTTTCTTTTAAAAATATAACAAAAAAGTTACAGGACGGGATGAGCTATCGATACAGGTATTCTTACATCTGCCAGATAATGCTCTAGCAGTACTAGTGGATTGTATAAATCACTCATTCGTATCAGGAATTTTCCCACCCTGTTTAAAAATAGCAACGGTGTTACCCCTATATAAGAGAGGCGACTCTAATTCTCCTTCCAATTTTAGACCAATATCTTTACTGCCTACACTTTCGAAAATAATAGAAAAATTGGTAAAGAATCGGTTACTTTCTTTTTTACATAAATATAACTTAATTTGCGCAGAGCAATTTGGTTTTCAGGAATCAAAAAGCACAAATGACGTAATTTTTTCATTTCTTGAAAACTTATACTTAAATCTTAATGATAATGAGGTAGCCGCGGCAGTATTCTGCGATTTGTCGAAAGCATTTAACTGTGTTAATCACAAAGTTCTGTTATTCAAGCTCGAAAAGTATGGAGTAAGAGGAGGAGCATTGGAGTGGTTTAAATCATATTTAGTTGGACGGTTCGAAACTGTAAGTTTCAACAGTAAATATTCCAATGAATTGGAAATTAGCTAAGGAGTGCCACAGGGATCTGTCCTCGGTCCCCTATTGTTTTTAATATATATTAATGATTTAACAAATATTGAAATAAAAGGTAATTTTACTTTGTTTGCTGATGATTCTACAATACTGTGGGCTGGTAAAAATCTGAGTGAACTTAAGTCAGATGTCAAGAATGATCTTGTCGTGGTTAAAAAGTGGACAGGCGCCAACTTTTTATCTCTCAACATAACAAAAACAAACATTCTTACTTTTAAATGCAATTTCGATGAAGTTATAGTTGGAGATCACATAAAAAATAAAAAAGCAAATAGATTTTTAGGGTTATACATGGATGATAAATTAAAATTTGAATCACATATAATTAACCTCAGCAAAAAACTGGGCTCCAACTGCAATGCGATTAGGGTTATTTCTAATAACTTAAATTTCGCTGCTGCAAGGACCGCATATTTCTCCCTAATTGAGTCCCATTTAAGATATGGCATAAGTTTTTGGGGCTGCTGCTCCCAGCATTTATTTAACGTAATATTTGTTTTGCAAAAAAGAGCCATTAGATATATGTGTAAAGCCAAAATTAGAGACTCTAGTCGACCACTATTTCTATCACATAAAATTTTAACTTTGGCCTGTTTGTTTTTGTTGGAGACATCTTGTTTAATTTATAAGAATTATGCAGTAAACAAATATATTATAAACTATGGAAAATTTTTGTATATTTATCTTGTTGTTATGAAAAAAAAACTGTAATTCCCTCACTCGGATATTTTAGTTACAAGCTGGCAACACTGTCGATATCTGACGTCACTTAAAGGGTATGACGTGCATTGGTTTTAATTTTGCATTAAGTATAGTCAAGTAACCCAGGTAAAAGGTAAAGAGGAATGAATAATTGAACTGTCAAGTTATGAAGATTTTTTTTAAGAAAATTACATTGTTATCATATTACAGAATTGCTTTAGTGCACCATTCTGCTGGAAGTAGCCTAGTTTAATCTCTTCGTTATCTAATGCGTTTACAAAATTTTCCGAAATTCCATGACGATATCGCGGCGTATTTGAGAACCCCTTAAAAAAGTCGGTCCGATTAACCTTATTTTTGATATGGCCGCGCAGACAACAACTTTCCGCGAATGTTGGTGTAATTAACGCTTTAGCTCTCTTCAGCGATTCCCCAAAAAATTTTTTCGTACACAGGAAACGGTCGGTGATGCGCCGTCTATGAAATGCATTGAATGTGAATATTTACCCTATAATTTCAAAATCCGCTTCTCTCTCAACTTGAAGAGGGATCCTGAATCTGCTTCTATCGTCTCTGTTTAACGTTGCTGTTGAACTATTAAATAAATAGACTAGTTTCGTTTCGGTCAATCCTTCATCAACATTTAACTCAAATTGGTAAGTAACCTAAAAAAAATAATTACTTTATGTTACTACTTTCTGGTTGGTGTGTTTTTATCATTCTTATTTCTTGACATTTCTAACTTCTTTAAGTGACACCTTTCCGATTTACTTTTCTGCTACCGGAGGAAAGTAAATTAATACTGCTCGCCGTAGCAGTACTCTCCCACCACGGCACGGCACGGGTGGAAGTAGGTAACCATTTTTTTATTTTTATTTATTTATAAATAGATCAATAGATCATAATCGGAATTTCTAAAATATGAATGACAAGTAAATAAATCCCACGAATTATTCTTTGTTCAAACAATATGAATACATAAAATAGTAATTTTTTAAATTTATAATAAAAAAAAGCATTTCTACTTGAAAAATTATTTTTATTTATTTGTAACCTGCTAACTCGTTACTTGATAAGTTTGTTGAAAACGTCACAAATTTTTCTAGGTCGCAAAATTTGTCTAAACAGAATTCATTTTAAAAAAATTATGGTTGAAAACAAAATGGTATACAAACCTCAGTGAGAAGTTTCATTCCGTCTCGAGATAAAAGTTTACGTCGACGCTTCCTAATCTTTTCGCGGAAATGAAATACTTTCCACCTCGGTTTGAAATACAGGGTGTCCGGTAAGTATATGGCATGCTCTCGGGAGCGTATAGAGGAGGTCGTAACAACTCTTACTTGTCATAGGAAAAAAACCTAAAGTTACCCTAATGGAGAGACAGAGCCCCAAAGGGGTACCCAGCGACTTACCCTTTTCGGCCATAATTTTTGAACCGACATGAATAATTTAATAAAATTTTAAAATTTTATGTAGGCCATAAGGACTCATAAAGCCATGATACAGGAGATGTTTTACATCAGGGAAGTCAGGAACGGACTTGCCACCGCACTCGTTGGGCCAAAATTTAGACAGGTGTTATTTTACAGAGCTGAAAACAGCTACATTTGTTTCGATAAAATAAAATATTTGTATACCACGTTTAAGCATTGACTTTGGCAATTTATTTAAAGTCTGAATCCTAAAGAATTATTTGGCAGTGTAGGTATAGCACAGGGCAGTGTATAGTCGGCTTCCACTTAACTAGGCGCGTTATGAATTGATCATAGAGAAACTTATATAGTGTTGTCTTGCTCAAACCAAGGTTAAAACGGCATTATAAAGATATCCGTAATATATACGCGATAAACTTATTGGCTATTTATGAATCGAAGAGAGAAGCACATCTAATTTTCAGTGATTATCAAAATGTATTGTAGAACACTTCCGTATTACATAATGTCGTGAATAAGCTCCCTAGTTTTGACAAATGTGCCATTTAATAAAAATATTATACATAAATTGACGAATATAAATCGGTGTGCAGGTTTTTTGCATCCCCAGGCGACATAAACGGTTTTCAATTTAATAGATTATTTTAAAATGAACAGGAGAAGGCTACTGAAACCGGCGAGTTTCTGTTAATTGTCCTTTTCTGCGATTTAAGGGTGTACTAACTACATATATAGCAAAAACTATCCCCGAGATTAAGACAGTCACGTATCTGTACTTTAGACATTTTTGTACTGTCGCGTACGTCGGTTCACAGATGTAATACTACGTTTACAGGCGTCAATTAGCTTTATACAACACAAAAAAACACTAATATAAGGCTCTTACTATTGGCATGTTCGCGCACCTCGCTTCTCTATCTAATAATGACCACTACTCATGCTAAACCAATACTGATGATCCGACGGGCGGCCAGCTGCTTTTAAAGCCGTTGCGTACCACTGGTATTTTCTAAAAATATCGAGTATCGGAAGTTCGAGAAGCGACGGCATAATTCCCGTATACAGGGGCCATCTATAAGTAGATTCGGCTACAGGGCAGAGCAAAATTTGGAATTGGATTTAAATGGATACTTCCGTTATTTTGAGCCCTAGAGGGTTAGGACTTCGTCGTTGAAGTGTCATCCCTAGACACCCTCACGCGGTGTTGCCAAATTGTGTACAATTGCCCTAACTTAGGGAAAAAATAAATTTGGCAACGTCGCGCTCCGGTATATTACAAATTACTTTTTAAAATAATATGATTAACATACTCATTAACATTTGCTGAAAAGAACCATAACTTAAAAATCATACGTGTTAGGAAGTTTTTACCATCATTTTCGCAGAGACCAAGAATTAACAAAAAGCTGCCTTTTACATAACAGTTGCAAATCGGCTGTAAACTAGTGTAATTCGCATTAAAATAATAACATTTGTTACTAGCAGTAAGCTCATTAATATGCTCACATGCATCTAACTTATGGATAAGCACTCAGCAACTGTGTGGTTGCAAGAAGAATTTATTCTGATACATTTCCAAATCGAAATGTGCCGCATAAAGAAACCATTGAAAGGGTTGACATTTCGGAAATGCGAAAAATTTGCTTCTTCTTGTTTACTTCAGCAGATTTTCGAAATGTACTATACCTCATCTATACATTTCCTTAGCTGACGGATGTTTTCTCGTTATACTTGAAACAACATTTCAGTAAGCTCATTAATATGCTCACATGCATCTAACTTATGGATAAGCACTCAGCAACTGTGTGGTTGCAAGAAGAATTTATTCTGATACATTTCCAAATCGAAATGTGCCGCATAAAGAAACCATTGAAAGGGTTGGCATTTCGGAAATGCGAAAAATTTGCTTCTTCTTGTTTACTTCAGCAGATTTTCAAAATGTACTATACCTCATCAATACATTTCCTTAGCTGACGGATGTTTTCTCGTTATACTTGAAACAACATTTCAGGATTGTCTCGAATTTCGTTTTTGAATGTTACTCGTTCTATCAAATCTGCCCTGATGTTAACTGACGTCGAATATGCAAGCCTCTTTAAATTTCTTTATAAAAAGAAATCCAATGGCTCGGGCGACCTCGGTGACCATAAAATAGGCCCACCTCGACCTATCCATATTGATTACCAGAAAAGTATTTGAATTGCTGACGAACTAAGTTAATAAATCAAATCAAATCAAAAATCTCCTTAATCAAAAAATTGCAGTCTTACAGAAAAAGCGACAATTGAAAGACGCGGCGTCACAATATATAATACAGTAACAATGTAAAACAATATAATACCTAATTACTAACATTGAATCGAGAGACAAATGTTACGTTTAAAATTTACATTAACAATAAGTTATATTAACAGGTCATGTAAAAGTCACTTTCTTAAAAACACAGAAATACACAAATTATTATATTTAATATTTAAAATTGATAGTTTAAGAAATCAGACACCGAGTAGGGCTGTATTTCTAAAATTAGTTTACTTAATGATTTTTTGTACTCATTTAAGTTATTCATAGCCTTATAATTCGCAGGCAAGTTGTTATAGAATTTTATACAGGCATATGCTGATCCTCTCTCCGTAATAGTTAATCTATGCATTGGTACCTGTAAGCCCTGATATCTGGCATTTATATGATGACTCATTTCTAAATGAGAAAAGTGGTCTCTGTTTTTAAAATTAAAAAAGAATATCAGACACTCACATATGTAAAGTCCCGAAAGTGTAAGGATGTTGAGCTCCCTAAACCTACCTCTACACGAGTCTCTATACTTCATCGATTTTAAGGCCCTTATTGCCAATTTCTTTGCAATGAACACCCTGTGAGTATCAGTGCTCCCTCCCCAAAATATAAAGCCAAACCTTAGAATGGAATGCACATTTGCAAAATATATATCACGAAGTGTGTTCTGATCCAATTACCTTGCCATGACTCTCAAAGAATAGCAGGCCGAGTTAACCCTTTTGCATACGCTTGCTACCTGATCTACCCAATCGAGATGCTGATCTATGTGTATACCCAAAAATTGTATGCTCTTGGCCAGGGTTACATCCTTTGCAGCAAGCTGCACCTCATCTGGAAAGTCAGTGTTTCGTTGTTTTATCCTAAAACACATGCAATTCGTTTTTTCATTGTTTTAGACCAGCCTGTTTCTAGAATACCAGTCTCGGGTCTTTCTCAGCTGGTTACTGAATATATCAAGAAGTTCAGAGAGAGTTGAACCGATAGTTAAAATATTTGTATCACCGGCAAATGAGGCAAGGTAAGTGTTCCGGCTAAGAATCTTTAATGCTAAATCATTCACATAAAAAATAAATAGCAGAGGTCCCAACACACTACCTTGGGGAATTCCCAACTGAAGGGTCCCCTCTCTTCAGAAAAATATCGCTCTTCACTCTTCTCGATTACCACTCTTTGCTTACGATTTGTCAGGTAGCACTTAATCCATTCCAGAGCTGGTCCTCGCACACCATAGCGCTCAAGCTTATCCAGAATAATGAAGTGATCTAAACTATCAAAAGCCTTGGACAGGTCCAAGAACAAACCCATTGACAAACTGCGATCTTCAAAGCCTCTTAAGATCCTATCAACAAAATCATACACCGCTGTTTCAACAGACTTACCCCTGAGATAGCCATGCTGTGTAGGGCTAAATAGTTTTCCACCATAAAAGAATGACAGAAGCCTAGAGGCCACAGCAACTTCAATAATCTTTGAGAAGGTGGGAATTAGAAATATTGGACGATGGTTTTCCAGCAGAGTAGCGTCACCCTTTTTGTGCAGCGGCTTAACAAGAGCCAACTTTAGGTTCTCGGGAAAGATACCTTGCTTAAATGAGTTGTTAATGATGTGGCACAATGGAATTGCAAGTTTCTCTGCACACTTCTTCAAAAATAAAGATGAGTTGTAAGAAAAAATTAAAATGATTGAAAGATTTTTGTATTATAGTGATGTGAAAAAATTATCTGATGATAGAGAAGTTAGAGAAAAAATTAATTTTTTGTATGGTATAATAGAACTAAGGAGTTGAAGAATTGAAGTTAATTTAATGTGGAGAAATGAAAAATGATAAAAAAAATGAAAATTTAAATAACATGAAACACAGAACAAGGGGGAGGGGGCGGATCTGCAGGGTTACGAAAATAAATTTGACAAAACGACAAAACTGGAAACTCAGTTTCATCGTGCATATACCACATCTGATTTCTAATTTCTAAGAGCACATTTTCTAATAAACCGTTTAAGCTTTGTTGCAACAATAGCAAATACATGACGACATTTATTCTGTCTTCAATAAAGAACGGTCCAATGAGATGTTTCCGAATAATCCCCGACCACATGTTATAACCATAAACTGCTATTGGTGCTTTGTCTGTACTATTGCTTGGAGAGTCTTTTCAGGCCCTTCTCCACCACGATGCGGCTAATAACGTTCAAACAGTGGCGGCTCGTCGTATAAAGCAACTGAGGCCGGGCCTCACATGTAAAATTAATAAATTATTTATTTAAATATAAAACGTTTTTTAACTAATTTCCAATCATTAAAAGTATCAAAACAATAGAACTTTGAATTACCATCAAAGTTCAACATATTACCTTTTAAATTTAGCGCGCACCCCATTCAACATTAATTTTAAAAGCTGAAATCGTTGCCCGACCGCATAAAAAGAAAATTGTAATCCCAAAAACTTGAGCTTCCTTTACGTCACAAATCGCTTATAAAACGCTATGCTCTCCAACCCGGCACCTCCACCGCTTTAATCGCGCACAAGAGGAAAAATAGCTAAATTTTGCAGGCGAGTGAGGCCAGGCCCACTTATTTGGGCCTATATCGTATTATTTTTACAGTAGCTTGCAATTGCTTGCATGTTGCCAAATGTTGATTGAACAAGGACACTTATTGACTTATTTACTTATTATTTAAATGTTTTATTTTTCAAAACATAAAAAAATAAGTTACAAATGATTGATAAATGTTTTCATTGTTCTATAAGATATTATTAATAAATATGCAATTAAATCCCAATAACAAAAAAGTAAAAAACAGATAAAAATTAAAGATTACAGATGGGTGCCTAGTGCCAATTTGAAACTTGGCAATGTTTTATTGTTAACAGGCTCATCTATCTTTTCTTCTCGTAGGATCAGGTGTCGGCTTATTAGGTTTAATTAGATCGTTGGAAAAGCCCTTTGCCGTTCGGTTAGGAGTTACGACGCGTGCCATTCGTTTGTGATTGTTAACCTATCGTGATTTTAGATTTTCGAGGCGGGTCTGCGGGTTAAAGTACTGACTGGCATAAGGCCATTAGTTTTTGTGGTGTTAATGTAAACATATAGATGCTTAGAATTTAAATAGGGCATAGTTTTAGATATTTTGAAGGGTACCGTTAGAAACGGCAGTTTTTGTTAGACATTCGTCGGGTACGCCTTAAGATTTGTATTTGTCGATGTTTGAGCCTATTCGTACATAAATAAGTTGATTATTAAACTATATCACTGATATATTTCGTTTTTTCTGTAGTAGTTCTTACAAGAGCAAAATAGAGACACAATAGCGGATGCACTGAGAGAAATTGACCCTGACCTTGCAAATTGAATATTTTTCTCGTGAAACCTAGTATTTCAAAATAATTATATTGCTGGTTGAATTCCTAACTATTCATTTTAAGCCAATGACCTTGAAATCGCGAAAAATTTTCGTCTGCGGCGCTATTTTCTAGCCTCACCCCCTTATGCACCCACGAACCGCCACTGCGTTCAAAATGGATTAGCAAAAGATTAGCTACTTTTAGTATCTTTTAAATTTTACTTAACATGTTACCTGCTTCTTTTAAGCTACGATCAACCCTTTCAAAAGTTCTTCGGTCCATACCTGACGAAGTAAAACATCTACTGTATTATGGTTTTATCAATAACGACAGATGTAGCCTTCAAGCGACATCTCGTGGCAATCAAATGCATCACCTGACCCGTCTAACAAAAATCAGTCAGAAACGGAGAAGCAAACTCCTGCAAAGACCCGGCGAGCCGGTATTCTTACAGGAGTCGCCGCCAGGAGCGCAGCATTAAAAGCCAATAAGGTATACGGACCGAGTACCAACAATTAGAACTCTAAAGCTTCTCGTCGGATTCTATAGCCTCACTGACGAGCTGTTATACAGCGGAACGCGCCTGGGGATGAATCCGGCGAAGGAAGCAACTAACCTTTCGATAAAGTTTTCTCCTCAATGGCATAAAAACAGTAGGTACGCATGTAAGTACCTACTTGTATATTTAAAAAATTTGCAATTATTATTTTACGAATTAAATTTTCAAGTTAATAACTAACTTAATGAATCTATCGAAATAAGGTAGGTATAGGTACTTACGTCATTTATTAAAAAATTATGTTCTCCTAAATCGCATTTTATTTTATTAACCTCGCTGTTTTCACAATTCAACGTTTCAGAACGTTTTAGATACACTCCGTTAGGCAGGAATATTTCCAGTAATGGTGTAAAGGCAGGATCTCCCTTATTTAGAACAGTTACTTCAACGGATAGATAATCAATTGAACCTAGTACAAAACTGTTCCCTTTCCTAAAAAAATACATTTGTCTTTTTAAAAAATAACAACTACGACTCATATACGACATACTATATGACTATAAAAAATGAATTTACTGAACGGCCATTGTTTCCGGTATTTACCTAAGGTTGTTAAACTTGGCACTAACTATTAGTTCAGATACACATTCTTTTCCTCCACATAAGTGATCCCACATAACAAGCTTACTTTCACTTTTAGATGCCCTAGTGCTTAATATAGGACACTTTTTACAAAAGTTATCCTTTTCTATTGGTTTATCGTGTGATATTAGTATTGGGTTCTTAGTATTTGCTGTTTTATTCTCGGAAATTTTATAGGTAAGGCTAATACTTATAGCATCGTCAAAATTTTGAACTCCTGCCACCTACAATGTAAAATTCAGAAGTTTCCCAAAATAAGTTTACATTAATTGTCCCTCTCAAGCCGGGCTCAGACGATTCGTATACTTGGAGAATATGCATATAAACGAACATTCGACGAGTATACAGTGGCGACTTTTTAGAGGCGGCAAGATCGGCAGTGCCGACCAATTGTCTAAGAGACAAACAAATAGTATATATTATTTATCTACATCAATTTCCATTTCTAATGACCCGTAAACTACCAGTGAATAACCGTTATACTTTTTAAATCGCCCTTGTAACTTGTAACCCAGGATGTCACAGTGGATTACTCGTAAACACGCCACCATCAAATTAATTGTATTACTTTTCAAGTCGCCCTTGTAACTAGGACCGGCAAGCCGACCCTATCATAAGAAAGAACTTAAAAATTCAAGGCAACCAAACATATACAGGGCTGCCTAGAAGTCCGGAATAAAGTTAAAATAGCCTTAACCTGTAATTTTTGGGGAAAATGCTCGGACACGTCAACTTAGTTTTAAATATGCTCACATTTTGACGTTATTCGTTTGTTTTTTTATAGACATTTGCCAAAGATATGACGACATCGATCTTTTTTTTAAATGGAAACATACAGCTTGTGATACATCATTTGAAATCTAATATCTCGTACAGTATGCTCATAAATTTTGGCGCGATTCTGTCAGGCTATTTTAAAATGGCGACTGTTACAAGTTTTAAAAAAATCCCTATTTAAATAAGCGGAAATGATAAATCATTGTTTCACGTTCTGACATTTTGTGACATTGTGACTTAACAATAGTTATGGTTTATTTGTTATTTATTTTGTCAAAAAAAATAAAAATGTAGCGAAGCAAAAGAAAACACAATAAAAAGGTGGTTTAACGTGGCAAATGCTGGAAATGTTCTCCATCCTCTACTTGGCATGCTCCCAGACGGTGGTAAAATCCATCGACGGAATTTCGAATGGCTTCAGCCGGTATGTTATGTGCCTCCAATCTAATTTCGTTTTTCAAATATTCAATATTATTTGGCCTATTTTGGTAAACTTTTTCTTTTTTCTTTTAAATATCCCCAAAGAGAATAGTCTAGAGGCGTTAAGTCTGGGGACCTCGATGGTCATTTAATTGTACCACGTCGTCCAATCCAGCGACCTGGAAATATCTGATCTAAATATGTTCTCACATTGACACCAAAATGCGGGGGAGCACCATCTTGCTGAAACCAAATTGTTTCATTAGGTATATCTGGATCTACTTCTTTGGGAAAAATTACAGCTAGAGCAGGCCTTAATTCGAAGGTTAAGAAATACAGATACCGTTCAGCTGTGAGATTTCCTTCCAGAAAGAATGGCCCTAAGATTCGGTTATTAATGATACCTGCTTATACATTTACTTTCTGGGGCCGCAAGTATGCGCTTCAAATATCCATCGTGGATTTTCTTGACTCCAGAAACGATTATTATGTCTGTTAACCACCCCGTTTAAATAGAAATTAGCTTCATCCGAAAATAATATTTTCTGTGGAACGCTATTATTCTCGTCACACCGTCTCATCATTTCTTCGCAAAATTGCAAACGCTGATCATAGTCATCTTCTAAAAGCTCTTGAACAAGACATACTTTATAAGGGTGGTATTTTTCTGATGTATCATGATTTTGAGCCAATGAAACTGTTGAAACATGCGGATTATCCTGCAGAGATAATGCAATATCCAATTTTTCATCGTCGCCTAAAACACGTGGCCGTCCATTAGGCAAGTCCTTTACTGTGCCATGTTCATCAAATTTATAGAATATTTTACTAACAGTGCCCTGTGAAATTTGATTTTCCGGATATTTAGCATTAAATAAAGTGCACACTTCACTTTGACTTCTTATTTTATCTCCAGATTCCAACAATATCAAGACTTCGATCTGCTGCCTTTCCGACAAAACCATTTTTGTTTAGAAAATTGTAAAATAATACTTTGGAAATGCCTAAATTAATTCTACAAGTTCACAATGTCACAAAATGTCAGAACGTGAAACAATCAAGATTTCTTACCTTGAAAGGTGAAAAAAACATCAATGATTTATCATTTCCGCTTATTTAAATAGGGATTTTTTTAAAAACTTTTAACAGTCGCCATTTTGAAATAGTTCGACACAATCGCAACAAAATTTATGAGCATACTGTACGAGATATTAGCTTTCAAATGATGTTTCACAAGCAGTATGTTTCTATTAAAAAAAAAAGATCGATGTCGTCGTATCTTTGACAAATATCTATAAAAAAACAAACGAATAACGTCAAAATGTGAGCATATATAAAACTAAATTGACGTGTCCGAGCATTTTCCCCAAAAGTTGCAGGTTAAGGCTATATATATTAATTTTATTCCGGACTTCTGGGCAGTCCTGATGTATACATACAGGGTCGTTGGTAGGTATGGAAACGGTCGATTATTTCTTAAAGTAAAACAGCTAGCAAAAAATATTTGAGACAAAAGTTTTAGGGTTTTTTATAGTCTATTAGAATTTGTAAAAGATAAGTATACAGGATAAGTCAGAAAGCCGTAGAAGAATAAAGTTACCTTTTTTTTTAATAGAACACCCTATATCTTAGAATAATTTTGGATTTTACATAAAATTACAATTATTTTTTATTAAGTGCATTATAAGTCTAAACCTAGTAGCTTCCGGGATATCGACTTTTGAAAAATGACATTTTTGAACTTTAACAGCTTCTAGCTTTCTAACGGTACGCTATAGAGCAAAACGGCTTACATGCCCCTATCTTACTTTTTTGGTATCTTCCCGAAAATATCAACTTCCGGTTAAACCGGATGTACTATATTTCCGGCTTTTGAGCTACATCCAGTTTAGCCGGAAGTTTACACTTTTAGAAAGAGAGTTAAAAACTAAGATAGGGACATGTAAGCCGTTTTACTCTAAAACGTACCGTTAGAAAGCTAGAAGCTGTCAAAATTCAAAAATGTAATTTTTCAAAACTCAATTTCTCGGAAACTATTAGGTTTAAACTTATAATGCGCTTAATAAAAAATAATTGAAATTTTATGCAAAATCCAAAAATATTCTGAGACATAGGGTATTCCATTGGAAAAAAGTAACATTATTTCTCTACGGCTTTGTGACTTATCCTGTATACTTAACTTTTTAAAATTCTAATAGACTATAAAAAACCCTAAAACTTTTGTCTTAAATATTCTTTGCTAGCTGTTGTACTTTAAGAAATAATCGACCGTTTCCATACATACCAACGACCCTGTATATAATTTTCAGTCACATATTTGCAAACTTCACACACCGTCAGAAACGGCACAAATAGATTTGCCGGTAAATTAAAGGTTTGTTGCAAACCGACCAAAAACCACGTCACTACAGTCCTACGAACGGTCGCACAACTAATTTGCCACTGCAACAGTCGTTTGCCAAGTTTAAAGTTTACTTGACAGGCTGAAAATAATCGTTCGGGCATAGAATAACGAGTTGGAACTTTAGCAAACCTTTAAAGAAAGTAAGGTTAGTTAGTTAGTTGTTATTATTCCTTTGTTATTTTACTCATTAATTATCGGTTGTTTGTTATTATTCTTAAAACAAAAGGACTGAATTAGTGTAAAATAAGTCAGAGTTGGCGGGATCTTTGAAAAACAAAACTTTCAGTTTGGTTAACAGGTTTGTTTAGGATTATGGCCTTAGGTAAGCGTTTTAAAATTTAAATAAAATATCTTGTTTGGACGCACGCGCCGCACAATACCATGAAAAACCAAGTAGAAACTGAGGTAAGAGATCCTATTCATTGTATTTTCCTCTTGAATCCATGCCTATACTGAACTGCCGACCCTGGCTGGCAACCCACGAGCCGCCACTGCATGAGTATCCAAGTAAGCAAGTTAATTCGTTTCGCACGATTTACCGACAGCCAATAGGTAAAGGCAAATGCTAAATAATTGTTCAAGTAGACCGCTCGCAAGACTTGACAAGTATTTTCACATGACAAATAACTGCCAAGTACTTAAGTCATTTGAGCCCGGCTTTAGATAACAGCAAATTGGGCAACAAGTTTGCATAACTTTCAGTAGAGAGATAAAATTACGTAAATAGCTCAAGGACTCCTTGGCCTCAACTAAGTGCCGTTACACACTCACACGGATGCGAATTGCGAATAATGCTCTGATTGGCAATCTCAAATAATTCAAAGAAATTGACCAGTCAGAGCATTATTCGCAATTCGTGATTCGCATCTATATGAACTAAGTCTTAGACATTGTCATATGTGTTGTTTTCACAGTTGTACGTTTACTAGCGCGGAAGAAAATTTGAGCCCGGCTTGCATCATCATCGAGCGCAAGCACATAATGAGATCACTGTAAATAAAGGCTGTCACAATGCCTGAGTAATACTCACATGGATGATAGGTACGTGTCCTTATTCAAATCAAGTCAGGTTAGTGCTATAGTCCTCTCACAAGCCACGAAGTAGAAACAACGGCAACGCTGGATGAAGATCGGATAGTCACGTGATTTTACATTTGTTGGTTGGCGTTTGGTATGTAAATTATGCAAAACGAGGTGTTAACATTTCGGTTGTCCTAATTAATTTGTATTTTTTATCTGGATTTAATTGATATCTAAGAGAAAATTTAAGTGAAGTGATTGCTAAGAACCCCTACTAAATATTTGTGATTATTTTTAGTGCGGATTTTCTGGTATATCAGTACTAAAGTGATAAATCAAGTGAACTGCAGGTGCCAACCTGCCGATTGTTTACCATTCTCCTTATGGATGCAGAATTTTGGACGATTTTCTTATTTGAACGTTGTGTTTTTAATATTTGCTAGCTCCTTGTGATGAACTTTATTGTTATGTGCCTACAGAATTTATTGTATTCTATGTATGTGTTGTTTACCTGGTTCCTTATTTAGCTCGAAGGTATAAATGAATTAGGTTAAAAATAACTAGTTGAAAAATGAATGGGAGTAAGAAAAATTTTGTAAGTATGGATTTGGATACTTAGACTATTATTTTTTTCGTTTAATTTGGTCATTTATCAACATGCCAGGCCCCTGCTGTATTCCTGGGTGGAATTCAAACTATCAAAGTGCTTTTAAAGCAGGGGAAGAGAATTAGGAGGCTAAAAGACATTCCAAAAGCTGATTGATTGCCTACACAATATTCTGTAGTTTGTGCTAAACATCTTGTCGCAAGTGACATTATTCGTGAAGATATATTTCTTTTACCTGATGGCACCACAAAAAAAATCCCACTAAAGTGAGATTAAATTTAACAGCAGTACTGTTTATTTTTCCCAATTTGCCTGCTTATTTGTCAAAAACTGTTCCCATTCCTAGAAAAAGTTTAGTGGAGAGACACAATGAGCATCATGAGCGCGTATCATTGAACTTAATCAAGCTTTCGGACAATCAGAGTTTATTAAAAGTTTTGAGGATTTCAGAAAATATACACAGAAAATTAGAATTTCTGAATTTTGGGAAGTAAAAATTGTAAGTAGCTCAAAAATATATTTATATATGTAGTTTAGATATGACCATTGTATAGATATTGTTAATCAGGTTTCAATGGACAGTGGTATGAAGGTAAACGGTTTTTTAAAAGTTAAATGAATTAGCGTTTAATGATTTAAAATGGATTTTACCTTTTGAAATTAAACTAAGCAGGTGATCTTACTTTGAAAACTTATCGTCTCGGTATCAATTCATAAATTATGAAAGTAACGCGTCAGTAACCCAGATAGTAGGTGATTTTCTTAAGGCAAGTGTAGATTACTTAAACAAAGCCTTAAGCGTACTTTGCTTCAACTTCGCCTTTTGTAATTTTCTTTGTTTTAAATTACAATAAAGACATAATTATTATTATTATTATTACTGTTATCTTGAGAGTTCAGAAAATGATGGCCAATCCAATAATTTAAATGCAAAAGATAATAGTTTGTATAACATAATATTACTGTTGATCGATCAAATAAATCTACTTGCAACGAAACAAATACATTACTGACCTACAACAATAGTAATCTATATATTTTATGTTGAATACGCTTTCTTCTTGTAGTTATGATCTAATGAGAGATTATTTGAATCTGCCAACTAAGAGATACTTACAGTATCTCCCGTCAAGCCTAGATGTGTCATGAATAAATACCACAGATAATAACCAAACTACTAATAATTATTTAAACATTGTTTCTAGCTCTCTAACACCCAATGAAAAAATTGCTTACTTGTTAATCGATGAGGTGTATACGGTTCAAACGATCATACTATAGAGGCAAAAATCTTATTGGTGAAACTTTTAATGACAATTCTTCGGCCACAACCGTATTAGCATATATAATATGTTCATCTTTTGGTAACTTTTCTGAAATTGTAAAACTGCTGCCAGTAAATTTTGCCTCAATTACTTATATACTTATACAAAAGTACCTAGCATTATTACTTTTCAAAAAACACCAACGCATTTTGAAATCTTGTGTTTACCCTGTTTACATTAGCTTTGTAAATGTTTCAAAATAAATAGCAGCAACTAAACCAAAAAAACACTAAAGCATTCTAAAAAAAAAACACGCCACGCACATATTATTATCGCTTAGATTCTTAAGGTAGACTTTCGAGTTAAAAAGTTAAGGTACTGCAAGTTATTACTGGAAGAGGAACGAGATGATGACGATTTAATTTTACATTGACTGAAAAAAGTTCATGTATTATTCTAATTGAAAATTAATGTGTCGTCGTCTTCGCTCGCAAACGGAGTCATTTTAAATTACATTCATATATTATAAATAGTATAAAAAGACGTGCGATCAACACGACCGAAGTGCATTTAGAACAGTTGAGACGTACGGCCGCATTGGTCGTATCTATGGCACTCGTGGCGGTCGAATTTCTTTAAAGGAGATATATGTAAATGCCTTAAACCGGTACACTCACGACCGGTCGCATAGCCGCATCAATCGCATGGGTCGCATTGGCCGCGACCATCGAAAGTCTACCTTTAGCTCTTCAACTGCAAGCTGATGCGGCGTTGCCAGGTGTCACTCCGCTGATAGTAGTAAAGGAGCTGTGTTAGTGCCTTTACAGTCCTGCCGATACTGCGCGTGGATTGAAATTCCTGCACTAATAATAAATTTTATTAACAGATTTATATTCACGAAGACTGTTCCACAGAGTGGTTTGTTATTAATTTCCAATAATATGTCTAGAAATATTGATACTGGTGGTTCATTGGTGAAGTTGAGAAAAATATAATATGAAGAGTACAATTGTGGCGAGCTGCTTCTGTTCATCATTGCTCAACAATAGGACGCACCCAAATCCTTCTCTGGCACATATGATTTCGTTTTTGGTAAATATAATAGAATGTGACAGCCTTTAATTTTGAAATAAACTAATTATGTGCTTGCGCTCGATGATGATGTAAACTGAAATGCCGGGCTCAAATCTTCTACAGCGCTAGTGAACGTGCAACGTACAACGATGAAAACATCAGACGCGGTAACCTCAAATGCGCGCGTTCCGTCCGTGTGAGTGTATAACGACACTAATTTGAGTAGGTGCACTAAATATAGACTCCTGAACAGAAAGTCTGATGTAATCGATGCTAACAGTGGCAGAAAAAGTAGAAAATAAAATATTATTTTACGAAAGTTTTAATTCTCCCGAAATGTGGAGTTTCCAGAATTTCAATATTTTTTATCATTTTGGACCATACGAAACCCTTATTAGGTGGTTGCTGACAATGTTTAAGCCTTTCCGCAATTACTTTAACAGTTTTAGTAATAGAGCCCTCTCCATAGCTTTTGTTATAGTTGAAAGCAATGCGACTGGTCGGTAGTTGATTGGCAGGGTTTTCTTGCCTAGTTTGGATATATGTTTTACTGGCTGCAATTTTCCAGGAAGAAGAAAATACTTCTTTTTTTTTGGGATGAGTTAAAAGGCATCTAAAATAGCAGTGTTAATTTATTAGGATTTGTTTAAAAGGGCGCTGCCGGAAAGAATCTCGGACCTTCTCGATTTAACAGAGGGAGTTTTGGGTGGAGCTTTCCCCTAGAAATTAACCGTTAAATACGTAGAAAAGAGTTTTGTCAGTAAGTTCTGTTCCTCGATTGTGGTCGCAATACTCACAATTGTGCCATTATGTCCTATTTATATCTTTATAAATTTCAAAATGCTCGAGGAATTATGATTATTATACTTTTTATTTACCTGAGAGACATTCACATTTTCACAAAATCTTCCCTGCGATAATATAATTTCCTTTTCTTCCGTGTGCTCTTTATCTTTTGTACTATTAAAATAGAATCGTCGTTGATCGCTATCAACTGTTATGTTTCTTACTATTGCTAAAAACCAAATAAAATAAACTCTAACAAAAATCTCTCCTAGCTGGACCGTTCCAACCCGGGGGTACAAGGGGTGCGTGCATACGGGTGACAAGTCATGGGGGCGGCGATAGCCGCCCGGTTAAAAAAATTCGCAGTCCTTTACAAGGATGCAACCGGGGAGGATATTGAAAATGCCGAAGCAGAGTGCAACGCTTGTGACTATTGTGAGATTTGAGATCTGCGAAAACTCATAGATTGGAATGTAATATTTAGGAAGTTGATATTGATATATTTATTGATTCATAATATAAAAAATAGTAAAATAAAGGTTATAAACTTTAACGCGCCTCTAACTCTCGACTTGGTCTGATCCCGTCTTCCTTTGTCCCTTCTCCCTTTCCCGTCATCATCGGGCCACCGGCTCGGCGGCGACGGTTCACGTAGTTCCGCTTGTGGATCATTTTAATTCGGTGTCCTTGGACTGTGTGACGTATGGGACAAACGCAACACAAGAATTTCGTTGAATTCCGTACCCATACTAACGTGCCCGTGCGATAATATAAACATTTTCAATGTTAAAATAAACAATTACAAAGTTCAATGATACGATATCAGACCACCTCACTAGAATTAGCAGAAATCCATCAAATAAATCACATTATTTCGGTGTTCATATTTAATATGAACTTATTCCCTCTTGGGACAAAGAATAAGACATAAAATAATATCGCTCTTAAAAGTTAGTAAATATTATTCTATTAGTTTAGATTCCACTCCTGATCTAAGTCATCATCATCAAGACCAACATACTGTTGTAGTAAGATTTGTTCTTTTATAGTACATTATTTAACGAGCGTATAATGAAGGCTATATTACACGAGATTTTAAAACACGAGCCGAAGGCGAGTGTTTTAAGGATTCGAGTGTAATATAGCCATTATACGCGAGTCAAATACTATACTTTATCTACGACTATTCAGTATTCAAGAAGTTAGAAAATGGATTCAGAGCAACACATTTTATTACAATAGGATTATTATTAATGGTATTTCTTAACTAAAAAATACAATTCAACGATGTTAACCATAATTAAACAAAATACAATTGCAGCCCGAATTTCTGGAGGGGTACTTTGGATTTCGTTTTCGTCATCCGAAATCATGATATTTTACTTTGAAATCAACAACAAAATGTCACAGCGAAACTTAAATGACTGAGGAAAAAAATGATTCGTTTACTTGTCAATCGGTTGCTATGGTATTAATACCATTCACGCCTACTTAAACTAGATCTGGTGCGTTTTTATCGTAATTCAGGTAACTTTGTTTTGTTGGGACCGTGGAATATGAAATCTCATATTCCACGGCTGTGGAATATGAGTAACTATGGTAATATGAACCACATTATATATGTACTAACAAACACATTATGCTTCTATTATTAAATAGTCGTAGATAAAATAATAAATAAAAGCAAATAGAAATTAGGGAGCATCTTCTGGGATTTATTTCAATATTAGATTTGACAATAAGACTCTCGCATGCATAGGATGTAGTTTACTGTAAGGTAGGGTTGTTTAAAAAATATCGATATATTAAAATATCGATATTTAATGGAAAAAATATCGATATATATATCGTCGATATATTTTTAGGTCAAATATCGATATATCGATATTAAATTTGGAGTATCGAAGTCGATATTTTTTTTTTAAATGTTCACATATTTTCGTAAGTACCACCTTAATTTTATCCCATTCTCAACAAATAAAATATCTTCGCCGCTGCCCATCGCGGCTGTTGCAACTTGTTGGGGCGAATCCGGACAGTACCAGTACGTTGAGATTAAAATTTGAACGCGCCTGATGCATGCGGCAACCGCCAAACAGACAATGCGATATAAACCGAAGAGCGAACTAACGACCTAACCTTACCAATCTCGCAACAAAATACGTTATGAAACCTAGTTTGAATTACCAGGCCCCCATTGGGTCTGACGGAAAGAAAAGGGATGAATTTCTTGCTTTTATATCGCGTTTTCGGGTCGCATAAACCGACAATTGGCTTTTAGCGCCACCTGACATTAGATAACTGGTTAGGCGAGTTCCAATCCAGCGTTTGGTATTCTCTAAGACCTTGCTGGTCTGGTTGTGTGGATAGCTCGATTATCACGAGATGTCGCCACGTGCAGCATCTCGCATATGTATCTATAATATTTTTTCTACTGACGTTTTATAATAACCCCTTTGTGATTGTCGTTTTGATTTTTAAATAACCTCCTTTTAGGCACAGCGTGCTTAAAAGTTTTTAAAGCACACTGTGCCTAAAAGTGATTATTTACAATTAAAAACTAAACACAGACTATAATTTTACCTATTTATTATAAATAATATTAAAAGTACCCTTAGTTATATTAGTTGAGATATTTCTCTTTGTAAAATAGATGAGGAATTTGAACTAGAAATAGAAAATCAGAACTCAGCAATTTTCTTTGGTGTTGCTCCAATGGTATAAATGCCCACTGGAACATTTGGAGTTTCTGTACGTGATAAAAAATCTTTCATGGGTTATGTGTGCTGGACGCAATTGGGCGTACTTTCGGACAATATTCAAGAAGTTGATGCCGTTAATAGAGCCTTCGCTAATTACAAAGCTTCTTGCCACATTTGTTTTAGTCTTTGGAATGGTTATTTTAATTAAGGACTCCGAAATTTCGATATTATTCATCTTTAAATATGCGAGTTCTTATCGTCTGCTTCTTTGACAAATGTTTCTATTTGTTCCTTGGAAAAAACTTTCGACTTTTTGGGTTTATACCCCGTAGATTTCCTTTTCAAAGGTAGTAAGTAAGTACTCTACAAAGTTGATGGCTTATAGGCATCGGATAATCGTGAAAAATATGCCAAAACGACTTTTTCGGATAAGTTTTTTACCTTTTTTTCTTCACACCAGTTTTTGAATTTTTTGTATGTGCCCTCATACAAACTCCTTGATTTTTGGGGAACACGGTTCACCATTGCCTCATTTACGGCATTTTCAATGTCTGAGTCACTTATTTTTTACTTAATATTTGCCGCAGTTTTTAACAAAAAGAATCAAATGATTTTTTTTTTGACAAGTGTCAATTATTTTGACACAAAGTGAGGTGTAGATGAAGAAACACAGGTAATAAAATGTTTGGTAAAATAAATTAGGTTTTTTATTATCAAACGCCCGTAGAAAGAATATTGTATACGATTCGTTACGAAACAATGTCTTTTAGTCACTCTGACGTGTTATCCAACTCGGTTCGCTTCGTAGGACAACTTTCACGTCGCGTGCCTAAAAGACCCTTATTTCGTAACTTGTTGTATAAATAGCTATTTGTTGAGCTAGCATTGTTATTAAAGTGTGCAAATTACATTAATTTATAACTTAAATTAATAACACTCCAGCGAAAAAAAATAATTTAACTGTTTTAGTGAAAAATCAACTTTTTTGAGTTACTATAGGTCTTCGACTGCACGGCCATATTTACTATTTACAATATTCTGTAACGGTGATTCGAAGGCTTCTGTAGAAAAGCAGATACCAAAGAAGATACTCGACAAGAGTTACCCAGTTGATCTGTTTTTTTCAAGAACAGAAAAATTTAGTAGAATATGAATCTTATCACCGCTTCTAAGAAACTGGTGCAATCTCAGTTATATTGACGTAAACCTATATATATTTCCTAAGAACACACTGACTTTTTAGATAAAATAGACAAACAAAGAAGTATAGGTAACTATAATATCTATGTCCCTGAATAAGACGCCTCTGATCAAATTTTAATAATTTCGACCTTTATCTAGAATAGTTTCGACAATAATTAAAAATAACTATCATCTGGGTACCCTATTTGGGTGGCCGTAACTTCCTTAGGAGGCGTTTTTTGAAATAATATGTTTAATGACGAAGATATTATTATTTTGGGACGTAGATTACGCGTTGTAAGTGTGGCATCTCGAAACCAGGAAAAACCTATTTCCGATTATTAAATAATATATTTATAGAGTAATAGAAGTGTTTTGAACGGCCGTTATCATTATTTATTTTATCACAGCATTTCAACTGGCAAATAGGTATCTCCAATCATCTTGGTCGTCTTCAGGTAAATACACAGTATGAGTTAGAGTTGTTCACCAGATGAAAGGTTATGATAAAATAAGTAATGGCAATGAAAGGCTAACACATTTTCATTCATGATACATGATTATCTATATAACCTTCAAACTTCAAAGAACTAACATACAGAATGTTCTGTGTAAAAAATACTACTTGCGTAAAAACTTTGAACTTCCAGAGGCTTTCTGTTTTCCCTTATACGATTTTTAAAAAGTTTGGATGAAAATCTAACACTGTCTAATTGCAACTTGTTGATATATTTATATCCATAAATAAAGCCGCGAGCATATGGGTTAGTTTAGGTAACTTAAATAGCTTAATAATACTTACTTAAGGTAGGCTCTTGGTAGCCAACGTAAGAGTAACAGCATTTAAAAAAAAGAGTCATTTCACTGTCGCTTATACTTAAAGGAACTTCTAAACGTATATACGGCAGAACCGTCGGTTTTGAGCGTAAAAGTACAGCGTGTCCCGATATTGGAGATCCTATGAGAATATCTAAAAAACGTAAATCAGTTTCAGATTACTGTCTTGATTTTATGATGTATCTACTTACTACGCTAAATATGGGATATTACAAATTCGATGCTTTCTATTGCAC